>CM045943.1:2105000-3305000 GCA_025177825.1 Aechmea fasciata | reverse complement strand
TGGGGCAAGGCAATCTGTTATCCAGATGCATATCCAGGTGTAAAAAAAAAAAAGCACTTTATCATGTAGCAATTCCACTATAGATTCTATTTCTATGTAGTGTTTGTGGGAATAACTTTAGCTTCCCACATCAGGTGCTTCTTCTACTTGTGGTGCTGATAGTGCACATCCAGGGGTGGTGGTGGTGATGTAGGATATATATAACTAGTGGCTGAATCACATAAATTATCTGCGTGCGACAAATTCATTCGATACTAATCTTCTTAGCGCAAAGGCGTAAGAGTCTAAAAAGCACTATTACATATATAATCACTACTACGAGAATTTCACATAATACACCAGAAAGAGAGAACAATCATCAAGACACAAGAAAAATCTATAGAGTGGCGTCGGCACTATTACATTGATCTTGTTATGTATCTTCACCGAGGTCGAATTTTCGGAGACATGTTTTTGGAATCCATACAAGGGCAAATGGGTTGTCCTGTTAAATATCCTTCTTGTTTGCCTTTTCTTGTAGTTACATTCAAGTTAAGAGTCATACATCACTTCTATACAAACAAATAATCATATAATCATATACACCAAATCATAATTCCCAACCATTAGAGAAGGTAAATGGTTACACATAAAGATTTTTACAGACGAATTAGTAAAAAACGAAAAAAAAATCTTCGACTTACCAATTTACAATTACATCACGACGCCGACTTTCCAAAGTCTCCAAACTCTTCGCTGTCATCCCAACGGCCAAATGCAGTTAAGATATGAAGTATTCGACGATGTTATATATCTTGTTATGATCTGTGTGCTACAGCATTTCAATTGAGACCAGCTGACGAGTAGGAATCTGTCGGTGAAACGAACAATTAATCCTCTTTGGCGACACGAATTGTGTTATTAGATATCCGCAAATAATCAGAATAACCAGGAATTACTACGAAGCGAACTTTTCTGCTTTCTCCGGAGTGAAAAGAACTACCCTGGAAAGTAAAAAGAGAGCTTCGTATGACAAACTCAGACTTTACCGTAAAAGGTTAGTTGTGGATCAATAATTGGAGCTAAAGAATTTGTTTCAAATGTAGTTCTCGCATGTGTACCTTATCCAATTCGAGTGAACCGTGCACATGTTCACTCTCCACTAATGATTAGCGACTGAAACGGCGCCCTCTTTATATCGACGAAGATCGAATAGTCCCTGCTCATCGGCTGTTTCCATGGCTCGCCATCCATTTGCATGTACGCATCTCTCCATTGGCCCCCTCTGATTTCCAATCTAATTGCTGCAGCCTGAAAATGTACCACAGATCAATTTATGTATTTGGCGAAACCTGTACCAGTATCGACGGGACAAAAGGTACAAATAAATGGTGCACAAAAAAGAAGATCGACACAATAGTTTGCCGCGATGTGTTTAGGCACCTGAGCAATGTGTTTAGCCGATATGAGCTCTACCATCACAAGTGAAGCATGCCACCCTTGCTTTAATCCGAAGATTTCAAGCAGACCATCATCAACTTGGGCCTCGACAAATCCTCTCTAGCAAAAGTCAACCCCAAAAAAGAGGATCAAAACTTCGAGTTAAAAATCGGATTTTAATCGTCATTATCAATTACAAGTATTGTTCCAATGAGGCTTTATTGACTTTATATGAATTTCCGGAAATAAAATCTTACAGGCATGAATTTACAGTCGATGAAATTCAGCAAGTGAATATGCAGAACAAGAAAGAAGTGAGATAAGTGTGCTGAAATAAGCTTCAGTCAACAGTTTAGGCTAGGATAGCAAAAGCTTTGTGCCCAAAATGTTCCCATGGACGCAGCCACACGCACGATCACAAACTTATGAAAAATGAGCAAAAGAGAACTACAAGCAGCACAGTTTAATCTTTTAACGAGCTGTGTGGATGAAATTTCTCGTGAAGCACTTTGATATAGTAACAAAATAACTAAAGTATAATTGTCTGAACCAAAGGGTTTTGCACAAATTAGTTCTACAAACCTTTTCTAAATAATCAGGTTTCAAATTGCCCCATGGATTCCTTCCACTCCCATAGTTGTGAAGATTCAAAGCAACTATAGCCCTAACACTGCCCGAGAAAAAGTTATTCACATGAGTTGGAAAATACAAATACATCTAAAGTAGAGAAAATTGTAGGAAAAAAAAAAAGAAATTCAGGTCAAGGATGACAAACTTGCCTTGAAGGCACGGGAATCTGTTCCCAATCTGAGCTATCAATCTTCTTAATCGATAGCCGAAGAATGTTCTTCAGTCCTCTGCATAACGCATTTTTGAAGCAAATCAAATACTATATCATGGAGCATTAGCCTCAAGTTTATGTTTCAACTCCATAAAGTGCATACAAAGGTAAACTGGAAAAAGAGAATAGTGACTGAAAAATAGAAAGGCAATCACACGCTGAAAAGCAATATTCCTCTTTGCTTTTAAGTTTTATCAAAGTACTCTTCAAGGAGCTGTAGAAAATTAGAAATAATACTCGGAAACTAAATATTTGGTTGCAATGGTTGGTTAGCTACCTTTGTATTCTCACATGATCACAAGGTCATTTTTGCTGAAGAAATAAGAGATATTAATAAATGAACATTCTAACATGTGTAAAAGATCGCAGAGAGTTTCATTACAAGACGAAGATAGTATTAAAGAGAACTGCATCTACAAAGATCACAATAGCCATTATATCATGAGCTTTAAAGGAGTTGTTGCTCAATAAATTTGACAAAATTGCTTGAAAATGATGGAAAATTTAATTGTGTTAAGATTTGAAGTTGTGGGAAAACCAAATTTATCCGGTCAAAATTCCTTCGTCAAACACACCCAACTGAAAAATCCTTCGATTCGGGAAAATCCTTTTGATCCATAATATTAATGGGTGTGTTAATTCTCCTTTTTGTAGGTGATAAAAATAGTTTTGACTAAGAAAACTTCGCAGTTGTATTACCAAAGGAAATGGATCAAGAGGTGAACTATTGTATGCTTGTGAGAGGACAAATACTAAACCTTAAACTTGGATCACTGATGCATGGTGTAAAGAACCATCCTTGCTTACAGGTATATCCTGCATAAATCAACTGCCATAAAATCAGTCCATCAGTATTCATCAAATGTGTTAAGCGTGAAACAAAGTATTTCAATATTTAATCATGAAAAAACAAGAAATAATTAGAATAATATCAGTGCCGTTGCATGCTAGGGAATGTTAAATTTTGTAATTATCTATGAAACATTACATCTGTAACAATTTCGGAAAGTACAACTTCTCCAAAGATGAAGTATAGTGCTCAAAATTGTAAAACTAAAGAGTTGTAAATAGGAAATATGGTGATTAAGGGAACTGATGAATTTTTTTTTTTTAGTTTTATTTTGCCCGAGGAAAAGCAAGATAGTCCTCCGCAATATCATGATCATAATTTTAACTAAACTTAGATAAAATAAATAAAAGGATAAGCGACAAAAACAAAATGGAGCAATTGATATGACAAATGGACTGTAAACAGAGACATACCTTATTAGCTAATGGACTGGGGGCAAGGAACGGTTTCTCATCTCGCAACTGATGAAATCCATATGCAACCTGAGCATCCATTCCTACATGAAGAAGAATCTAGTTATGCGTTATATAGAAGAAAATTAGATAAATTTAACATCCGGAATGGGAACGACATTAAAAGCCCTAGGGTCTCACAGCAAAATATAAGAGAATTAAAAACCAATCTCTTCTTTTTTCTCTTTCTTTTTTTTTTCCGGAAAAAAGCTTACGATACAGTTTGTCGGGGACTGAACTGAACCCGTAAACTCTCGTAAAGAGCGGATCATAATCTCATTATAGAAAACATCAGGAAAAGGAGGTAAGAATACATAAACAAAGAACCAAAGCACCATATTGGCTGACCATACAATAATAAGTGACCATAATATGAGAAATGAGCTAGAAGAAGAAATAACAAAACAAGTAGTTACATCAGATAAAAGGTTAAATTAACAAATCTTTGACAATGAACAGCACTACGTGGTCCAAATGATTAAACAGAGTTTGCTTTCCAACTGAAACATGAAAGTAGTGGAAAGATACCATACCTATACTAAAATAATTATAGAAGACTCCATTAAAGCAAGAAACCTTTTCTGGCAAATCACCCTCAATGTATCCATCCTGCAGAAATAAAAGCATTATTAAGAGATAGTACTGTCAACATAGAACTCGAGTTACTGAGCTGCACATAGAAGCTGAATGTGAGAAAAGTAACACAGTATGGCAATTAAATGAACTGAAAGGAGGAAGAGTACGATTTGGAGGATCAGCTGCAAAAAGAAAGAATACAATGTGCCAGATGCTACCGTACAAACGCTTCTTAAATTCATGAGCAAATAAGTATAACTTAGAAAGACAAAAAAAAAATCAGAAAGAGAATATAAGAAAAGTATGAAGCATAATTTAAGGAGAAACATATATAACCTTATCAAAAGCGCACATTCCTAGAGGCTTAAGAGAGTGTGGCAGTTCTACATCCGCTTCTTCTGCTGCCGGCATAGAGACGGTGACATCCCAACTGCATTAAAATATTTCAAAAATTTATATTAAAGAGGAAAACAAACTTGGCTATAGAAATTAGGAATGAGTTTTGAAAATATTGAAATTAGTTTCTTTTTATTTAAATGAAATCATACAAGGTGAAAGAATGATATGAATAAGAAATGTGATCTAATTTTCAATCTGAAGATAATTCTTACCTGTCTAGGCGGCAAATTGGACCCGTCATTGCCTTGTAGAGAGAACGTTTGACTGCTGATCTCCATGCAAACGGAAACGAAGGCCCCTAAAAAGATACTTAAGCATGAGTGTTATCCGGAACGGTTTTTCCTCTCAGAGAAGCAGCCAGTTTAGCCATTTGACAAATAAAAAACCCAGGCTTTCGTGCGAAAAGGAGTTGTGAGCCCCAACCGAAGCGCTTAAAGAGATTTTAATGACAAGCTCTAAGTGTTTCTTCCAACAGTTTTATACAACGGAGCTACAGGTAGGCCAAATGGGACAAAAATAAGAGGAGAAAGCAGATACTGACCCAGCCGAAGCTCCTAGAAAGATCATTTCCTGTTCCAAGTGGGATAATGGCGATCGGTGGAACTGGCTCTCTTTTTTGCACATATAGCTCTGCCAGGCATCCTAGCACCCAACCAACTGTACCGTCACCTCCCGCAACCTGCCACATTATTTATACATATATAAAATAGAAGTTCATTAAAATTTGGCCATAGGCCGCAAAGATGAACAAAAAGCTTGCCAAGGAAATCACAATGTCACCGTTTAATATGGTAATACTATTCACATCCTGAATAGGAAGGTCACATATAAAGGACTAAGCAGCAGAATGTATTCTAATCGAAATGCATCAGAATACGATGTGATATCTAACCCTTGAGAACTCGATCAGAAAATTACCATGATTCTCAGCTTCTCGCGCACGACCCTTGCAGAGCAATCACCAAGATCTGCCAGATTCTCCAAGCAGCCCAAAGCGTACCAGACAAACTCAGAAGGCTCGACAGCTAAAAGATCATAGACCTGCATTGCATCATTCAGAAGAACTTTTCAGCAAGATTTATGCAAGTAGAAAGCAAATTAGCTAATATAAAATTGTACGAGGTAATCGATTTTCAAGAGATGCAGAGTTTCAGAAGCCGATTTGTATTGCGTGAAACAGATATTCGATCATGAATACTCGCGAATACGACATTTTTCCCACATATCTTAGCTTTTACGATATTAACTTTTGAGTTATTCTTATATAATGAAGCAACAAAAAGAAAAAAAAAAAATTAAAGAAGTAACTGAGCGGCGTTTTCACACAATGAAACTCAACAGTGTTTAAAAAAAAGGAAAAAATTTATTGCGCAGGCTGTGTGTATTCCTACATCGAGACACACAGCCTATTCATCAATCATTCATCACATCACATATTTTAACATACTTTTTTTATATATAGAAAACTAAATAATTAGTTAAAAATTGTACCTATAAACTGGTACAGATTTATCCTCTTTAATATATATATATGTTGCATTTTCCGTTCATAATAATTCTGTCAAATATTCATTTTTAACAATGTTAATTTTGATGTCATAACCCTTTGCATATTTTTAATCTATCAAAGGGAGTTATAATTGCATGTATTTATATATATATATACACATATAAGGGATATATTGGAAAAAGAAGAAGAAGAAGAAGAAAGGATTGTTAGGTTTTGAACCTGTTCCTCGCCGATCAGCTCCTGGAGGCGGCCCTTGAGGATGGGGCCGTGGCGGCCGCCGCTGCGGGAGTTCACGAAGGCCACCATGGGCGCCTCGGGGAGATCCTCCTCGACCACCCTCCCCACCACCTCGGCAGGGGAAGCGGAAACGGCATCCGCCTCATTCTCCTCCTCATCCTCCTCCTCGGTGGCTGCGGCGGCGGCGGCGGCGGCGGCGGCGCTTTTGGCGGCGGAGTTCGGATCCTTGGACTGCATTGCGGCCGCCATCGCCGCCCGGATGCGGCCGGGGATGGCCACCCTCTGCCGCAGCTCCTCCCTCTCCGCCCTCCCCCCGCCGCCGCCGATCCCGCAGCTCCGGAACGACTCCACGATCGACCCCCGCGGCGGCGGCGGCGCAGGCGCCATCGGCGCCAGCGCCTCCCTCTCCCCTGCCCCGCCGTCGCTCAGCCGCGACATTATCCTTCCTAGCTTCCCTCTTTCCTTATGATATCTATATCAACATCCACAAATCATATATAGGGAAGAGATTTGAATCCAGCGAAATTTGAATAACTCCTCTTCTCGATCTCTCTCTCTCGATCTTTCTCTCTCAATTCTCAATCGTCTGAGCAATTGAATCGCATATTGCAATGAGAATGTGACATTATTATTATTTTTTCTTCTAATCTGTTTCTCCCATGACAATTTTTTTTTTTTCCAGTAATTATTCTTACCTTAATCAAGGGGATTAATAAAAAAAAAGAAAAATGGAAGGTTTGGAGGGGAAGGGGAGAAGAGGCGGAGATGGTGGGAGAGCATTTTCCCGCGGAGAGAACACGTTGGCACGGTTGGTTCGCTTTGCCCCGACACTTGTGTGGAAATTACGACGACTGCCACGGAGTTCGTTACGATCGACTCGTTACACTCGCTTCTTAATTAATTTTAGTATTATTATTATTTTTATATTAATAATAATATAATAATTAATATTTAGTTGATTAGATTAAATTAATAAAAGTTAATTATAATAAATTAAAAATTAAATACCATAATAATATCACGCTCCTCAAGTTTATAATTAAGCAATTTCACAAGTTTATAATTAAGCAATTTCAAAGGTGATCGATCATCTCTTGCAAATATATATTACGAATTGAGCTCCTATACTTTTAAAAGTACGGTGCTTGTAAATTTTTAACCCTTGGATTAATAGATGTGCGGTTAGAATGATATGAGCCCCCTTAGGTTAAGTGAGTGATTGATTGAATAGTATAATCTAACGGGTGAAAATGATTAAAAACGTAGATTTAACGGTAAAAAATTCACAAGCACCAAGTGCTTGGTACTTTTACAAGCACTATAGCCGGACTCTATATATTACAATGATTAAGCAACTAGACCTGAAACTTGTGTGAAACATAAAACATCAATCAACAAATTTTTTTTTACCACTTACCACTAGAAACAATCAATAATCGCGTGACAGTGTTATTCTATACAGAGCACCGCTTGTTGTTTACAAAAATAAAAAGACTATATACTTCTTTGGCATCATACAACCATAATATATCCTTGTAGATGTTATTTGGAAAATCAAAAGACATGCAATAAACACCATCAGGATTATCTTCTTCTATCAACATTTCATAACCCAAGAATTGTGGAGGCATACAAATCAAAATTAACCACTCCTGGCAAATCTTTTTCCCACAAAATCAGCTCAGTTAGAACCACATCCTTTCACAAAAACAGCAGCACCAAGAAAACAATATGAATTGGAATAGGATGAAACACGGTAACCGTGCAGAATAAATCCATAATACATGGTTCAATAAACCAAATTCAAATAGTCAAACGAGCAGTCGCTTAACTGTACCAACATGATAATAATTTTTATTCAAGGATGCTTTCTCTCTCAAATGTTTCGCTAGCTAGTACTCGCCCATCAAGAAAGAGTACACACACTGATTTTTCAGCAAATATTGCATTAGCACTTGAAAACAAACAAAAGCTTGCGATGAAAGCCCATCTTCATCCAACTTGTGCACCGGTTCTCTCAATCTTCAGGTGAATCAGAGCGGATGGCTACAACAAGCACATAGATAAGTTAGGATCGGGTAGTTTCACACGATCAGGAAAGAAGAACAATGAGATAGCACGAAAATGGAAATAGCAGTACCGGAACCAAATAAAGATTTAAATATTGTAACTACATTAAGTTTGCAGTAACGAACAAATCTGTTAGTGTTGAGTGCTTAAAAGCATACAAGTGGAGAACTGAAGATTCACTAGATCATAATGAGTTATGCAGTGCATAATACATATGCAATATTGGGCATTGTTTACTGCTTGACGTCACAGGTAATATACGATGTTCCTTACTGCTTTCTAAGAACAGAATAGTACTTGAAAATCTGTAAACTTTAATAACTTTTTCTTGTTTGATACGAGATTATTATATATGAAGTGTAAGCTCGAGTTACAAATGACTCTTTAATTGAGCGGAAGTTACCATATAAAGAAAGAAGAGTCTCCATTCTGAGATCATCAATTTGGCTCGAGTTTAGTTCAAACTGCAACTTTGGGCGATGATCAATGATAAACAATTCACAGTAGGATCAAATGGGAAGCTTTCTGACAGCTATTGATGCACAATCATAAGTTTTCTAGGAGGAAAGAAGATAGCCACGGTCATATAATCGTATTGAAAGGTATGTTGTCTCTAGTAACCTAGGAAAATGAAAAGAATGAACAGAGCCACTGAATATATTGAGTTACAGAAATACATCTGTACGAATTTGTCTTGGTCCACTTGGAGTATACCACTTCAAAAGGATAAGATTTTTGATATTTCCAAACAGCTGAATAACCATTATGAAAGCTAACTAGAATCCAAGTTATATTCATCTACTTGCTAAGTGGCCGAAAGGATCTGTAAGAGCCACATGATGTTTGGAACTAAGTAGCTGTAAGCATCTGTAAAAGCCTCGTGAATGTTTGAGATCACGGCGGAGAGCAACCTCACACCTCTCCTACCATCATTATATAATAACACCGCAAACATACATAGTGGTCACCTCTAACTATGAAGCACAAAAAAAATAATCATCACCCACAATTAATCCATTCCTGAAGATCTTTTTTCTTTTCTTTTCTTGTCCGCAAAATATCCCTTTTAAAGGGAGGGTATCAATGGAGTAGAAACACAAAGAAACTGAACATATCAATTCAAAGCAACATTTCCTTATAAACAATAACCCACAAAAGATCCGTATTTCTAGCATCACTATCAACCACCAAAAACCCCTCGATTTAGGTACAATCACGAATCAGATCGTTTCAAGTGTATCAATCAGTAAATAAGACACCTAAATCACAAATCATATATGAAAGGCATGAGATCAGCGGAAACAGAGATCGAGCTCGAGGAAACCCAAGGATACCGAAAATTAGGACCCTTTCAAGCATAACAACCAGTAAATTAAGCACCTCAAACCCAAATTCAAACCAAACAGATTCAAAACAGTGCAAGATCTTAGCGATCACAGCGGAAACAGCGATCGAGTTCGAGCATACCCTAGAAACCCTAGGAAACCGAAAATCGGACCATATCAAACAATCGCTAAATTAAACACCTCAAATCCAAATCCCACCAAAACAGATTCAAAACAGCAACAGATCTCAGCGATCGCAGCGAACACAGCGATCGACCCCGAGCAAACCCTAGAGAGGGGGAGAAGGAGATTGGATCTTACTGGGTTTCTCGGGCTTTCCCTCGGCCCATTTGGAGATGGCGAAGTGGACCTTCTCCCGTGACCCGGCCTCGGACTTGAAGGGCTCCTTGAGGCAGGATCGGACGAGGGAGGCGCAGATGTTGGAGTAGGTTATGTACGTCATCCCCGCCGCCCTCCAGAACGGCACCGCCGCCGTGCTCGTCGCCGTCGCCGCCGCCGCCGACGCCATTATGGTACCACCAAAAAAACCCTAACCCTAAGTCTCCCTCTCTCCTTCCTCGTTTCCTCCCCTTTGCTCTCTCTCTCTCTCTCTCTCTCTCTCTCTCTCTAGAATGTTCCCGAATAGGAGGTCGAATTGGGCCACCCCAGAACATGTAACGGGCCCAATAATATCTATTTGACTTGATATTGACTGGGCCTTAATACGGCCCACTGGGGCCCAATAAAAGGTTCTATTTAAGTGGCTTAATTTGAGTCTTTGGTTCCCCAACCTTTTATTGATTTTTCATTTTGATCCCCAACGTTTCTTCTTTTTTTTTTATAACGGATATTGTCATGTAAGTATTAAAAGTTAGGGACCTAATTGCGATGAAAGTTTTTTTTCAAATCACAATAAGAGATGTTAAAATGATTGCAGATACATAAATATCTTGTTCAGTATAATTTTTTTTTATTTATAAAACCTATAGTATCTCGTGGATAACGAATGCAATTAAACGTTTAAAATGGTATACCATTTTCGGCATCTAAGTTATTTTTTAAAAAATAAGATAGCCTAAGCCCCTCAACTAGTTAAAACCAAACCCGTAACTTGTAACGAATTTTTTTTTTTTTAGAGAAAGGTAGCACGCTACCTGTTTCATTTATTAGGTAAATAAATTTGGCTACAAAGAATGAGACAGTTAGGGCCTCAAGGAGTGACAAACTAAAGAAAGAGGATTTTAAAAATATCTGAAAAGAGCTAAAAAGAGCATGAAGTCAAACAAATGAACGGCCTCATCCACGTCTACAAAAATCGGTCCACTCCTTCGCCAATACATTAATACGATGTGCCATAGAGGTAGCGTTCAAGGTAAGGTTTCGAAAAATGATGTTATTTCTCTACACCACAACGTCCACCGCAGGGTCGCCACTAGTATTTGGGGCTTCAGAGTGTCAGACGCTGGCCTCTCCCAGGCAGCTAGCTCATTCCAAACAAAAACAACGTCCGCACTAGTGGGGCAGATGTACAACTCATCAAGGATAGAAATAAAAAGGAACTTGCTAACCACACATCTCACCAACAAGTGGTCTACGCTTTCCGGATTTGCTCCACACATGACGCATTCACTGTTACCTGTCCACCCCTTTTTAAGAAGGTTGTCCACAGTAGGCAATCTTTTTTTTAATACCAATCGGAGAAAGGTTTTGACTTTTATCGAAATATTCAGTCTCCAGACAATAGGCGTTATGTCATCTTTGATCCCCCAGTCCTGATAAACGAATACATTGATTTGTGTATTCCCAGAATTCCATCTCCAAAGGATGACATCTAGTTGATTTGTAGTCTGTAAGATAGACAGGATGTTCTTCAACTCCGAAATTCGTTTTTTACAGTGCTGTGTATTTCTTCTCATTCCTCTTAGAATCATTCTCCATCTCCATCCCGATGTAGAAAAACAGTCACTAACCCGCACCTCCTTGCGATGAACATGAGAATAGATTTCTAGAAAGGACGACTTTAGAGACACGTCCCCACACCATCTGTCAGACCAAAAATTGATGAGAAGACCGTCCCCCAGCCCGTAACTCAACCCGCATTTGAAAACTTCCTTCAAATCTAAAACATTCTTCCACCAATGCGAGGTCGGACGAAAGGATCGTCCTTCAACTAGCGGTCGTCTTCTTTTATAGTAAAAGCTCTTGATCAGCTTAGTCCAAGGAAGCTCTTTTTCGGTGAGAAAACGCCACCACCATTTAGATAGTAGTGCATTGTTCATAGTGGCCAAATCCTTAATACCTAGAACCGCTTTCCTTTCGACTCATACACACCTTTCGTCAAGCAACTAAATAGCTCCCCCCTAGAAGTTTGCCCGTCCTTTCCAAAAGAAATCCCTCCTTAGTGCTTCCAAACGCTTTAAAACTTATTTTGATGCTTTAAAAATAGAGAAAAAATGCAACGGCAGGTTAGAGAGGATAGAATTAACCAAACTAAACCTGCCGCCTCTAGAAAGAAGCTTAGCCTGCCACCCATCAATTCTCCTTTGAAAATTATATATAATTTAACAAAATGTTAATAAAGGAGATAACGAAAAAAAAAATTCATAAGATACTAAATTAATATGCTCTAAACTATAGAGTACTAAAAATGAGAAAATGCGAAAGCAGGGGACCCAAAAATAAATATACAAAGCTAAGGAACATCTGTTTCAAAGCCATTAATTTTTTTATCCATTCCCCAAAAATTAGTTACAGACAGACGGAAGGTGTGACCCTGACCCAGCAGAAACGCGTTAGGGAGAATGGCAGACTGACTTCGGAGCCCCGTGACTTCGGATTTCGCCGGCCTGGCCGGCCTGACACGCCGGCTGTCTGTAAATCTTACGAAGCGTACGTCCGTCTGCCCATTCATATCTTTCACTACCATGGAAGACAGAGAATTCTACGCCAAACCATCAAAATTTCTTCTTCTTTTTTTTTCTATTCTCTGTCCCTGTCATAGTACGTACGAGCTTTGACAGAGGCAAAAACCGCGTAAACGGATAGTAGAGACCAAAAAAAACAAAACAAAACAAAAAAACAAAAAAAACAAAAACAAAGAAAAAAAAACACTTAGTTTGAACGCTTTATTAAAATTCACGCGTTCGTTATTTAGTCGCTCTCGCGTCCTGCAAAATTCGTCAACGAGGCCAACGAGAAAAGCACATGCAAATGCTTTCGTATGCGGCAAAATTAACTCCACCGTCGAATTTATTATTGTTGGATATATTATTATTGAATATACTGTTATTAGATATACCGTTATAATATAATCTAAATATTATGTTCACATACAAGCCTAATAGGTGAAAGCGTATTAAGGCCCATATTAACTGCAGCCTAATAGATTATTTATTAATTTTAAAATTTTTCTAAATTTGAGGTAATACTGTTGAGCCTTTCAAACTTGACGTCTCTTAATGTAATATTTCAAGCTCCCAAAAACACCATACTCTCTAAAATAATAACCTCCAACAATCATAATTCTGAAACATTTTTTACTAGATCCGTGATTCAAAATACTTTATAGTTCACATAAATTTTATACATTCGTGCTTCTATATTTTATGTTCATTGTTTTTAGGGAAAACTTCAAAAACCACCCCTATGGTTTCATGCATTCTCACTTTAGTACCCTGTGGTTTAAAACATATCAATTTGCCCCCCGTGGTTTCGTTTTTCTCTTTTTGTTATCAATTTTATTATTTTTTTTTCTTAAATCAGTGACAAAGTTAAAATTAAAAGGTACTAAAGTAAATATTCAATAAACATAAATGGATGTTTGAAGTTTTTTGTATATAATTTAACGAAATATTACCGAAAAAGCTTCCGAAAAGATAAAAATGAAACCACAGGGGGGTAAATTGATACGTTTTAAACCACGGGGTACTAAAGTGAGAATGCATTAAACCACGGGGTACTAAAGTGAGACATGCCGAAGACCGTGCTCGCCCTTCGGAGCGCTAACGGGCATCGTAGTGCGTGTACAAGCAACCTCAATTTCTGTAAACAGCGCGCACAGCGCGTAAAATATGACCGTCCCGCTAAACGGGGCATCGTGGCTCAGCACGGAAGTGAGCATCGGATTCGGCACGAAATTTCGATGATCGTGCTCACTATCCAAGGTCAAAAAGACCTAACAGAGCCTCGGGAATCTTGTTTTTATTTATTCTAAATGTCTCCTAGCTTCATTATTTCTTCAGTTATATAAAGCGCTTAATATGAGACTATCATGAGCTTATCAATTATCCAATATTTTATCTCTGATATGCTTTACCTAGTATTTGTCGTGCGGGTGAGTAGGGGTGTCTTAAGATTAATTAAGATCTTAATACTAGACCAATCTATTAAGTAATAAGATCTTGATCATTAGTACTCGGTAGTGTTCTATCATATTAATATATTATTTTCTGCTAAATCGATCTTTCGGATAATAAGATCGAATTGGTGAAAATTCGGTGTCGTATTCTCCAAAATAGTTTTCATATTAGAGATTTTATTGATGTGGGGAAACAAAAAAAAGAGTTTTAGATCCTTGAAACCAACAGTTGGATTGGAAAACTCTAGTTTCTGCTGCAATTAATGAAAAACTATTGCATAAAATTTAACTAATTTTTTTTTTCTATAATAATTCAATTCAAATGACAATTTTCTAAGAGTGACCCTCGCTTAGCCAAATTACAAAATACAACTTTTCGAAACCAAAAAAATATATTAAAGAGCAGGTAGGGGCTTATTAAATCATGTAATAATCACTATAATTACCAAGCACATGGACATTATTAGAATGTTCCCAAATGATATAGAGTAAATTAATTAGGTCATCAACCATATATGTTTATGGGACCACAAAATAGTCCAAGTAATTAATGTTTGAACTTGAGAATCAAATGAAAAAAAACACCTTTTCTTGTAACCAACAAAATTTCCAAACATAGGACTAGAAGAGGGACATATATTTATATACATATAACACTACAAAAACATTGGTGTAATACCGTCCGTCCCTAGAGCAAGTGGCAAAGGGTTTGGTGGTTGGTACCCGTGATCCAGGTTCGAATCCTAGTTGATTCACATTTATAGCTAAGTTTATTTCTAAATGAAATAAGCGAAGCGGGTAGCGTGCTACCTATTTCTCAAAAAAAAAAAAAAAAAAACATTGGTGTAATTTGGTGCATGCACCCCCCTACTTAATCACATGGCAAAGAAAAAAATCTTTGCTAAATTCAATGTGAGAGAAAGGCTTAATTAAAAGCAAAGAGAGAGGGAGAGAGAGAGAGAGAGATGCAAATAAATCTATCCTTACCAACTTTATGTAACAAAATTGGAGTTAAATACAACAAGAATACCAAAAAGAGAGTATCATGTAAGTGTTAAATCTCATATATATATATCTAACTCATAAAAGGGGTTGTTCTTTGCATATACACATATGTGTGACTTACAAAATAATTACTAATGCTAGTTTAATTTATATCTACAATGTATCGACGGCAATCGGTATCTGAGCTCGCCCTCCGACCCTCTTCTGTGCTGTCGGATCCCAAACCCTAACCCTAACCGACGATAGCCGGACCACCGCCTTGTGCCCTTGTGCATCATCCAACTTGTTCTTCAAATTTTCGATACTGGGGCACAACACTTTCTGAGTCCATTCCTCTGGTGTAGCTTTTTTGAGCCATATAGTTGCAACTATGCGATCGACGGTATCGTCGTCGACTCTTATAGTATATCGATCACCCATTTTTGCTTTGAATCTCTCCGATATGCAATCTAAAACTTTTCTCTTCAGCGGACCGAAATCGATCGGATTGAAGACAACAGCAGCATCTGCCAATTCCATCAAGTCGGATGCTGGGGATTTCGTCGAACACTTGATCGCGAGCCGTCCTTTCTCAAACTCACGCTCCACCGTGACATCACTCGAGTTGCGGGAGCCCTCGTCGGCTTCATCTTCAGCCTCCGTTGCCAAATTTAAGTCAAACGGAAACCCCAATGAGCCCTTTCTTAGCTTCAAAGCCCGATCACTGTCGCGAAGCCAAACCGCTCTATGTTTTCCCGGGTTATCCACAATAGAGAACTCCAATTGCCAGTTGCTAGTTGATGAGTTTAGTATCTTCTCCTCACACTGAATAAGTGAATCTTGGGAACCATTGAACTCCTCCGGCGGCAACCAATGGGATGCAAGGATGATGATGGCGGAACCGAGGCCGATCTCTCGACCATGCGAATCCGTCAAGCGGCCCCTTTCGATCGCCCGTTTGATGTTTTGTTGGAATAGCGAATCTGCTCGATCAAAGTCCTCTATCGTAATCACCGAAAAAGGGTTTCGACGAATGGCATCCGCGACCCTGTCAATAAAGGTCTTGCCCCACAAATTTGTGTTGGACTCTCTATTGATATCTTCTTCTTCTTCTTCTTCTTCTCGCGAACTATCACTGAAACTAGTTGTTATTGGATGGGTTCCGAACATGATCTCCGATAGGGCGGTCGCTATCTTCCTCTTTCCGACGTTATCGGGCCCGAGAAAGAGCAGCCATGTGTCTCCTTTGGGCCCAAGGGGCCGCCGTCTCCCCACCCCGCACTTGCGTTGCGTTATAACAGCGGCGATGGTCGACGCGGCATTCGGTTGCCAAGTGACTTCCTCCAGAAGCCCCTTCAAGAGCTTCTTGAAGAAGTCCGCATCCGGAATTGCACGAATGTTAGACTCTGGTCGTTGATCAGAGAAGTCCTTGAGAAGCTCCGCGCGGGGCTTCTCCGAGAAGTTGCTGCAAGGCTTCGAGGGCCCGAGAGCTAACTCGGTCTTCACCGGGCTTCCGGGAGGGCTTTTCGGCCGAGTTGAAGATCTCTCCCAAGTTTTACGTATCTCGAGAGGCGTTATGCTTTTATCGAGTGTTGAATCGGGCTTAAACGGCGGGCAAGGAGCGAAAACGGACGGAGCCATCGTGAGGGAAGGATATGAGAGCTTCTCAGAGGAGTCGAGAAGTGCCGAGTGGAAATTCGGGTGGAGAATGAAGCACTTCTCCATCCATTTCACCCGCAACTCCTCGCTTCTCTGCTTCCGCACAAGCGCTTTCTCCTCGGCCTACAAGGTAACACCATCATAGAATCAAACACTTTGAACCATCAATTTAGAGCTCCGGGCAAATACGGTACGAACCTGAATCCGATCATTGCCGAGCGTTGCGAGCTGAAGCCACTGCGGAAGCCCTTGCTGGGCTTCCGCCTTCTCCGGGAAGCACTTCTTTCGATCCTCTTCGATGAGCTTCGCCAATTCCAATTCGTATTTCGCCGTGCAAAGCTGGCACATCGCTGCGATCCTCGTGGATGCGTCGGCAGCCGCAGGAGGCCGGATCAAGGGCACCGCTATGGTGCGAAACCTGCAGTTAGATCCCGATCAGGAACACGTAATGTTTAAATCGAATTTGAATGAAATTCAGGCACCTCGGTAGAGAGTAGGTCGCGATCGGCACAGCTTGGAGGTCCCAATCATCCTCCACCGTCGGGTAATTTATCCGCAACCGGAGATATGTGTTGCACGTGGTGGCACCGACAAGCCAAAACCGGCCTCCGCCACTGCCACTGCCAGTGCTACCGCCACCGCCACTAAACCTACTCACTAGCTTACCAATCTCCGCAACCACCTCCCGGGCAAAGCCCGGCCAAGTGCACTCCACGAGCCATTTGAGATCGCCGAGATCGAGCATGACGGCGCCGCCACCATCAATCCGGCTTTCAATTGAAGCGCTCAATTCTCGAATGCGTAATGAAAGATGCGACCGATCACCGAGTTTGTTTTCGTTGTTGAAGGCGATCACATGGGCGGCTCTGCCGCCGGCCTTGATCTTCTGTAACATCTCCTTCATGACGGCTTGCGGATGATCAGAGTCCGCGACGATCACCGGGTTCCGTCTGCGGGGCCTCAGCATTACATCGAACACCCTCCGCGCATCTATCTCTCTCCTTTGTGAATCCCCCACCTCTCCTCCGCCGCCGACGCCTACACTGGTGCTTTGAGATTCGCGAAAGCGGGGACTGAGGTAGGGATTTGATGACGGCGACGGCGGCGGAGAGGAGGGAGAGGAAGAGGCTAGGGTCTGCTCGACGGAGGACTTAACGGCAGCGGAGGAGAGGGAGGCCTCGCGCATGACGCGGCTAACGGAGGGGTCGTCGAGGACGGAGAGGAGGAGTTGCTCCACCTCCACCCTCCCTGAGAGGAGCTGCGCAGGTGGCGGCGGAGAGCCGAGGCGGTGGTCGGCGGCGGCGGGGGCGGGGGAGGGAGCGCCGCGGCGCTGGTGCGCCTGCGAGCGCTTCAGCGCCGCCGCGAGCGCGTTCGACATCGGCGGCTCCGCGGGGCTAGGGTTGGGGTCATGGTTGGAGCTGGGGAGGCGGTCGAGGGCGATGGAGAAGCAGAGCTCGAGGGCGCGGCAATGGAGGGGGTAGGGGGAGGGGGAGGGGGAGGGGGCGGAGGCGGCGGCGAGGGCGCGGCGGAGGAGGGCGCCGGAGGGGGCGGAGGAGGAGAGGAACGTCGCCGCGACGTGGAGCGGCATCGTCTGGGAGTGGCGGCGACGCGCCGCCTCCGCCGCGGAGCGGCGGAGCACCGCCGCCACCTCCGGCGACAGTGTCTGTTGCGGCGTGCTCAACCCATTCCTCATCTCTCTCACGCTCTCTCTCTCTCTCTCTAAAAATCTCACCTTTGAGAGATTTAATTCTAGTTTCACTCTATAAAAATATCACCTTTAAAGAGCTCTCTCTCTCTCTCTCTATGTTTATCTCTCTGCAGATGCTCTGTTTTTTGGCATTCAAATGGATAAAAATCTCGCCTTTGGGAGATTAAATTAGCTCCAATGCATCAACAATTCAACATACCATCTTTTTGGAGCTCTCTCTCTCTGTTTCTCCCTTCAAACTTAAGTTCTCAACTTTGAGAGCTTAGACTCGTTTTACCGCGCACCAAAATATCACCTTTTTTGTAGCTCACAATAACCAAATCCGAAACAAAACCTATTCCAGTGTATACACCTTCTTTCTTTCCGAGATTTCACAACTCAGACACAAAATCTCATCTTTTGAAGCTTAATATCATTGAAACCCAAGAACCATCATCTACAGTATCAGAATCAAAGGACATTCTCACATGACTCATCCAAAAGTTTCTTTGGATTCATTTGATTCGTCTTTTTTCTTGAGAAAACTCAATAAAATTCCGAGGAGAAAGGTGGTGGAAACCACAAACAACCAAGTCAGAGGAACAGAAAACGAGATGGGTGTCCTCTGTTTTGGGATGAGACGAGATTAAAGAATAGAATCTTCCTCCATATTATCTATCTGTAGCTCTACTTTTGTGGGAGAAGAGAGAGAAATTTGAGTTGGGTTTTTAGAGAGAGAGAGAGAGAGAGAGAATATGCATGGGAGACAAGCATAAAGTTGCTTCTCTCTCCACCACTTCTTTCTCTCACTACTTTTTTTTTTCTTTTTTTTTGTGCCATTTTAACAATCTACTTATTATTTGATTCTTTATTTTTTTGGGGGGTTTTTTTTTTTTTGTTATAAGCTTTAGCTCGGCTTATTAGTTAATTAAGCTTTAGCTCGTTTTTTTTTTTTTTTTTTTTTTTTTTTTTTTTTTTTTTATATGTAACCTCACTGTCGCATCGTATGGTAAATGGGCAGTGGTTGGTATCAGGATTAGTCTGGTTGATTCGTATTTAGGTAAGTTTAAATTTTGTTTTTATTTCTAAATAAATAAATAAAATAAACGAAAGCGGCGTCTTCTACCTATCTCTCAAAAAAAAAAAATTTTTTTTTACATTTCAAGTTATTTAAAATATACTTTAATAGAGTTAAATTCTATATTAATGAATCGTTAGTCATAGTTGTTATTTCTGTAAAATTATTATTTTATCCTTTCAAATATATTCTCCTATCATCACAAATTTTTCCTATTTGTCTTTTAAATTAGGGACAAAAAAAGTATTTTTATTTTTGAACTTTTCAAATATACTTCTCTATTATTATTAATTTTTTTTATTTGTTGTTGAGTTAAAGATAAAAGAGATGTTTTAATTTTTTAATTTTGATAGATATTTAACTCACGCTTAAACCGAGATAACTTAACATAGTAACTGCAGTGGTATTTTTAAATAAATAAAAAATAGAAATAAATTTGATATTTTTGAAGTTTCAATAGACATATAGATAATTATCCCTTTTTTTTAATAGCTTTCTTTCCAATTGAGGTTTTTATTTTTAAAAATAAAAATATTAAATTACTAGATATAATTACCATGTGATAGGACTTACTCATAAAATATTGTTTATCATATATTTTGGGGAAAACTTCAAAAACCTCCTTGTGGTTTCGCACTTTCTCACCTTAGTACCGTATGATTTAAAATGCACCAATTTGTCCTATGTGGTTTTGTTTTTCTCTTTTTAATATCAACAATTTTATTATTTTTTTTCTTAAATCAGTGAGAAAGTTAAAATTAAAGGGTACTAAAGTAATTATTCGATAAATCTATTTCAGTATCTGAAATTTTTTGTATATAATTTAATGAAATATTAAGAAAAAAATTGTCGAAAAGATAAAGACGAAACCACAGGGATGCAAATTGATACACTTTAAACTATATGATACTAAGGCTTCGTTTGGTATTGCGGGAAGACTGCGTTACGTGCGGTGAGAAAGTACGTTGGGAAAATACTCCGTTTGTTTCCGTACGTAATATTGCGTTCCGTATATCGCGATGAGTCGGTTACGATATATTTTCTGCGTTCCCACCGGAGAACGCAGAAGCATATCCCTATATACTTTTTCTACAACTTCATTTTGTCTAATAACGTTAGATAGACCTCAATACCAAACTAGCGCAAATGAGAAAGTACGAAACCACGAGTTTTTGAAGTTATCCCTAATAATAATAATAATAATAATAATAATAAGATCTAGAAAGTGTAGATTGAAAATTAGATAAATATATGAGAGCAAAAAGTGTGGATTGGAAATTAGTTACAACTGCACATCACTTTCACACTTTCATTCTTCTGTTGTCATGCAAAAGTTTTATTCACTCAAAAAAAAAAAAAATCCTCCGAAGTCGGCAACGACCAGGAAATCGTCGCCGTCATCTTTATTCCAACTCATCTTTCCGTAACCCACGGCTTACGTTGAGTTTCAATTCATATACTTTGCGCCTTTTATTTTTCTATGGATTGCCTTTGTTGAATATTAAATATTAAAAATAATAATAATATTTTTAGTTTTTGGTAGCTAATATTTTTCAAAATAAAGTGTATCACTGGAATTTATGATCTTATTTAATTTTTTCGATTTAATTAAAGTTCATAGCGTTGAATATAAACAGTAAAAATACCCATATATGGTAGTTTAAGATTCTAAAAACAAACTGTTATTTCAAAAGGCTTAAATATTTTGAGGCAAACAATTATTTCATACTATTTTGCTAATCATTAATTTCAAAAGTTGAGTTGATAGAAAGATGCACCCAAAGCATAAAGACGTAGCGTTCGTTTATGGATCTCGATTGTCGTTCAATCCAATCAACTTTTCATCATGGGACAGAATGTTGGCCCCTTTAAAATAACAATCCTCTTTTTAGCATCGATTGTAAGTTGGAGCAACCAGCCTCTTGCCGTAGGGATGCTGCAAATCAAATTCGTGATCTTTGGCTCTAATACCACTTGTCAGATCATCGGGGCTATTGTTAATTCCAAAAACCCGAACTACTAAAAAGGTACAACTAATGATTTAAAGTATACAGACACAATGCCCGCGGATCTCAATTGTGACTCTACACGGTCAGCCTCCTGCCATTTTGAATATGGTTCCGCCAATCCGATCTCCCACCATTTCAAATATGAGTCGACCTAATCTGACCTCTCCCCACATAGCAGAATACTAGCCCTTTTTAAGCCAACAACATGCACGCACTCACATGCACACAATGCACATACCTATCCGTTTTCACCGAAGGTGAAGATCAGGATTTAAAATGGACTTAACGGTAAACTAGAGTTCGGACAAAACATATTTTTCTATCACTAAATTTTTTTTCAATTCTGTCGTTTGTCTAGCAGAAAGCAATTGTCATAATGATCAAATGTGTAAGAGATGAATTAATAAAAAAAAAAAATGATTCTTTCTTCTTTTTTCGTAATTGACTACGGCCTTTCGACTCAAAACGACTTTCCTGCACTTCACTTTCGGCGAAACAAACGCACCGGGTGCGTGGGGAATCGTTGCTTAGGCTCCGTTTGATATTGCGGGAAGATTGCGTTACGTGCGGTGAGAAAGTACGTTGGGAAAAATACTTCGTTTGTTTCCGTACGTAATATTGCGTTCCGCATATCGCGATGAGTCGGTTACGATATATTTTCTGTGTTCCCACTGGAAAACGCAGAGCAATATTTCTATATACTTTTTCTACAATTCCATTTTATCCAATAACGTTAGAAAAGTGGGAGATTGCGTTACGTGCGGTGAGAAAGTACGTTGGTAAAATATCATATTTGTTTCCGTACGTAATATTGCGTTCCGCATATCGCAATGAGTCGGTTACGATATATTTTCTGCGTTCCCACCGGAGAACATAAAAGCATATTTCTTTATGCTTTTTCTAAAACTTCGTTTTATCTAATAGTATTAGATACGCCTCAATACCAAACTAAGCCTAAGCCTTACTCATTTAACGCGCTTTAGGAGGCAGCGGCGCTGCCGCAGAAAAGAAAGAAAAAAAAAGAAGCTCCTTTTTTCTCGCGCAAACGTGTCTGGCCTTTTTCAGAAAAACCATCGCCCTCTCGAAGAATCCGTGTCCCAAAATCTTTGTCCCCGGTTCACACCATCTGTTCTCACCTGATTCGTCACTCCATATTATTAAATATTAAAAAAGAATTAAAATATTTAAAATTTGAGCAATTATTTATAAGGTAAATTGTACTGTTGCCTCCTGAACTTTTGGCGGAGTTTTACTTTACCCCCCAAACTCTTAAAACAGTAATTTACCCCCGTATACTTTAATATTGCATCTTGTTGCCTCTTCCGTCAGTTAAAGTTAACGGAGCTGAACGGGAGTTGACGGAAGGGTTAGGTTTTGACGATTTTTGGGATGCAAAAACTATAAGAAGAAGAGTTGGAGGGCATAAAAATGGAGAAAAAAGAATTTTTAAGGAATAAAAGTGAGTCAGTTGGAACAAGGGACAGTTTAGGCGGTAGATTTCCTGTCAAAACCTAACACTTCCGTTAACTCTCGTTCAGCTCCGTTAACTTTAACTGACGGAAGGGGCAACAAGATGCAATATTAAAGTATAGGAAGGTAAATTACCGTTTTGAGAGTTTGGGGGATAAAGTGAAACTCCGCCAAAAGTTCAGAGGGCAACAGTGCAATTTACCCATTATTTATATGTCTCTAAAAAATTTTCAATTTTCTAATTTACTTTTTTAGAAGGTTAATATTGAAAATATTTTTTTTATATTTCAATCTATTTCAAATATACCGAGTTAAAATAAATTTTATTATTTCTATAAAATTACTATTTTGTCCTTTCAAATATACCTTTCAACGAGCGCCGAGTTTTCTTATTTAGCCTTAAGTTAGGAGTACAAAAAAGTAATTTATTTTTTAGTCTTTTCAAATATACTATTCTACTATTGCCAATATTTCTTATTTGTCTTTAAATTAAGGATAAAAATGATATTTTAATTTTTTTTTAACTATATTAGATATTTAACTCAAGTTAACTTAATGGGTGATAATTGTACGGGTATTTTGGAATAACAGAGGAATATATGAAGGGTATTTTGGAAATAAAAAAAAAATAAAGATAAATAAGATTTTTTTTTTCGAAGTTTTGAGTAGTATGTAGGTAATTATTCCTTAAAATTTAATTAGCTAATGCATGCTCTTCTCTTACCAACCATAACTTTAAAAATTTTCCTTCACATTATATAAAGATTATAATCCCAATATATTTCCAATATAAGACTTGTACTTACAAATCTATCAATTTATTAATAATATATTAGGAAATTTAATGAGAGAATCCAAAATATTTTCATGCCCTATTTTAAATTTTTGCCGTGTTTTACTCACTAATAAGTTGACAACTATAGAATACTTTTAGAAATAAACAAATTTATTTAGAGTTTAAGATTTATAGTTTATGATTTTAAAGTTAAGAAAATACCCGGAATATTCAAATTAATAATTGATATCATTAAATTGAGAAAAAGCAAAATGAAACTCTGAACGACATATTCGATATTATATTAAATAATGTGAAAGCACTAAAGATCTTTAAAAACTTAGGTTGCTAGCGAATACTAAAGATCATAAAACGTCCGATCTCTTTTTTTTTTCTACTTGCCGGTTAGTTGGTATTATTTTTCTTTACACTTTAACCTTATATCTCTCTCTAAACTTATCTTTTTCTCTCTAAACTTTAATAACTCTTTTTCTCCCTCTAAACTAAGCTCTCTCTCTCTTTTTTTCTAAAATCTCAACTCTCTCACTCTCTCTAACCTAGACTTTATTTTTTTTTTCTATTTCTTTAATTATGCTCTCTCTCTAATCTATATTTTCTCTTTTTTCTAAAAAAATATTGAAATTTTTAATAACATTATTTAAATTAAATTAATTAATTATTAATTAATTATATATTTTTTATAATTTTAAATAATATGACCGTATGAACCAAACATAATAATAACACATTTTTAGTAATACGATAAATAAAAATAAAATTCTTGGACATTATTTGTTTGGCAGAAAGCGTTTGTCCTAATGATCGAATGTGTGAGAGATGCATGAATTAATAAATAAATAAATAATTCTTTCTTCCTCTTTCTTTTTCGTAATTGATTGTGGCATTGTGAAACAACCGTTGTACTCCAAAATCTTAAATTATTAGAGAACATTTTTATATTTAACACTCCGCCTCACGTCTGGGCTCGAGACTTCTTGGTCGGCCCATGACGTGGGCTTGAATTAAATAGGAGGAAATTAATATGCTAGGAGCCTAACGTGACTCGAACTCAGGACCTCTCTAACATTTTTATATTTAACACTTCCTCTCACGTCTGGGCTCGAGACTTCTTGGTCGGCCCATGATGTGGGCTTGAATTAAATAGGAGAAAATTAATATACTAGGAGCCTGACGTGACTCGAACTCAGGACCTTCTTGTCTGATACCATGTAAAACAAATTGGATTTAAAAACTTAAACATTAAAAGAATAAATTTAAATATTTTTATATTTAACAGGCCTTTCGACTCAAAACGACTCCACTGCCCTTCACTTTCAGCGAAACAAAAACGCACCGGGTGCACGGGGAATCGTTGCTTTGCTCATTCAACGCGCTTTTGGGAGGCAGAAACGGATTCGCATTTGCATTTTATTACGTGCTGCCGTTGCGCGTCGCAGCTTTTTTCTCGCCTCGGTTTCCTCACCGCACACCCAAACGTGTCCGCCCTTTTTGCAGAAAAACCGTCGCCCTCTCGAAGAATCCGTGTCCCAAAATCTTTGTCCCCGGTTCACACCATCTGTTGTTGTCGCCTCATTCGTCGCTCCATATTATTAAATATTAAAAATAATTTTAAATATTTTAAATTTGACCAATTATTTATGACACCGTTTGGTTGGGAAATAAGGATAGAAATAGGTCCTTATTCTCTTTTATATACAAACGCTAATTTTTTACTCAAAAATAATAATTCTCGGTTATTTCCACCAATCTCTATTTTTTTATATAAAACTATTTAATATTTTTCTTATTCTCGAAAACAACCCAATTTTCATCCCAACGCTATTTTTCTTATCCCATTGTACCTATCGCTGTAATACCTAGTTCTTGCTTATGTCTCAAGTTTTCGATTTTTTAATTTATTTTTTTTAGAAAGTTAATATTGAAAATATCGTTTTTATATTTCAATCTATTTCAAATATATTCATAGAGTTAAAATAAATTCTATTATTTTTATAAAATTATTTTTTTGTCCTTTCGATATATTTTTTCGAGGTCCGACTTTTCTTATTTATCTTTAAGTTACGAGTTGAGCGTTTTACTATCGAGTTATTTTCGATGATAGAACTTCCAAATTGACGATCGGCTCCGTTAAATATGATCTAAATCATTTAAACTACCTAAAAATCAAAATTCACGCACTTTCGATATTATTCTTTTATCCATCAGTGAACAGAAAATGAATGGTTGAAAATGAATATTTTTTAAAAAATGATGATAGGAGTCTTGTAATCAAGATCAAGAGTATAGATCTTGTTTTAAATAGTTTAAAGAATTTTCTAACAAAAATTCAATTGATTTGGATATCTTTATACCGTTAAACGAGAAAACGTCTCTTATCCACCATTAAAATTACAAATTTTGAAACCCTTTGATCATTAGGCAAATGATGTCGAAAATATTTGAAATTTTATTTCTAAACACTTTAAGTAGTATAGATAATGTTCAACGGAGCCGATCGTTAATTTGGAAGCTCTATCATCGAAAATAACTCGATAGTAAAATTCCCTGTTTACTATCGAGAGTATTCTAGCTCAACTCTCTCTCTCTCTCTCTCTCTCTCTCTATATATATATATATATATATATATATATATATATATATATAGAATTGAGCTCCTATGTTTTTAAAAGTACCAAGTCATTGGTGTTTGTAAATTTTTAGCCCTTGGATTAATAGATGTGTGGTTAGAATGATGTGGCCCCTTTGGGTTAAGTGGGTGGGTGGTTGGTTGAATAGTATAATCTAACGGGTGAAAATGATCAAAGGTGTAGATCTAACGGTAAAAAATTCACAAGCACCAAGTGCTTGGTGTTTTTACAAGCACCATAGCCGGACTATATATATATATATATATATATATATATATATATATATATATATATATATATATATATATATATATATATATATATATATATATATATATATATATATAGAATAGTTCTATATCTTTTATGAGTATTGGAGTCCTACTACTCATAAGTTTTTAGCCCTTGATTTATTCCATTAATCATTTTCACTCGTTAGATCATACTATTCAACCAACAACCCACTCAACCCTGTGACCACTATCATTCTAAGTGGGGACCACCATCATCCTAACCACACATCCCATCAATCAACGGTTAAAAATTTATGAGTACGATGAGAATCTATACTCATAAAAGTATAGTAATTTTATATATATATATATATATATATATATATATATATATATATATATATATATATATATATATATATATATATATATATATATATATATATATATATATATATATATATATATATATATATATATATATATATATATATATATATATATATATATATATATATATATTATTATCATCGAAAAATGATTTATGAGTACGAGAGCGATCGTAGTCATAATAGAATAGTAACGGACCCTCGTATATATATATATATATATATATATATATATATATATATATATGAAAAAAAAAGGAAAAAGAAGGCCACTCCTTTTCTATGCAACTCCTATGAATGAAGGCCATGTATGAAATCAAAAGTTTGGAGGGGACTCGTCCTTTCTTTTATAGAGAATAAATGAGGCTTATCCACAGAGTGGGTACATGAAACTTTTTTTAGGTCAAAGTGAATAATGCATAAAATTAAAGAAAGGGATGAGAAGCAACATAGATTCTCCTGCATGCATGCTGTGGCCCAAACTATAAAAGTAGAATCACTGCCCACAGCATGAAAGATGCACTATCGAACTACTTTCTGGAGAATCTGTTTTGATAATGCATCAAACTTTTTCACATCTTTACTATCTCTTAAAGCTTATCTAAACTCACGATTCAGTTCGTCCGAGACTTAATTTGAAATCAGATGCACGGTTAGTGTACTAGTGTAGTCCTCTTTGAATAGCCTGTTAGTGCGTTCCTAATTACCATGTAAATTACGCTAAAAGTACTATTCATGAATCATTTTCTATCTGATTGAGTTTACACGTACTATATATATATATGATAGCAACAGTTGGAACTGGTCCCAAATTAACCATCTCTTTTTAAAGAGATCTTACGTTCAATTCCTCTATCTGCCATAATTCTCACCTACTGGCGTCACCACACAACTAAAACAGAACGTTTTGGTCGGCCCATTCACTTGTAGATTACTGTACTATTTAACCCCGTAATATGTAGCTAGTACGGTGGGCAGAACAAGAGTAAAGGACTAGCTGAATTAGCCGCATGCTGGTGGAGTATTTGGAAGGATAGGAACAACCTTATTTTTCGCGACATTCAGGTGGACTCTATTTTAGCGGTGCATAGGCTCAAGCAGCAGATCACTTCTTGGAATGACCTTCTATGATTGATTGATTTAGGAAGAATAGAATCAACTTCTTCTTCTTCTTCTTCTTCTTCTTCTTTTTTTCACTTTCTGGTGACTCGAGGCCCTAGTTGCCTCACCCTTGTAGCCGAATTCACTCTTTCAATGAATGAAGCAGGTAGCGTGCTACCTATTCTCAAAAAATATGTAGCTAGTATCACTTATGATCTTATTTAATGAAAGATTTTTACGGCAAAATTAATATAAAATCACAAGATAGTTAAGCACAACTTTCTGAATCATAGGATAGCGTAAGTGAAGGCGCGCTAACACTATGTTTGTTTCGGCTAAAGTGGACTTTGAGTTGAAGTGGAGTTTGGATTGAGGTGGAGTTCGGTAAAACTTTTTCTTTTCTGCTGTTTGTTTCGTAGTTATGGAAATGGAGTTTCATTAGTTCTGCTGTTTGTTTGGTATGAAGTATATGATGAAAAACTATAATTTATGTATAAATAATAAATAATTTAATAAATAAAAGTAATAAAATTATATTTTGTATATAATTAAAATTTAATTTAAAACAACTAAATTATTTTTTTATACATAAATTATAATAATTCAACAATGAAATTATAAAGTACAAAAAAAAACCTTAATTATTCAATTTTTATCATATTTTAAATATGTCAATCGAATAAAAAAATAATTAATACCATAATTAAATATAATTACTTTTATCTAGTATACACCCTCCTTCACCGTAATTGACTTCGGCCCATTCGGCCCACGATGGGCCGAAGTCAATTACGGCGTTTCAGGTTAACTTGAGTTTCGACCATAACCATTTTACAGCGAACCAAACAACGAAGGTGATAGCTTATGGCGTAAATGACTTCCCTCCTCTTCACTTCCCCCTCGATTCCGCCCAAACAAACACACCCTAAACTACACGGGGCAAAATTAAAGTTCACCTCAAATATTTGGGCCTTAGTTTGAACTTCATATCCGATCCACTCCATAAAGTAAAGCCCAATTTATTTTGGGCCAAGTTTGAACTAAATATTACAAAAGAAAAAGTTTGTGGGCTCGATCAACGGCCCAGTTAACGACAGAAGTGAACTATGTGAGCCCAAAATAGGATTGGGCCCGGGCTTGGGCTTGAGTTTGGGCTTTAGTATTGGGATTTTTTATAAATGATTATATTATACTTAATAAGAAATGATGATTTAAAACCCGAAACCGTTTACGGGTGACGTAATGACATCAGTTTCGCATCATAAATATTTAATTATTATTTTTTATACTATATAATAAAAAAATATAATAATTCAGTATAGTATTCTATATTATTTTATTTTATGTAACTAAAAAAGTATTCAAAAGTATAGATTATTAAAAACTAATGCATGTTTTTAATTAATTGTTAAAAATATAAATAAAAAGAAATTTAGTCGGTTTTCACCGAATCAAACATATATATGCACTATTTTTTAAGCCAATCTGATTTATAGGTTAAACCGAAGTGGTTTGGGCACTGAGTTACAATCTGACCGGTCCAACGCGTCAACCCGGATTTTTAAAACATTAATAGAAAAACACATTTGATTGGACTTGATACTATAATACTCAAACATCAATTTAATAGGAAACGATCCAGAAATAGCCTTAAAAGCGAAAAAGGAAAAAAGGAGAGACCTTTGGACTGTATTATTATTTTGAATAAATTTTTTGAGACATGATTTGAGTGTTGCAAATACAACAAGTACTCAAATCATTTAATTTCTATGTCCTTAGTTGCACGTTTTAATTGAGTTTGGTTTTATCAACCTAACTCGAAATTTGATCTAAGTATCCTTAATTTTCATTTCATGTACAAAGGTTTGATGCATCTATTTGCTTTTTTTCTTTTTCTTTTTCTTTTTTTCTTTTTTTTTTTGCTTCTTTTTGTGATTATAAATTGTTTGACATGATTGGTCTCCTAACCTCCGGACCAAGTCGCAGTCACCACATCTTAAAATAGACTCACACAATACATGGCATTCGAAAACAGTGACCGACTCACCGCCGTTGTTCATAACAAATAGTTTACAACCTCCTTTTCTGAATTTAGATCTAAAATTTGAACTCATACCTTAAAGAAAGTTAAAAAAAACTCTGATCGTGCCCGGTCTTAATAGAAGAAGCACGGTATAAAATTTTTCTGACGACTCTTTATAATGAAATCAAAATGCTTTAAATTAGGGCTGTCGTTTTCGGAACTATGAACGCATATTCCGAGTTAACTTTTTATTGCGTCAGAAATTCTAATTTTTTGTATTTATCATCAGATATTGCTGCAACAAACATCAAAACTAAAAAGTGGGACCGAACATGCGCTTATTACTAGAATCATCATATTATATGGTATTCAAAGTTAGTGAGACATTCGGCCTTATTTGTAAGTAACCTTTTTTATGTGGGTCACACTTTTCCAAAGCTCTATAGTTACTCAATAAATTGAAGAAATTTTTTTTTTTCATTTATTTTTGTAATTATTGTTTTTATGTGGGACTATTGTTTACATGTGATTTTGAGAGATTAATTCACTGGCATATTGAAGATCTTTCTCTAAAGTTTCTTAGGCTTCTTCTTTTGAAAATACAAATTATCATTTCATCTTTTCTATAAATTATGAAAAATATTAAGCTTTTTCTCACAACCAAATAAACCATATAAATTATGAAAAAATATTACAAAATCAAGCAAGTCCAATAAATGGTAAACACTTTTAATCCAAGAAGATGATATTATAATTGCTTAGAAAATCCCATTCATGTGTGAAAATAAAATAAAATTCCAATTTGACCAGTCACATCACTACAACAAAAACGGTCTATAACGACACTTTTAAATGTAAATACATGTCAAAAAAAATCTTGCTAGCTAAAATTACCGACACTTTTAAAAAGTATTGCTATATGTGAAGTCGTTAGGTATATAGTGACAGTTAAAGAGTATCGCTATAACCTAAAAGAGTGCTGTTAATTTACCAACACTTATTTAAGCATTTACCAACTGCCGAAACTTTATCTCATTGGCTGCGGTGGCGGAGGAGGATGACAGGAAAGGCTCTTCATCTAGAATTTCAGTGGATTGAATGAAGAGAGAAGAGAAGATGATAATTGATTTTTCATTTTTTTTCTTTTATGTTTGTTATCGAGCCAAATGGACTAGGTCTGATAGGTTGAGTAGAGTAAACTTTTATTTTTGGTTGGATTGTGCTTTATATTTAGACATTAGTAGATATTTTTTTAAGTTTTAGTATAAATGGGACACTTACTCAAAAGTGTCCCAAACATATGTCTCTATAACCTAATTCTGTTGTAGTGCATATAATACACAATATAAATTATTTACTTGATCTATACATATATACTTGTCAAACCATAATGTTTAATAATAATTGAATCCTTTCCATTTTATTGTACACAATTCTCTTGCTAAGATTCCTAGGTTTGTATTTTATATATACACAATAAAATACCAATATTTAAAGATAAAGAGATTTTATTTTAAATTTAAACTAAAAGATAGTAATTTTTCAGATTAGTCCTGTAATTAAACCAGTGCTGTAAAAATGTATGAAGACCCCCTCAAGTATATGCCCTACTAAAACAAACCCTTCAGCCATTTTGATTTTTTCTGATATATTTTAGTTTTAAATTATTTTGATTTGAGTTAATCTTTAAAGTGTCCATCATTAATAATTAATAATTAATAATTAATGAGTAATAAAATCTTCATACAATTAATCTCATTGGCTTAAGCAAAATTTGTCAACCTTGACTAATTACAAATTACATGATCATGTGCAAATTATTATACTTAATTATAATTGTTGTTTGACGAATCCGATCGATGATTACCGTCAAAGTGTTAATCCCCCTAATCATGTTTCTCCTGAGGACAACAAGTAATTAATTAGATCACATTCCATTGGATTTCACAAACTAGTCATAAGTTAATGTTAGTTTATGCCCATTGGATTTGTAGCAATATTGACCTATTTATTTATTTTTTTTTCCATTCTATTTTATTTGGGCTTTTTTTTTAAAAAAAAATCTATTAGTTCTGCGTTTTTGTAAAAATAAGCTATTCTTTTGTTTTTACATATTTGAATAAAATTTTTTTGAAACGGACTAAAATGTCCTTTTATCCTAAAAATTGGATTCTCCTTAATTCCTCACCATCCACTGCCTTGGCCTTCGCACTCGTTACCCTTACCCACCTTTCCATCCACGTTCACCTCGATTTTCTTCTTATTGTTGCCAAAATGGAGGGGCGACGAGGGTGCAGGAGAAGAAAGGGAGTAGGTGGAGAAGAAAATGAAGAGGAACCGCGGCCGATCGAGACGGCGAATAAGCAAAATAAAAGAGGAGACGAAAAAGGTGAGAGGCAAAATGGTCATTTTGTCATCATAGTTCACACCGTGCCCTCCTATGAATATTTTTTATTTTATAAAGGGACAAAATGTAGGTTTTTTAAAATGACAAGATGGGGGGAAGTAAAAAAGATCGAATTTTGACAAAAAAAAATTTTATGTAATTTAGCCATAAATCAAATAGTATAATTTTTTTGCTAAATGGTATAATATATATTCGAATAGTGCAATTTTTAATAAATAATGCAACATCGCATTGTCGGCTAGATTTTTTTTTCTTTTACTACCATAACCATGGATCTCGCCATCGGCCATGCTCACGAACCCTCTCCTAATTAAACTTGCTTCAGGAATATCCTTGACCAGCAATCATCGCTTCCTTCCTTCAGTGCCACCTTCATCTTTATTGCAGCGACCTCAATCACGCAGAAGCTGCTTAAATGACCAAAGATCCTCTGTGGCGAGAGCGTATGGGCGAGTCGTATTCGAAATGGCGTGAGGCTGAGTTGGGCCGAGTCATGCTCAAAGTGGCGTGAGGTCAGGTGGGCCGAGTCAAAATCGAGCAAGTGAAGCTTTAAGTGAATTGATTACGTTGATTAATGGTGATCCGACAAGAACACCGATCGAGAACAACCACAGCTACGGCCACGAGAGAGTCAAGTTTCATCATCATCGATCCTTCAATTCTCTTATGCATGAGATATATAGCCAAAGAGCGCGCATGGGAAAAGAAAGAGAGTAAGTAGAACGAGAGAGAATAGAAATATTTTGTTCATTAAAAAAGAAATCGAACCGAATCTGCAACCAAAAGGAAAAAAAGAAAAAACTACTTTTGTAAAATAACAAAATTAGTGAATGTTTTAGCCCCAAAAAAAAAAAAAAAAAAAAAAAAAAAAGGTCTTTAATTTTCTGTGTGGGTTCTATTTTGGCACCCATGCATGTGACAATTAATGGTGTTGGATTTGGGACATTAATTTGATGGCCTCTTCATGTCCACAGTCCACACCAATAAACTCAGCAAATGGTGTTATGATCCTTGGTGTCGGTGGCGAATTCTAATCTAAGTTAATTAGGATAATAATAATAAATTAATTAACAACATGTACACATGCAATCTCCATGCGTACGTAGGAGATATTAATAATTAATTAATTAAGAAAATGCATGCATGGAAACGTAAGTAAGGGTTAATAATTTGTAGTACCACTCATCAATGTCCTTTAATTACTTGATTATTAAATCATGTAATATATATAATAATTTATATATAACTTAGGCATAATATAAAAATTTTAAAAAAAAAATTCTAAGACATTTGGATTACTCACATAACTTGCAAATGAAGGTTGACCTTAGCTAGGGAGCATAGGAGTTGGTGGTTTTATTTATTTATTTATTTAGTTGGTGCTTTAATTTGATTTGCACTGCTTTAATTTGTCAGATTCGTTTGGTTTCGTTTGTTCTATTAAAACCTTTTCAGCTAATGAGAAAAATAGAAACAATTGGTTATAATATGCCTTTCAAAAATTTTAAAATATCTTATTTACTCTTATTTTTTATTTTAAATATATATCTCGTATATATATTTATCCGTTATTCAAAAATACTCTCACTAACCGAATATATATAATTTAGGAGTACATTAGAGTCATTTCTATCAATCTTATCGATAGCGCTCGGTCTTTACCAAATTTTCCACCGTTAGATCCACCCTTTGATGATTTTCACCCGTTAGATCATACTATTCAACCAACCACCCACTTAACCCTAGGGGACCCACATCATCCTAACCGCACATCTCTCAATCCAACGGTCAAAAACTTGGTAGCACCAATGACTTGGTGCTATTAATAGCATAGTAGCCTTGTTCGTACATTAGAATGAATTTCGAACTTTAAAAGGAAATTTTTAATATTTCCTCGAAGAGATATAAATACGAAAGTCGAAAACTCTTCAGGAATATATAAGCAATATATTGTCTCAAAAAAATAATGGCTAATAGCTGCAAGATCGAGCCGCTAACTATTATAGTTGTCATATAGCATTTCTACATTGATCGATCGGTTCTAATTCAACTCAATCTATATAAGATGCATATTATGATTTATTTTAATAAACCGACCGTCCCAGCAAGCGACAAAAGAAAGGTTGGTTACCGAGACCCAAGTTCGAATCCTAGTTGATTCACATTTACGAAAATTTATTTCTAAACGAAATAAACGAAGCAGATAGCGTACTACCTCTCCAAGTTTATCAAAGAATGAAATACTATATATATGAATTAAAATAAGTGGAAGGGCCCAGTATTAAACTCAAGCTCACATTCATTTCTCAACCTCAAAAACACAAACACATCAAACTTAACAAAAACTGCTACTTAATCTTACAAATTGATAGTTCTTATAATGCACTAACGAGTCAGTTACGATATAATTTAATATACATAATAATATTAATAATAAACAACCAGAAATATAAGGTAAGGTAAGATATTGTGATTAGTTTAATTACTTTGGTTACAAGATGAATATCATATTGCTTAAGTGGTTGTTGACTTGTTGCTCGAATAGGCTATATACATTTACCTAACAATAAGTAAAAAATGTAATATTATCACTTAAATTATTAAACTTTGCATATATATATATAAAGAATATTCATATTGTTTAACAATGCATGTACAACTTTGTTATTGTACTTTAATTATATCTCCCTATATATATACACTCGCACTAGAAGTGAAAGAATATAGAATATACATTTGTACTTGAAAACCTAGCTAAGACATCTTTAAAATAAAAAATTTTGGACTTTAACAATATTTACTTTAACTAATTAAAGTTATTTTAGAAACTGGGGATCAAATAAGTAGAAGGATCGATTTATCGTACACCACATGTTAGATTTGACTCGAAATTGTTAATTGACTCAAGTTCGGATTTTTCGACTCGCCGACAATTTCGCGGTGCGAGCAAATTGAAAAAATAAAACTGTGAAGGAAAACCCGAAACCCGTTATGAGTTTTTTCCTCTTTCGTTTTTTCCTTAAAGGCCTGAGATCGTGGTCGGTTGTAATCATCAGAACATTTGTATACCCTTTCGTTTTCTCCCTCGCATGTGATTTTTTCCTGCAAAATTTTTTTTACATAAATCTATGTGTTTTTCATTTCTGCTTGTGGTTTGATTGTTCTTTATATTCGTCATTTTGTTCCGTTTGTGCGTTTGTCGTAACACCACCGTAATTAGCTTAGTAGTGTTTTTTTTCTTAATTATGTGTTTTTAATCTATTTAAAGTAATGGTAAAAGATAAGTTTACTGTTGGTGAAAATTCAATAGAATTTAAATTGTATATTTCAAAAAATATTGTGAAATTTATTTGTAAGAAAATAATTTTTTTTTATTACTTGTTATAGTCTTATAATACTGTCAAATCAAATATAATAGGTAAAATAAATTCTCTGTTGTCGAAATTTGTGCATATTTCTATTATTAATTAGTGTTAATAAATATTGAATAATTAATTGCTTCTAGAAAATTTTGAAGTGTGACCTGTCAATAGGGATGTAAATAAATCCAGATTGGCAGAGAATCCGTTTCAATCCGATCCGAATGGAATAATAAATTAGAGCCAATTTTCTTTTTTAAAAAATATTCATTTGATTTGCTCAGAAATAGAACGAAAAATGGAGAACTCCTTCCTTATTTTCATCTGTCCCCGTTCGTCAAAAATTCATCAAAAACTTATTTCTTTTTTTTTTCCGACACACCCCGAATATAACGATAAGTATAAGTAACAAAAAAAATAGAATTAAATAAAATTTAACTCTTTTCAAATTTGTTAAGAGAGAGAGAGAGAGGGGTGCGGGGCTCACTCCGTCTTTAGATCCGTCCCGTTCACATCCTTATCTATCACACTGACTCTGCAAATTTATATTTATTTATTTATATTTATTTTGTTTCCCAAATTCATCACGTTCTCCAGGTACCTGGAAACATTAACTTTGGACTCGGCAATCGATGCGCCCCTTCGCCGGATCCACCGAGCCCCTGACTCGAGCGTCGAGCCCGAGGCGAGCCCAAACTCCCACGCCCGCGCCGAGGGCCCACCGACTCGGGAGTCCACGTGTCGTCTCTGTGGGGCCCACCTTACTAAAATAGGAGCACGTGTTACATGGACCGGGCTCATTTTTTACCCAGCGACGAACAGCCATTTTAAGAAGTAAAGTATCTTACCTAATATCCAATTTGGGAGGAGATCATTTAAAACTAATAATATTTGATTAATATTTTAGTTTTTTTACTAAAATATGAGAAAACGAATTTTAACAGCAACTCAATTTAAATTTATCTTATTGTTTTTGATTAAAAAAAAATTGACTATATCACATGACATTACAAAATTATTTAAGTATATATATCTCAAAATCATATAAATTATATTATTGTTCTAATTATTGAATCGCAAGATATGAGTCGCGAGAAAAAATAAAATCTGAATAGTGAAAATGCATCCCATTTTGAATAAATAATCCGATACCGATATATATTCGTGCTGATAATTTCAGCTTGTCTTTTATATCTATACCTTCTATATCTTTTATCTTCTATCTATCTATCTATCTTCTAATCTTCTATCTTCTATCTTACATCATTATTCCTCATAAACTTTGCCACATGGCAAAGCCTCCTTTATTCTTGTCTTTTTCTTCCATCCTTGCTTTTTCCTAATTTCTAATAATCAAATTTATTATCTTTTGTCTTCACATGATGTTTCGTCTTCCTACCTGTCCATTTCTTAATTAATATGTGTTGTCGTGATTAAAGAGGAACTGAACGTTGATAATGGAACTACATGAGAAGTGGAGATCAATATTCGCCTTTCCAATATCGACTGCACAATTAAAGTGGAGTGGTGTTCTATTGCTATTTTTTTATTATTATTACATGTAATTTATTTGCTAAAATTATAAATTTTACTATATTTGTTTCGTATCTTTTATTTGTATTTCTTGATTTCTCATAACAAGTAAAAAAATTTTAAAATATTTTATTTTATCAATCTTTTGTCTTTTATAGTATCAGCCCGCCGTAATGCGCGGGTAACTTCACTAGATATACATAATTGTGCATGGAGGAGAGATAAAGAGTACGGTCCATGATAATGTGGTGGACCTGGTCCAGGCAATGTTGTCCTTTGTGTCGGTTGCTCTTGGGGCTCTTCTAGATGTCGGTGCACCACTTTTTTTCTATGTAACAATTTTTGTACCTACGATTTATGAAGATGACGTGTCGGTACCACGTTGAGAAATTTTTGCATGGACCGCGGTGCATGGACCAAGTTCTTATATACGAAACAATTGACAATAATTTTAGTCGGTATATGCACGTATCTGATCTTAATTTGCTTCTGCTTTTAGCTACAGTCATTTTCATAGATATTCGACACAATATATATAATTAGTTCAATTATTTTTACTTTTTTTTAATACTTATGCGTAATTTACCCTTCCACTTATATATTTTTAGATTAATACATGATTTTTAAAGTAAAGTGATGTGAATATATATATATATATATATATATATATATATATATATATATATATATCCAGGTTTTATAGAGGCAAATTGTATTTATTAAATTTGTTTTAATTAAGTTACTAAATACTAGCTAGTTAAATTTACTGGTTTTGTATATAAACAGATCCCTGTACTTACTTATATTTTTCCATAAAATAAATTTTCGGAGGATTTAAAACTAGTAAATACTTAAAAAAAAAAAAAAACAAAAAGGAGTCAAAGTTGATTGTTACAAATTAAGGAATTTACAAACTCTAACTTCATTTAATGCATGGTGGTCACCATTTTCAGTGGTTGGGTGCATTTGTTTGATATGCCTAAATATAACATAATGAAAAGTTCTATAAACTTTATGCAAAATAATAATAATAATAATAATAATAATGAAAATGATCATGAGAAACATTTACAGAACTTATCTGAACTATAATCAGTTTTGATTGGCTATATTATTTTCATTAAAACAAATTAACGGGGCTTTAAAATTTTATAACAGAAGAGTTATCAAACAATTAAAATAAAAAATAAACTTAAGAATTCGATCGATTCCAGTTCAATTTTTTTAAAGATTAGATATAGTTGAATCAAAAATAGGCCACAGCTCAGATAAATTTCATACATATTCACTAAAAATTATTTAAAAAATTAAAGCCATGATTAAAGCATGTGTCTTAATTAGTCCCTCATGATCCTCTTGAGAAGAATTTAATTAGTTCAAATTATTTTATTAAAATGGAACATGCATATGCCAGGGAAACACAACATCACTCTAGTACTATATTATTAAATGTATTTTTATTGCTATTTATTTAATATTAGCTAGTTATTCTTGTTGTACTGGTAATTATTACTATAATATATAATAATAATAATAATAATGTTATTGGGGACCATTAATCTAGTGTAATTATTTGGTAATTAATAGTTTTAGTTGTTCTAAAGATACTCTGATCTACTAATTATTAAATGAAAAAAGCACTTTGTCTAATTAAAAACACTCCTGAGATTACTATAATTGGGGCAAAGTACATTAACATTGATCATCTTTCATTAATTGATTTCTCCATTTGAGTGCCAAAGACCAATCCCATATTAATATAGTTTTATACTTATTTTAATTAAGATATTAAACTCTAATTTCCTATTTAATTTGGTTATTGTCAAACTTTAATTTTATTTTTGGATAAATTAATGAAATGTTTGAAAGTTTATCGCCGCAAAAAACATAGCTAAATTTTAAAATTTTTATTATTCGATTATAACAGTATGTCAAAAAATAATTCAACAATCAATTATAAAAGTGACCTGATTGAAATAGAAATTAATAAGTGTTGAGCGTTTTAAATGAATATAAATTAAAGATCTTTGTGCAAATTAAATGAAATTTCACCTAATAGTGTAGTGAGGTATAGTATATATAATTTCCACATTGTAAAATTCCATAAAAAGAAAAATAATTGGAGAGAAAATGATCATGTGCTTAATTAATTAGGAGAGTTAAGTAAACAAGAAAAAGGGCTTAGAATTAGTAAATAATAAATCCTTTGGTTGAAGGGTCAAAATCAGTAGATTACGTATCCAATGTTCTTGTTTGACAATGGATTCATTGACTAATTTAATCTAATGACAGCTTAACGACCGATGTTTAGATCTAATTGTGAAGAGCTCTTCTCTTTTTTTTGTGTGTGTGTTTTTCACTGCTTTTAATTTAATTAATTAACTGTTAATATTTTACATTTTACATCTAGACCCATATATAGTTAATAAACTATGTTACTAGTAATAGAATCAACATAATTTTATTTTAATTGCTCTTTCGAATAAGGTAAATGGCACTCTTGTACTTGTTGTTTAATGTTTCGCATCGACCCATAAACTTTTAAGTTCGGCATTTGATGTTAGGTGAAAATAGAATTTCTCTTGCATCAAACTTCTGAAAAATGCACCACTCTAACGCTTGCCGTCACGTAATGTTAGAGATAAAATTATTCTCAGCAGTCATTTCATTCGTACAACCCTGCAAAGTGAATTATTGGCATATCAATAATTTCGTATTTTTAATCGACTATCGAATTTCTCTGCAGCGAAAAAAAACTGTAACTGGAGATGAAAATATGAAATGAAATTTAAGGGCCAGAATATTTTTATATGAGATGAGAATTTTCACCTTTTTTTTTTTACAGTATGAAGACTTGATGATGGGAAGAAAGGAATGCAGAATGCTTAACTCAAAAGACAGCAGCAAAAGAGAGTTAAAAAAGAGGTGTGCTGACTGTCAGGCTTGTACCCATCTGATCCTTTTCTTGCTGCTGCTGAAAGCCTCCAGAATCCTCATCACTCAACCTTGTTTTTAAGTTTCTGACTGAGTAGTAGCAGTTAATTACTAATTACTAATGAGTAATAACTTTATCTTAATAAGATGAAACTACCTCTAATATTTATTCTCTCTCTCTCTCTCTCTCTCTCTCTCTCTCTCTCTATCTACTGTGTACATTTATTTATATGTGGATGGGAGAGATGCTCAGAGCTTGAAGAGTGCAGTGCCCTCTTCCAGTTTCTTGCTTGGATCTGGAACACTGAAAAGCTCTCAGCTTTGATTCTGCATTTTCCCTGTAAAGTTTCCTCCTTTTTTTCCCCTTATTTTAACTCTAGTTTCATATATTTTGCTCCTCATTTTTGTTCATTTTTTAGCTTAATTTGTGCTATATTTTCAGCAATTTTTGATCTATCCATCAACAATTTTTGTTGTTTTAGGACAGAAACCGAGGGGAATGGGGAGTGAAGGATTCACACTGAGTCCATGGTAAGATCTTGAAAGAAGAAAAAAAGAAAAGTTAGTGGAAAAGTGTGGTGGATTTGCTTGCCCACAACCCATTTGAATAAATTCCCACATGGTGTGGAACTTTACAACTGCAGATACCTTCCCTCACAATGTTGTCCTGAGTGGAACTATGGAGAGGCAGTGAGGGGGAGACATAAACCCTAGCACTACTCCACCATGTTGATCTCCCAAAACCTCTTCATTAGCTGCATTGGGTTTAAAAATGTGGTACACTCAAATGGGTCACTGAGTTCCCTTTTGGAAAAGATCCAATTTTGATGCTTGGGAGTGAGAGTTCCCTCAAATTTGGGTTTTGGGTTGTTGAAGATCTAGAGCTTGTGATAGGGACATTCTATCTCAAAATTGGGTGAAATGGCCCCAAGCTTGGATCTTTCTGATTGGTGGGGGAAGGACACTAGAAAGGGCACTCCTGTGGTGGTGAAGATGGAGAACCCCAACTACTCACTGGTCGAGATCGACGGTCCCGACGTCGGCTCATTCCAGTCCACCGCGAAAGGGCGGGGGAAGAACGCGAAGCAGTTCACATGGGTGCTGCTCCTCAGGGCTCACCGCGCGGTCGGGTGCATTTCTTGGCTCGTGAACGGCTCCTGCGCCCTGCTCACAGCCATCAGGAAGAGATTTGCCCGCAAGCCGGAAGCTGTTCTTGAGGCCGACAAGCCCGAGAAAGGGAAGCTGCTTTTCAAGTTCCTTAGAGCATTCTTGCTGCTCTCTCTGCTTGCGCTCGCGTTCGAATTGATTGCTTATTGGAAAGGATGGCACTTCCAGAAGCCGCAATTGCACTTACCGGAGAATCTCCACGTACCCGAGAGCGAAGAGATTCGTGGGTGGATGCATGATGCTTATCTCTCATGGCTCGTCTTCCGGACCGACTACATTGCGTACCCGATCCAAGTCTTGTCGAACTTCTGCATTGTTCTTTTCATAATTCAGTCGCTCGATAGGCTGATCTTGTGTGTCGGGTGCTTTTGGATCAAGCTCAAGAAGATCAAGCCGATGATAGAGGCTGATCCATTTAAATCGGATGATATCGAGGGTGGATACGACTACCCTATGGTTCTAGTTCAGATTCCTATGTGTAATGAGAGAGAGGTAATTAAGCTACTCTAATTTCTTTTTCCCCTTCATCCTTGTTATGTTCTATTTTTCGCTTTTATTAATGTTTTTGTACTCAACTACATAGTTGTACCTTGTATATTTAACATAAATGAGTTTTGATATTATATATTATTCCCTTTCTTACGAATTTTGACTTCATTTCAGGTCTACGAGCAATCTATATCTGCAGTTTGCCAGATTGATTGGCCGAAAGACCGTCTCCTAATCCAAGTTCTTGATGACTCAGATGACGAAAGCATTAAACTTTTAATAAAAGCAGAGGTAGCCAAGTGGAGCCAACGGGGTGTTAACATTGTCTACCGCCACCGGATTGTCCGAACGGGTTACAAAGCCGGGAATCTTAAGTCCGCCATGAGCTGCGACTATGTCAAGGATTACGAGTTTGTCGCCATTTTTGATGCTGATTTCCAGCCGAACCCTGATTTCCTAAAGAGAACAATTCCCCATTTTAAGGTATTATATTTTTCCTTCAAATACATTACTTACTCCGTTTCTATTAGTAGCATATGTACTCCTCATTGTACTTACTACGTATCTACTCGTTTTTCTTAATGAAGGGAAATCCTGAACTTGGGTTAGTTCAAGCACGCTGGAGCTTCGTGAACAAGGGTGAGAATTTGTTGACCCGACTCCAAAATATCAACTTATGCTTCCACTTTGAAGTGGAGCAGCAGGTGAATGGTGTATTCTTAAACTTCTTCGGGTTCAATGGAACTGCTGGTGTGTGGAGAATCAAAGCATTGGAGGACTCTGGGGGTTGGCTTGAGAGGACAACTGTGGAGGACATGGATATCGCCGTCCGTGCCCATCTTAATGGCTGGAAGTTCATCTTCCTAAATGATGTTAGGGTGCGATTCTTGATTCATCTAAATTACATCCAGCTGTAAAAATAAGCATTTAACATTTGTAGTTCGTTTGTGATTTTTGATTCGTGTCCCCATGTGTAGGTTCTGTGTGAAGTTCCTGAGTCATTTGAAACTTACCGGAAACAGCAGCACCGATGGCATTCTGGGCCGATGCATCTATTTCGTTTGTGTCTTCCTGCCATCATTACTTCTAAGGTTTATCACCTCTCAAAAGTGCCTTTTCTTGATTAATATAAAATATTAAACGCCATTCTCCAACAAGTTTAACTTATAAATTAATTTGGTTGTTTCCCAATTGGCCCATCCGCTATATGATTCAAAAGTAGGAAACAACCTCCACACAATTAATTAATTCCAACTCCACATCTTGGGTCTATAAAAGTTTCATATAGAAATTGCCATTCTCTAACAGCTTAAATTTCTAAAGGCGCTATTTTTCTTGTATTTGCAGATATCTACATGGAAGAAGGCGAACTTGGTGCTTCTCTTTTTCCTCTTGCGGAAGCTCGTCCTTCCATTCTATTCCTTCACCTTATTCTGCATTATTCTCCCCCTAACCATGTTCGTGCCGGAGGCTGAATTGCCCATTTGGGTGATCTGTTACATACCTGTCGCTATGTCCTTTCTCAACATCTTACCATCCCCTAAATCTTTCCCTTTTGTTGTGCCATATTTGCTATTCGAAAACACCATGTCCGTAACTAAGTTCAACGCAATGGTCTCTGGACTGTTTCAATTGGGTAGTTCTTATGAATGGGTTGTTACTAAGAAAGCGGGGAGGTCGTCGGAATCTGATTTACTCGCAGCTGCAGAAAGGGATTCGAAGCCCTTAACCCACAATCAGCTTCTCAGAGGGCTTTCGGAAGGAGAACTTGTAGAGCTGACTAAGTTGAAGGGGCAACAACAGGAAGCAGCAGAAACAAAAGCAGAAGCCCCTCCTGTCAAAAAAGCAAATAAGATCTACAAGAAAGAGCTTGCCCTCGCTCTTCTGCTACTCACGGCAGCTGTTCGAAGCCTTCTATCTGCCCAAGGGATTCATTTCTACTTCCTCCTCTTTCAAGGTGTGACATTCCTTCTTGTTGGGCTCGATCTTATTGGTGAGCAAATAAGTTAGCATCGGAAACTCGAAGACACTGAAAGTTTTATTTAGCTTTGCTCCCCCAAACTACTTTCGACAAGAAGATCATATTTTTATTGATAGAATATCTATTGCACGAGTCCATATATCCGACGTGAATTCATATATATATATATATGTTCATTTTTCTTCGTTTTTTGCAACCATTGATGGTTGATGGAAGCTCCCACAAGAATAAGAAGCTATTTCTATGGAAGACCAAATACGATTCGTATCATCTATTTCTCCTTTCGTGAAGTATTTCCTGTTGCAGAAACATTCTTCTGTCACAATCGCTGTTCTTGGTAGTAGGATGTAGTCTTCCTTATTTTATTTATTTAGTGTGGCATATTATCCGGGCTCACGCCTTATGTACTCGTAGAAGATGGGAAAAATGAAAGAAAACAGAGAATGTTGTGAATCCAGTACTACTTACCACGAACGGACTGTAGTCCCAGTTTCCACATCCAGTTATACAGATATTAATTGTGTAACAATTATTTGAATGTTTGATTTATAAAGTTCATTACAAAGTCGATTTATCCTTTACTTTCTCTGAAATTGTTTCCTGATACAGTTTCTTTAGAATTAGAGCTTTTGCTTCGAAAGGAAGTTGAACTACTAAGCCTCCGAACAGAAGCTCTAATTCGAAACTTCAGCTTCTGTTACGGCAAATAGTCGGAGTTTGATTAAAAGAAGAACACTTTTAATGCCACATGCCTTTCTCTCCACTTTGCCTAAACAAAGTAGGCCCCACCTTGTGGTTGCATATCTGTATGTGCCAAAATATAATTATTCCTAGATCTGCATAGATTTGAGATGTTGTGAGACATAATATTAGCTTTGTATTTTTCTGAAACCTGATTACTAATACAGCTATATGTGTTTGTCCTTCGAATAATTTGGTTTCAGTATTTTGTGTCTTGAGCTTTGCTCTAATCCTTTTCATTGGTGAGAAGCATTTGAGTTGCTGTTTCAGATGAAACAAGTAGATAGTGAAACTGATGGATTTTGTGATTTAGATGCAATAATGTAATCCGCGTTTAAGGATGTGAAATAACTGTTATGCTCTAGTGAATGTTGTTTTAATATTATGTATTCAACAATTTATATTTTGTTCCTTGCATTCAAAAGAATGATGTAATGAATACTTGGTCAAAGATTATTTAAATTTGCTATATAGATGCATGGTAAGATACAATAATTAAGCCAGTAAAGTTTGCTATATTTTTTATTTTTTTACTTTTTTTTTTGTATTTGGGTAATGAATTAAATGTGCTTGAAATAGACCTCACCAGAAAATATTTACACTCACCCTTTTTTTTTTGAAAAAAATATTTACACTTACTTGAGTCATGATTTGAGGAGGAGTGGACCATTTTATATTTGGCTCTCTTGAATGAATAAATTTGTTCTTGACCATGAACAACAAAGGTTGAAAGATAAAATGAATATACCACTTGCCATTTAATGAATATGTAATTTTTAAGAACTAAAAAAGCAAAATCATTATGCAGGAGATCACTTATGTTGCCTTCTACATTGGTAAATATAAAATTATTTAAACACCATTCACTACGAAGTTAAGCTGAAAGTATGGTATCAGAGTAAGAAGTTCGTGTTCTCTACCGATTTAAGATTTTAGAGAATAACGGTTGTTTCGTATTATTTAACATGAAGAAAATTTATGGAAGAGTTTTAGCTGATTAAGAGGCAATTCCTCCTCTTGTCTCCACCATTAGATTGATAGGAAGATCTTAAAAAAAAAAAAGAAAAAAAGAAAAAAACAGCAAATGGATAGCATGTGCACAACAATCTCCATGTTCCTGTTGGAGTAGGATCATGTACTTCAGCAAAGAATGTGTATGAAACTGTATTTCTTCTCTTGTTTTTTGTCCCCCCTTTGTTCCATACTTTCTTTCCAGTAAATTGCATGGCCAAAATTTCACTCAAGTCATTAAACTTTAAAGTTCGACATCTCACGCTTCATTTCAGTTGAGACGAGTCATATCCCCCCTACAGAAATTGGATGGTTAGACTGAAAGTATGAGATTGCTGAAGGGCTGACGGATTATGCTCTACAAATATACAGATGCAGTAGATGCAAGCAATAAATTCTCCGCGAGAAAAGTACTAAAATGGAACAGTTACTACTGGAGCACTTAATTAAAAGCTTATTAAGGACTAGTATTACTTGCAATTTACCCATTCTTTCCTGTTTCCTCCTAGTTGGATCTACACATGATCTGGGGCTCCTCCACCCACAGCAAAGAAGTAGCTGTCCCCATGGTCTCTCTAATGGCACATGCATGGTCCTCTTCTTTTTTTTTTCTTTTTTAATTTGTTATTATGTGGGGTTACAACTAGTTTTCAGTTATGTAATAGAAAAGCCACCTCATGTTCCCTGTGCTTTGAGCCTTGGTTCCCCTCAGGGTCATGCAACTACTTGTGAGCTTGTCCCTTTTGGAGTTTGACACTTATTACATTTATTCGTCGCGCCGAAAGTGGGGAGGGGGGAAGTGATTTTCGGGCCGTAAGTGTCCGCTTTCGATGTTTGGCTCATCGTAATTTTACTTTCGGTTGAAACTCAAAATTCTCCAAAAGTTTTTTTTTTTTTTTTTTTTTTTTTTTTTTTTTTTTTTTTTTTGAGAGATAGGTAGTACGCTAGGAACCGTTTATTTCGTTAAGAAATAAACTTGTGAAAATATGAATGTTAGGATTCGAACTCGGGTCTCGGGTACCAACCACCAAGCCTTTTGCCACTTGCTCTAAGGACGGTCGGTGAAATAGATAGTAAAATATTTATCAATTTCGAACTTTTAGGCCATTCACGTTTGGAGAAACCTTAGTTTTTCAGTTATAGAAACATACTTTATAAGAAAATTAATATTTTTTTTTCGTAAACTCTAATTTCACCAAAATGTCTACTTCAATTTGAACTTCACTTTTGATGAAACAAATAGGCCCATAGTTTCTTGGGCTGTAGGCCCACTAACAAAACCCCTAATATAGGCCAGAGAAAGCCCAATATATTAAAGCCCAATAAGTTAAAACCCACGGCCCACTAACAATATTATTATTATTGGACCCCTCTCTCTCTCTCTCTCTCTCTTTCTCTCTCTGTTTCTCTCTCTCTTTCTTTTCGTTTCTCTTCTTCCTCTGAGAACCCCGATTTCAATCCCGATCTCGATCTCGATCTCGATTCTAGGGTTTCGTCGCGATCTCTATCTCTCTCCCTCTCCCGCGATCGAAATGGACGCGGTCGACTCCGTCGTGGATCCGCTACGAGAATTCGCCAAGGATAGCTTCCGCCTCGTCAAGCGGTGTCACAAACCCGATCGCAAAGGTTTGGGCCTCCGATCTCTCTTCGTTTTGCTTCGTTTCTTTTGATTTGTCTTGTGGATCGAGGAATCTACGATCGGAGGCTCCCCGATTAGAGGCATATTTTCTTCTCATTTTTGCGATTTTTTTGATCCGAACCCAATTCTCTGTGCTTCATTTCTTGTGATTTGTGGTTATGGATTCAAAATCTGCGATTAGAGGCTTGTTTTCATCTTATTTTGCGATTTTTTGTTGGATTTTGATGGGGATTTGGTGCTGGATAGAGTTCACGAAGGTGGCGGTGCGCACGGCGATCGGGTTCGTGGTGATGGGATTCGTCGGATTCTTCGTGAAGCTGATCTTTATTCCGATCAACAACATCATCGTCGGTTCCGGTTAGGTGAGGAGATTTTAATCACGTAGGCTTTCTTTAGGTTTGTTTTATACCGTTAGCGAAATTCTGCTTCTTGATGCTTGATTTGATCCGAATATCTTATCGTTATTGGATAATTTGCTTTTTGTCTTTGTGAATAACTAAATACGTTGTTTCTGAGCATTTAGAAGGTTAGTTCTGTTGCATATAAATGAGTTTGCTATGAAATGCTATTCTTTTGAATGATCTAATGATTTACTAGTATTATTCATATGAGTGACATTCTTTTTTTTCTTCTTTTTTTTTTTTATGTTCGTAACCTTTAATTTATTTTCGCTCTAAGTAATGACTCGTGATCTTGGCATGTATGCAAAAGATGTGAAATTATGTTTAAGAATATACTCTGCCTGTTGAATCTTTTCTGAAATGGTGGACAATTCTTTAATCAATGTTAACTTATCTATAAATCATCTAAATTGATGATTACTACTGTTAATTATGATGTTAGGCATTTAATCTAGTTATGCGTACACCTCTTTTGCTCTGGACATCTTTTGTTTATTTGTCTACCTTAATAAAATATTGGCTGTAGACTATGCAATTTAGATGAGATTTATGCTTTAGGAGCATGAGTTTTGTGATTTCTTTGTGATTGTTTCTGCTGAGTCTTTAAATTTGATTTGTTTTACATTTGTAGCATCAGTGCGTGATGCAATTGATTTTGGTGACAAATTGATGCGTAAGTAGAGGTCTCAAAGTATTATGTAGATTAACGTAGATAATTACTTTTGGTTGGTCCGATTGTATTATTTGACTGTTAAATCTTTTATAAAAGATTTGATGCTTTGTGTGTATGCAAAACCCTGTGTTATCCTTTACTGTACTTTATTTAGGGCATGTTTGGTTCATAATTGAAATAGAATTGGGAAATGGATTTGGATTGTATTGGAATGGGAAATGGAATGCTGAATCATCGAAAAAATGTTTGGTTCATTATTGGAATGAAATCAGAATTGACATCTAGGATTTTAAGAAAGGGTTTTGGTTAAGAGAGAGAAGAGTGATGAAGCCCTTAGTGTTTCGTTTCAATAAATCTCATTCCGATTCTATAGTCTAAAATAGGTGAACCAAACAAGCCCCTAGTGTTTCATTTCATGTTTGTACTGTTTGATGGATAGCAGATTGGAAACCTCTTTTTCCCTCTTTTTTTCTGAAGATATTAGGAACCTATAAATAAGATATTCTCTTTTTCTTTTTTTTCTCTAGTGGGTTATTTTTGTGTACCTATAAATAACTAAATAAGATATTCTGAAGATAGTAGGAACCGTCCAAGCCTTTTTCCTGGAACACTGAGTTTATTTTCAATCTCTTTTCCAGCGATCTAAGTAGGCAGGGATCACATCGTTGATATTTTTGAGGAAATAGCAACTTTAACTGGTGCATACTATAATTGCAACTGATTGGAACCTTGATCTGTGTTCTCTCTACATTGTATATAAAGCAACATCTAAATAAGTTTCAATGCACTTTCGTCAGTTTGACTCGATCTATAACTTGACCGAGGCGTAGTTTGGTAAATGCTCGATTGGGCCACCAAACAAGGCCTAATTCCGTTTGTTCAATAAAATTAGCATTAGTATTTGATGTGCTAATTGTGTGCTATTGCTTTGGTTGCAGATCTAAGGTTAAACAGAGAAACAGGCAAAAAAAACAGCACAAGCAAACTCTCATGTAGGTTTCTTTTCCTTGATCACATAGAAACTTTTACCAGAATCACCATACAAATTAACTCCCCATTTAAGACACTAATTTTTCTTTGTTTTCTCTTCTTTTTTTTTTTCTTTTTTTTTTTTATCTTTTTGTGGAATTTGCAATCTTCGAACCCTTAGTGTAGCCAAATGCAATTAATTCCCATTTCCTATTCTACGTGGATTCGACAATTACCCCAGGTAGGTAGATTTTTAATTTTCAATTCTGTGTTTGGGGTAGCAAACTTTTTCTAGACACAGTGGGCTGTGCGATTAGCAGATTTGATCTTGAGTAGTAGGATGTTTCTGTGGGTGGTAAAAATTTGGCCTTGGTTCTAAATCCATTCTTTATATATCATTGTTTGTTATTCACTTTGCAGAAAATTACTGGTTCAAGTGTGCAAAATGTGCATGTTTTAAGGATAAATAATGTAGATAATCCTCTAAATATATTGGTGTTACATTTTGCCCTCTAGATGAAAGGATAAGCACTGAAACTCTTCTAAATATATATATGGCCTCTTCATTATGTATCATATCTTTCCCCTCTAATTGATTCGAATTATTATAGAGTTAATTTCATATGCTTCTCTATAAAGTTATCGAATAGCAAATAATAAACTTCTACAACGTTAAAGTGGTCGTTTTTCTCTCTAAAAGTCGTTTTTCTCTCTAAAAGTTCAAATCTTAAAGCACCTTTTCCGTTACAGTGGGAAGGGAGGAGAGGTTACAGTGGGAAGGGAGGAGAGAGAATGCACAGTTAACAGCACCTTTTCCGTTAAAGCATCTTAAGTCCAGCACGAATCTTAAAGCCATCCTATGGTTAAAAATCACAAATATATATATATATATATATATATATATATATATATATATATATATATATAGTGTGAGTCTACTATGCTATCGGAAGCACGGAGCCTTCCGTGCTTCCATGTCGTTTTCGATGATGCGGCTTTCGAATCGTCGATCGGCTCCGTTAAACTTGATCTAGAGTATTTGAAGTATCTAGAAAATAAATTTTATAATTTTTCGATATCATTTGCCTAGTGATCGAAGGGGCATAAAATCAAATAATTTTAATGGTCATAGTGAGCCGTTTGAAAGTTTAATCGTGTAAAAATATCCAAATTACATGAAATTTTGATAGAAAATTCTTTATACTATATAAAACAAGATTAATATCTTTGATCTAAATTTTTAATGCTATATTATCGCGTTTTGTAAGATTTTTAGAAGCCCTTCATCGAACAATATCGAAAAATTGCAAAATTTATTTTCTAGGTACTTCAAATACTCCAGATCAAGTTTAGTTCGATCTATATATATATAAATATATATATATATATATATATATATATATATATATAGCCTTACTCTATATATATATATATATATATATATATATATATATACAAAATAAATTTGAGTTCGGGTTCGGGTTGGATACAATCAAAATTCATGTTCGAATTCATACTCGTCGGGTTATTATTTTTTATATTCATATTTGAATCCATATCTATATTTATTAAATATATCCGTTTCATTTGAATTCGAATTCGGATAAAATTTCAGATATTCATACTCATTGACATCCCTAAACAAAAAGGACTGGTCGAAAATCTGGCCAGATTTCGGCCAACGGCTTTTGAGGAAGTGGGGGCTCTAGAGGGGACGAGAGGTTTGCGGAGAGAGGGAAGCCCATTTATCTCTTTTTAATAAAAAAAAATTCAATTGATTTTACTCTTTTTTGTAAAAATGGACCGCCGTTTTGAACTTTAATACTTCGATCTGAAATCTCTGTCAATCGATTAAAACATTTCATTCTGCTTTTTTTCTTTTTCTTTTTCTCTTAGTTTCGTCTCTCTCGTGGTTCCTTACTCTCTTTCCTCCTCCCGTTTTCTCAAAGTCCTTACTTACGTTGCACTTATCTCTCTTATCTTGCCATACCTTCACTGAGGCTTTGATATAATACAAATCGTAGAGATGGGGCTGCGGCGGAGGGTCGCACTCATTTCTCTTATCTCTCGCCGCAGCACCTTCACTGAAACTCTGATGTATGTAATACAGATCACAGATCATAGAGATGGGGCTGCGGCGGAGGATGTGACTGTAGACGAAAACGAGTATGTCGCAGAATTTGAGGATGTCGAAGAAAATAAGAGCGCGTCAAAGTGCGGGCCCCAATAGCAGTTGGGGCAGAGGGTGAGGAAGGTGGTGCGGTAGCATAAAAGAATGCAGAAAATAAAAAATATATATATTTTCTTTGAAAATGTCATTATGTATCGTGATCGATATAAGAAAAAAAAAAAAAAAAAAAAAAAAAAAAAAAAAAAAAAAAAAAAACATTAATAACCAAAGAAGAAATAAGAAGAAAAAAATTATATAAAATTATGCTAAGAAAAAGATTATATTGTTTGAAATTAAATTGTACTATTAAATTGCGCTATTTAAAATTATTTAAAACTATATGTTATTATTTTCTCGTTGCCAGATGACGCATTGTGCAATTTCTATGCTTCCATCAAAAATTTTATAGTGGAGCCCCGTGCACTAAAAAAATAATAATAAATAAAATAGCAATTCAAATTTATTTTGTCTACGTTTCTTAATAAATTATTTTGATTTTGATGATTGTTATACATTGGTCAAATTAAATTTACATCGTAAAAAGTTTTAACATCTTTTTATTTGAAAACATACCTACAATGTTTTATAATATTTTTTTTTTTTGGCTTTAGAGCAGTAACACAAAGGTTTCAAATAGAAGACGAGAGATCAACACACTTTTAGTACAAAGGTTAAAAACATATTACAAATACATCACAACAAACAAACCCCCAAACATTCCTACTCAAATCTCCTGCACCGAAAATACGTGAAAACCTAGCTTAGCGGCGACTAGATATGCTGAAGGAACTGACCTTCATGGGTGTCGCGACCACGAGAGGGGCCTCCGGGGAGTCGCTCACCGCGAACTTGTCGTGCATGAAGCGGCTGTCGACGATGGACTCGTCCTTGGGTACGATCTTGTAGCAGTAGCAGCTCTTCAGCCCCTGCTGGTTCCGATAACACTCGTGGCCACTGTTCTTCACCTGCGTGAAGTTCCATATGATGCTGAACTTCCCCACAGTCGCCACCAGATGCCTCTCCTGCTTCCCGTTCTCGGTGACCTGCATTTTAATACGACGGGAAATTTAAACGACCGATCGTCGAATTAGAAGATGTCTAAGCATCAGAAAGCTAAACTACGAGCACTCGCCATTGCATTCCAGCAACAATGAATCATGCTAAAAGACTAAACAAAAGTATTCTTAACTAAGAAGATAGTAGTCAATCTCAGACATTGTCCTGTTTCAAAATTTATGCCGACTACAAAAGAAACAATGCCTAAAGTGAATATGTTTCAAAATTTCCTATCCTCTGCCAACAGAAATTCTCACAGCAAACGATCACTTCGAGTAACAAGTTTACCCTAAGCCATGCATAAGCGCAGTTGCTTTGGGCGGCGCTCGTGAGTAGATTCATCAAGACGCTGAATTTTTTGCGCGACAGTTCAAAGCCAGCTTCAATGATAAAATGGCGGTCGCTTCCTAGTTGTTGCTAAACACATATGGAGATAACCAAGGAAAAGAGCAATACTAACCGCACGAAGGTCCGAAGACTACAGTTTTACATGTGAAAATCAGATTAAATCGATTAAGCAACCTAAAAACCAAGTAAAGTGATATCAAATAACAAGAAGTCTCATCTCAATCCATCCTATATTGGGCTCTACCTAATACTCTGTTATCTGAAGTTACAAAACTTTTTCGCTTAGCTCTATCTTTTTTTTGACATCACCTACTTGAATGGTTTCACTGGCCAAGCCATCTTTAAACAATCCCTCCCTTTCTATTTTCTTTTCAAGGTTCTCACTTGAAGGTACTCCCACTATCGAGCAAAATTCTTCATTTCACAACGTATATTTTCCCGTAAGACCAACATAAAAATCGACAGTCTCATATCCGTTACATCCATGTGTGACTTCTTAACAAGCCATCATTCTTTACCTAAAGAAAAGCAAAGATTAATAATTCAACTAAAAAAAATTTCCCTCGAGATCTAGAGGCACTAGACAATGTTCACGAGAAGCCTATCGCACTTATCAGATCCATCCATCCAAAAATCAATCCTATGGCCAAGATCCCATCATCACGAGGGATCTTGAGCTGATATACTGAAAATACTAGCGCCTGGGCATGGTGTACACATAAATATCGATGGGATCTTCTCCTATTTTCACCTTAGTTTAGTAAATCATAAGCAATCTATTAAGGTTTACCACTGAAAGAATAGCATATCATATAGGATATCACTTTGAAGATACTAGCTAAGTTCATCAAAAACTGAAAACAAAGATAAAAAGAAATATCGGCCTAAATGTGGACTTATAATGGTAAGAATTCACCTCCACTCTCTGATACACATCCGCATGCTCGATCTGAACCCACGATAGTACTTCCCTAGGGACTTCATTACATGCTCTTTCTATGTAGAGGCATTACCGCATTAGTATGTAACCAGGGCATTATTATACACATGCCACCGCTACCATGTACAGAGGCTTTCCACTCATACCTTTGCATCCTTATTAGCTAAACAATTCTTTTTTCTCTAAACTCTATAACTACTTAACAAATCAGCTAGAAAGTGCATAGAAGGCTAACTATGCAAGTAGTGCCCTAGAAAATCCCATCAATTTCGTAATGCTCAGTCTATAAGAAGGTGCCTCCTAATAAGCTATTGCATAGGTGACGCAGGCACACAAACAACCGACCTAAATGCCCGGGCAGTGCTTGTAACAATCATACTAGCACAAATAACAAATGTAGGATACCTAATCACCTATAATGATTCGTGAAGCGTAGACAAACAATTACATGTTCAAAGCATGGTTATTCATAACAAGGTGACATGAAACACTTACCCAAGAGAATTGCCCGCCATGGAACTTATTGTTCGCCCCAGCAAGGTGCGAATCCAAAGGCGTAAGCTTCAGTAACCTCGGTGCTGCGATCTTGTTGCCCATCCGCCCGCCAAACCCAGTCTTCTCCTTCCCATCCTTGTCCTTAAAAACAGTGGATATCAAGATCAGGTAAGTATCTGTCGTGCCCAAAATCCACTTTCCATCGAACGTCACATCCACGTGGGTGATCGGAGACCCTAATCCCGGAAAAGCTGTCTTTGCCATCCTCATTGAGCTCTTTGAATACAATCGAATCTTCCCGTCTAATGACCCGACCACAATAGACCCATCACCCGTCGTTGCAAAGCACTGGAAATTAGTCCCCCTAGTAAACTGGTGCCCTTGTGTCCATTCCAGCACAGGGGATTCCATGGAGTTAGCAAGATTCTGAACAATCCCTCTCCTATCCCTCATATCCCAGCGGCACAACCTGTTATCATCTAAACCCAAGAATGTCGACTCCGTAGGGTCCAGCTGCGATCCCTTGTTGTCATTGGTGATATCCCTCATCGTAATGTCGGTCCCGTCCTTCTCAAACCTCCACGCCGTCACCACCTTCCCGGTCTCGATATCGAGCTGGTGCACACCCGTGGTGTGGGGCTTCCCCTCGTTCACAGGGCTCATCAACAGCATGTTGGTCTCGGCCTTCATCAAAAGAGCCTTCTTTGGAGTCGAGAAGACTCCCGGTTTGTTCCCGTTACCGGAATACCTCACCGAAACCCCCTTTCCGTGGATCCCGTGGCTGAAATTCTTGACTACCTGGATTCCGGAATTGCTTACCAGGAAGCTGTTTTCCAGCGCACCGAGCGCGAGACTTTGGATTCCACCCTCGTCGACGACTTCCTCAAACTCCTCTAACAGATCCTGGCTCGCCCTAGATGGCGTCGCAACCGGCTTAGGGCTTTTCTGGAAGCTCTCTTCCGCGTCCTCCCATATGGAATCGTCGGCAACATCCGGCTGCGCCCAGCCCATGAAATCCTTGCCATAGACCTTCAAGCGGTTGTCATCTGTAGCATCGAAACCGTAGGTGTTCTCAAAGAGGCAATCCTGATACTGCTCGTAGAACCGACGGTAACCATCGGGATTGAGGAATTTGAGGGCCCAGACGCCTTCTGCGACGAAGTCAACGCGCCGCTGATCCGGGAACGCCTTCAGCTGTAGCTCCGGCCCCACCCGGGCGCGGATCTTGGATCCGACCACCAAGCACCACGGCGCACCGGCGCCGGCGCCGGAGGCGGTGGGAGAGTAGTCGTCCTCGGATCCCGAGGAGGGATCGGGGGAGCGGCGGAAGGAGAAGGAGGTGAGCTTCTCGGAGGTGATCCAGCGGGCGGAGGGGGAGCTCCCGCCGATGTGGAGGTAGAGCTTCACCGAATCGATCGAACTAGGGTTAAGGTTAGGGTTAGGGGTCTGGGCGGAGGAAGGAGGAGGAGGCGGGGGGGAGGAGGATGTGGAGTACTTGAGCTGGAGGGATCGGAGCTTGCGATCGAGGGCGTCGATGGAGGAAGGAGTTGCGGCGGTGGCAGGATTGGTGTTGAGGGTTCTGGGACGGCTCCGATCGGATCTCGACGCGTCGTCTCCTTCGTCGTTCTCGGCGTCGGCGTATTCACGGCTGTGCTCTTCTTCCTCTTCCTCCTCCTCCTCCTCGGAGTCGGAGAGCTCCAAACCCTCGCGGCTATGTGATCCGCCCATGGCGACGAGATCCGATCGCAGAGAGAGAGAGAGAGTTTTAGGGTTAGGGTTAGGGTTAGGGTTAGGGTTTGAAGAAGCGGAGAGGGAAGGGGGGGAGGAGGAGGAGGAGGAGGGGATTTAAATTTTGAAAAGAAAGGGAGGAGAGGCGGTGAGTCAAAAGGCGGTGAACGGACTCGAACGTGTAGCGTGGGCTCGACGCGGGGGTAAAATGGTAAATTAACCGCATTGTGATACTTTTGCTTTGGGACGAAGTATTGGGTAGAGGTTGTAGTCACCGCCCCGTAACGTTGTTTCTCCATTTGTCAGTTTTTTTTTTTTTAAAAAAAATTTAATTTTAAAAAGGGAAAACTTCAAATACCCCCTTATGGTTTTGTAACTTCTCACTTTAGTATCCTGTGGTTTCAAATGTATGAAGTTAGTACTCTGTGGTTTCGCACTTTCTCACTTTAGTACTCTGTGGTTTCAAGTGTATCAAGTTAGTACCCCCTGGTTTCATCTCCGTATCAAGTTAGTACCATGTGATTTTAATTTTCTCTTTTTATTATCCATTTCGGAGTAAATAATTTAATGAAATATTAAACCACAGGGTGCTAAAGTGAAAAAGTGTGAAACCACAGGGTACTAACAGGACAAACTGGAAACCACAGGATACTTAAGTAAGAAAATGTGAAACTATAAGATATTAACTTGATACATTTGAAACCATAGGGTACTAAAATGAGAAAGTACGAAACCACAAGGGGGTATTTGAAGTTTTCCCTTTTTAAAATATTTGCTTCTTTAGGTTGCAAAGGTTTGTTGGGTTTTTTTTTTTTTTTTTAACCAATAGTAATAATTTATAGAGTTTTTAATTAAAATTATAAAGTAAATTAGAATTTCGAATACTAACCATTATATGTTTTTTAGTTTGCGCTAAAAACGGTCTCTATAAAGATCAATATATTATAATGGCATTTTAAAGCCTATTTCTGCAATAATTTGAAATTTTGAAAGTTATATCAGGAGCACTGATTTTGATCTAAATGATTTTTCTAAAAAAATCTTTTGATATTTCATAGATTGGGCTACATCATTAAAATATAAGCTATTGTATTTATAATAGTTAATTAATTTTGAGATATTTAAAAGGCTAAATTATAAATAAATAAATAAAAAATTCCTGGTTTTTTTATTTTTTCTGTCATTAAAAAATCTGCACTTTAGCTCCTTAAAAAATAAAAAATATTCACTTTGTTCCCTACTGTTAATATTTCATTAGGTTTCCGTTTATATTTATTTTTTATACTCAAAATACACTTGAAATCCTCTTCCGTATCCATATACATGTCATCGGCTGCCGCTTTGTCCTCCACCACCTTGTCCTCGCCTACCCCTCCGTCCATGTTCGGATACCCCTCCGTCCATTGTTCGGATACATGCCGTCGCTCTCCTCCGCCGCCGGAATGAACAAGATTGGGAAGGAGAAGATGAAGAAAATAAAAATAATTTGATTATTTGTCACACGGTACCCTTCTGTTAATATTTTTTAATTTTCAAGAGTACAAAGTATAAATTTTTAAATGACAGGAAAGTAAAAAAAAAAATATTAAAAGGGAGATTTTAATGTAATTTAGCCTATTTAAAAACCAAGGTGAATAATATGGACAACTTATAATATTTACTTGCTAGATCTTTTAAATAATAATAATAATAATGCACATTATGTTTAATGGAATTGATTATTGTATTAGATTATCTGATTATTGAGAATAAAGTATAAAAGTACAGATACTATCAAACTTTTGGAAGTTCGGACAAATTATTTTCCAACAACATAGTTTTCCTTATAAAACACCTCTTCTTAGTTTTATTTTCCGAATTTAAAAAAAAAATCTGGAAAACAAAAGGAAAGATATTTCGATGAACTCTAGAATTTTTTTTTTTTCTTCAGTTGCTCAGAAACCAAAAGATATTTTTTCATAAAGAAAATTATTTACAGCATAGTTAGTAATTTAGCATAGAATCAACAACACACAAAATGCAGTAAGAAAAAAAAAAGGCTTAAGATAAAACCTTTCGTTATTCATATCATTCCTGATAAAAATTATCAAACAAATAACAACATAAATTACATTATTATTGGCTTAAATAAACCAGCATCCTATTCTATGATGGGAGGTTAAGTGGGCCGAGTTACGTTCAAAATTGCATGAGACCAGATAGGACCACGTTATGTTCGAAGTAGCGTAAGGCTGAATGGGCCAAATTATAATCGAGACTAGGGATGTCAATGGGTATGGATACCCGAAATATTACCCGAATCCGAACCCGAATGGGGCGGGTTTATCCAAGCTAAACGGATATGAATTTGGTTATGGGTATAAAAAATAAAAACTCGACGGATATGGGTACGGGTATGGATTTTGTGTATACCCGACCCGAATCCGAACCCGAACCCGAACCCAAACCCGAATAAACTATATATATATATATATATATATATATATATAGAGTTATGGTATGCTATTAATAGCACGACGAACTTGGTGCTAGTAAGTTTTCTACCCTTGGATTAACCCATTTGATTAATTTTATCCGTTAGATTATACTATTCAACCAACCACCCACTCAACCCTAGGGGCCCACATCATAGTCGCATATCTTTTAATCCAAGAGTAGAAAACTTACTAGCACAAAGACATTGGTGCTATTAATAGTATTCCAGCCTAGTTCTCTCTCTCTCTCTCTCTCTCTCTCTCTCTCTCTCTCTCTCTATATATATATATATATATATATTATATTTATTTATTTATTTAAGATATAAAATATTATGGTAAAATATTTAATTATGTTTATATATATGACATGAATGTATTTTGATTGTATTTTATTATGTTTTGAAATTTTGATTTTACTATAATATATTTTAAAATATGGTAAAAAAAATTCATTATTTTGGGTTCGAATTTTCGGGTTCGGGTTATCGGGTTCAGATTCGGGTTTCGAATTTTTGGTCGGATCCGGATATGGGTGTGGATTTTTAAAACCCGTTGGGTTCAGGTTCGGGTATCAACTTGGTATTCGAGTTCGGATTCGGAATTTTGAAAACCCGACCCAAACCCGATCCGTTGACATCCCTAATCGAGACTCGTAAGCATTATATCTGTACGTTTTAAATAAATTAGTTCCGTAATTTTAACAACTAGAGCTTTTGAAATTAATGATTAGCATTAACGATTTAACAAGTAGTATCAGAGATTCTTGCATGCTGCGAATGTGTGCAAATGATAAGACTAAGTATTCCGAGTCACAATTAGGGGGCCAGGCCCCAGGGTTAGTTAGACACTTACATCTTGATTTTCTGCTTCTTGCTTCTCTCCTTTTCCATTAATGCTTCCTGCAGCGGCAACCAAAACAAGAAACTCGATCATACAAATCCCCAAAATCACAAAATTAGTTCTGCCACCAAACTCCTAACTACACCCAAAACCACTCCCATGCTTTTCAAAACATGTGCTGCAATCAGAGTCAGAAACAGAACTACAGTAAATGCAAATGTCAAATTCAAACCACCTCACCTTCTCCTCATGAAGGAAGAACAATAGATAACAGTCACCATCCAATGATAAATCAAATTCCCTTTATTATAGCCATTGTAAACACAAGAAAAAACCAACACATTCCTCTAAAAAGAGACCAGGAAGAGATAAATATTCGAATACCCCACGAGGCGAAGAGTAGCCTATCAATTTTCCATTGCATCACTATTTCTTGTTCAAAATCAAATAAGCTCTTCTGTAATACATAGGAAAAATCTACTCCTGCCGATTCGTACCACTAGCTGCAGCATAACTCTGATATACGCGTGCAGCTCGTCTCCTTCAAAAGTTACCGCAAAATTTTGTCGTAGAGTAAGAGGCAAACACACCACAAGAGCTTTCGTTTTATTTCACGATGCTGCTAGGATTACCATAAGAAACTCGATGCCTATGAGACCAGAGAGCTAGCTCCACAAAAATTAGATAAACAAGTTCCAGTGAAAAAAACAAAAATTATACAATTAAAGATGCTTTAACCTCTGTATGTAAATAGAACTCTTTCTATGTGTTACCTTCCTTCTTCTTTCCACTATAACTCCCCACAAACAGAGCAATTATTAGTGTAATGATTTCTCTGTTATCATTATACCGTAGATGATGCAAAGACGATTTCAAATACTCGTGTCAAAGGTGCCTATAACATATATATGGTTTGTTGCCAAAAGCAAATCATTATAAACTTTACATAGTTTGGGTGATGTGGGTGATAATGCAGCGCAGACGCACGAGATTATGATTAATACATGTAGCTCAGTTCACAAAGACTTTTTGTTGAATCGATACTCACAACTTTTAACAAGATGTGCGCGCGAGCATGCGAGGCAAGTGTGCATGTAAGATAGGTAGATCTCCAAGAGTGGGGAAAACATGCAAACTTGGGGATATCTCTCTTATTTTTCTTCCGTTTTTTATACTTCCGATTAGCTTCTTGGCCCTTCTATTTTGCAATTTATTAACAGGGTTCTCTTCCTTCCATTGAGCACCTTATTGCTCCTCTAAACCTTCTATAGGCATTGTGGAAACTCGCATTCCATCCAGCTACTAGATCATCATACCAAAAGAGATTACGAAGATCCAACATAAAAGAATGAGGCTGAACTCGGAAGGCAACAACGATCTTTTATCTCACCACCAAACCTTCATAACACGATAAAAAGGTCTGAATTCGAGTACAGTCAAATAACACCATTTGCCAAGCAAAAATCATCATTTCCGTTAGAAAGATGAAATTCCGTTAGCTTCCTTTAGTGATATGAACACTGATCAATGGTTTACTACTTTCCCTAATCTCTGACACTACTATAACTCAAAATATGCCAGAAGGGTTTGTAAGGTACTCTAACCACAGAAACTAATTCCAGCTACCATCTGTACAAGCAGTTAAAAAATATAATGACACAATACTGATATCCCCAAATTTCACTCCGTTCTTCGAAAATCACTCAAACAAACGTTAATTGTAGTTTCATTCAAATATATATCCAAAATTTGATAGGCTAAGCACAGCAAATCTAAACCGAAATTAAATACCATATGGAGTTAAGGACTAAAACATCTTTCATTACAACCGAAAGATACTACCCTGCCTAAGCTTTTGTACTGCACATTATTAGCTCACTTAAATCACAGCTCTTACACCATTAGCAAAACTAAACTATTAATCTGAGAAACTACTATTATTAATCCATCCCTATAATTAGAAGAGTTGTTAAGAAAAAGTAATAGAAAAATGAATTAGTAGAAACTATAAAAAAGACTAATTGTTTGATTCTTTCATGGAAAAGAGGGTTTGGTTGACTAGAAGGTGCCATCATGATCGTTTCTCATGATCGTTTCTTTTGTACACGGCGAATAAACCCTAGCAGTAAACAGCTAGTAATATTAAAATTACAAGGCGATCGAGATCGAAACAGAGAAAGGGAGTGGGGGTGAGATCAAACCCATTGCCGTGGCGTTCGCGCGATCTCCTCCCCAGCCGCCTAAACGGCGGCGCGGCAGATCGGGCACGCCGGGGACTTCACGAGCCACCGATCGACGCACGCGGCGTGGAAAACGTGGCCGCAGGGTGGCAGCGCACGGCACCGCTCCCGCGCCCGGATCCCCTCAAGGCACACGACGCAATCGGTCGGCGGCGGCCGCGGCCACGGCGACGGCGAGTACTCGAACCAGGGGAGGCGGCGGAGATCGGCGGGGGAGAGGCCGCGCAGGGGCCCGTCGTCAACGCCGCCGTGGGCCGCAGCGGCTGCGCCGCGGGTGGCGGTGACGCGGCGGCGGCGGCGGAAGGCCCTCCCGGCGACGAAGAGGTGGAGGAGGATGAGTGCGGCGACCCCTGCGAAGAGGAAGAAGAGGGCGAGCGCCACCGCCATGACCGCGCCCTGGATGAGGAAGCAGAGGAGCCGCGCGCCGCCCTTCGGCTTCGCCACCGCCGCCCCCGGCGCCGGCGCCGCCGCACGTGGCGGCTCCACCGCGGCGACGGTCGTGCTCCACTCGTGGTTGCAGGATCGCGCCATGGATTCGCTCGAGAGCGCAGCGGGGGTGGGGCTAAGAAGCGGACGCGAGAGAGAGAGAGAGAGAGAGTTCTCAGAGGTATAGAGGCTTAGAGCGAGAGAGATTACATAAAGGGGTGGGAATGTCGGGATATTCTCGGAATAGGTGAACATCTTGGTAAAATAACCCGCGGAGGATTTTAACTAATTTTGCGACTGTCAATCGCAGCCGTTCGTTTAGACGAATGAGTTGGATGAAGAATTCATAAAGCTTGTGTTTGGTTCGCGGGTTAAGATGTGAGATAACCTCGTAATTCCGATTTTATTCTCAAACATGATTTTAGAAAGATGGGATTAGCTAACCCTAATTAAGCCCGGATAGCTTATTTGAAATAGGATTAGCTAATTTTACTATAACTATTTTACCCACTATTCTTTTTATCCCAACTATTCAAACCAAATACTATTTTTCATTATTCTGAACTAACTCCAACCTCCAACAAAACACAAAAATATTCTAATTCTATCTTAACCCTGAACTTATTTCTATTCCTGAAATAACTGATTTTTCCTTAATCCTGAACCAAACAGTAACCGAACAGTAAGTATAAGACATTTCGAAATACGCCCTATACTTTATAAAATTTTTAATCTTCTATCTTCATGTCAAACAGAAAATATTGCAAACCAATCACAGCGTTTCTTGCGAGATAGTAAAGTATTCGATCAGGAGCAATATAGATAATATGCTAATCTTATATATATATATATATATAGAGTTGAGCTAGAATACTTTTAGAAGTATCACCTTCATGGTGCTATTAGGTTTTTAACCATTGGATCTACTCCTTGATTACTAATAGCCCATGGATCAAACACTATTCCACCTACCACCATCATCTCAAAATACTATTCCACCTACCACCATCATCTCAACCTCACATCTCTCCATCCAATGGCTAAAAACTCAATAGCACCACTCCATGGTGCTTTTGAAAGTATTCTAGCTCAACTCTATATATATATATATATATATATATTTAAGAAATAGGTAAGACGCTATCTGCTTCATTCCTTAAGTAAAATGAATTGAAGATACAGGGTTGGAGGCAACTTAGACCTCCGGGGATCATCTTTTATATATATATTAAAAAATTATTCTTATATTTGTGTACAGTATAAAAATAATTAATTGTGTGTCGTTCTTCTTACATTTAAGTCGCGTGCCAAAAAAAAAAATATATAATAATAATAATCTCGCAGACTTTGTACGCTTCAAGTGAAATGATCTCAATTATTACATATTTTCCTCAAGTGATTTTAATAAATTATATATAATTTTCTTTATTTGTTGTAAGACTTTTATTTTCTTTTTTGGTCTAACTTATAGTACATCAGATGACGGCTTATTTTAAAATATTTTGAAAGTAAAAAAAAAAATTACTTCACAATTTTTATTTTTAATTATCAAATAAATATTATGGATGAAATAACTATAAATAGTTTGTTTTTTTACTCCTGCGGGCATACAAAATGTCATGCTATCCGCTTCGTTTATTTTATTTAAAAATAAATTTATCTAAAAATATGAATAAATTAAAATTTGAATTTGGGTCTCAAATGTAAACTATCGGTCCTTTACTACTTACTCTAGAAATGGTACGTGGGCATACAAAATTTTATTAAATAAATAAATTTAATTTCAAATGATGTAGTACATGAAGTACTTAGAATTTTTACTTTTTAGTGGGCCAAAAACTGGTAGACCAACAGAAGGTATTCTATAAAAATTTTTTTTTTAAAAAAAAATCTGCCTTGTCATGTCAGTACCTGAAAAGCAAATTTGAATTCAAATGGAAGGACGGACTTGGGTAGTGAGATTCATGTAACGGTAATAAATAAAATAATAATATCGAAGCTATAAAGATCTACTAGTACGAGCAGTAATGGATTGGGCGTATGATGTACATATAAGTAGTAGGGATTTCAATGAGCACGGATATTAAAAATTTAATCGTATGATGTACATATAAGTATAAAAATTTAATCCGAATGAGAGAGGTTTATCTAATGATAAATAGATATTTGCTAGAATACGGCACTGTGACGTCCCTAATAAGTAGCATTTAATTTTCCTAAGCACGGCGTAGAGGGGTCCAATTAGAATTAGCCTATAGTTGAGGGATCAATGTGCATTTTTTACCTTAACGTGATGAGTTGTGGGTGTTGCGAGTGAGCCGAAACAAAAGCGGCGTTTGGATTTTACCGGGTCGGGCAAACTCCGCCGACGTAACCCGCCCGTGGTTTTCCTCCTCCTTTTACCAGCATCCGGTAACCGGTTTTCTTTAATTAATTAATTAATTCGGGCGGTTCACATGATCCGATAGCGATATCGTACGATCCGATATAGGATCCGATTGGGCGACACTATCGGATGGAAAAAAAGCTGCAGACGCTATCATGTGTAGGGATGTCAATAGGTATGGATACCCGAAATATTATCAGAATCCGAACCCGAATCCGAACGGGACGGGTTTACCTGAGCTAAACGGATATGGATTTAGTTATGGATATAAAAAATAAAAACCCGACGGATATGGATACGGATATGAATTTTGTGTATACCCGACCCGAACCCAAACCCGCACCCAAATCCGAATAAATTATATATATATTATTTATTTATTTATATAAGATATAAAATATATAAAATATTATGGTAAAATATTTAATTATGTTTATTTATATGACATGAATGTATTTTGATTGTATTTTATTGTGTTTTGAAATTTTGATTTTACTATAATATATTTTGAAATATGATAAAAAAATTTTTTATTATTTCGGGTTCGGGTTTGGGTTTCGGGTTTCGGGTTTTTGGTCGGGTCCGAATATGGGTATGGATTTTTAAAACCCGTTGGATTCGGGTTCGGGTTCGAATATCAACTTGGTATTCGGGTTCGGGTTCGGGTTTTTTTGAAAATCCGACTCAAATCCGACCCGTTGGCATCCCTAATCATGTGAACAAAATCTGATTTTTATTTCTATTTTTATTTTTATTCTTCGAATTCTTTAGAAAGTCCTAACTGATTTCACCTTGTACGCAAAGTTCATTTCATTTAATGAATGAAGCAAATAGCTTCTTTGTTTTTTCTATAAAAAAAAATCTACGACGGCGGCTCTATTTTTTTTAAAAAATCAAATATAAAATAATAAGTAAATATAAAAAATAAAAATAATATGCTAAAATACAGATAATTTTTTGTATATATCTTTTTTATATAAAAATACAGAAAATTTCTTAATTTTTTTATAAAAAGATAATTTTTAATATATTTCGATATTTTGAAAGATATTTTTAGTATAAATTATAAGAAATGGATTGAATAGCAACGAAATCGAAGAGACTAAAATATAACAACTTGAAAAAATGTTGAGAGAGTAAAATGTAATTTTTTTTGAAAGTTACTGATGAAAAGTGAAAATTGAAAAGGCAAATATTTGTTAAAAAAAAATTTCTACAATTTAGCCAAAATAATAATAACAAATATAATTGTTTAGAATCTCATATTTTCGACGTATGCTTAATATTTGGAAAAAGATGCATTATTGCTCCATTAGAAATCAAGATTTTCTTTTGAAATCAAATCATTCTTATTTTGAAGAAGTGTAAAATATATTTTGTAATATTTTGATACTTTTTTTATACTTTGGATTTAAGTTTATAACATTAAAAAGATGCCAAATTGGAGCAAAAGACAATATACACAAATTTATTAAAATAGATCGCAATAAAATACGCGCAAGTAGCAAAGGATCGATATAATGGTTGATATACGGACGTTCAAATTTAAGTCTATTAGCTTCGCATTTTCAGATAAATATATTTTCTTAAAAAATAAACTAAGCGAATATCATATTTTCTTTCTCTTTCTAAAAAAAAGAACTCTTTTTTTTTTTCTCATCTTATTGATATGATTGTCTGTTTACTTGCCCATAAGTAACTTTCAGATTGAAAATAATTTTTGAATTGAAATTCATGTTAAAAAAATCACAAATATTCTGAACTAAAAGTCAATAATTTTAGAACTATAATTACCTTACTTTTTTTATCTTACTAAAATTTTTCACACTAGTATATATATAAGAGGATAAAAAATTTATAATTATTATTATTATTATTATTTCTCTCGTAATTGAGTACTACAACATCGATCACTCTGGTATATATTTGGAAGAGTGAAATTATGAGCGAATTTCTTTTACGGCAAATCAAACAATAGAAGTAGATTAAGGCTAAAAATAACTTCACATCCTCTACTTTCGGTGAAACAAATATATATGCCTGTTGCGTTAGATTAGGCAAATTTTGGATTGGACCGCATTTGAGAGGTTTGAAATTGACAGCCCAAAACTTAATTGGACCTTTACGCGCTTTGGGCCGATCGATTTTTTTTTTTTCTTTTTTTTTTTTAACGCGAACTAACTTCGAATTTCAGATCTTCGCGAGTCGAGCTCAGCCCACAAACGACTGGAGAAAGGCCACAAGTTAATTAATTAATTAGTTTTTTTTTTTTTTTTTGAGAGATAGATAAAATGCTACCCGCTTCGTTTAATTCGTTAAGAAATAAACTTAGCTAGAAATGTGAATCAACTAGGATTCGAACTTGGGTCTCGGGTACCAACCACCAAGCCCTGTGCCACTTGCTCTAGGAACGGTCGGTTTAATTAATTAATTAGTTAATCACAAAGGTTTAACAAAACAAAATACTAAGCCAAAATGGCCCAAAAAGATTATCTTCTTAGCTCACATGCAAGTTAACAGGACACTGATCGAAGGCATATTGAATAGTGTTAGTGTTCACTACAGATGCATGCAGGAATAATAGTATGCGACTGTACATGTGATGTATACAAAAAGGCTTGTTCACGGGGTTCATGTCCAAACGCGTCCATGCATGGAATATAAGTGTGTGTGTGTCAGTGTTTGCGTGAGAGAGAGAGAGATATTCAAATTAGATCCATCTATAAGTTGATCAGTACATTAATTTATAGTATCAAAGCAAATATTCTAATAAACGACTTCAATTTCATAAAGTTGAACGATATTGTTCCCCACTTATATTGTTAGATGTGGCTCGAAATTGATAATTGACTTTAGTTTGAAATTTTAATTTGTCGATAGTTTCGCGGTGCAATATTTGAAAATAAATTATTGAAGAAAAAATAAATATCTGTGGTGAGTAGCAGAGGGCTCGGATCTATTGTAACCCACCATTAACATTCGTTAGGGGGTGCGTAGGGACTTCGTCCCCGGCGGTAGGATCGAATCCAAAATCCGTTAAGAACTTTCTTTTTGTTTTTTGCCCTAATGACGACACATCGATGTCGGTTGTATTCCGAACATTATATTTTCTTTTTTCGATAGCGAAGTTCTTTTCTCTCCCGCCCGAGATTTTTTCTACAAAGAGTTTGTATGTAAATCTGTATATATGTTCTTTTATATCTGTTTGTGGTTTATTTATTTTGTTATTTTCGTTTTCGTTTGTACGTTTGTCGTAACATATATGTACAATTTATTAAGTTAAATTTTCATGTCTTAACCCTATTTGTTTATTTCATGTACCATAGTATATTCATGATGCACGGGGGAAGGTGTGAAATGTATTCATTTTCTATCAAAATCATCTTTTAGAGAGAGAGAGAGAGAGAGAGAGAGAGAGAGAGAGAGAGAGAGAGATTAGGTTCTCTCTCCAAGGAGGGGTTATACCACCTGTAAATTAACATGTGAAGGAAAAAGGTCCCCTCCTCTACACTCCAATCCCCATTGCATGTGAAAAATCACAAGACAAGAAAAGAAAAAAGTTCATTTGTGCACATGCAATTAATCTAACACTAAGAAGCTCAGCTCAAACTTGTTAATACAACAAAAGAGTGAAATTAATTAATGTATATATATATATATATATCCTATATTTCTCTAAATGGTCAAAAGAGTATATCAAGAGCTGGAAATTAAGAAAATGAATTATGACTCAATCTTCTTCTAATTAAAGATGCTTGTGCACTTGAGAGCCTAAACATTACCTTAATTATTTATCCAATTCTATGTAAGTAACACTAAACAACATCATTATATATCCAACAAAACTTAAATCCAAGTTCTCATCTAACTATATATTTGGTGGCCTTTTCTGGTGTTAGATCTTGTTTTAATTATTTGCTCACCCATATATGTGACACACACTCACACACCATGCCCATTTAAACCCTAGCCCCTTTGTGATCTCTCCTACATATAACTAATACCTTCTAAAAGATGAGAAGGCCCTTTTGCTCTTTCAATATTAGGAGGAGTACTACTAGAAGAAGAGCAGTGCCTCATAGAAGGAAAAAGGAGAAGGCCATTTCTTATGTTGTGCAAATGAAGCTTATAAGGAAGCTTAAGAGGATCGTGCCGACATGCGAAGATGCAGGAATCGATACGTTACTTGCGAGAACGGCCGAGTACATTTTCCTCCTACAAATGCAAGTTATATAGTGCTCTAAAGTGTCTCTCTAATCTTTATGGCTTGCAATATTACAAGAGTACTTAGTTTAATTCTTTCCTTTCATGATGATCATGTATGTATTTGAACAAACCCCCGCTTGTGGTTCTTGTAGGGAAACATTTTATCATGTTCTATGAGATGTTTTAATTCATGTGCAATTAAGATACAGTTAAGTACATGCATGTATAGAGTTGATGAGCTAGAATGCTATTGATAGCAAACGAATTCCGTTGTCATCCATTTGTTTTCGATGATAGAGCCTCCAAATCGATGATCAGCACCGTTGAATATGATCTATACCACGTGAAATGTTTAGAAATCAAATTTCAAATCTTTTCGACTTCAGTAATTTACCTAATGATCAAACGGTTTCAAAATTTATAATTTTAAAGGTCGATATGAGGCATTTTCTCGTTTAACAGCGTAAATATATCCAAATAAATTGAATTTTTGTTAGAAATTTTTTTAAACTATTTAAAACAAGATCTATATTCTTGATCTTGATTACAAGACTTCTATCAGCATTTTTTAAAAAATATTTATTTTTAGCCGTTCATTTTTGTGTTCACTTGATGGATAAGAGAATAATATCGAAAATGTATGAAATTTTATTTCTAAACACTTCAAGTGGTATAGATCATGCTCAACGGTGCCGATCGTCGATTTGGAGGCTCTATCATCGAAAACAAATGAATAGCAACGGAGCTCATTTGCTATCGATAGTATTCTAGTTCAACTCTGCATGTATATATATATATATATATATATATATATATATATATATATATATATATATATATATATATATATATGAGTTAAATATGATCTAAATCATTTAAACTATCTAGAAATCAAATTTCACGCACATTCGATAGTGTTCTTTTATCCATCTAGTGAACATAAAATGAATGGTTGAAAATGAATATTCTTTAAAAAATAATGATAGGAGTCTTGTAATCAAGATCAAGAGTATAGATCTTGTTTTAAATAGTTTAAAGAATTTTCTAACAAAAATTCAATTGATTTAGATAACTTTACATCATTAAACGAGAAAACGTCTCTTATCCACCATTAAAATTACAAATTTTGAAACCCTTTGATCATTAGGCAAATGATGTCGAAAATATTTGAAATTTGATTTCTAAACACTTTAAGTGATATAGATCATCTTCAACGGAGCCGATCGTCAATTTGGAAGCTCTACCATCGAAAACAACTCGATAGTAAAATGCCCCGTTTACTATCGAGAGTATTTTAGCTCCACTCTCTCTCTCTTTCTCTCTCTCTCTCTCACTCTCTCTCTCTCTCTCTCTCTCTCTCTCTATATATATATACTAGAAAATTTTGTTCTTGCTATTGATATATATTTTTTTCATTTCTCTCCTTTTTTTTTTACACCTTTTTTTTGGTTCTGGTGTGATATTTTAGACGACGCTTTTCAGACGATGCTCTATTCTAACGTCTTCAATATTTGGCATATCACTAAAACAAAAACGGTTTATAGCGACACTTTTAAGTGTAGGTATATGTCAAAAAAAGTGCTGCTAGCTAAATTACCGACACTTCTAAAAGTGTTGCTATATGTGGGGTCGCTAGGTATATAGTGACAGTTAAAGAGTGTCGCTATAACCTAAAAGAATGCTGCTAATTTACCAACATTTATTTAAGCATTTAGCAACCGCCGAAACTCTACCTCGTTGGCTGCGGTGGCGGAGGAGAACGACAAAGAAGGACTCTTCGTCTAGAATTTCAGTGGATTGAGTAAAGGGGGAAGGGAAGATGGTAATCGATTTTTTTTTCTTTTCTTTTTTGTTTATAATTGGGCCAAATGGTTGTATGGGTTGAGTAAAATAATCTTTTATTTTTTATTGGATTGACCTTTATATTTAGACATTAGTAGATATTTTTTTAAGTTTTAACATAAATGAGAGACTTATACAAAAGTGTCCCAAACATGTGTCGCTATAACCTAATTCTGTTGTAGTGCGTGTACTGATACTATAATTAATCATTGTCAATACATATATTTTTTTTCGAATACTGATAAAAATTTTCCGACGCTATATTAAAGCATCGGTATATTATTCGAATACTTAATGACTTTTTAGTCAATGCTTTCACAAGCATCGATATTATTCTTGCGGACGCTTTAAGCGTTGCTAGTGATTGTTTAAAGTGTCCTTAAATAACTCTTTGTCATATACATTAAAAGGTATGTGACAATGAATTATTCTGAATGCATTTTGTGGTTTTAGCTAGTAGCTAGCTATGTGACAATGAATTATTTGGATGCATGTATAACTCTTTGTCATATACATTAAAAGGTAAAATATGAAGGTATAAGAAAAAGGAATATATAAAAATCATGTTTTTTTTTTAAAAAAAAATCAAATTAAGTATCATGATAACATAAATTATATGATAGTTTAAGGCATAAAACTTCAGTTAACAAATTAATGTGCTTAAAAAAGATGCATGTGTCATTTTAAGTAAATTAATGATTTTAATCTGAAAAATTTAATAAATATAGAAAGAAAAAGACAAGACAAAAATAGGAGAGATCCATAATGAGTTAAACTTATAGATTAAAATGCCTTGCAAATTAAATCACATACTAAGTAATGTACTATATATATATTACTCTTTGAAGGTTATATTAATAGGTTTAATTGCATGGTTGGTCCCTAATCTTTACTTCTTTTTTTTTTCTTTTTCTTTTTTTTTTTTTTTTTTTTTGTGCTACGAGGTCTCAATTATACAAATTTTTGTTAATTTTAAAAAAAGAGGCCACGCCCTACATACTTTCATACAGATCATGGTCATGATTTGGTGCACCTTCTCAATCTCAGTGTTAACTTTTCTAAGTTTCTGGAAGAGCTCGGTAACAAATCCTGCGGACTGTCAATATTAAGAATGTTTGCTCCAACAAACTGCATATGCAAGGTCGAGGTGATCAGAGAAATGAAGAATATATAACATTGAGAATGGTGAAATTAGACTTTGTGCGAGCCATGGGCACGCATATAGGAGCAGAGGTTCGGAGTCAAAATGAAAAAAAAAGGGATTACAATAAAAATGCAGATAAAGATTGGGAACCAATGGTGGCAATTAATCTTTACATCAATTTATTTTATCTTTTCTATACACTGATCATCAAAAGAAAATTAGATGTTAGGCATATGTTACCTTACCTACCAATACCAGGATACTTGTACCCAAAAAAACCCTATAACAAACAAGCACATGTTCAATGTATCTTTGGTCACTCATTTTATAACTTCATTAATTAAATATCTGTTTGAATCTTCATAGGGATTAAGATCTTTAATTAAGAGGCACATAAACAAATACTACATGACAAAAAAAAGAGAATACATTATACAACAATGCAAGTACATGGAACTTGAACATTTGTTAAACACCAACAAGAGTTGAATGGGTTATTTGTTCATAGAACAAGTTGACAAGCCTCTCCCATGTTTCAAGGGAAATGGACATAAGAGGAGTAATTAAATAGGCAATTAGGCTATTGATGTCACAGATAAAACAAATCACCTTTTTTTTTTTTTTTAATTTTTTTTAAAAATGTAAAATATGTATGGAGATCCCCTCAAGTATAGGGAATTGTTAAATAAACCCCTTAAATTTATGCACTTTTTCCCCCCTACTCTTTAACTTCTCACTTTTATGATTTGAACTATTCTTATTAGTTATGTTTTATAGTTGTGAGAATTGTATAAAGTGTACTAACTAAATATGTAAAATAAATGATATATTCAATTTTTGAAGTTAAAAGCTAGAATCGTTGAATGGCTCAAATCGAACAAATTAAAAGATTAAGGATAGTAAAATAAAAAAAATTTGAAAAGTTGAGTAGCTAGCCGACTAAAAATAGTCCATAGTATGTACAAGTAATAAGTTATGTGCGTTTAAAAATTAAACTGTTAAGTTTAATGAAATTAATCACCATTGAATTGGGTAAAATCATCAATTTAATTTACTGAAATCACTCAACTTAAAAAAATAAAATGTTAAAAAGAATCTGGAAGAGGTGTCAATAAAAAAAAAAACAATAAAATATAGAAAATCCTGCTGCAAATTTCGCTTTTTTTTTTTTTTCATCTGACTTTCAAAAACCTACATTTTGCCGTATTAAATTTTAGAAAAATTTTGAAAGGGTTACAACATTAATTAATGGAGAGGGCGGAAAGATCAAATTACACTTACTTGTTCAATATAAAAAAATAAAATTTTAATACATTTTTATCATTTTTAAGCATATGTTTCGTGTAAAATATAAGAAATAGGGGGAATAACAATATTGGAACCCCGATAGAGAATTAGATGTGGACTAAACATATCAACTTAAACTTGTAAAAACACCAAGTACTCGTTGCTTATGAATTTTTTACCGTTAGATTTACGACTTTGATCATTTTCATCCGTTAGATTATACTATTCAACCAACCAACCACCCACTTAATCCAAGGAGGCCCGCATCATCCTAATTAACCTCACATCTATAAATCCAAGGACTAAAAACTTACAAGCACCAACGACTTGTTACTTTTAAAAGCATAGGAGCTCAATTATAAATATATATATATATATAGGGGCAATTGCTTATATACCCCTGAAAAGTTTCCGATTTTTCGATTTACCCCTCTTATACGTTCCAACCTATTTCTAATATATCTTTAAATATATATATATATATAGGGACGATTCTTTATATACGAAAATTTCAGATTTTTCGATTTACCCTCTTTATCGTTATTTATTTACAATATATCTTTAGAGTTAAAATCATTAAGTAACTGTTATCTACGTAAATTACTATTTTGCCGCTTTTTCGAATATCTTGCTTCCCTACCCAGTATTGTCTTTCTTGTTGCCCTTAAAGTTAAAGAGACGCAAAAATATTCATTTTGGTCTTTTCAAATATGGGCAAAATTAATATTTTAATTTTTTTAAGGTAGATATTTAACTCACGTTTAACCGAGATTAACTTAACAGGAGATAACTGCGGGGGTATTTTGCAATAACGGTGGAACGTATAGGGGGCATTTTAGAAAGAAAAAAAAAAGTAAGGGTAGATCGAATATTTTCAGACGCATGAGGGGTGTATAGGCAATTATCCCTATATATAAATAAAGTAATTATATTCAAAGTAGAATAAGTGTGTAGGTAATTTACAATGACAAATTTTCAAAGGGCACCCCGAAATTTAGGGGCTAAAGTGAAAAATGGGACCCCGATGTTAAGGCCTTAATGATTCCTTGTCCAAAGAAGTGCATGGCTTTGTGGAGACACGAGAGGAGCCCATCCATGTGTTTAGCAGCGTCCGCATGTGCGGCGCACCTCAAATCGCAACGTGTGATCGATATACCTCGTGCTCCATCGGAGAATTAATGCCTAACACAATTAATCAATAAAATAAAATAAAATAAAATTTTAATTTAATTTGTAGCATTCAAAATTTCAAACATGTAGATCATGTAGAAACCATATATATAAATAAATAAATATGTAGATTACGTCGTCGTCTGATGTCTTTTTAAAAGTACGTAACACATTCTTTATACTTTTATTTTTGATGATGGGATCATATTTGATTGGATGAGCGAATTCGTTAGACATGCATGATCTGCTATTTAAAAATTAAATTTTATAATTTTTCGATATTATTTATCGATCTAGTCATTAGAGAGTCTTAAAAATAACTATTTTAATGACCGACATGACGTGTTTGTATAAGTTCAGCGGTGTAGAACGATCTAAATAAGATAAAATTTTAATACAAAATTCGTGGATTAAAATTAATTCTCAATTGCGCCAAAATTTTTTTTTAAAAAAAGGAGAAAAACTGTATCTTGTTTTTGGATGCATGCTTGTTATAATTTACATGGTACAATTAGACCTAGACAATGATATGTTGGGCCTTTTGTGTACTATAGCCTTTGTTTACGAGAAACTGACCCCAAAAATCTCCTTCTCTATATATATTACTCCCGCGCTCTGTTTGGTTGTTTATAGCTGTAATTGCATTGTAATTATAATCGTATACGGATTCAACTTTAGTGTATCTTCTCTGAATCAATCATAATTAAGTATTCTCTCAAATATTTTCAACCATCATCTTCTTTTTTTTTCTTTTTTCTTTTTTTCTTTTTGTTATTCTATCATCATAAATAATTTAAAAAGCATAAAAAGATCAATTTACCTTATTCATGGTTAAATATCTATTTACTATATATTAAAGTAAAACCTTTTATAAACTCTTTGTGAGAAACTGACACGTAGCTTTCTATATATTTGCCACGTGTTAAACTCAAAAATAGAAATCAAATTAAATCAAATTAATTATAAAATCAATTCTATTTATTATATACTACAGTAGAACTCTTTATGAACCATTTGTGAGAAATTGACATCTATTCTATTTACTATATACTAAAGTAGAACCCTTTATGAATCCTTTGTTTCTCCATCTATTCTATTTACTATATACTAAAGTAGAATCCTTTATGAATCCTTTGTAAGAAACTGACACATAGGCTTTCTATATGCTTGCCATGTGTCAAACTCAAATATAGAAATCAAATTAAATCAAATTATTTTATCTATAATTAACTATATTTTTTTAATGGATCCTAATAGCGGGATATATTTGAAAATATTAGGACTTTTACGAAAATAAATATAAAAAGTTTGAACATTGCATGAATACATTTGATATTTGATATATTTATAGAAAGTTGAACGTAATTAATCTGAAAAAGAAAGAGAGAGAATATATATACAGAGCTAGGTTGGAATACTATTGATAGTAAAAAATTATTTTTGCTATATAATTTTTAACCCTAGATGAGAAATTGTAGGGTTAGAATGATATTAGTCTCTAAAGAATTAAGTGGTCTCTCTAGGATTGAGCAGTCCCCTGGATTATAATAGTTAATCCAATAGTTAGAAATGATAAAAGCAATTGATCCAAAAGACAAAAAATTTGATAGCAAAAAAGACTTTTTGCTATTAATAGTATTCTATTCCAACTCTCTCTATATATATATCTATACTATAAATAAAAGCGTATAAGAATTACGACAATGACAGACGAAATCTAAAAAAGAATAAATGAATATTCCCTACAAACGGTTATAATCAGATTGCTAAAAAAAATCTCAAATAAAAATGAATGGTTATGATCAATCTGTTAAAAAATAGCATTATTATCTACCAATATATCAAATTTTACGAATAGTTATGATTAGTTTGTTAAAATATATTTCAAATAAAAATTATCGCTTGTGATCAATCTGTTAAAGAAAAGTATTCCTATCGATAGATTTTACATTAAAATTAAAAATTTGAGTTTAAATCATGAATTGAATTTAATTTTTGATATCAAATTTGTATTAACAATTAAACAATTTTAATTACAGTAGATCAAAATTAAATTTTAACAAATTTAAATTTATAAATTTTGGATATCAAATTTGAATTAACAATTAAAATATTTAATTACAGTGAACTAGAATTAAATTTCAATGTAAATGTGAATAAAATTTTGACGCTTTTAGTTTAAATAATAAACTTAAATTTTAAATTTATCAGAATTTAAAAAATATATAAAAAAATATTCAATGTATATATTGACAAATCTAATAATAAAATTTAACATATTCATTTATAAAACATGATTTTTATTGTAAATTTTTGAATAAATATGATGTAAAAATTTATATTTAAAATAAATTAAAATAATTTTACGTATATTTGCACGTATACTCATTTAGTATATATATATATATATATATATATATATATATAAGTCAGGCTCCCATCTTTTGTGAGTATAGAGAGAGAATTTCAACATCTTTCATGCTTTTGGCAATTTGATCTAGACTTTAATCATTTTTACCCGTTAGATTATACTATTCAACCAACCACCTACTCAACCCTAGGGGCCCACTATCAATCTCCTCATCCTAGCCTCACATTTTTTCATCTCAACGGCTAAAAAGTTATGAGTACGATGGCTCAAACTCATAATAGTATAGTAGCGTGTATATATATATATATATATATATATATATATATATATATATATATATATATATATATATATATATATATATATATATATATATAAGTCTACTATATATATATATATATATATATATATATATATATATATACACTACTATCTATTTGTAGTACGATCGCATTAGTACTAAGTTGTTTTCGATGATAGAGCTTAATCGGATCCAAAGTTAAACGTTATCTAGAGCATTTAAAACTTCTAGAAATAAAATTTTATAATTCTCTCTCTCTCTCTCTCTATATATATATATATATATATATATATTAGAAGCTCCCATGTGGATGCCATGTGGATTGTGGAGTAACAATTTTTGCTTTTTCTCAAAGCTGAGTACAAGAGAGTGCCGAGGGAAATTAAGATGACACCCACACCCTTCCCCTTGATTCCCGGAAGCTGCATGCATCAACCCACAATTTGGTAAATAATAAATAAAGAATAAAAAAAATTGTAGCACAATTTATTTATTAATTTATGCACTAAAGTTCAAGTTAATTTATGTTGCAATAGAAACCAAAAAATATAATTACTTTTAGTGTTTACAACAATATTTCAGAGAGAGAGAGAGAGAGAGAGAGAGAGAGAGAGAGAGAGAGAGAGATCTACTCCTTTTGAGTCCAAATTTATTAGCATGTGTTGACCCTAATCTGCAAAACTATATCTAATATATTTTAGAATTATAATTGAGGAATATAGTTGAAGTTTACATGCTAAGTATTTTTTTTTGTTGAGAGTTTCGTTTTTTTTAGTTATAAATAAACTTAAAATGTGAATCAATAGGATTCGAAATAAGGTCTCTATCGACATAACATTGCTAAGTATTGAAATATAATGAACAACTCATGTCGAATAAAAGTTAAAAAGAATTTTAAAGGTTGATTCACATGTATATATATATATATAACTTGAATCATATATATATTGAATCTGCAACTTGAATATGCATTTGATACTTAATTAGCAGATTATTAATAAACATAAACATAATATCTTGAGTAGAATTCAAGGGTCGATTTAGTATGTTTTATATATTTTTGGTTCCGTTTCTATTATATAAATCGATTTTTTTAATTAATTATGGTATCAGATCTAGATAATTCTAAACTCTTAATTACTGTTGCCTTCCATATTTATTATGTGTTTGACGCCCTATATAGTAGTCCCACATTAATTAGATATGACAGAAAATAAATATGATTAGAAATATAATATACAGGATTAAAAACTCTAATAATAATACATGAGCTTAACCATTTTTGGCCAATATATAGTTTGGGCCCAATAAGTTATTAGTACTAGCGGATTGGATCGTTGTAATCGATATTAAAGTCAGTTTGCCAATTCGAAGTGTGAGATGAATCTCGATCATGAATCTCATGTCGCAAAGCTAGCGACGGCGTCAAGGTCTAATAAAATCTGATAATCATCGACTAGGGAATGAAATGAAATCTGATAATCTTGGACCAGGAAATGAAACTTGACGAGAACGTCTGGGTCTGAACATACAGAATATAAAAACTGGAGACTCTAGTAATAATAATTGTGTTTAAATTTCTCTCTCTCTCTCTCTCTCTCTCTCTCTAGCCGATGCATTTCTATGCAAACATTTATATAAGAATCCATGGCAAGATCAATATATACTTTCTTTGTCCTGTAAAATGGGCTCCTTATAATATTAATGTACGTAGTAATTATATGAAAAAAAAAAAAATTATAGGATTAATATGTAACAAAATAAAAAATTCTTGGAGTAGTAGTGAGAGTAGTAAATATTTTGGCCTTGAGTGGGGGCTCGAGCACCATGTGCATGCATGTGCAATGTCTCATACGACTAATTAAGGGCCCCATATTTGCATTTTAGACCCCGTACTTTTGCTTTAATTAATTTTGGTCACGGCATTTCTTGGTCTCTGCCTCTGTGTACTAGAACCTCATTGATCAAATCACATGCAATTGCACTTGATCGAGTTCTCACAAACCTTTTTTGAGTTAAAGTTCATAGTAAACCTACTCTATCTTCAAACAACGTCCTTAATCAATTCCACAATGTGACCATTACGTGCAAATAATTAATGGAGATAATGTATGCATAGTTAATTAAAAAGCATATGATTAATTAAATGTTGTCCTCCACCCTCAACAGTAAACGCAGGCCATCTTAATTGTGACATTAATAAAGGAAATGGAGAGAGAGAAAAAAAAAAGGTAAGAAAAAGTTATGGACCATGTTCAAATAAGGCCACATGCCATGCTTTTCATGTAGAACCCACTATAGAGTCTATAGTTCATGAGAAATGCTCAAATATCTCCTATATAAGTTGCTACTTTAGTATCTCTCCCCCTTCCTTAACTCTCTCTCTCTCTCTCTCTCTCTCTCTCTCTCTCTCTATACATATGTATTAAGCAAGCTCAAGCCATATATTGTTTCCTATACTGATCTCTCAACCAACAATAAGCTAGCTATGAAAGACCAAAGCTCATTCAAACAAGCCTTCATGAAGAACATGCTCTTGGGACTCAAAGAAACCAATGCCTCATCCAAGATCATGAGTCTTCAAGAGAGGAAAAATGCGATCAAGCTCTCCGCGGATGTCGCGATGGCCTTCGCTCGAGGCAACACGGCATGGACGCGCGCCATCGTAGTCGCCAACCTTGCTAAGAAGGAGCAATGCGAGGCCCTCTTTAGGGGAATTCTAGGGAAGGGGTATGAGAGGATGACCAGGTACTCCTCCTACAAGTCATTTAAGATCCAAAGGAGTAGGAAGATCCTAAAAAGGTCTCATAAAATGTGTTGCATGATGAGGAGAAGGAACGCGACGCATGGAGCGCGAAGTTTAGGGGTTGATGTTCTTGCTAGGAGAATGGTGAAGAAGAGGACTCAAGTTTTGAGAAGGTTGATACCAGGGGGTGAGTCCTTAGATGGATTTTCTCTCCTAAATGAGGCTTTAGATTATGTTTTCTATCTACGCGCGCAAGTCGATCTTATGCGGTGCCTTTCGGACCAAAAATGTGCCAAATGATCTAAGGTATATATGTTTCTCACATGTAACTCTATCCTCAATCCTTCTCTACGTACAAAAATATATCCTCCAATTTTATACTTCTTTCACATATATGCTAGTTTTCAGTGAACACTAAGTAACATTGTGTGTTCATTTTTCATCTAATCTTTTAGTTGTGTTTTTCTTTTTTCTTTTTTGCTATGAACACAGGCCTCTCTCTCTAGGGCAGTGCAAAAGGGAAGCTTCATCACTTGGAGGTGAAAATATGTTAATTAGTTGGATTGTTTTAGTATGAACAAATGTGAGGAGAAATTTTTTTCCAAACAAATATTATAATATGGGGGTAAGAATTGGAGAGGGTCTTTTCAACAAGGAATGAAGTGTACGTAGAGTGCACCCAAAATCAAAAGCATGTTTTTTTGTTATATATAAGCTATTATTGCCATCAAGAGGAGGAGGTTAGGGTTCCAACAATTAATGCAAAAGGCATCTCATGTAGTGGGAGCTTTTACTTGTAGCTTTGTACCTAAATGTTTCTATTATATATATATATATATAGCCAACTTATAACATTTTGTTACATTTGTTTAGTAGCTATACTTTTATGAAGGCAAGTTGCTAGCAAGTAAAGTTGCTTATGAAGGAAATTATATATATATATACATATTATTTGTTTTGTATATATCTACATATATATGATTAATATATGGCAATGTTAATTAGAAAAAAAAGTGTTTATAAAATCGGCAAAAGCCATTTCTATGAATTGCAATAATATTCTTTCAGGAGAAAATTATGAAAATTCTCAAACAAAGTAATTAAATGGATTACATGCATGCACCTTCTCTACTTGTAAAGAGATTAATTACTTTGTTGAAACTTTAAAAGGCATAGTGCGCATGATCGAAATTGCATGATTTAGATCAGGCATTTTATCACATGATTGTTGGTCCAATAATACTAATTAAGGGCTTTTTAACATAAGGGACGTCGATCGTTAAGCATTTATATATCTGGGCTATATAGTGTTCCCTGTCGAATAAGTTATTTATATTAAGGAATCATGATATATACATACATCACAACTAGCTAAATCTCAACTCATTCTGATCTACTTAAGTATGTATATATGTATGTATATTAATTCCTTGGTCATTGTTTCGTATGATCCGACCACTGATCGATAATTTAGACCATTCTCACAAGCTTATTTGTTTGTTTTCTAGATCTCTCCGGACACATGAGGGGGCATTTAGGATCTTTAGTGTGGGTCATGGCTTGTGGCTTTGGAATAGGAAGTTAATTCAGTTTTTTTGCTGTTATTCCAGCTTAGAGAGAGAGAGAGAGAGAGCTAGAGAGAGAGATGGGCATTTTGTCACTCATTACTCACACAGTACTAATTAAACCATATTAGGAATAAAGTTTTGGTGGCTTTTTTTTTTTTGTAATTAATTCTCTTTATGTACATAGCAATAAAATGTATCTTGATCTAGCTGTTAAATTATAATTACTTCTTCGGTACATATATAATGTAGTACTCCGTACGGAGACCTCCTCAACAACTTTTCCACCGTTCTATAATAACTTAAGTTTTTAGAGAAATAACAATCGTTTCATAATTAGTTAATTAACCGACTTTGATCAATCAAATGTGCGAGATGCCTAATTATACAAGAGTGTTAAGATTAATTCTAAGCAGGTCCGTAATAGATCAATTTGTTGTCTATTTGACTAATATGATCACCATGCACGTGTGATCGAGCCTGTATCATACTAGATCAATCTTTAATTTGGATGACAATCTACAACCGTAAACTTGTTTTCATCTATAAATTGTACTATAACCGATAAGCGAATGGACGATAAAAATTAAACATAATCAAGGCCCCAGTGCGATTCGATATTTTTATGAGCACAATAGTCCAAAGAACAAGCTATGGACCACATCATATTCGATCCCCTTGCATTGATAAGAGATGAGGTATTCCATGTGAACTATGTAGCTATGCCAACTCAAGAAACATAATAGAGAATTAATGGTACCCCCCCCTCATAGAAACATGAATAAAATCAAAACACCTGATTTTTTTTTTTTGATTTTTCAAAACAAAAAATTCATGAAGTTGTACAAAAGTAGTTGGGTGTGTTGTTAAAGTATATATATATGAAACAATCTTTTTCTTTTTCTTTTTCTCTTTTTAAAGCTCGAGATTTTGTCAAAAAGTTATATAAATTATGTATGAAATAACTGTTTTTCTCCAAAAGTTTAAATTGCCAGCGAACCACACTATTATTAATACTTATATTCAACAATAAACGGAAGAGAAAAACTGGAATATATTGCACTTCTTTGTTATGATTTATTTATACTACACGAAGGCCTCTTTAAATAGAGTCATATATGACCAAATAAAAAAAAATCAAATAATACAATAGCTTAATTAATAGGCCAGTAAGAAGAATAAGAATTAAACAACTTGCCATGCATAAGGAAATTAAGTACATATTAATATTGTTAGGAATATCCAATAAGAAAAGTATATTAGAAATATTAGAAAAATCATATTCCAACACATGCATATAATATTATTTCTTAAATTAGGGCATTCACTATATAATGCATCCCATCTTAGCTTGAAAGTTACGTATTTATCCAACTTTAGATTAGCATATATAATTATATATCCTCCTAAACTTCGAAATTTGCTTACTTATCCAAAGGTACGATCATTATATATACATGCATATACTATATATTATTCCAAAAGCATGATCATTTATTTAATAGCAACAAGTGTTTACTGTATATATTCTGTTCTTTTGCGTGTGTGACTATTCCAAACATACGTATGACTATATATTTAATAGCGAAAGTGCAAAAGTATGACTAAGAATAGATCGAGAAAATGAACGAAGCATATATAGCATGCTATACCATTCTCTCTCAAAAAAAGAGAACAAATAAAAGATTGAGAAATGCTATGTGAAACAACCGTTGTACTCTAAAAACTTAGACTGTTAAAGAACGGTGTTTAAACATTTTTATATTTAACACTCCTCCTCACGTCTGGACTCGAGACTTTTTTAGTCGGCCTACCCGCTTCGTTTATTTCGTTAATTAGAAATAAACTTAGCCAGAAATGTGAATCAACTAGAATTCGAACTCGGGTCTCGGATACCAACCACCAAGCCCTTTGCCACTTGCTCTAGAGACTTTGTTGAAGGTTTTACTAGGGTGTTTTGGCTTGAGATTGGTTCTATATATGAGAGCCTTTTATTCTGTACATGTTCTTGCCTTGATCGATCTACAGGGATTGTGTGGTTTTGGACATATAGAAATTAAGCTTGGATCAAGTTTGAGCTGTCTTTTTGCATGCATATATCCTTTTCTCTTTAAACTAACATGCATGATACAAATATTATAAATCCACATAAATCTAAGCAAGTGATATATCTAATATAACCTATTCAATTTTAAAGCTTAAGCTTATTAGGCCAGAACAAATAAATATATGTAAATATATGAGTAGAGCTACTATGCTATCGGAAGCATAGAGGATCTGGTGCTTCCGATTTTTTGACCATTAAATCAGTCACTTTAATCATTTTTAACATTTGGATTAATACTATTATCCTGTTGAGACCACTCAATCCCGAGGGGACCACAATCGATCATCCCAGCCGTATAATTCTTAATCCAATGATTAAAATATCGGAATCATCAAATTAATGATCTATACTTCTGATAGTATAGTAGCTCTACACTATATATATTATATAAATTATCAAAACAATTTTAACGAACTCATAAAATGCATGAAATTGTACCAGGAACTGTGCCTCGCTCTCAAAACACTGAACCAACTTCTACGTACACGTGCAATGTAGTAGATAAAAAACAAAGAGGTCTCATGGCCCAATCTACATGTCATGTCCCTCTCACGTTAATCACATGAATATTCTTTGATTCTCATGTAGGAGTTAAAAAAAGAAAAAAATGTCACTAATTCACTATCTTTCGATTCCTCTGCTATTTCACTTAAATTCTTTGCTGGTCAAACTTCAACACTGACAATAAAATTACAAGAGATTAGAATATATATAGAGTCCGGCTACGGTGCTTGTAAAAGCACCAAGTCCTTGGTGTTTGTGATTTTTTTACCATTAGATCTACACCTTGATCATTTTCACCCGTTAGATTATACTATTCAACTAACCACACCCACTAAACCCAAGGGGACCCACAGAATCCTAACCGCACATCGATCTATTAATCCAATGGCTAAAAACTTACAAGCGTCAATGACTTGGTACTTTTAAAATTATAGGAGCTCAATTATATATATATATATCTATATATATATATATAGAGAGAGAGAGAGAGAGAGAGAGAGAGAGAGAGAGAGAGAGAGAGAGTCCGGCTATGGTGCTTGTAAAAGCACCAAACACTTGGTGCTTGTGAATTTTTTACTGTTAGATCGATCTAGGACTTTGATCATTTTCATCCGTTAGATTATACTATTCAACCAACCACCCACTTAACCCAATGGGCCCACATCATCCTAGACGCACAACTATTAATCTAAGGGCTAAAAACTTGCAAGCACCAATGACTTGGTACTTTTAAAAGTATAGGAGCTCAATTCTATATAGAGTCCGGCTATGGAGCTCAATTCTAGATATATAGAGTTGAGCTAGAATGCTATCGATAGCAAAAACCCTCCGTTGCCACCTATTTGTTTTCGATGATAGAAACTCCAAATCGACGATCGGTATCGTTGAAAATGATCTACACCACTTGAAGTATCTAGAAATCAAATTTTATGCTTTTTCGATATTGTTCTCTTGTCCATCAAAACGGCGTAAAAATGAACGGCTACAAATGAATATCCTCTAAAAAGTGATGATAGGAATTTTATAATCAAGATCGAAAGTATAGATCTTGTTCTAAATAGTTTAAAGAATTTTCTAACAAAAATTCAATTGATTTGGATAGTTTTACACCGTCCGTTAAATAAGAAAATACCTCGTATCTACCATTAAAATTATAAATTTTGAAACCCTTTGATCATTAGACTAATGAGGTCGAAAAAATTTAAAATTTGGTTTCTAAATACTTTAAGTGGTATAGATCATATTCAACGGTGCCGATCGTCGATTTGGACGCTCCATCATCGAAACAAATGGGTGGCAACGGAGGGATTTTGCTATCGATAGGAGTTGAGCTAGAATGCTATCGATAGCAAAATCCCTCCGTTGCCACCCATTTGTTTTCGATGATGGAGCCTCCAAATCGACGATCGGCACCGTTGAACATGATCTATACCACTTAAAGTATTTAGAAACCAAATTTTAAAATTTTTCGACATCATTAGCCTAATGATCAAAGGGTTTCAAAATTTATAATTTTAATGGTAGATACGAAGTATTTTCTCATTTAACGGTGTAAAACTATCCAAATCAATTGAATATTCGTTAAAAAATTCTTTAAACTATTTAGAACAAAATCTATACTCTCGATCTTGATTATAAAATTCCTATTATCACTTTTTAATTAGAGAATATTCATTTGTAGCCGTTCATTTTTACGCCCTTTTGATGGACAAGAGAATAATATCGAAAAAGAATGAACCCTTCATTTTTATTTTTATTTTTTTTTACAAAAATTTCGTGGTGAGTGGTGACACATATATTGTGTCAATCTCTTGAAATTGGGCCTATAATTTTATAAATTTTTGGGCCATAACCCAATCAAAAGGACATAATTTGTTATTATTTTTTTTCCCAAAAAAAAAAAACCCCAAAGGATACACTTCAATAAGTTCAATTGCACAAAAATGCATGGAGGCCCATCAACTTTAGCCCGTTCCGAAATAGCACCATCAAATAGTTTATTTTTTATGATAATTTATTTAATACGTGCCCTTACTGTAACCCTTAATTACATAATTTTTTTCTTAAAAGTGTTAATTAATGTTCAAACACTATCACAAACACCCATATTGATAATAAAAAATTTTATTTACCCAGCTTCTATTTTTTGTGTCATTTTAATTAACTTAAAAAAATTTCTTAAAAACTATAAATATAATTAAATGTATATTAAATTGAATTAAACTAATTAATTGGAATCAACTAAGCAATGCATAATTGCATATAGTTAAAAAAATCAAACTAATTTAGATCAAAGTGAGGCCCATATAGTATTGAATTATATATATAAAAAAAATATAAAGTTGAGTAGACCAAAAAAGACAAATATAAAGTAAATCATAAACAAAAATAGAGACAATTTTTAATGAGAAATAAATTTATTAACCATACATGCATGATACCATAAAATTATTTATAATCAGATATAAATGGGGGAAAATTAGTCCAAAATTCTTAGCCAACATGAGGGAGGATATTGTCGGAACATTCGCGATATAATTTATTAATTTATGGTGAACAAATGATATTAATTATTTTGAAAGTATATACTTAATATTTTCTAACTTTTGAGAAGCACATTTGAAATTCATTACCCCCTATTTTTCTGATTCAAGCCTCCTAAACTTCTCCTCAAATGGTCGACTTGGCTCGACTCAAACTCTTATCTGTTTCTGGTGGAGATTTTGACGGGTACAGATCAGATTTGATTGGCTGATGGGGCGGACTAGGTTTAATTTGATCTGTACCTGTCAAAAGCTCCACCGGATCCAAAATATACGAATCAAACATACCTATCTGTTTCAAACCTATCACCGTGACTACATAAACATTCTAACATTATCAATTTTTTCCGGTGGAGTTTTGTTCTTGACAGGTACATATCAAATTCAACCTAGTCCGTCCCATCAGCCAATCCAATCTGATTTTTTTCTTCTCTTTTCTTTTCTTTTTTTGGTAAGTTGAGCCTACCTTGCTCCAGGCCTCCAAAATAAAAGGCTTAAAAACTCCGAAGGAAGCCTAATGCTAACCATTAATTCAAAAAGCTCGAGCTATCATAAATACGCAACCAATTCACTTAAATCATACAAATACAGTGCACACGGGTCTCGATTGTGACTTGGCCCAACCAGCCTCACACCACTTCGAACTTGACTCAGCCCATCCAGCCTCACGTCATTTCGAACATAATTCTGTCCAATATGACCTTCTGCTACAGGACAGTATGATAGACCATTAAAACCAACAGCCTCCACTTACGGCTCGTTTGGTTTTTGATGTTGAAGCCCATCTAAGGCTAACAGATAAAATAAGAGTCGGAGCGAAAGTATATGATCTTGCACTTTTCGGTAGGGCCATAAAAGTTATATTTCTGATCTTGCATTTTTACGTACGAAAATAAACAAAATATTTTTTTATCTTACTTTTTAATCGCACGTAACACAATCTTTCTGATCGTGAGAAATCACCCACATTAAAAAAAAAAGAAAGAAAGTTACAAGAAACTTTTCTCAGATGGGGTAAATTCATGTTTTCAGCAAACTAAGTTTTCAAATCTACTCAAAAATTTTAAAACCTCTCCAATAACCCTCAAGAGAAAGGATATATTAATGAAAAGAGACTGATCAGGCGCAAATCATACAACAGTCAAGCGAATTTGGAAACATAAACAAATTAGATATATACCAAATTTTGAGGGACAAATAAGTTCTTGGATTGATACAGTTTATATTCAAAATAGGCATTGGCATTAAAATGGAGAGAGAGAGAGAGAGAGAGAGAGAGAGAGAGAGAGAGAGAGAGATAGAGAGAGAATAGAAGCAGTGATTGGGGTGGTTAGGGTTTGCTCCTGGGCGGCTGCAGTCGAATAAATGCACCATGTTCTTTGAATCAAAGCTTGTGCAGGTAGAAACAGGAATCTATAGTTGACCAAAACTGTGTCTACATATTTTTGTTTATTTCTCATTATTTATGGAGAGAGAGAGAGAGAGAGAGTTGTGTGTGTGTTAGGGTGGAATGGTTCTTGAAATCATTTAAGCGTTTATTTCTGCATGCATCGTTGTTATCGCAAACTGCGCATTCAAATTGATGACCGACGCTGTTGTTGTTAAATATAATGTTATAATTAAAATTTTTAGGTCTCAAATTGTATAAGTTTTTTTTATGTCATTTTCCTAGTCTCCAAATGATTTAAAAGCTAATAGAAATTGAATTTGACAAGTATAAAAATATGGAAATAAACAACTTTATTTGCTTCTACAAGTATTCAAGTTTTACTCTACCTCTGTGAACTCTATCTCCACATTTATTAGTTTCATTTATTGAGCCTTTCGAACCATTTTAAATAGGTTGTTCAGTTTAAGAAATGCTGCAACTGTAATCCAAAAAGAGTTGTAGATTTACGACCCTGCATCCAAGAACTTAAATCCTTTCCCATAGGTTTTAAACCATTCTTTTTAGATTTTATAGTATATTGAAAAAAATTGAAAAGTATGAAAATTTTGAGTTTTGAATAAACAAGTTATGAGTTTACAATAAAATAGTAGTTGTAAATGTAGCATCAGTGGAATATCCCAACCCTTTATCATTTCTTTTTCTTCTTTGTAGAGAGAAAAAAAGGATAGCAAGCTATCTTTTTTATTCATTTTTTAAAATAAGGTCAGTTAGAAATATAAAGTAATTAAGTTTTAAATCTTGAACCTCAGATATCAAACATCAAGTTCTTAGCCAACTGTGCTAGATATGGCCGATCATAAAAGCTCGTTGTTTTCTACTTTCATTCGAAGGCGAGTTAACGCGCTCCGTTTTCATAAAGTGTTATCTGAAAAAAGCTATTACATCATGCATCCACGTTGTAATAAATTCCCTCCAGCACCGACTGTCCCTAGAGCAAGTGGCAAAGAGCTTGGTGGTTGGTATCCGAGACCTAAGTTCGAATCCTAGTTGATTCACATTTCTAGCTATGTTTATTTCTAAATGAAATAAACGAAGCGGGTATCGTGCTACCTATCTCTCAAAAATAAATAAATAAATTCCCTCCAGCAGAATCTGAAGCTTGCATTAATTTGAAGCATCAATTTCGTATCAGAACATTACGTTTCGTAATTTTTGCTGCAGCAGAAACTCTTTCCTCTTTTTTTTTTTTCATCTTTATTTCACTACCAAAATTGATATATATATTATGAAATATTGTGACAACAATTACATGGGGATGGTCCAGAAACAGCCTTGAATAAGATCGACAAATTCGCGCTGTAACGTGACGGTGGATCGCCATTCCTGAAGCAGTCGATGGACGGCGTCGACCCACTTAATTTGCAGTGGCTTAATTCGGAATGACAGCCATTCCCTTTCAATTCAATACGAAATATTAAATACATTGTTCTCTACCAGCTTACGCGTTCAGAAGGCAAATGATTCTTTTATTATAGTATCAGAGTAAGGGGTCCTCAGGAGTCGAACATCAATGAGTTTCGAACTGGTTAATTAATTCTAATTTCGCCCTAGCTAACAACTTCTGTTTAATTATCTTCATAAATTAGTTGATTAAAGAATAATATTCTAGTATTTATATCCATATTATTTTAAAAATTAAAAATGATTCAAGATTAGCCTTTGCGCAAGGCTCACATGTACTGTGTTCGTACTATTATGAGTATAACGGCCTTAGTATTCATAAGTCATTTTTGATAATAAAGCTTTCGAACTGATGATTCATATATATCGCTAAATATGAGGCGTCCGAGTCCTTTTGTGGTCTTGTATCTATCTTCAAATAGGGTATATATATCCCTGTTTAATCAAAAAAAAAAAAAAAGATTTATAGAGAATTTGAAATGTCCAGAATCCGAATTTCATAATTTTTCATAATATACTAAAGTTCATCAAGTAAGCAGAAAATAAACCACACCAGGTACACTGACTGAAGAGGTGACGATCGAGACGTGGGGATCAAACTCAAAACCGTTGGAAACCGACAGGAAAGACTTAGGACCGGCTCTCATACCATGTTACCGATCGAAAAGGTCGCGCAGCGAAATGCGCGATCTCATAGAAAGCTATATATAGTAAGATAGAGTTATAAGTTGCATGGTCAAACTGTGGCTAAGGTAGGTTGCATGGAATGGACTACTGGTGCATGTGGTTGGAAGGTGAGAGCAGTAGTGAAGGGGGGAGGGCTGGAATTAATGTACGCGGATTCGTTGCCGACTTCACCCAACCAAGATGCAACCAACCTGCCGTATTTCATTAATTAACACCCCGGTATTAATTAATTAATTAACTAATTAGCTAATTAGTTAATCATGTCTCTTCTTCGAAGCTTCAAACTCACCAAACGTAATATATATTGCGTACGTTAATTGTGTACTCTTGAGTCAACCCGATTATTTAATTATGAACGTACGGATTGGGTTTTAACTCGCCATGCACCCTTTGGTTGCATTAATTACCTCAGTTTAATTATATATTCCGATGTTATTTAAAAAACTTATATACTTTATTATGTTAAATTATATTAAGTGATCGATCGTTTATTTTTTAAAATATTAAGAGTAAAGGACGGTATTTTTATATTTTATATTTATATATAAACCACATGTCATGATAAAGTACAGAGAATGGTATAAAAGTGCAATTTTATTGCTTTATTTAATAGTGTATGCCGACGCCTCGTAAAATAAAATAAAATTGCAAGATAATAAAGTATAATTTTTTATATCACAAAATGATAAAGTAAAAATAAGTTAAATCGCAAAAGGCCACGTTGAAGTTAACCCACTGATACCAACCGTCCATAGAGTAAGTGACAAACAGCTTGCTGGAATTGGTATCCGAGACCTAAGTTCGAATCCTAGTTAATTCACATTTCGAGCTAACTTTATTTTTAAATCTATCTATTTCTCAAAAAAAAAAAAAAAAAAAGAAAAAGAAAAAAAAAGAAGTTAGCCCACTGATTGATTTTTTTTTGGTTAATTGTAAGTAATTAAATAGTTCCTGATTTTACAACTATGCATAACAATCATTAATTACTAATGGTGTTTTAGTATTGTATACTTTATATATATATATATATATATATATATAGAGTTCTAGAATACTCTTAAGAGGCCCATTTTACTCTCGAGTTGTTTCGATGATAGAGCTTCCAAATTGATGATCGGCTCGTTGAACATGATCTATACCACTTAAAGTGTTTAGAAATCAAATTTCAAATATTTTCGACATCATTTGCCTAATGATCAAAGGGTTTCAAAATTTGTAATTTTAATGGTGGATAAGAGACGTTTTCTCGTTTAACGGTGTAAAGATATCCAAATCAATTGAATTTTTGTTAGAAAATTCTTTAAACTATTTAAAACAAGATCTATACTCTTGATCTTGATTACAATACTCCTATCATCATTTTTTAAAGAATATTCATTTTCAACCATTCATTTTCTGTTCACTAGATGGATAAAAGAACAATATCGAAAGTGCGTGAAATTTGATTTCTAGGTAGTTTAAATGGTTTAGATCATATTTAACGGAGCCGATCGTCAATTTGGAAGCTCTATCATCGAAAACAACTCGAGAGTAAAATGGGCTCGGTACTCTTAAGAGTATTCTAGCTCAACTCTATATATATATATATATATATATATATATAGAGAGAGAGAGAGAGAGAGAGAGAGAGAGTCCGGCTGTTATGCTATCAATAGTACGAAGCACTCGGTGCTATCAAATTTTCCGCCGCTAGATCCACCCCTCTGATGATTTTCACCCGTTAGATCATACTATTCAACCAACCACCCACTTAACCCTAGGGGGGCCCACATCATTCTAACCGCACATCGCTCAATCCAACGGCCAAAAACTTGATAGCACCAATGATTTGGTTCTATTAATAGCATAGTAGACTATATATACCGTTGTTGTTGTAGTGTATATATATATAGCGTCAGCAGCTCCGACATTAATTTACAACAAAAGGATAAACTAAACTTTGATGGAATCAACCTCTTATGTCAATAATAAGAAGAACACGAAAGTGATATGTTAAACATGTTATTATTAGGAAGTTGATGGAGTACTGGGGGTCAAAGCCAAAAATTAATTAATCAATGCAATTTCTCACCATTGAAACTTATAAATCAATCAATTAAATCCATTAAATCAATGCCACATGTTTAGGTCAAGCTAACGATTTAACGCACTTCAAACTTATGGAAAATGGACAGGTTGATTTCGAACTAGACACATTAATATATACTTTGTGAGGTGATGCTGATAATAGATGTGGCCAAACCAACTTTCTCCCTCAAAAACATAAAATATTCTCTTACTCAGCTATATATATGTTGTCCCCCTCACATGCGCTTTTAAAAATAGTTGGTGACGGAAAAAACATAAGGTGGTGGTTGGACATTTGGATCAAAGAAACCCCTCTTAGTACCCAATTTTCTGAAATATTCTGCAGAACTGCTAATCAGGATGCCACTGTTTCACAATGCTGAAATGAAAGAGGGTGGAGATGGTGTTTCATTACCAGAGGCCTGGCGGTAGGTACCAATTCTCTGATCCGGCAACAGACTATGTTACTCAAAAGCCTGCTCGCTCAGTATAGCCCGTCGCACACGCTTGACAAACCAAAGTGGCGATGGACCGCGAACCAAATTTTTACCGTTAAATCTCTTTACGATTTTATCACCGATGGAGGACAGATTAATTCTTTGTACGATCATCTTTGGGGACTAAAAATTCCGCTCAAGCACAAAGTTTTTGTTGGCATTCGGTTAAATCTAATCGGGTGCGCCCATGATCGGGCTCGATCCGACGATTGTTATGTTGTCTAATTGGATTAGGATTAATCTCGCTTTTAATTGGAAAGCTAATTAGAGATAAGTTCTAATCATGTTAGGATAACAATTTATAACCGATTTGGCCTTATCTCTTACGCGATTAGGATTCTGTAATTCCCTATAAATATACGGGCGATTCCACATTAAACGATATACGGAAAAAATAAAAGTTTTCCACATCCTCCATTAACCTATTATTCTAGAGAGGGAGAGGGACTTGAACGATGGATTTGCGATCGTGCTTGTTTGTAGTTCGATCCACCGCGAGTTCGGAGTTCAAGAAGATTTTTCAAGAACGATCCAAGGACACGTGAATCAACTTTTACGATCCAGGCGTTGTAACGCGAATCGCTTCCGCAAAAAGATACGAACGAATACTTCCGCTGCGTTCTACAGTTTTTGTTTGGATTCTACTTCGAAAGAGATTACTCACAACGGACAGATTGATTCGCTGAGGGTGCCCTGTGGACCAGCATTGCAAGTTCTGTGCGTTACTATCCGAAACCTGCGATCACCTGTTCCACGATTGTATCTTTGTCAGATACCTTTGTTTTAAAGTTGGAACCGTGGTGCCAACTGATTCGGATGTTCGGAGGCTTTGGACACAAATCTCCGAGAATCCCGAGGCCGAAAGAAGATCAAAATGTTTATCAAACTTGGTGGCAATCTAGTGGGTTGTCTGGACGGAACGAAACAGTATTTGCTTTCACAACGCGGCTCACAATGCTTCTGGGGCTACCAAATGTGTCGCTTCTTTGATCAGAGCCTGGAACGAAACACTTTGAACCATCCTGTTCTCTTTTGCTTATTTTGTGGTCCCGTTTTGTTCGTTTTTCTGTCTATTTTTTGTTCTCGTTTTGTTTTGTTTTTGTTTTTCTTTTGTCGCCTGCTCGGTTTGGAGGCCCTGGCTACTTCCATCATGTATGCTAAATTCATTTTGCTTAATGAATGAAGCAGGTAGCTTGCTACCTATTTCTCAAAAAAAAAAAAAATAGTTGAGGATCATCAATTTTTTTTTCATCTTCATATATATGAGAAAAACTATAATACTTCTAGAAGTAATCACAGGCTTTTACCTTCCCGTGTTTTCAGCGAAGGAGCATCTGAATCGATGATGATGAGTATCATTAAACATAATCTATATTATTTACCGTTTATAAGATTCGAATTTTGTGATTTTTGGTATTATTTGTCTAATTATAATTAAGTGGTTTCAAATTCACATTATATATTAGCTATTAAAGTTAAATGGTCAATTTTCAGACCAATTGAATAATATTTAAATAATGTAAAAAAAAAAATTTGTAAAATTTGGAGTCTTGGAAGTTCAAAAAGGTTAAATCAAATTTAACTGTATTAATCGTCAATTTGAATGTCCTATCGCTGAAACTAACGAAGAAGTAAACACTTTCATTTATTTCTTTTAGCTGCTCTCTTTTATATATTGTTCGAATATATTAATATATAAAGTACAAATAAAGATGTTTAATTAATTCATACATGCACTTTAAAATTTCAAATTAATTTACTACTATGTAAGAGCAAAATAAAATGAGAATCAAAGCATTTCACCACAAAAATAACATGTGAACCCCACACTTCATCTTTGTGAGGAAGCATGAATACATTGACTAAAATAGAATAATTGAATAGAACTTTTGAGAATATGTAGCATGCTATCTCCTTCATTCATTGAAGGTATGAATTAAGCTACAGAAGTGAGACAACCAGAACCTCAGAGAGGATAAAAAAAAAAAGAAGAAGGTCTTTTCAGGAATTAATCAGCTGTTTGAGTCTTGTCACCACTAAATCCGGATGTACGTACCCGAATGCATGCCACGAAAGATAAAGTTGTTTCTGGCCTTCCAGATGGTCCACCAGCATGCAGCCAATTCAGTCAGTACTCCGTTCCTCCTTCCACGTCCACCATATCTTTCCTTCCACCTAATTGAATAGAACTTTAACTTCAATGCAGCCAATTGAATAGAACTTTTGGATTGCTGAGATTTGAGGAAACTTTATGTAGCTTCACTAGGTAGTTAAATTAATCTAGAAAATCATATACTATTTTACTGTATAAGATAATAAAGTTTTAGTGTGCTAATATAGTTGATAGAGATCATGATCATATATATAATTCACACAATAACCTTTGAGTTCCAAATATTTATCTGTCGTATCGTGTTTCAGAGCAAGCGACGTATTGCGATTTTAGCTAACATAGATGGGTATGGAGAAATAAAAATAATAATATACCTGGCCTATAACTTTAATGTTCGTTTTCGATCTTATTAATTGCTCAGTTAATCAAAATAAATTGGGTTACCGATCTTTATCAAATTTTTTTTTCGCTACTTTTGTTTTATTTACTTCAATCTGATTCCTAATCCGTGCTTTTTTGTTCTAATTGTTCCAATAACTCACTATAACAAAAACGGTCTATAGCGACACTTTTAAATTTAGGTACATGTCAAAAAAGTGCTGCTAGCTAAAATTATCGACACTTTTAAAAAGTGTTGCTATATGTGGGATCGCTAGGTATATAGTGACAGTTAAAGAGTGTCGCTATAACCTAAAAGAGTGCTGCTAATTTACCAACACTTATTTAAGCATTTAGCAACCGCCGAAACTCTATCTCGTTGGCTGCGATGGCGGAGGAGGACGACAGGAAAGACTCTTCGTCTAGAATTTCAGTGGATTGAGTGAAGAGATAAGAGAAGATGGTAATTGATTTTTTTTTTTTTTTTTTGTAATCGGGTCAAATGGACTGGATGTGGTGGCTTGAGTAGAGTAATCTTTTATTTTTTTGTTGGATTGAGCATTATATTTAAGCATTAGTAGATATTTTTTAAAATTTTAGTATAAATAGAACAGTTATTCAAAAATGTCCTAAATATATGTCTCTATAACCTAATTATGTTGGAGTAACTCTAGCTAACAAAAATTGTCACATCACTATCAATGGAGGGCTTTGTAATGTCAACACCAAAAGCTTGCCACGTACACGTGGCAATACATATATATTTATATCCATTTGTTCGATTAATTTAACGGGGTTTGTGATAGCACGAACATAAACACATATATACCATTTAATAACAAATATGAAAAATTAAAGCGAAAATTAATACAAAGGTTGAGAACCAACCCCTATTATCCCTAGCATGCAATAAGTTCATTTCTTTCTCATCCAAACCTCTATATATATATATATGTACATAAATTGATGCATCGATCGATCCTTCTCATGACATTAATGGTCCCTGAGCCAACTTAGCAGTGAAGGACAAATAACAACCGGTAGATATATATGTACACACTACAACAAAAACGATTTATAGCGATACTTTTAAATATAGGTACAGATAAAAAAAAATGATGCTAGCTAAATTATTGAAACTTTTAAAAAATATTACTATATATGGGGTCGCTAAGTATCTAGTGACAGTTAAAGAGTGTTACTATAACCTAAAAGAGTGTGCTAATTTACCAACACTTATTTAATAATTTAGCAACCGCCGAAAGTTTATCTCGTTGGTTGCGATGGCGGAAGAGGACGACAGGAAAGGACTTTTCGTTTAGAATTTCAGTAGATTGAGTGAAGAGAGAAAGAAAGATGATAATCGATTTTTCTTTTTTTTTTCTGTTTGTAATCGGGCTAAATCGGCTGAGTGTGATGGGTTGAGTAGAGTAATCTTTTATTTTTGATTGGATCGGACTTTATATTTGGCCCTTAGTAGATATTTTTTTAAAATTTTTACATAAATAGGACACTTATTCAAAAACATCTTAAATATGTAACTCTATAATCTAATTATGTTGTAATGACAGCTAATTGTATATGTTGGGGTGTGTGTGTGTACAGGGCTTTTAATGTAGGAATGCTCTGAACCAGCTATATATTATAAGAACGAATAGGTGTTGCCCCCACCTCGTGATGTGTTTTGTGAAATTTCAGTGCATGGGCATTGAATGGGGGGTGCAACTGTTACTGGTTGTGATCTTGATAGTACTGGACTTCAAAATTAGCAAGAAACTAGTGCTTGCACCTGGCGCGCATGTAAGTACACCTCGTTGTTATTCGGCGCACAAATCATATCCGTTCGAAAACGTAGAAGCCTAGCTCTATTATGAGTACATCGATCTCCTGTGCTTTTGAAATTACGGAGGCGCTTTTAAGTTGTTTTCGATGATAGGACATCCGATTCGACGATTAACTCCGTTTAGTATGATCTACACTGTTAGAACCATTTAAAAATTAAATTTCATAATTTGTATACATCATTTATCAAGTGATCAAAGGGTCTAAAAAATGACTATTTTAATGGCAGATGTGATACGTTTGTAAGTTCAACAGTATATAAAACTCTAGATATATCAAATTTTATTAAAACTCTAGTTTTAACATAACGGCAGATGACTATACATATATATATATATATATATAGAGTTGAGCTAGAATACTCTCGATAGTAAACGGGGCATTTTACTATCGAGTTGTACGTTTCGATGATAGAGCTTCCAAATTGACGATCGGCTCCGTTGAATATGATATAAACTATTTAAACTACCTAGAAATCAAATTTCACGCACTTTCGATATTGTTCTTTTATCCATCTAGTGAACAGAAAATGAATGGTTGAAAATGAATATTCTTTAAAAAATGATGATAGGAGTCTTGTAATCAAGATCAAGAGTATAGATCTTGTTTTAAATAGTTTAAAGAATTTTCTAACAAAAATTCAATTGATTTGGATATCTTTACACCGTTAAACGAGAAAACGTCTCTATCCACCATTAAAATTACAAATTTTGAAACCCTTTGATCATTAGGCAAATGATGTCGAAAATATTTAAAATTTGATTTCTAAACACTTTAAGTGGTATAGATCATGTTCAACGGAGCCGATCGTCAATTTGGAAGCTCTATCATCGAAAACAACTCGATAGTAAAATACCCCGTTTACTATCGAGAGTATTCTAGCTCAACTCTCTCTCTCTCTCTCTCTCTCTCTCTCTCTCTCTCTATATATATATATATATATATATATATATATATATATATATATAGTTGAGCTAGAATACTTCTAAAAGTATTATGAGGTTGGTGCTGGAATACTATCGGTAGCAAACGAGTTCCGTTGCCACCCATTTATTTTCGATGATGGAGCCTCCAAATCGGTGATCGGCGCCGTTGAATATGATCTATACCACTTGAAGTATCTAGAAATCAAATTTCATGCTTTTCCGATATTGTTCTCTTGTCCATCAAATGGACGTAAAAATGAACGACTGAAAATGAATATCCTCTAAAAAGTGATGATAGAAAATTTGTAATCAAGATCGAAAGTATAGATCTTGTTATAAATAGTTTAAAGAATTTTTTGACCAAAATTCAATTCATTTGGATAGCTTTACCCTATTAAACGAAAAAACACCTCATATCTATCATTAAAATAACAAATTTTGAAACCCTTTGATCATTAGGTCAATAATGTCCAAAAGATTTGAAATTTGGTTTCTAGATACTTCAAGTGGTATAGATCATGTTCAACGTTACAGATCGTCGATTTGAAAACTCCATCATCGAAAATAAATAAGTGGCAACGAAGTTTGCTACCGCCTACCAATAGCATTACAGCTCAACTTTATATATATTTAAGTATGTTGGGTCAAATAAGTCATGTTACATGTCGATATTTTGTTGTATTGATTACGTACATACGGATCGATATTAAAATTCTAGGGGCGCCGTTTCAGTTCAGGACCGATCGATACTCAGCTCCGTACAGTTTAATCTAATCTTGTGCATGTTTCGAGATTTGGGATGGTTTAGGAAAACCATGAAAATGGTGTTTATAGGGAGAAGATCAACGAGTAAAAATAAATCAAGAACTCATTGTTGGAGAGTAAAAATAAATCAAGAACTCATTAATATAATTTAAACCCTCTAATTTAGAGTTTAGACCTTCATTAATTGTTGGAGGCTTCTCAGAAAGAGAGTGATTGCATTGTGTCGTGTGGCCTCGTGGGTTATCGATCGAGCAACGCGCTGAGTTGGTCATGGTTGACCGAACCATGCCTGCACATAAATTCTGTATTTTTATGTTCTCTTAATTAATGTTTTTATTATTTTGTTATCCTCACTTCTTATTTCTTAATTATGATCATTCTCGTCTTTTTTTTATTTACGAAAAGTTTTGTTTCTGTTGCACTCGTATGTCGTGTGAATTTGACGTATATACAGTAATCTCTCGTGCGATTCTTTCGGCATAATCTATTACACCATTCTATACATAAAAAATCAGAAGATTTGAAAAGACTAATATTATTACACTAAGACATCAAGTAGTTTCAGCGGTGAATATATTAGAGAAAAAACATCCAATGAGTTAGATTTTGATTTTACGAACTTTGTCACAGGGTTTTAGAGGGGGTGGGTGTATAAGATGTACTTAAACATCAGGTTCATGAGACAATAATATTCTCCCTAAATTTAGGGTCTGCGTGTGTAGTTGGGTCCACACAAAATGTGAAAGCTAGAAAGATACATATCTATACATATATGAGCATTTGCCTCTTCATCTAGAAGGAAGCCCCCCAATAGAAAGAATAAAATTAAAAAAAAAAAAAAAAAAGGGCCAAAGCTGAGTGTAAATCATACCCACCCTTATTTAAAGCCCACCCCTCTATACTTCACTCTCCCCTCTGTTAATCTCTCTCTCTCTCTCTCTCTCTCTCTCTCTCTCTCTCTCTCTCTCTCTATATATATATATATATATATATATATATACTTCTCTCTATACTTCTCTCTCTCTCTCTCTCTAACTTTTTCCTATATAGTGTTCATTGCTCTAATCTAACCCCTTTGTTATATGTAAAGAGACAAATTGATTAAGAGTGTGCTCTATATATATAGAAGCTTGAACCCCCCCCTCACATCCCTCAGGACAAGTTACATAGGGCAAAACCCTTCTCCAGCTCCCCACCCCCCTCATCCTCTCTCTCTCTAGAGATCTCTCTCTCTCTCTATATATCTCTCTCTCTCTTTCTCTCAGGTGGGGAGATCGAGGAAATGGTTGCCCCCTTATCTTCTTGGCCTTGGGATAACTTGGGATCATGCAAGGCATGAAGTGTTTCCTCTCTATTTCTCACTTCCTTTTTATCACGCTGTATACATACATACATACATATATAGATATGTTTTGAAGTAGATGCATGTGTTGATTAATTCTGTTGTGGTTTGCATGCATGGATATATATATATATATATGCAGTATCTCTTGTATGGGCCTCTTTTGGCGAAGGGTGTGCATGATGCATGGGAGAAGGGGACGTTGATGAACTCATGGTTTCTGCACCTCCTCATCCTCTTTGCCCTGAGGGGGCTCATCCACCAGCTGTGGTTCACCTACAGCAACATGCTCTTCCTCACGCGGCGGCGGCGCGTCGTCAACGACGGCGTCGACTTCAAGCAGATCGACGAGGAGTGGGACTGGTACTGATCATAATTCAACCAAATCTTTTTATTTGTTATTTGTTTCCTTGTTTTGTTTTTTTTTTTTTTTGGTTTCAGGAGATGATCAATATCTCCCTATCTATAAAGAATCAATATATAGTTCTTCATTAATTATTTTGGCCTTTGGCCTTTCTTTTTTTGATCTTCTTCTTTGTTCTTACCTGAAATAGAGATCGATCTGATAGGAAATTATCGACCTACAAAAGATCTTAACTCAATCTACAATCCTAATAGTACAGTAACCCTGCTCTCTCTATATATATATTTGTAAGAAAAGAGAAAGAATTTTTTTAAAAGAGAACAAAACTTAAGGAATACAAGGAGTGCGCTTTTAGTATATACTTTGTAATTAGGATGAAAGCGGAAGAAAAGAAAATTAATTTTAAAGAAATTATGCATGGTTGACAGATTTGTTTTTCAAATTTAAGAATAAAATTAGAAAAATGATCAGTGAAATTATACATAGAGCTTGATTACAGTATGAAGGAAAAGATTTATTATTATTCCTATATAAGGATGAAACTATTTTCATTTTAAAAAGAATAAAAGAAATATATAGTGAAAATATATCGTTTGAGGAAATGTGGAATCCAAATATATCAAAATTAAGGCTCAAATAAAATAGTACATATATATGAAACATGTATTATATATATATAAGAAGATAAATATAAGTTATTTTATAATAATTAAGTCAAATATAAGATTTTTTCTTTTCTTTTTAAAAGAAAAGGTTGGTTACATGTTGTGCTTCATATATAGCAAGGAAGATACAATTAGAATATATATTTCTTTGTCGTAAACTAATAAGAAAACTTAATTAGGACCAGCTCTGATGCCTAAGAATTAAACTAGTGTGGTGAAAAGAGAAATCATGTTAGGAAACAGTCGTATACGTAACGCTGTGTTTATACGATTGTTGTTCTTGTTGTTGTTAATGAAGGGACAACTTCCTCATCCTCCAAGCCCTAATTGGTGCCATGGCCTTCAACTCAGCCCCATCACTGAAGGACCTGCCATTGCTGGACCTCAAAGGGTGCTTAATTGCACTGTTCCTGCATGTGGCTCTCTCAGAGCCAGTGTTCTATTGGGTGCACAGGTGTTTCCATAAAGGCTATCTCTTCACCAACTACCACTCTCTTCATCACTCATCCCCAGTGCCCCAGCCCTACACAGGTACGTAACTCAAACCACACAACACACACACACACACACACACAACATGTATATATACACACACACACACACAAAAGAAACACATACACACACACACACACACACACACACACAAAAGAAACACACACACACACACACAAGAGAGAAACAATAAAGAAGAGAAAGGGAGAGCTCTTAATGTGGAAATAAAACCTCCAGCTTTCGTTGAAGTGACATAGATGGTTGGGGAGTTTTTCATGCATTAAATGATGCTTAGTTGTGTTTTGTCCTTTTTGTGAGAAATTATTAAATGCATGCATGCACCCGGTCTATATATGCAAAGATGCCTTTAAATTCAAATGTGAGCCAGTAGGATCGATGATCTGCGACTTTTAAATACTTTACATAAAAAATAAAAAAAAAATTTGTAATTTTTTTTAAAAAAATGATAAGAAAAGTATATATAAGAAAAAGGCGAAAATGCAAAGTATATACAAAATTCTTATTTATCTTCTTGCTATTATCACTTAAGAAAAAAAATTTCACTTGTATATTCAAAAAAGAGGTGTCCTTTTAACACTCCCCGTCCTAGAGTTTCGCGAACTTTAATAAATTTTTAGTATTTTTTTTAAAAAAAATTGAGAAAACATGGGTTAATTCTTGGTCCTTGGGTGAGGTGGTCTAAGGTATACACATATTTTTGAAGTGTACCAGTAGTAGATCTCATCACTTGAATGATTTTTTAGTGATTTTATTGTCCTTAAATTAAACACTAGAAAAATATTATTTTAATTACATACTAACTATATATATATATATATATATATATATATATATATATATATATATATATATATATATATATATATATATATATATATATATATATATATATATGTTATAGTGGAAAAGTAGCATCCTACCAATCTTTATTTTTTTTTTCCACCTTTGCAACAAGATGCTTTTTATGCATCTTATAGAGAGATAGATTAATAGGGAAAGAGAACTATAAATTCATAAAGATGACAAACAATTAAGAATGTGTAGATGCTACTTTTTGGTTGTACAAGACAAATGATCATTCGTATCTAATGTAATATTTTAAAATTTTCTAACGATTTACCAATAATAATATTATAAAAGGAATAAATAATTATAGCACTTAGATTGAAATTAAGTTGGATTAAAAGAATGTTTTTTTCGTAGCGTTATCACGGAGCAGGTCGTCTTCAGAACAATTCAAAATGGATTATGATCATGCAACACTCTCTTTAATTCAAAAAAACTTAGAAAGAGGTTAATTTCATTAGGAACTACAACAACATTGATCTTTTTGGTTGTCGATTTAGCATTTCTCTATACAAATAATTATACATCTTTTAACATTTGTTTGGAACAGTGTAAACCAAATCAAATGGCTACTACATACGTACATATACGTACTTAGTGTGATGCCCCAACTTTCCAGGGGGTCACCCATCCTAGGACTACTCCCGTCCTAGCACGCTTAACTCTCTTAACCTCTTGGATCTTGCCACCACCCAAAATACTTAAGCCGGGTTAAGAGTTTAGCCCTATTATATCTCATTTATAGGACTATCTGGGGTCTTACACTTAGTACTTTGATATGTTATACGAAACAAACTTTAATTCCCTTTTTGTATGATTCTTTCTCTTTTTTTTACCATTTTGGAATATTTAGCTGGGCATGCTACACCTTTGGAGCACTTGGTTCAAGTTGTGGCCATGGGGACCCCAATGGTTGGGGCCTTTTTGATGGGGCATGGCTCTCTTGGATTGGTCTATTGCCACACCTTCATCTTTGACTACTTGAGGTGCATGGGCTACAGCAATGTGGAGGTGTTCCCCTTTGAGCTCTTTGATTCCTATCCCTTGCTCAGATACCTCATTTACACCCCCACGTAAGTGATTTTATTATAATATCTTTTCCATTTCTAGCCTCTTTTTTCTTTTCTTTTCCTTTACTATTTATACGCAAATTAAGTCGTTTTCGATGATGATGATGAAAATATCTAACAAATATGACCAATCTATCTATCATGTCAAATCTTTGTAGAAAGTTATTTGCCTCTCCTTTTTAACACCTCCTCGATCTATTTCTAGTCTTTTTCTTTTCCGTTTATTATTTATGAAGTCGTTTTTAATGATGAGACATCTAATAAATATGATCGATCAATCTATGGTATCAGATATCCATTATCGAAAATAATATAGAAACGTGAAAGAGTTGGTACTTGTATAATTATTCTAGCTTTAACTCTATACATTACTTATTGAAGTTACAGATATAGATAGATAATTAATAAGCTTAATTACTTTTGGTTTAGTTGCTTATAACTACAATTGGCTAAGTCCTGTTGCAATTAAGATGCACAATAATACAGTTCAATTTGTCCAATTCCCTACAATTTAAAAGAACTACATCTGGTTGAAACACTTATTAGAGACTTAAACGTACACGAGTTAATTAATAAGGAAACTTAATTTTTTTTTTTTTCTCTTTTTGAATCATATTGGGTTTACTCATATATAGTTATTAAAGCCGAACAAATTTGTATCCAAATCCAAGCAACCATGTCGAATAATCAACCTGATTCTATAAAGACACTAGTTAAAGTGCAACATATATATATATATATTTTTTAATAAATGATAGAAAGTTAGATGCAATTCACATAAGCGAGCGATTCCGCATTAGAGAGATGAGATGAGTATAGAGCCAATGTCTAATAAATCATTTATCACTTTAATAGAGTAGTTGGTTGGTATATATATTAAATTTGGGGTAATGGTCCATATTTATATTCCAACTTACGCGAAAATAGGGTGGTTGTGTGAGTTCCCCATGGATATAATTAATAGGAAAGAAAATAACAAAAATTTAATTACCCCTTTTTAGTGAAAAAATGTTATATTTTTATAAAACATAAAATAGTGAAATGCAAATATAAATGATAATTATTACACGATTTATAAAATTAAGTCACTTTTTATCCTTTTTGTCAGCGGATTGCTAAATAAAACTAAATCAAAAATTATAAAAGGACAAAGTTTTATATTTTCAATAATTAATTATATTATAAACTACAAACGCACAACTTGAAAAAACTTCCCAAATTAAAAAGGAAAACTCTATACAATAATAAGTTTCTCCTATTTGAAATATTTTGTCATTTCACATGACACATCATTGCTATACATACCGAAGTACCAATGTAACTTTTTCTTATTTTGCACACATTCATTATAAATTTTACACAAAGTAGGATTCGAATCTGAATCTCTTATCGCATGAATCGGTTTTGAACTCAGATCTCTGCGTTTGAAATGAAAGGTAAATTAATAATAGTGGTACGTACCTACGCAAGTTGATAGCAAAAATGACCATCTAATGCCCCAAATATGGTTTTCAATTTTGTTTGTAATAAATGTACCAAAGCATGCACTTATTGCATGCTAACCAAGAATTAGATATATAATTATATTTAAGCGGTAGAGATTACTCTCTTGTACTACTAAATGCCACCCAATAATGCTGTACACTGGGGTCTAATTGTATACCAACCAAGATTTGGAAAATTATACTCAAGTGATCATAGAGATTATATATATACTTGTAGTGTACTGTATTATATAGGAATGGTTAATTTGTTGATCTAATTAATTGTATGGTTCATGCTTAGTTGCTTTGTTTGTGGCTCCAAATGGTCCCTTCCTATTTAATAATTCAGATGGTTATGTTCCCTACTTTTGGGGGTAAATAAAAAGTAAACTTGCACTGAAAGTGAGTGGTCTTAATTTTAATATGCTAAATTACAGAAAACTCTCCCTATCAAAATCCAATTTTTGATCACTTTATCTTTGTATTATTTAAAAATCTACACTTTGGCTCCCTAAAAAATAAAAAATATTCACTTTGAACCCCACCGTTAGTGTTTCGTTAGGGTTCCGTCTATATCCCATTATTATATATATTTTTTTATACTGAAAATACCCTTCTACAAATAAAGGAGGGTTGGGAGAGGAGAGGAAGCTAGAGAGAGAGGGTATTTTGGTCATTTTATCAATACTATTAACACTGTACCCTTGTGAATATTTTTTTATTTTTTAGGAGGGGTAAAGTGTAGGTTTTTAAATAACACGGAGGGAAAGTGAAAAATCGAATTTTGATAGGGGGTTTTATGTAATTTAGCTATTTTAATATGTGTCATGTTACTAGATATTCATCTAACTAGCTAAGAGATAAGAGATTCAAAAATCTACAAATTAATTAACCCTGTTGCAAATTACTGTTGCAAATTATGATTAAATGGTTTTTTTTTAATATTTTTAATGTGTGCAGATACCACAGTTTACATCACAAAGAGAAGGACTCAAATTTCTGCCTATTTATGCCTCTATTTGATGCAATTGGGAGGACCCTGAATGAAAACTCTTGGGAGTTGCAGAGGGAGATAAGATCAGGTACATTACAATATATCAAACATGCATACATACTAATAGTAACTAAGTATATAGGCTTAATTATACTCTACGGCTGGGGCTACTATACTTATACGAGTATAGAGTCATTTGTACTCATAAGTTTTCAGCCGTTCAGATTAAAAATGAACGGTTATGATGAGAGTACGTGGTTACGGTTAGGTTGATAGTGGGCTCCCTAGGGTTGAGTGGGTCGTTGGTTGAATAGTATAATCTAACGGATGAAATTGATTAGAAAGTAGATCTAATGGCAATAAACTTATGAGTATAAGAGGATCTACACTCATAAGAGTATAGTAGTCGGACTCATACTATACAACAACATTATGCTGTACTTTATAAATATCTTTTCACTTCCTCTACACTATACTATTTTTTTTTTTCAAGGGCATCACTCAATATTCTTTCTTTTTTTTAAATTTCTATACTATGAGCAATAAATCTATGACTATATATAAGAACTATTATAAAATACTGGTTAAAGATGATAAAGTATATATTCAACTCATTTTGACTTAAAAATAATTAAAAATTAATTGATAGAAGCTTCTGACAAGTCTATCATAAAGATTTATTTTATATTTTTTCTACTATTTAGTCAGTGCCGCTTAATAAAGTTGTTAGACTTTGTCTAAAATAATAGAGTTGTTTAGCGTATTGTAAAGATTGGCTAGAAAAAAAAAAATAGTATAAGATAGAAAATTAATAGTATAGAAACTTATAAACTACAATAATATAATGGTACTTTAGAAAAAATTGTACAATATAGCGAATAAAAATAAAACTAAAGCGTTGACTTAAAGGAATCAGCATTCTGTCCTGTAACGGAAGATCAGCTTAGACCGAGTCATTTTCGAAATATTGTGATGCTGGGTTGGATCTAAGTCATGTTCGAAGTGGCGTGAGCTTGGTTGGGCCAAGCCACGATCGAGACACGTATGTGCTGTATTTGTACATTTTAAATAAATTGGTTGCGTATTTCTAATGACTCAAACTTTTTGGATTAATGGTTAGCGCCAACGATCCGACATAAATTACAGTATAATAGAGTGTAATTAGGCCTAACTAAATAGTACATATGCCACTAGATTATACAGATGCGCCAAATAATTAAAAAGAGTGTTATACCCTTTTAGTACTTTTTTGACATGAGAGCTTATCATCATACCATTAATACACCAATTGTTAGGTCAAATGGTAGGGCACAAAAAGCCAATAGTTACTTGATCATGTGCAAGTTGTAAGTGCTAGTAAATGTGCATATACCCACACCTCAATTGTATGTTTGTGGTCAATAATTAATTGTGTCTACTCTCTCTCTCTCTCTCTCTCTCTCTCTCTCTCTCTCTCTCTCTCTCATGTAATGAGGAGCCCTATTGGGGGTGAAATGTTAACTAAGTGGTAAAAGTAATGGACCCCCTATAACCCTTTAAGCCTATGTGGAGCTTTCTAATTAATTTTATAAAACATTGGCTTTTCACATAATCCAATGCACTCAACTTTTTAAAGAAGCACTTTACCATGTTTTCACAAAAAGGCACTTGAATAAGTGCTTAAAATCAATTAATCTAGGGTTTCTATATTGGAGTGTGCATTTATTCCAGAACCCAAAAAAGCCTGGTTTCTATTTTTAAGGATGTAGCCAACACTCATTATCTGGAGTCACACATGACCAGATATTATTTATGGTGTCTGAAATTAATGTTAGGTTTGCATTGCTAGCCCAAAAATGTTAAAAAGTATCATGAATTTTAAAAGCCAATTAATCTTCATTAATGCTTTTTAAGGTAAATCTTTTCCCTTTTTTGTTTTGAGAGAGAGAGATATATATAGGTAGCACGCTACCGGCCGCTTTCGTTTATGTCATTTAGAAATAAACTTAGCTAGAAATATGAATCAACTAGGATTCGAACTTGGGTCTCGGATACCAACCACCAAATCCTTTGCCACTTACTCTAGGAACGGTCAGTATCTTTTCCTCTTTTTTTGAAGGTAAATAGTTACACTTTTGCGATTTATTTTAGTGGTTCGAATTTGTTTCTCTATTCGAAAATTAAAAATCGAATATCTGAGAAACGAAAATATTAGAGTTTTGAGTTTGATACAAAAAAGCAACCTTCGAGACCCAAAAGCAAAAGCTCCAACTAAAAGCCATTAGCAAGATTTTTAGCGAAGGCTCTGAATAGCTAGAAGCATCATTTGCACCAAACATGTCCTTATTCATTCTTATTCACAATTTAATTAAATGCCTAAAAACCAACCTGGATTTCACTTAATATCTCATTCAATATAAGTCCTCCTAATCGGACCATTTTGATACGAAGGATTTTGGTGAAGCAAATGTAATCTTAGAAATATTGAAGATTGTTAGATCACCTAATCTCATTATATCTGAATAGTTCTTAATAAATTTGAATATTCTAATTGCTCTTCTTTTTTCACTCCTTTTAATCACAGTGCATGTTCGATCAGCTTGTAAAGAACACTAGTAATTCTATAAATCAGGAGAGATATGTCGTGATCATTGATTCTCTATGCCATATCAAGATTGATTTACACTTAGTAACTCAACTGTAAATTTTGAGATAACACAGATCATGTTAGTTATTTCTCTACCACACTTGATTGAGTGAGGAGCTAAACTATTTTGAGGCCAATCTCTGCAGGTAAGAATGACCAGGTCCCCGACTTCGTCTTCCTTGCGCACGTCGTGGATGTGGTCTCCTCCATGCACGTCGCGTTCGTGTTCCGTTCGATCAGCGCGAAGCCCTTCGTGTTCAAGCCCATCTTGTTGCCCTTGTGGCCGCTCGCCTTCCTGTCCATGCTCGTAATGTGGCTCCGGTCGAAAACCTTCTTGGTCACCTTCTACAACCTGAGGGGCAGGCTCCACCAAACCTGGGCAGTGCCAAGATACGGGTTTCAGGTAAGAAAACATCTGCTTTTATCATCATGTAGTTTAACAAGTTCTAAATAGTGGTTCTCACGATACATCGATCGATCACAACTGCAGTATTTTTTGCCGTTCGCGAGGGACGGTATCAATAATCAGATCGAGTTAGCGATACTCAGGGCGGATAAGATGGGAGTGAAGGTGCTCAGCTTAGCTGCACTGAATAAGGTACTGCATGTAATCTCTTCTTTGTCAGAAATTTAAAGTGTGTGATATCAGTGCAATACTTATTGTAGATTCTAAACCCACGGCATATAAGTTTAAAAATAGGCGTTCTGATCAAATCGGGTTGTTCTAAGAGAATGAATCTTAAAATAAAACATGACAAAAAATTAATATAGGTACATAAGTAACTATCCCTAAATAATTAATACTCTGCTCAAAAAATAACTCTCTTATGTATTGCTGAAAGACACAGTGGCCCTGACAGATCATAAATGGGTCCTATTTAATGTGACAGGGGCAGCACTAACATCTCCAATCATTAATCCTAAGTTTAATGTTTACAGCTTTGATGATCCAAGCATGGGTCTGACTCTGACCCACCTCACTAATTGAGCACTGGTTTAACCCTGCCAGGCTTTGACTCCAATTCAATTATCAATCTGATCTCTTAGGCCGAACAAGAAAAGATGGTGATCAGGAGACACTATAACATTTTACCCAGAAATCGAAATTGGAATAGAGTACTTGCGTATCAAACATCCCGTCGTACCAAACACCTACATACGAAATCATTTATTTCAAACACATCCCAAAATTGGATGTGTAAAAGTGGAGCTTCTGCTTTGGACGCTCAGAATTGTATTCTATCTTCCTGTTGCAAGAGAAAATTCAGATTTTGCTCTGCACCAAACATAAATATTACTTAATGCACAGAGGAATGAGATCATTAATGTTAAGTACTTCACATTTACTTTTCCTAGCTGGCCAGATGTGAAATTTTAGCACTGTCTAGCACTGTCACTTTCAGACATGTTTGATACTAATAATGATTCTTACCCAGCACTGAAAAGAGAAAGTGTCATTACTCATGACCAAAGTACTCAAAATCTGATGAGGATTAAAGTCTCAGAAACCCCTCCTAATTTTGTTCCTAATGTTGCAGAATGAAGCACTGAATGGTGGTGGGACACTGTTTGTGAGCAAGCACCCTGATCTCAAAGTCAGAGTGGTACATGGCAACACCTTAACAGCAGCAGTTATCCTCAATGAAATCCCTAACAATGTGAAGGAAGTTTTTATAACCGGCGCAACATCGAAGCTAGGAAGAGCAATCGCGCTGTACCTATGCAGGAAGAAAATTAGGGTTCTGGTAAGATCATAAGAAGCCCAACTAGTTCATGAAACTTTTCATAACAGTACATTGTTTAATTTAATCAAACTAAGTTTTTTCTTAAAATTTATTTCTTGCAGATGCGGACACTTTCAACAGAAAGATTTCTGAAGATTCAGAGGGAAGCCCCGGCAGAGTCTCAACAGTATCTTGTTCAGGTCACCAAGTATCAGGCAGCACAGAATTGCAAGGTACGAAAAATTGGCAATTAAGATGGCAATGAGTGAATGAGAATTGATGGTTATAGTAAACTCATTATGGATATGGTTATGGTGGGGCAAATAGAAGATTGAACACAACAAGTTCTAATCTCTTGATGCAGACATGGATTGTCGGGAAATGGCTGTCGCCGCGAGAGCAGCATTGGGCCCCGCCGGGCACGCACTTCCACCAATTTGTCGTACCTCCGATGATCGGCTTCAGGAGAGACTGCACCTACGGGAACCTCGCCGCGATGAGGCTTCCCAAGGATGTTCAAGGACTAGGAATATGCGAGGTAAAAGAAAAGGCAAAAGCAACCAATCTCTCTTACTTGATCTCTTGCTACTATTGTGATTCCATAAAGCTCTCACCTAAAACACCATGTCACTCTTAATTGATTTGAACAAATAGTAAGTAACTCGATGTGTTTTCAACTAGATTTGAATCGCGGCTTACTTTAATATAGCAATTTAGCAATTCTGATACTGCCAAGTTTCAGATTGGAAACTGACAACTTCAAGGGATGAAGCTAGTAATGGCCTTTCATCTACTTACTATAACTATGGTTTGAAATTTCAGACGCAATTTAAGAACTAAAACCATAAGTTCCTCAATTTCAACTTACGGCTATCTGAAACTTGATTCCAAAACTAACTTGAAAAACTAAAACTTCGAAGTCATAAATAACTCAAGGAGCTTAAGACGAAATATAAACTGAAAATAACATTTCGAACCTTCCTTGTTACTGGTGGAATTGATGTCTTAATTTCTTCTGCGGGGCAATGAAACAGTACACCATGGAGCGAGGAGTCGTCCACGCATGCCACGCCGGCGGTGTCGTGCATTTCCTGGAGGGATGGAGCCATCACGAGGTTGGGGCCATTGACGTGGACCGCATCGACGTCGTGTGGAAAGCCGCACTGAAGCACGGGCTAGCACCGGTTTGAGCGAAGGGAAGCCGACAAATAACACCATTCATCCTTCTTGGTTTCATTTCCTACCTGATGTAACACAAGAAGCATAGCTCTCGCATATACATATGTAATACATATTACAATAGGATTCCATGCTTGCACTATAGTGCTATTCTTTTAAATATATGTGGGAGGACTTATGATAAGGAAACGGAGGAGTTTCATGCCATCAAGCTATCTATATAATATACTTAAAGGTGTGAACGTGGAAAAGATTTCTCAATACTTACGTAGTATGAACAATTTCTAAAGCACAGCTTAAAGCAATTCTGGAGAGTCATTATCTGCATCTGAATTTGTCTCAATAAAACAAAATGAAGACTCATGTTCTCCTCTCATCATTTCATTATCTTTATATATCACACAAATTGAAGCGAATCTGATTATGGACCTCATCAACTTTCCTGAATTTGTTTTTCACTAGACCGGCTTTACACAATCCCTTACTACTGAAAATGGATTCAGTAGGTTTTTCATGTTAAAATGGTCAAAGAATTTTGCTCTACCAGCTCTACATTTTCTCACACCTCTCTACACCAAAGGAGATCACTCTGCTCAAAGAGGCTTTAAAAAGTGGGCATCATATTGAATGCCAATGAATTACCTTAGCCATCCATAATGCAAAATCTTGTGCAGGTATAGTTCCTCAATCTGCTACCACCTTTCATCTATAATTATGGTGCATATTTTCCTTTTTATTTCAAGAAAATCATCTAGTGGGGGAAAAGCGCAAAAAATATTGAGAATATCCTAGGGTACTCACACCAACCAAATGATCCCATGCACCACCAACTTCACAATCAATCTCCCCAACTATATATCAGAAGTTTCAAAATTACGCAATACATGCTTTCAGGTCAAAGATATGTTGCACGACCATGAAAAGAGTTTCCTATAGAATGTTGCAACTTTAAGCTAAATCTTATTTAAGCGATCAATATAACAGTTGCATTCCACTATTATCTAAGATGTACACATCTTACAATTAACATAAGTTAAGGAGCGCATAGATGCATAGTATTCATAAGCAGAGCACGTCTCAGTACTCAAGTATAGAACAAAAGAGAATATGGAATTAAGCAGTAAACACGAGCTGTTACAACATGGACGCATATGCAACATCCTTACAACAGATATTTGTACCCTACGCTAACACGCAACAGATAGCGACGTTGCTCCAAAGATATAGAAACTGAAGAAAAGAATCGAAACGATAGTAATCGAGGGCATGAAGAAGCACTGGCCTTAATCGAGCTAATCCACCGTACTTGTCCTCATTTCCAGCCCGGATAAGGATAGGAGTTATCCTGTCTGTTATTCCTGAAGGCACAGCACCCAATGGAATAGACCACAATGAGGAAAATGAGGATGACGATGTTGACAGTGGCGACCTTCTTCCAGTCGTTCTTGAGGTTGGCAAGCACCCCCGCCTTGCAAGATTGGCAATCGTAGCAGAGCGCGGTTTGATCGTTCGACCAGGTGTTGCAGTCCGGATTATCAGTGGAGTTAAACCCGATGGGTTTAATCCACACTGTCTCAGTCTGGTAGGTGAAGTTACATGCTGTCGGAGGTTTGCAGCATCCGGACTGGTTCCGTATGGATTATATAAATGAAGTTAGATAGTTCAAATGAGTAAGCACAAGAGAAATTGACTAGAATTATTCAGCAGTACGGATATTCTGACGCCAAAGTACGTATTAGGAGTTTTTAAGAAGCATATTTATCTTTATTCTGCTGGTTTAAGTTCGATTACTCTTCTCTAGATGGAACTAAATTGCGAAAAATAAATGTAAATATCACTTTATGTAGGTCCTAAATTTAAGCTTCTATCAATGTAAACCCAAATAAGCGAACTCCTTCGCCAGATACTAAATGCAACAGGACTACCCATGACACAATAAATTGAAGCAGTTCTATTAAGCAAATACATAAAGAACAGAAGGTCAACTATGTGAAATCAAGCAGATGGAACATGACTGCAGAATTGGTCAAAGTAATCAACACTGATATAGTATAAAACTCCTTGCAGCTGTAAAGCTAAGCTAGTTGCCTTTTTTTTAGTGCTAGGCCATATCTTTCAGTCCAGTTATTCACTTTAAGGTTGAGATTTCCCAACTTCCCAAACAGAAAAGGGAAATAGCAAAAAGTTAGATCAGCCCCACAAAGTGTCAAATGCTGATCTAATGTAGACTTTTAAGCAACAACAAAGATTGTAAAAGCATGCAGTTCAAGAGGAACTTAAAGCAACCTGGAGGTGTTGATCAACAACTATATCTACCCAAATAATTTTAAAGTGCATGCAATCTCAATTCATTGAAAGAAGCAAAAGACCACTTTTAGGCGTAGCAACTAAAGAAATATGCAGGTCAAACCTTCCAAGTTCAACAAACAGGCAAAAGAGAGAAGGGAAACTTTTGATATTGCCATTGTTTGAGTAGCCATCTAAATCTCTAACAACATGATAGAGTGATTTAAGATCTGCATTGAGATCTCATTGAGAAAATGGTGATGGAGAAATAAACCCAACATATACCCCTAACACAATGCACCAAACAACACTAAATGCCCACATATTCGGACCAAAAATCTCCAAATTTCTACAAAATAAAAGACCCAGATCCCAAAATTAGATCTTTAGAGTACCAATCAAGTCAAAAATTTCAACTGAACAGAGGATAAAATCGTCGTTAGTGTACTGATCCAACAAGTCGCAACACAATGCGCCGAAAAAAAAAAAATACCCACGTCCTAAAACCACAAATTTCGGACCAAAAACCTCCAAATTTCGACCAAATCAATAAGACCCAAACCCCAAAATGAGGTTATTAAAGTACAAATTACGCAAATTCACCTGAGTTCCAAGACAATGCACTTACGCACCAAAATACTACCCACCAAACCCTAATACAATGCACTGAAATGCACAATACCTAACTCCCAAATCCACTAATTCGGAACGAAAATCCCCAAATTTCGACCAAATAAACACGACCCAAATCTCAAAATGCGATCTTTAAACCCCCAATCAACTCACGAAAAGGTTTAAAAAAGCAAAGCAAAGAAAAAAGAAAAGATATCTTACCTGAATCGGGGACAAGTTGTCGTTGATGAACTGATCCAGCGTCTGATTCCTCCTCCCGAGGCTCTCGCACACCTTCCCGTCCTGCAAACAGCTCCGGATCTTCGCCCAGTTCGCGTCGTTCTCCACCCTCTTCTGCAACCAGTGCGAGTAATCCCCGAGGCGATACTCTTTATACCCCCTCCCCGACACGACCCACCCGGCGCCCTTGTTGGTGACGAGGAAGGCGAAGAGGGTGAAGCAGAAGAGGAGGAGGATGAGGAGGAACATGGCGACCAGGTAGAGCCAGAGGAGGCAGGAGCTACGGCAGCAGGACCCGGCGATCCCGGCCAGGGAGAAGACGAGCAGGAAGGCTCCGACCGCGACGATCGGCCGCTGCAGGAACCGCTCGCAGTCGGTGCCGGCGCGGTGCCCGAGCCAGAGCCCGGCCCCGAGCACCGCCACGGAGAGCACGAGCGCCGCCACGTTGAGGGCGCCGAGCACGCCATTGCTCACGCGCACCATTGGCGACGCGAGAGAGAGAGAAAGAGAGAGAACGTGGAATGTGGAGAGAGAAAGGTGGTTACCTTTTTGGTTCCGTAACGAAGCGAACGGGGAAGTGAAAGAAGAGTCACGAGTGGGGCCGTGTGGGCCATGCTAACGGGTCGGATTCGGAAGGGGTATTTCAAAATCCGAACCCAAAATCTGGATTCCTAATCTGAATTCAAACTTAACAGATTTTGAAAATTCATATTCGAACTGTTGAGGTCAAGCAAGAAGAGAAACGGTTGAAAATTAGAGAGTAACTTTCATGAGGAATTAGCGTAACTTTTATGAGGAGTTAGTGTAACTTTCATGATCATGGTTACAACCACTTCCCCTAACTACTTTCAACCAACCAATAATATGGGCTATAAATAGTAACTTTGAAGCCTGCAATAGACGTCTTTCTCCACCCTGAACGAGAAGACCACTCTTATTTTCTCTCCATTTTATCGCTTTTCTAGGAGTAGTTTGTTAAGTAGAACCCTGAAGTCTGTCTGCCCCACGGGTATCACTCCGTTGTAGACTACATTTACAGAGCCTGTCTGCCCCACGCCATCACTCTGTTGTTAACTATATTTGTAGAGTCTGTATATCCTTCGGGCACATTCTGTTTGATTATTATATAAAGACATTCGGCTCTTTCAGCCGACCAGTCATTGTATACTTCTTCCATTCGGCTCTTTCAGCCGACTAGTTACTGTGTATTTCTTCCATTCGACTCTTCTACCGACATTGATTCCTACGCATTAAATTTCTTCCAAATCGAACCGGTTTATAGTAAAGGTTTTCGACCAAATATGATTTGATCCCTCATAATCGTTGATAAAATAAAAGCGCAATCTTCGAGGGTCACTAACCGCAACCGTACGCGCTTTCCGAGAAAGATTTTTGACCGGATCAAAAAGTAGAGAATTCAGCTCCTAACAGAAACAAAATTTATATCCAAATTCATCGTATTTTTATTTTTTATATATGTATGTGAAACCCTATCCATTAGAATCTAGCATACCCACGTCATTCGGATTCGAGTTTAGATAAAATCTTATTGGTAACCATTGTTGAGTGGGAGGTTACAATTCGGTTAAATTACACTATAGTCCCTGTACTTTGAACAGAGTTTTATTTTGGTTCTCAAACTTCTGGTTTTAATATTAGCTTATTACTTAATTACATTCTACTACACTCTATTTTAGAAATCTTTTCATTTATTATATTACATTATTTTTTCCTTCAAAGACACTGTTATATTATTATATTTTATTTATCAATCTTTACATAATATTTTAGATTTATTCTTATTTTTCTATCTTATACTATTTTTTTTTCACTAATCTATACATTATTTTCAACAAATCTATTATTTTAGAAAAAAAAACACCAGTTGAAGTTGAAGAGCAGAAAAAATATTAAATAAATTTACATGATAACTCATTAAGAATTTATTCTATCAACCTATTTCTAATTATTTGTTTGTTATTTTTATAAATTTTGTTATTTTTTATGTCAAAATAAGTTGAATATATACTCCGTCACTGTTATTCAATATTTTTTCAACAATTTTATATAAAATTATAGGTTTATGGTTTTTAGTGAAGATAAGAAAAAAAAAAAAAAAAAAAAAAAAAAAAGTTGAGTGGTGCCTTTGAAAAAATAAACAGTACAGTGTAAGAAGTAAAAAAAATAAAAAAATCTATAAAGTACAGTATAATATAGTGTAATTAAGCCCTTAACATTTCTAAAATTTCAATGAGATTTCGATTTAGCCCCTAAACTTTTGACATCATTATTAATTCTTCATTTACCGCAATCTTTTAATTCAACAGTGTGATTATGTATGTAAAAAAAGATAATTATAATTTTATAGATAGTTTGATTGAAATATGAGATCATAAAAAATATATCGTATAAAAATATAAGAATGCACATGTTGTAGGCATGAATTTATTCTTTGACTAATTACCACATATAGGATGCTAATACGACACATTACGGATTACTTTATGAAAGATTATGAAAAAAATATATGCCAAAACATTATTTGTAAACTTTATTTAAGCTTGCAAAATAGAGAATTGAGCACATTGGATGCATAAATTCCAGGTCACAAAGTTTTTATTCCCAAGCATGCATGCATGCATTGATCAAAGAAGCTCCCCACAATATTATTTTCCGAAATGACCAGTTTGATCCGGTTTCGGTGATCCAAAGCCTCAAGGCGCTGATTTTGTCGTGGAAAGTTACTTTACGTTAGGACTGGTTTTTTTTTTTTTTTTTGACAGGATACTCGCCTCACCTGAAATCCAAATTCATAGTTTAATGAATGAAGCGGGTAGCGTGCTACCTATTCTCTCAAAAAAAAAAAGCTCCCCACGCAAGTACTTAATTTCTCATCAATTATGCCCTGCTTTTGGCCCCACTACATGTCCATCACCAGTACTAACTCCATATCCGTAACCCGAACCCGAACCCGACCCCGACCCATATCCGTTACCTTGACCGAACCCCGATCCGGACCCAAACCCATATCCTGAACCTACGCCGTAGCCTGACCCGCTCACAAACCCGGGAACGTGGTTGTATCCGAACCCCGAACCAAATCCTTGGCCAAAGCCGGCACCAGAACCTGCGCCATAGATGGGCCGCGTGTCAAACCCTGCTCCCGAGTTCGAGCCTGAACTAGACCAAGCCCCAGAGCGGCAGAGCCTGATCCTGGTGTTGAGCTGAAAGCTGGATTCGAGCCCGAGTTGGACCAAGTGCCTGCAGACGAGTCGGAGCTAGAAGTGGAGCCCGAGTTGGAGTTAGATTGTGCACTTGAGCTTGTTCCCGAATTTGCGTTGGACCATGCACCTTTGGCTGCACCCGAGTTCGCACCAGAATTAGCGTAAGAGCTTGTTTTGCTGCTAGATGATGCACCTGAGCCTGCTTCTGAGCTTGAGCTCGACGAAGCTGTGGATCCCGAACCAGAAGCGGCATTAGAACTTGCACCGGAACCAGACCACGAGCCGGAATTGGCATTTGAACTCGAATCGGAGTATGAACCACTACCTAATGGGCCAAAATTAGAGCACATGCTGATTAAGTTCAAGTCGGGAGGAAAATTGAACAATCGTTTGGATTAGAGTGGCAATCCAAGTTTTACCTGATGCACCGTAAGATGCCGAGGTCGAACCTGAGTCAGAGTTCGAGCCGGCTCCAGGTGCGCAACGAGAATTCTCACCATGAGTAACAGAAGAACCATCATTATAACTGGATTCTGAACCGGCACCAGCGCCTGCACCAGCACCGGCGTGTGCACCGGTGCCAGTATCGGTATCAGCACCAATACCAGCACCAGCACTAGCACCAGCGCCTACACTAGTACCGCTACCAGTGGCACCACTAGTGGAAGGCCGCCCACCAAGACGGGATGGTGTACCGGTCCCTGAGCCCGAACCAACATAAGCTCCCCCACTCGAACCGACTGATGTGGCTGAACCTGAACCCGAGCCCGTGCCACAACTTGAGCCATAGGCATGACCACAACCCGAGGCCCCGCTAGACCCAGAATAAGACCCTCCACCAAAATTAGACGAACCACCTAAGCCCGTTCCCGAGCCCAAGCCATACGCTGAGCCCGAACCATAACCTACAGCCGAACCGCCACCCGACCCGACATAAGTTCCGGAGCCCGAGCCATAGGCCGAACCGGAACCATAACCTACCCCGGCACCGGAGGATGCATAATAACCCCCATTGGGACCAGACCACGCTCCGTAGCCTGATCCCCTACCCGAGCTAGAGGCAGAAGCAGAACCCGAACCCGAGCCCGAACCCGAACCATCTAACCCAAGTCCAACCCCCAAACCAAGCCCAAATCCGCCGCCCAGTCCCACACCCAAGTCCTTCCTAACCGGTCGACCCTTCGCGACGCCGAAAGAAAGGGACAGCACAAGAAGTGCTGCCACAGCAAGTGCTTTGCAGTGTGCCATACATACAGTGATCAGAGAACCTACTCCTAATCTATGCTTGTTGTTTTAATTAATGAGCTAATTAGCCACTGCTATATATATATATATATAGGGCAAATCATGTGTGATTGGGATTAGGAATAAATGGGGGGTGGAATCACATGATGGTGCTGTAAAAAGCGTGCCCAGGCCACGTCCGCACACGGTCCGATTTGGACGCGAGTATGCGGTCGCAGGTGTTCCCGCGGCGAGTGATTGGATTCCCCCATGTGGGTCTCACCTAATGCTTTGGAACTTAATCTATGGTAATGCATAATAAGTGAGCTTCTGTACTTCCAAAAATACATGAATATTTGTATTTATGACTTTTTAATCGTATTTATAATTTTTTAATAGTAGGATCGTCTCAAGATCTATACAGCATTAATAAAAAAAAGACTTAACAGGACTCATCATTGATAATATTGTACGGATCTTAAAACGATCCGACTGCTAAAAATAACCGGCACAAAATGAGTTTTTAGCCATGTTTGTGACTTTTTAGCTGTCGCATCACCTCAAGATCTATACAGCACTAATAAAAAAGACTTAACATGACTCGTCGTTAATAATGTTACATGGATCTTCAGATGATCTGACCGCTAAAAATCACTAGCACAAATGCTTCTGTGCTTTCAAAAAGCACAGGAGTTCAACTCCTATAATATATACACACTAATACTAGAAATATATATATGCATGTATGTATGTATTTGAGAACATGTTATAATATGATAGATACATACGGGAAGGAAATTTACAGTATAATACTTAAAACACATCATCATTTACCGGCCAATCACATCTCTCTTTCTAAGAGAAAAGTAATGAAACAAAAAAATTCTAAAACAATCTCATTAGTTGAAAATGCTACATCAGTAATATAACTGTTGTATTCTAGACATTTTCACGTACCGGAGAATTCCATTAAAGAAGCTTCCAGAAGTGGGCCTTCAATGGTTGGATGGGATTTCAATGGCTGGACAACTAGTTTGATGCTTTGAATTCAATTTAGCATTTCACCCTTAAAACTAAGCAAATCAAATTAGATGCATCAATCTATTGTTCTCTTGGTTGACTAGCCAATTTGTTATCCAAGAACTCGGAGGCTCGAGCTCTACTTTAGAAATCCACAGGCAAGATTCATGACACATCTTAGCAGTTTTTCTGAATTTGTTTTTCAGATTTTACAAAAAAAAACTAGTGTTTTCGTTGTGAAATTCTTTAAACAAAAACTGAGGCTAGTGGGACACAATGAATCCGTCGAGTGGAATTCGATAATCATTTGATTTGATCGAATTCGGTAATCATCGCTGTCTCATCTCATCCTATCCAATTCAATCCTGAGTGTCGAACAGGGTCTGAGAAGATAATCAGGGAGATCTAAAGAGCCAATGCTGCTTCTATAATTTGACTGAGATTCCAGTGGAAACAACTCTTTCTGATTTCTGATCAGAAGAGGGCAACTTTGGTCCAGCATAAGTTGGATCACTTGCTTCAGTTTCATCCCTAATGGAACTGCTTGATGCAGAAGAAGGGAAACATTTTCGAGTATTCGATTGCGGTTTTTGTGAACCTGAATCCTGCCAAATTCAACTTTGCGTTGATTACGTATCGCATATTTGATTAAGAAGAGGATTTTTCCAAACATATGTCTCACAAATACCACTCAAAACTGCAGTTTCTTGCAAGAAAGTAGCCTCGAGTACGGCATTCATTTATATCAAAAAGTTTTTTCTGAGTACAACATTAATATGAACAAAGTTAAGTTCTCGACAGCATAATATGAAAAGTGAAATTTTTCAGAGGCATCTTGCAGGGCATAAATGTAAACATGTCTAAGCGCGCGAATGCTCAATCCTACCTGAAGAGACAGCCACATAGCTTCCATAACCATCACATCCTCAAGATCTACATCCAGTTCTTCATTTCTGCAGCAAAAAAAAAAAAAAAGAAGCATTATACTAAATAAATATCTGTAACAATCAACACTACTCATTTCGCAATCTGAATGCGCATTATGTGCTTTTTGATTCATTTACGCCATAACAATAATATGGAACTTTGCACCGCAACAGCTAATTTTTAAGCACAAAAAATCCATTTCGTGTTCCATTTTGCGTGTTATTGTTGCAAACAATGATGGAAAAAATGTTAATGCAAGGACCTGAAGCTGTTAGTGTATGTAATCGAAGCATTTCCATCGATATGTTCATGTAGTAATGAGGCCCGTATACTGGAGACACCAAAACTATCACCTGATCCGGAAAATCAATGTAGATCTTATATAATAAGACTACGACAAAAAGAATGCGTAAACAAATCGAGCCGTAATCACAATTTACAGAAGAAAAAGAAAGTCACCACAAGGTGGTCTAGCCATATCTGAGAATGGAGTTTGAGTTCCAGCAGAGAGAGACTGACTACGGTCGACGAGTAAAACATTATCGACAGTTTCAGATTCGTGCGGCATCCTTATCTTCGCATCGATAACCTCTTGCTCTTCCTTTACAACAATGAATTAAATACAACACGAACATAAAGAACAGGATTGTAAGAAGTTCTTACCGCGAGTCCAATGTCCTTCTCCTTCACAGTCCTGCAGCCGCGGTATTCAACTGCATAGGAGCTAGTTTTGCAGAATGGGCACCTTTATTAATAGTTTAAGTACTTCACATCCAGTATCTTAAATTTACTCAAACTGACTCATGATGACACCAGAGATTAGTCTCGCGCGAAAACGCCTCGATAATTTCGCCTAAGATCGCCGCTAACTGTCGTTGAATCTGGCCTTTTGTGCAACAATTTATGGTTAGATGAGGCCACGAACGACCGAGACATGTCTCAATCTTGACGAATGCGTGCGAGCTTGAAAAAATGGCTGTGTTTAAACTTAAGATTCTTATAACTAGAATACAACTACTGAACTGTTTTATCATTTGTAACATGAAAATAACCAATGTGCAGATTCATTTTAAAAGCATATGTGCAAAAGAAAAGAGGATACTGCGCGGGTCGGGAGGCGTCGGAGGGCATCATCTGCAGGAAACACTCTGCAAATTAATAACAGAAGAAGATTTCGAATGAATTTCTCTCGAAAAAAGAAGGAATTAAAGTAGAAGCAATTGAGATAGAGTATAATGAAGCCAAAAAAAGACACTTGGATTCATTAGAAAAAGACACAAAAAAAAGGAAACTGGAGAATGTAACAAAGTTTCGAGGGAATGAGAAAAGTATCAAGCAGTAATTGATTGGACTCACCAGTACAGATCCCTTTGGCGCAACACTTGGATCGATTCAGGCTCGGATAGTACTGCCAAAAAATAAAAAATAAAAAAAAAATAAAAAAGAAAAACAAGATATATATAACACGATTTGGACACGACAACTTAGCAGTTTTAAAAATATTAGAATACGAACACAATAAGAACATGACAAATAAACGTAATAATATTTTTAATTAGATAAAACTAATTTTAAAAAGCAGGTTAAAAAAATTGAGGCCTCTGGTTCTCATTATATCCGATAAAACTATTTTTTTTTTTTCATTTTATTTCTTTTCTTTTCGGACTCGAGTTCGATGCGGACACCTACTAGGGTTAACCCCCGCGTCAGTGACACTGTCACAAAATAACAACCTCAAAGCATCTAAATAATTTACTTTTATGTTATTTTCCCACGTCATGGGCTTAAAAGTCGAGCGGAGCGTGACGTCGGGCCGGCCAAAGTCTTGAGCTCAGACGTGAGGAGGAGTGTTATTAAATATAAAAATGTTTAAACACCGTTCTCTAACAGCTTAAGCTTTTAGAGTACAACGGTTATTTCACATCGAGTCGTTAGAAATATGCTATTCAATTCACTTAAAATGTACGAACACAATATCTACCGATCTTGATTGTGACTTGGCTCAACCAGCCTCGCACCACTTCGAACGTGACTCGATCCAACCTAGCATTACGCTATTTTCAAACGTAACTCGACTCAATCTAACCTTTCGCCATAATGTAGGATGCTGACCTGTTTAAACCAACACTGCTATTCTAGTAATGTTAAGATAAGTTTTCTTACTAATTTCGGAATATAATAGTGAATGTGATGCACCGACCGCTCCTAGAACAAGTGGCAAAAGACTTGGTGGTTAGTACCCGAGATACCAAATTCAAATCTTAGTTGATTCATATATACTTCTAGCTAAGTTTATTTTTAAATGAAATAAACGAAGCGGGTAGCATGTTATCTATCTCTCAAAAAAAGAAAAAATAGTGAATGTGATACCGAGAAGCAAATGGGGCATTCCTCGAGATCGAATCGAGGATCGTCCTGGGCGTCGAAGCATGGAGCAAGCTTGCGCGACCGGATGAGGCGGCGGAGCTGTCGGTAGTCGACGTCGAGCGGCTCTAGGAGGAGCCGCTGCGGCCGCGTGAGCCGCTCGTCCACCGCCCCTCTTTTCCGCAGCCCCCGGAGGGCGCACATCCCGTTCCCCATCACCGCCGATGGCCGCAATTTCGACTTCTCATTCAGAGAGAGAGAGAGAGAGAGAGAGAGAGGATTTTTAAATAGAGGAGGGGAAGGAAAAGGGAGGGAACAAAAGGAGAAAAAGAATTTTCTTTTTTTAAAAAAAAAAAAAAAAAAGAAAAAAAGAAAAAGAAAAAAGGGAAACTGGGAGAGCAAGCAAAGGAGAAAGCAACCAACCACGTTGCCGAAACTGACTCAAAGCCTGATCGGATCCGATTCCATCCACATGATTGAACCCAATTTAGGCCTCGATTGACACTTTTATTTATTTATTTATTTTTAAAAAGTTTAACGGAGCCTATCTATGATTCGAAAGTCGCAACATCAAAAACGACCAAAGCGAAAGGTTAAAACTTTCAAAAGCGTAAGAAACCTCACTCTATATATATATATCTATGCTACTAATAAAAACGTGAGCTTTAAATTTAAACATATTATCTGCAAATTTTGTAAAAACAAGTTTAAAATTTAAAGCTTGACGACCAAACAGAAAATTTTTGGTTAAAAAACACGCCTTTCAGCCCAACTACCCTATTTGGCCGGCGAACTGATCTCTGAGTCCTTCATAGAGATGTAAACAGCATGAATCCGGCGGGCATAGGAGTGATCACCCCTCTCATGTATTATAGTTTATATTTATAAATAAAATATATTTAAAATATATTATACAATAATTAAATATATAATATAATATATAATAATATATAATTAATACTATAAAATAAATTAATAGATATAAAATATTATATAATAAATATATTTATAAATAAAATATTATCGGAGTCATCTTACAGAGAACCAAATAGGCCCTTAGGTAAAAAAAAAAAAAAAAAAAAAAATGGTGAAATTAAATTTAAAGTTAAAAAAATTTTAATTTTTTTTTAATTATCAAAATTGAAACTTTAGAAAGTGTGAAATTGTGAATTTTTTTAATTTGATAAAATTTAATTATCAAAATTGAAAGTTTAGAAAGTGTGAAATTTTTTTTCCTTTAAGAAAAAAAAATGGTAGATTTTAAAAATAATATAGAAAAGAAAAAAAATTCCGTTGCCGGGACTCGAACCCGGGTCTTTCGGGTGAGAGCCGAATATCCTAACCAACTAGACTACAACGGATTTGAATTTATTTTTCATAATTTTAGCTTATATTATTTATATTTATTTCTTTAAGTCCTCCAAAAAAAAAGGAAAAAGAAAAAGTGTATTGATTACTGATCTAGCATTAGCATAAGTAATCTGACATGTTATGACTTGCAAATTTTTTCAAAAAAATTTTAAGTTTAAAGCTTCGACGACCAACAGAGAATTTTTGGTTAAAAAACACGCCTTTCAGTCCAACAACCCTATTTGGCCGCCGAACTGATCTCCAGTCCTTCATAGGGATGTATATATACAGTATATATGGATCCGGGTATCGGAGTGGTCACCCATCTCATGCGCCTTTTTCTTGTCGGATGATTAATTTTTATTTTATTTTTAACTTCAATTTATCGCTCCATTTAGTACTGATCGGGGTAGATGATCACATGCACTACATGCACATTTAAAGTTCTGATTCTGAGCTTTATCAAATTTTCTCCGTAATTAATTAATTATAAATATTCTAAAACAAAACTTTATGACAACACATAAAATAGGCACACGTACGTAAATTAATTTGGACAATAATTAATTCCCTTTTATTACTAATACATGCAAATACAGTGCTTGTTTATTTAGACCAAGTGATACAAACAATATCAACCAACTAATAAAATTGCAGAAAATTAAATTAGGTTTATATTTTAATTGTTTTAGTCATGAATCAATTAGAACTGAGTTTGGAGCCGGTCGACAATCTTCTTATCCAACTGAAATGCCTTGGCGAGAATATCATCGGAGATGGGAGGATTGGACCCAAAGACTGCATTAGCTATCGTGATCACATCGGGATTCTGGCTGCTGAGACCTGAAATGCCAAAAGCACTTGTCTTCCCAACGTTGAATTGGAAGTGAATAAGTCCTTCGGGAAACACGAACACGTCGCCCTTATTCAAGATCTTAGAGAAGAGCTTGTTATCAGGGTTAGACGTAACGAAACCGACGTAGAATGTGCCTTCCAACACCGTGAAGACCTCAGTGGCTCGTGGGTGAGTGTGAGGTGGATTGAGACCATAGGGTGCGAAGTCCAATCGGGCTAAGGAAATGCCGAGCGTGTTGAGTCCAGGAAGCATCATCGCATTAACTAGAGTTGGACTGAACCCGAGTTTGTTCATCGTGTTACCCGGTTGGTCGAGCCCCTTGAAGAAGAAATCTTCGGGGGTGGTGAAGTTCGGGTTCTTACAAACAAACCCATTCACAAACACTGCAAGAGGAAAATTAAAACACAAATCTAGTAAGTAATATTAATTTAATCACACTAAAATCAATCAATAACTAGAAAAGAAAGAAAGAGCAACAGGAAGAAAAGGATACAAACATATATACCTGGAGAGTTCTTATCAGCGACGCAGAAGTCTTGCAAAGGACTGGGATCAGAGGCAAAGGCCTGAGAAAAGGCGAGGGCGAGGAGAGCAAGGAGGAGAACATGAGAACCCATTTCTACAACTTCTCTACTTAGCTAGTAAATTAGACGATGTAATTGATCAGTGTGTTTTATGGTGCTATGAGTTAGAGGAGAGTGGTATATATAGAGGATAAGGCTATGAAAGAGTCCTTGTTAATTAGCTAGTTTTAGAGAAAGAGTATTACAACGTTAGGTATAGTAATTAATTGAACATGTCAAAGCCAAGGTAAGATTTTCTCCTTTGAATATATCATGCATTGACTAAGTACTATATTTGAACATGAGCAATGCATATATGCATGGCTACGTACGTACGTACGTACGTACTATTTTTACTCTTTTTTTTATTTAATTACTTGTTTAATTCCACGACAACGGTAACCTTCGTGAGCATCCGCATGGCACAGTAGCCTATGTATATATTTTATTTGATAAGGATTTCTTTTTCTATATTGATACTCCACTAATTAATCTTCAAAATTTATGTCTTTATTATCCCTTCAAAATTAAGTAGCATATATATTAATCAGGCCTATTTTTTTTGTTAATTTCTTAGATAAGATATAGTTTTATTATTTGGGCATTGAGATTAAGTTAAGATATAGTTCTTGAAGAATTAAAGTAAAAAGACTACTATGTACAATTACCATAAACTAGATCGAAAGTGTTTTAATTTTGTTGTTAAATTTATCCTTTTTTTATGTTTTTTCTAAATCGATCTCATTCTCCTTCCCTCAATAAGTAATATGACTCGTTCTAATTAATTATCCTTTGAAATTTGATGTTTCCATCTTTAGAACGAGTCACAGCCAATTCACCTACTAGGGGAGAACAAAATTTTTAAAAAAATAAATTCAATGTAAAAATTTGGAGAACCATTTTGTAGCTTATAATAATAGTAATAGAATATTTTTAATATATATATCGATTGTCTCTAGCGTAAGTGGCAAAGGGTTTGATGGTTAATACCCGAGGCCCTAAGTTCGAATCCTAGTTGCTTTACAATTCTAGCTAATTTAGTTTATTTTTAAATAAAATAAACGAAGTAGTAGGTAGCATTATAGCATACTATCTATCTCTAAAAAAAAAAAAATCAAATAATGTATTGTGTATTAATTCGTGTTGCAATCCAAAATCGACTCTTCCATGCAGAGACACATAAAGCTTAATTAATTAATTATCTTTGCCATGGAAACAATTAATTTAGAAAGGATATAGTTAATTGGAGAATATATGTAATTAAGATCATTAATCTAGCTACCTATTGTACATGTTGTTACACCATGACCCAATCAAATGTAGTACTTGGACAAAGATGCGTGCAAATTAAAGAGAAATTAATTAAGGAAACTTGGCTTTGACATGTTCAATTAATCAATTAATTAATTACTATCAAAGACTCGTTCATAGCCTTATCCTCTATAAATACCCCTCTCCTCTAACTCAGAGCACCATATAACACACTCAATTACATCGTCTAGTTTACTAGCTAAGTAGAGATCAAATTATATATAGAAATGGCTTCTCGCGTTCTCCTCCTTGCTCTCCTCGCACTCGTCCTTTCTCAGGCCATTGCCTCTGATCCTAGTCCTTTGCAAGATTTCTGCGTCGCCGATAAGAATTCTCCGGGTATGTTTATATCCTTTTCTTCTTGTTGCTCTTTCTTTCTTTTCTAGTTATTGATTTTAGCGTGATTAAATTAATATTACTTAGTGGATTTGTGTTTTATTTTTCTTCTTGCAGTGTTTGTGAATGGGTTTGTTTGTAAGAACCCGAACTTCACCACCCCCGAAGATTTCTTCTTCAAAGGGCTCGACCAACCGGGTAACACGATGAACAAACTCGGGTTCAATCCAACTCTAGTTAACGCGATGATGCTTCCTGGACTCAACACGCTCGGCATTTCCTTAGCCCGATTGGACTTCGCACCCTATGGTCTCAACCCACCTCACACTCACCCGCGAGCCACTGAGGTCTTCACGGTGTTGGAAGGCACATTCTACGTCGGTTTCGTTACGTCTAATCCTAATAACAAGCTCTTCTCTAAGATCTTGAATAAGGGCGACGTGTTCGTGTTTCCCGAAGGGCTTATTCACTTCCAATTCAACATCGGGAAGACAAGTGCTTTTGGCATTTCAGGTCTCAGCAGCCAGAACCCTGATGTGATCACGATAGCTAATGCAGTCTTTGGATCCAATCCTCCCATCTCCGATGATATTCTCGCCAAGACATTTCAGTTGGATAAGAAGATTGTCGACTGGCTCCAAACTCAGTTCTAAATGATCAAGAGTACTGATTAATCAACGTCCTTGAAGGGCGCTTTTAACTTTAATTTATGTACGATCTTAGTAGTTAATTAGTTGGTTGTTTGTGCTTGTTCTGAATAAGCAAACACTTTGTATCAGCTGTTTGCATGCATTTCAATAATAAATTTATTTGTTTGATTTATATATTTATATATACATATATATGGCTTTTAATTTTTATATTGCATGAACGTTGTCCTGTTATCGTATGTATGAGACACTTGTATCCTTCATTAAGTAATTAGCACTTGGCTAATTAACTATATTAATTATGGGTTGGAAATATTTGTTCTTCTGCTGATTCATAAACATTATGTAATTTATATTAGATTCTAGCTCATGGTTTATATGTCATTTGTGAATGAATCAAATAAGGAATTTTACAGTTGAGACATGTTAAAGAAATTAACCAATATATACATGTAACGACCCAGCCCACTAGCAATTCAATAACCCGTTGGGCCCAACCACCGGCTCAAAATAATTAAGCCCAGTTATTATTACTAGTGTCTAAGTCTCTATTATAAACCCAATGACAACCCCATTCCCATCCGATGTGGGACGTACTATTGGGTTGTCACAAACTCCCCCCGTTCTCATCAGTCCAATAGCCGAGACTCGCCACACATGTCCAGCTGGTGAACCGGCTCTGATACCAAATGTAACGACCCAGCCCACTAGCAACAATAACTCGTTGGGTCCAACCACCGGCCCAAAATGCTTAAGCCCAGTTATTATTACTAGTGTCTAAGTCTATTAAACCCAATAACAATTCCATTCTCATTCGATGTGGGACTAGTGGGTTGTCACAATACATGTATGGTGGGGCTAAAACAAGTTTGATAAAACTACACTAATAGCTTACGTAGGATGGATGGACTTAATATATAATATTAGTTGTTAAAAAGTGCAAAAAAATAACATAAAACAAATGCAAAATAAAGAAGAAAAAAAATAAACATAAGAGAAGAGATCATCGTGGTGAAAGAAAAAATAAAATAAAAATAAGAGGAGATGGAGACGAAAGAAAAAAAAGAAAAGAGGAATTGAAGGGACTAATAATGAATGATCTTCTCCATGCATGCATGCACGTACGTTATATAATAAGAGTGCGGCTAGAATACTATTGATTGAGTTTTCCGTTGTTAGATTTAACACTTTAACTATTAAACTAACAACTCACTCAATTCTAGAGGGCACACATTATCCTAATTGTATATTTCTTCATCTAAGGACTGAAAACTTAATATATAGCACTAATAGTTTGGTGCTATTAATAGTATTCCGGACTAACTCATATAATAATAACATTACAAATAAAATTATTTTGTCCCTATTGTTGCTTTATTTTGCATATGCAAATCCAAATTTCTCGTCGAAGATTTATTTGATTAGTAGCATTTCATCTTGGAAATCAAGAGTTTAATATCTATATATATCTATATCTTCTATCTTCTATCTTCTATACATTAATCCTCATAATTAAATCCACAATAAAATATGCTTTAGACGACGCTCTTTAGACGACACTTTCTTCTAGCGTCTTTAATATTTAGCATTTACTGACACTATGATTAAGCGTCGCCAATAAACATATTTTTATCAAATATTTATATAAATTTTTCGACGCTATATTAAAACATCGGTATATTTATCCCGACATGTTTATTTAACGACTCTTTACGCGACGCTTTTACAAGTGTCGGGATTATTTTTTCTGACGCTTTAAAGCGTCGCTAATTATTATTTAAAGTGTCCTTAAATGCAAAATTTTTTGTAGTGCTACATGTACCCGCACCCTTAATTTGAGGAGGAGTGGGGCCTACTTTTTTTTTTTTTTTTTTTTTTTTTTTTTTTTTTTTAACTTTTTCTCATTGTCTTTAGATTTATTAAGGCCTAAATTTTTTTTTTTTTAACTTTCTCTCATTTTTTTTTTTTATTTACTAGGTCTAAAATTTTCTTTTTTTACCCATTTCTTTTATCTTTTAGTCTTCCACCTTCCTCCTTAATTACAATTATTTTTTTTAAAATCTCGTTTCCCACTTACTATCCTCTTGGGGGCGGATCGGAACAAAAGCTCCACCGACCCCAATCCATTTGTCTCTCTAGTCCTTCATGGATCCGACCCAAATCTAAAACCCGCAACCGCACCGAGTTATAAAATAGGAGCAATTGCTTATATGCTTCTGAAAAATTTTCAACTTTCTAATTTATCTTTCTTAGAAGATTAATATTGAAAATATCATTTTTACGTTCCAACTTATTTTAAATATACTCCTAAAATTAAATTTTGTTAATGAACTATTAGCAATAGCCGTTATCTCTATAAAATTACTATTTTGCCCTTTCAAATATACCCTTATACCATTTCTCTCAAGTTAGGGCGTAAAAGTATTTTAATTTTTGTCTTCTCAAATATATATATATATATATATATATATATATATATATATATATATATATATATATATATATATATATATATATATATATATATATATATACTCTTCTACCATCAACAATTAACATTTCTTATTTGCTCTTAAATTAAGGATAAAAAAAGGCATTTTGATTTTTTAAAACTCTGATAGGTATGTATTTAACTCACATTTAATCCAAATTAACTTAACAAGTGGTAACTGCATGGATATTTTAGAATAACGGAGGAATATATGTATGAGGGGTATATTGAAAAGAAAAAAAAAAAGGGGATAAATTAGATATTTTCAAAGTTTTAAGAGAGTATACAGGCAATTATCCTGTATAAAATAATAGGGGCAATTGCTTATATATTTCTAAAAAACTTTTTATTTTTTTTTTATCCTGTTTAGAAAGTTAATATTAAAAATACTCTTTTAGCATAAGTCCGGCAACTATACTTTTATGAGTATTTGCCTCCCTTATACTCATAAGTTTTCGGCCGTTAGATTTATTCCATTGATCATTTCCATCCGTTAGATAATACTATTCAACTAATTAACTACCCATGCACTCAACCCTAGACCACTATCATTCTAAGTGGGGACCACCACCATCCTAACCACACATCCCAATCAATCAACGATTAAAAATTTATAAGTACAAGAAGATCTAGACTCATAAGAGTATAGTAGCCCCAACACTTTTAGCATTCCAAATTCTTTCAAATATATTTCTACAATTTAATTCTATCGGTAAACTATTAGAAATAACGTTATATCAGTAAAATTACTATTTTGCCCTTTTAAATATACTCTTCTACTGTCAATTTGTCACCAATTTTTTCTTTTAAAATGTACCCTTCAACTGTTCACCTACTTTTTTTATTTGCCTTTAAATTAGGGACAAAAGAGGTATTTTAACTTTATTTTAACTCTGATAAAAATATAATTCAGATTTAATCCAAAATGACTTAACATATATTAACAGCGGTGATATTTTTGAATAACGAAAAAATATAAAAGTTGTATATTTTAATAAAAATATAGCAAGGGCAAATAAGAAAAAATAAACGAAGCGGGTAGCATGTTACCTATCTCTCTAAAAAAAATAAAAAAAATAAAGGCAAAGAAGATCATATTTCAGTAGTATTGAGGAATACATGGCCAATTATCCCCAAATAATAATAATAATAATAAGGGAAAACTTTAAAAATCTCCCTCGTGGTTTCAATTTTGTTCACGTTAGTACCCTTTGGTTTAAAATGTATCAAGTTAGTATCTCGTGGTTTCTCACTTTATCACTTTAGTATCCTGTGATTTAAAGTGTATTAAATTAGTAACATGTGGTTTTGCACTTTATCACTTTAGTACCCTGTGGTTTTAATTTTGTATCAAGTTAGTACCATGTGATTTTTTAAACTACAGGGTAATAAAGTGATAAAGTATGAAACCACATGGTACTAAAGTGATAAAGTTCAAAACCACACGTTACTAATTAACTTAATACACTTTAAACCACAGGGTACTAAAGTGATAAAGTGAGAAACCACAAGGTACTAACTTGATACACTTTAAACTACAGGATACTAAAATGAAAAAAATGTGAAACGTGATTTTTTTTTTTTTTTTTTTTTTTTTTTTTTGAAGTTTTCACTAATAATAAGGAATAATTTCATAGATGCACTTCTAGAAACCATTAATTTCATCCATACCATTCTAAATTTGATAAATAATAATAATAATAATAATAATAATTCTATTATTATTATTATTTGCAATCAACGTCCACGGATTCTCTTTTTCATGCGCGCATAAATACGAGTCTCTCTCTCGTATATAAATAACCAAACCCTTCTCCCCAACATCCATTTCCTCGAGCCTCTCGAATCCATCTGGCTTCGATTCTGCGTCGTCGTCGTCGTCTCCTTCGCGGATCCCCCGGCGAATCCCTATCTCCGCGGAGGAGTCGTCCTCTTTCGCTCTCTCTCAATCGAGGTTCGTCGAATCTTAATCCCCATTGCGTGGTTTGAGTTGAGGTGATCTCAAATTGTCGATTGTAGCATTAGAGTCAATTCGCGCAGGATTTTACAATCGATTTGATGCGCGTAAGTTTCATGAATTTGGTGCGAGGGGGAATTGGGAATGCGTATATGAGTTCGCGTTTGGATAAATACTCTGTTTCTATTTTTCTTTTTTCTTTTTTTTTGTTATTTGTTTATTAGGATTTGGAATGTTACATTGTTGGTGATTTTTTTCCGTTTGATTTAAGTTACGTGAATTACTTTACATAGAAATGGTTCTTTAAGGAGTTGTTTGTAGTTAATCCCTTGTGGTTACCATTTCAGATCAAAAGTTTAAGCGTACTTTGGAAGGGAATTCACAACTCTGCTGTGTTTATTCGAGTCGAGATTATTCAGGAACTCGGTTTCTGTTTCTACTGTTTAGGGTATCGGAAAAATCAGGAGGAAATGTGAGGACATGGTTGTCGGATCAGCGAGGAAGGGTGGAGAAGAGAGTTAGCTTGTGAAAGGGTTTCTTTCTGCTAAGACTTTCCTTTGGAAAAGAGGATTGAAGTTTTCGTCTTTTGAATTATATGAAAATTGACCAAATGAGAAATGCTCTTTACCATATTGAAGTAGTGGTGTTTCTTTAGGAAAGGGTAGTAGCCATGCAAGCCACCAAATTGCTAAAACTTGTATGGTTTTAAATTGTTTTAGTATTCTGTCTTAAAAGACTAGTAAGTTCTAGCTTATAATTCACATCATTAGTGTTATGCTCTTATATATCTTGCTTGTTTCAGATGGAACGGAACCAAGTTGACTGGATAGAGTTCATTATGCCTTTTTGATTCATGTAACATTTACAAGCACAACTTTGCTCAAAGTGAGGAAATTCGCCATTTAGTGGGTCATTCATTCCTCGTCAGAAACATATTAGATGCATGCTTCAGTTTGATTCTATACATTTCATACTATCTCCAACTAACAAAACTAGTCATTAGAATCAGAAATGCACTTCTCCACTTGATACTTTCATTGCCTTCACCAAGTGGTATTTGAGAAGATATGAATTTCCTCTTTGTTTGTATCTGGCTGAATTCTTTCAATACTCTGTAGGAACTTGTATAGCCTTCTCTCAGAAACTTCAGTGCGACAACATGGCAGTGGGCGGTAACACTCAACAGAGCATCAGAAAAGCTCTTGGAGCACTAAAAGACACGACGACAGTTGGACTGGCAAAAGTGAACAGTGACTACAAGGTTGTTTTTTCTGCAATTCGTGTTTATCAATTTGCTTTGCCAATTTACGACTTCTGTTATTTCAAACCTTTTATGTTAGGAGCTGGATGTTGCCATCGTCAAAGCCACTAATCATGTTGAGCAGTTGGCAAAGGAGAAGCACATACGCAGTCAGTACCTAATCCTATTCTGCCTGTTCTTTCAGAACAAAATGCTTAAGAAATATTTTCTAAATTTCATTGTTTTCCGTCCTACAGATTTCCTAGGGATTTCAAATGGGTAAGTTGCACCAGGAACCTCAATGTTCATATGTAATTCCAGTTTGGACCTCGACCTTTCATTATTACAATTGAATCCTAAATATTGGGATTTTGGTGCAATGTGCCCTTTAGAAATGCCCAAGTAATTGTCATCTAATTTCCACTTAAAGAAATTTTAAACTCTGCATATGATATTGTTGGGCATTTCCATCCAATTTAACATAATAGTTTAATGAAAATGGTAACATTGCAGTGGAATGTGAAAGGACCTATCACAGGTTTAGGACTGACTTAACAAAAAAAAAAAAAAAAGAGGTCGGGGACCAAAACGGAACCTCCTAGAAGGGGGGTACTGTGGTGCATTGTGCCCATTTCAAATTATATTTTAAATTTAGAAGTGGCAATTACAAGTAATGCAACATTTAATAAAAAGATTAATTTGGTTGCAAGGCTTTTCACATTGTCTTTCCTTTTCTTACAGCTATTTTTTATGCTGTATCTGCCTCGAGACCTCATGCTGATGTTGCATATTGTGTCAATGCTCTCGCCAGGCGGCTTGCCAAGACACGTAATTGGGCTGTATGTCTGCTTATTACTCTTGCCTTTTGTTTTTTTGCCACATTTTTATTCTGTAGAAAAGTTCAAGATGTGAAAGCTGTTGTGCGGTTACATACAACGCAGTGCCATGCCTTCCGTATTTTCCTCTTTTCTTTTCTTTTCTTTTTTTTCCTAATCCTTCCTTTTAAGTGCAGAACTGCATCAACATGTGTAGCACGAGTAAAATCCAAATTCAATCTTCTACTTTTAAGATGTTTACGTGATTTTCTTTTTTTGACGTGACTAACTTTCTGATACTCGATTAGGTAGCCATAAAAATTTTGATTATTATTCATCGTGCTTTGAGAGAAGTTGATCCTACATTTCGAGAAGAACTCAGTAGCTATAACCAGAGCAGAGGCCATATGCTGAATTTATCACATTTCAAAGATGATTCTAGCCCAAGCGGTACTAGTCCCTTCCCTTTATAATGCTGTAATTCAGATCTGAGTTCTTCATTTCATTATGTTTTCTTTTTATTTGAATTATTTGATTAAGTCTCTGCTTTGCTGTTTCATAAAATCTTTGCATTTTCGTATTGTTAGAACAACAAAATAGTGTCTCTGGAAGAAGATAAGCAACTAATTTTGCTTCTTTTTTTCCCCCCTTTGTAGCTTGGGATTATTCTGCTTGGGTTCGAACCTATGCTCTGTTCCTAGAGGAGCGAGTAGAATGTTTTCGGGTTCTGAAGTATGATGTTGAGACAGAACGTCCTGTATGCAGTCTGATCTCCATATTTCTTTATCCGAACTTTCCTCATTCTTCTTGTTTTATGTTATTTGAGCTGGCATCTCCAATTGCAGAAGTATCTTCGCAATTCTTCTTTATTCTTCAAATGGTTTAAATTTTACATTGACTAGATAATTGCTACGAACAAAAGCTGGTTGGTTGTCTATTGCGGGATGTTCTCAATGATGAAATGGAATTTAAGGAATTTAATGTGCTATGTAAATGCATTATGAATTATTCTGCTTTCTAAGGACAGATGTCTTAAAGGTCCTTGATGTTGTTGTTATATTTATGTCATTTCTAGTACTCAGTAACTGTTGAATCGTTCTGGATTTGACCAACTGTCTAGAAGAATTGCCAATTATCTTCTTATATTAGAGCAACTGTGTTCCTTGATTATTTAGAATTTGATCTGTTAATCCATGTAATATACCATCTTCTCAGTCCAACTGTATAAATTGTTTCTACTGTTGCTATAAGGCACACTATGTAAAATAAGGATATCAAATGAATGGAATAATCTAATTTTCTTTGATTTCACCTTCTGGTTACAGAAAACTTCCAATCTTGATACCAATGTATTGCTTGAGCAATTACCTGCTTTGCAGCAGCTTCTATTCCGTCTTCTTGGTTGCCAGGTGACGAACTTTTTCATGCCTCTCTGTATCAAACATTATATTCTCTGCAGTCTGCACACAATCTTTGATCTGAATAGCGATTTTCTGATAAACTTCTACTTGTTTGCTGCTGCAGCCTGAAGGAGTGGCTATGTACAATAATGTGATCAAATATGCACTTTCAATTGTAAGTGGCATATGGAACCAAAACAATTACTGATTTAACTAGTTATGCTTACTCTCTCATTGTTGTCTTTTAATACAACTCCCCACTCAGGTTTCTCATGAAAGTGTTAAGATATACAATGCGATTAATGCTGGAACTCTTAATTTGGTCGACAAGGTAGTGCCATGCTAATTACATTATTATATGTGTTCTTGTCACAAATCTACTAAGTGCTCCTTGGCTTGGCTTTTGAAATAGCTTCTCCACTATAGAAAACAGAAGCTTCCACAAACCAATCATTCAGCAAACAGAGAGTTTGGAGCTTTTTTTTGTAGTGGGAAGCTACAATGAGCTTTTGGGCCTTGCGAATGAAAGCTCCAATTTGAAACTTCTGCTTAGCTAGCAGCAAGAAGCTGTAGAAGAGATTTTAACAAAAGTTCTTGTTGCTTCTTAAAACAAAATCTACTCGAACAGTACTTCTGCAAAAGCTCTAGACAGGCCAAGCCTACTCCAGCTGCGAAATAATTAATTGCTCTTCTTTGATCTAGTTCTTTGAGATGCAGCGCCATGATGCTGTTAGGGCACTTGAGATTTACCGCAAAGCAGGGCAGCAGGTATGATGATTTTCATTAGTTAATGCCTTTTGTTAACTGAAGTAGTTCTTCTCTTCCAATTTTGGAATAACTACATTATCTACACAATTCCTGAAGAAGTTTCTTTTTTGTTATAGGCAGACAGGCTTTCCAAGTTCTATGAGTTCTGCAAGGGACTCAATCTTGGGCGAATGGAATGCTTTGTGAATATTGAACAGGTATATTCCTCACCCATTCGTGTTTGTTTGAATTTTATTTTATTAATTTTACCTCGTTCCTTTTCTAATGCAACTTGTTCTCTGTGTTCCTATTGAATCATCTGCAGCCACCTGCATCTTTCATTACAGCAATGGAAGAGTATGTAAAGGATGCTCAACATGCTTCGCGTTTCAATCAGAATGCGGTACACATACCGATCACTTGGTGAAGTAGTCTTTTATGATATTCTATTTATAAAGATTGTTAGAGAAAGGGTTTAAGTTTGTTGCTCGCTAGTAGTAATGATCATAATAAATCTTTAGTTGCCCTTTGCTGGTTAGTTATATTCATAAATTTCACTAAGAAATGAAAAAAAATATTGTGAGCAAATTGCGAGCTTATTGCGAAGATGTTTTAATGCTTCCATTACTTAGCATGATACAGAGCCTTTTTTTAAAGTTCACCCCTTGTCGTCTTTTCATATCAGCCAAACCGGCCGATAGTATACTTCTTTTGGGTTGGGTTGAATTTAAAACTGTGCGCATGCTTCCACTTCAGTTGGCAAATGAAACAAGCTTCTCTAATCTGTCTTTGGATTCTTTCCTAACATTACGTTATTATGTTGTTTTACTAGCTGGAAGGCGTAGCCCCGAAGGCCATTTTAGCCATTGAGTATAAGAAAGTAAATGAGGACGATGAGGATCAAAAGCCAGAACCAGTTGTGCCAACAATCCAAAGATTTCCTGAACTACCATTACCTGAAACTGTTGAAGCTCCTGTTGAAGGTCAAGCTCAAACTCCAGTTAATGATCTACTGGTATGAACTAAACAACGGACTACTCGCTAAGTTCATTCTAGTCTTTTTACGTGTTTGCTAATCCATATTCTTTGTACAGTGTTTGGACGACTTCAACCAAGTTGCAAGTGAACTAGAAGAGAAGAATGCCCTAGCACTTGCTATCGTATCTAATGGTGAACTGCAATAACTTTCTTTTTCGCAAAATCATTTTTTCATATCCTTCTTTAACTTGTCTTCTTCTGAAATTGTATATAGAAGATCCAGGAATCAATAGAACTACTCCTGAGATAATGAGCGGGGATACGGGGTGGGAGTTGGAACTCCTTGGCATACCAAGTTCCAATCAAAGTGCTCTTGCCGAGAGTAAACTGGTAAAAGCTAATTTTGCTTTTAATCTGGGTCTTGTTCTTTCCAACTCTCTTTGTATCTATAAAGATGGCCATACATGTTTGACTCTTCGGAATTGGTTTCAAATTTGCAACACTAGACACTTTTCAATTTCTGGGCAATAGGGAGAAGTTAGTGCCGGATTTTTTTAAAAAAACTTTAGCCCTGTTAGAAATAAAACTTTGGGATTCAACGTCACCAAGATTTTATTTAGAAAACAAACCTTCCCCTATTGCCCAGAAGTCTTCTTGTTGTCAGTCCAGGACTCAAAATTCTACCATTTCAATTCTTTCAGGCTGGTGGCCTCGACAAATTGACATTGGACAGTCTATATGACGATGCGATTACAAGAAGATCGAATCCCAACGGGGCCTACCATATGGGGCAGGTGGCGCCAAATCCCTTCGGGCCGGTTCAATATCCTCAGGACCCATTCTTCGCCTCCAATAGTATAGCGCCACCTGGCAGCGTGCAAATGGCTGCGATGGCACAACAGCAAGCTCTGATGATGCAACAGCAACAACATTCTACGGGTCATGATCCCACCAATCCCTTCGGTAACCCGTATAATCCATACTCAGGCCTTATGTAATAATAATTTACTTGATTGGAAATCTTCGTAGACATGTTAAAGCAGAGAAACTAATTTAGATTATAACATGTAGGTAGGCAGTGAAAAGTAGGTCTCTAATTTACTCTTTGTTTTCCATTGTTTCAATTATTTTCTTAATCTCCGCGAAGATGCAAGTTAGAAACTTTTTAACTATTTGCTTTTTTAGGTCTGAAATTTTTTTTTTTTTTGAGAGATAGGTAGTACGCTACCCGCTTCGTTTATTTTATTTAGAAATAAACATCTGAAATATTTTTCTTGGTAGAATGTGAGTAGTCCTCCATAAACCAACTTTTTTTTTATTTTCTTCTTCCCTCCCCACCTCTATAAGCAGCTTGATGGCAAGCAAATTAAGCTTGTTTTAATCGTTATCAATATTTCCTTTAGAGCAGCTGACGTCCCTGTGGAAGAAACTTTGCCCCGTAGAGAGTTAATGAGTTTTTTTTTTTTTTTTTTTTTCGGCCCGGTTTTGCCACCACCTTAGAGGTCTTGTTGTCTAACCATGTAGCTAAGTTCATATACTAAATGAATGAAGCAGGTAGCGTGCCACCTTTTCCTCAAAAAAGTATTTCCTTTAGAGTTGTTTGACATTGCATATGCTATGTTGGTTTTATTTTTTTTCGCGGCTGTATTGAGTAGTTGGTTGCTATCCAAAGTGTTTGGATTTTGACTGTTCATCACCATTGAATAAACATAGATTTGCTTTTTCCCTAGCAACATAAAGAAACTTAATTTCAACAGTTATTCATCTCTTTTTTGTTTGTTTTTTTTTTCTCCTCCTTATTTTCGAACCATGTTGAGAAATCGGTTACTTCTCTTTTTATGCATGCTATATATTCAGAATATATCTGAGCTACACTAGCATTACTTGAATGTCATAGCTTTAACTCTCTTTTTTTTTTTTTTTTTTTTTTTTTTTTGTATATTTACATGCATGCCTACATGAAACAGTTTGCATCATTAATGAAATTTCCATTTCTTTTATGAGTTGCAAGAAATAAATTCTCGTTGATCACACATCAGTGTGATCGCGTATTCGATGATCAAACCTAGTAAATTTTTTGCGAAGATATTATTCCACACACATTTGATAGCACGAAGAGTGTCATGAGAACATACCTTACACTTTTTAACTTTATTTTGTAGTGGCATATTCTTGTGATCTCTTTTCACTTTTATTTCCACATATCATTGAATGTGTAGCAAAAGCCACTCACTTTTATTCTTGTGATCTCTTTTCACTTTTATTTCCACATATATTAGTCTCGCTTTTGTAGCAAAAGCCACTCAATCATGTCTCTTTTCTATTCCTCTGTGGATATATTTTGTTTCCCCTTTGCATTAGTGGCTCATATCATGCTCCAATTAAGAGAGGGTTAATTTAATCCTTTTTTTTATATATATTCTAATCCATTATGATAGATGCTTAATTATCCAATTGATTATTGTGGATTGTCTCATGTTTATTCCACATACACAAGTGAGATGATCCCTAGCTTTAAATTATATCCCACCTACGTACATGTCTTACATTTTTATTGCATATATCATGGCTTATGTCACTTTTATGCTTTGATTGTTAGCACTTAAACTTGATAAAGCTGCATTATTTTTTACATATTTTTAGTGGCATTTCCTCTTTCTAGTTTTCTATGTTTAGTGCTGGTCATCAAGGTTGTTTTGGAAGTTAATAATCTCTAAGATTAAGTAGTAAACTATCAGCAATTCGATCCAATGAATGAAGCGGATAGCGTGCTATCTTTTTCTTAAAAAAAAGCTATCGGCAATTCGACGTTGCATTGTGTGACATTTTCATAGCTTGAGATTAAAAAGGTTGATTTTAAATAGAGTAAAATTTTTCATTAGGCCTCGAAATTTGAAAATATTGCAAGTTCCTAACCTTTCTAAATTCTTTACACATCATTCTCGGGATTTAACCAAACTCTTAATTGCAATGTGCTCATGGTATTAGATAGAGGTTTTGTGCAGCAAATGCACTGAGAGATGAGATTGTAAGAAATTTGGATGAACTCAGAGACTAATCTATATGTTTTTAGAGTGAAAAATGAATAAAATTGCAAATTATTGGTCACAAAAAATCCGGGCTGTTAGAAATGTATAATCAATTCACTTCAAGTGTACAAACACAACATCTACGGATTTCAATTCACCTACACAAATTTGCAGCAGGCGGGAATCGAACTCAGGACTTCTGATTTTGATACCACTTGTCGGATCATTAACACTAACAATTAATCCTAAAAACTCAAGCCGATAGAAATACGCAACTAATTCACTTAAAGCATATAGCTGTGCCCACGGGTCTCGATTATGACTCGGGTCATTCAATCTCACGCCACTTCAAACATGACTCGGATCAACCTGACCTCATGCTATTTCGAACGTGACTCGACCTACTTGATCTCTCACCACAAGACAAGATGTTGGTTCATTTAGGCCAACAATCTTCTTTTCCCATATTTGATTCCCATTAAGATTAGGGTTCAAGGGAATCAAACTCAAAACCTTTTGGGATGTAGGGAGTTTAGGGCGGGCTCTAATATTATGCTTAGATCTCGTAATCTTGACCCAAACCCACGGGTACCCGCGGGTTACCCATAAATTTACGGATATGGGTCCCAACTTTTTCAACCCAAAAAATTACGGGTAAAACGGATGGGTACCCATTAAGTAGTAGGCATTTTGGGTATTCCGCGGGTACCCACGGGTACCCTCACATATATTTTTTAATTACAAAATATATTTTCTCAGTAATATATATTTTTTATTTATCTATCATACAAATTCTAATCCTAATTTTTCATTGCATGTCTTTTATATTATGAAATATTTTTATTTTAAGACTCTAAATATTTTTATTGTATGTTATAATATTTTAAGCAATGTGTTATATTACACTTTTAAAATTATATATATATATATATATATATATATATATATATATATATATATATATATATATATATATATATATATATATATATATATATATATATATATATATATATATTTGCATTTAAAAATATAAGAGCAAAAAAAAAAAAAATTTGCGGATAACCCGCATACCCACCCGCCCACCCACGGACGGGTATGGGTAAAGATATTGGTTATTCAAAAAATTGCTGGTAAATTTTATTCATGCCCAAGTAACCCGCAGGTACAATAACCCGCCCGCGGGTTATCCAACTCGCCCATTTGCCATGTCTAATTATGTTATGTAAAAGATCGATATGAGAGAAAATACGTCAAAATTTGTCTTAAAGCAACAACAATATATGGGCCTTTTATTTTCTATTAGCATTGATATATAACATACTTTCTTTAAAAATAATAATAATATCAGTTTTAGTTCTTTAACTATGTGATTAGTGACATCTATATACTCCAAGCAAGCTTCTAGATGTTCAACAAAAGAAAAGTGCTTTAGTTAGGGCATGGTTATAAAGAAAATTAAGGTCACAATTCAGACTTCAGAGTCAAAAGTTATTGTGCTTTTGCACTAATATAATTAAAAAATATTCCTTTTGTTTTGTTTTGTATTTGTTTTTTGTTTTTTTTCTTTCTTTCTTTCTTTCTTCTAAAGTGGGGAGATAAATAAGTGCTCTTTGATCCTTCTTCATCACGCGCGTTTCGGTCGGTCAATCACTTTTCTTTTCTCTAGCTTTTTTCTTTTTCTTTTTTTTGAGAATAGTTAGCACGTACGCTACCTGCTTCATTCATTGAAGATATGAATTAGGCTACAGAAGTGAGGCAACCAGACCCTCAAAGCGAAAAAAGCCAAAAAAAAAAAAACACTTATTGAAAATGTTTCCAACAGCCAATCAGCTGATTAAGACTTCGCACCACTCGAACGGGATCGATCTGTATGTCGCGAAAGATAAGATTGTTCTTGGCCTTTCCAAATGATCCACCAGCATGCTGCCAATTTAATTAGTCTTTTCCTCGTACTTTGTTCATCAGACCTTCATTTTCTCTAGCTTTGGTGCGACTTTTCTATATAAATCCTTTTGATATACTACACAATTAGTTATTCTAATCTAAATAGTAAATGTAAGAAGAGATCGAGATAATTAAACATGTATATATTATCTCTCTTCTAATTAGAAGAGAGATATATATATTCATGACCACTTCTTTATCATTGGAAAAATGTTCTTCATTGATGGCACACTTAATAGATTAGAATCTAATTCATGACATTGCTTTTGTTAGGCTCATATAGGGTAATAAGTACAATTCTAAGATCACTAGTTTATTAATGCACTTTTTTGAGTTAATTATTATCAGTTCTTTTAAGTGTGTTCATTATTTGGTTAGTTATTATACTTGTAATAGTGAAAGATCGACTGATCGACAACTGAATAGTCATGTTAAATGCTTAACGAAAAATTCCAATATGTTAGGGCTAAGATACCAGTAGCAAATGGAGAACTCTAAAATAGCTCTTTAAAGTGCCACGAAGTGAAAAAGAGTTTTACAAAAGAATTTCCATATGATATATATATATATATATGGGAAGATATTAAGCGATAAGTTATGGAATGATATATTGGAGCCACAAACAAAATTTGTGAGTAATGTATGAAAAAGATAAATAAATAAATAAATATATATATATATATATATATATATATATATATATATATATATATATATATATATATATATATATATATATATATATATATATATATATATAGAGTCCCGAGATTATCGACCAAGGATTTGGTCTTTATCAAGTTTTCCACCGTTAGATTTAACACTTAGATTATTTTTATCCGTTAGATTATACTATTCAACCAACCACTTACTCAACCCTAGGGGCCCACATCATCCTAACCATTCATTTCTTAATCCAAAAAATCAATAGCACCAAATGGCTATTAATAAGATATCCAGTCCTATATATATATATATATATATATATATATATATATATATATATATATATATGGGATGTTTGCATGACCTTGTTACTTAATTACTTTAAAGCCAAAAGGAGACACAAACATATTCATGATCTAGAATTTTTAAAACTTGGTGAATGAAACGATATCATGCATACAAATTCTAATGATAGGTCATAGTGTTCGCAAACTGATCCGCGACAACAACTCTAATCGATGAATTATAAGATACATACAAATTCGAATTAAAATTATCTTTTTCTTAAAAAATGAGAAAGAAAGAAAGAAAGAAAGAGACCGACGACAAAACTTGAACTATCCTAGGTTTGTACATGAAATTATCAAATTCCTCACCTACAAATTAACTCAATTTTTTTAGTTTCAGAAAGGTATATATATATCATTCATGTTGTTTGTAAAAAAGCAAAGCCAATTTCACCAAAGAAAAATTAAAAAAAAAAAAAGAAGGAAAAAGAGAGTGTGAGAGATTAAGCAACACATGGATCTCTTTCAATTTTCGGTTGATCGAAGCAATGATATGCACTATAATAGGTTATAGGGACATTTTTGTGTAAGTGTCCCATTTATATCAAAACTTAAAAAAAAATCTACTAATACCTAAATATAAAATCCAATTCAACTAAAAATAAAAGATTACTCTATTCAACCCACCCCACCCAGCCCATTCGGCCTGATTACAAACCAAAAAGAAAAAAAAAAAAAAATCGATTACTATCTCCCCTTCTCCCCTCACTCAATCCACTGAAATTCTAGACGAAGAGCCCTTCCCTCTCCTCCTCCTCCTCCTCATCCGCCACCGTAGCCAACGAGACAGAGTTCTAACGGTTGCTACATGCTTAAATAAGTAATGGTAAATTAGAATCACTCTTTTTAGGTTATAGCGACACTCTTTAACTGTCACTATATACCTAGCGACTCCACATATAGCAACACTTTTTAAAAGTATCGATAATTTAGCTAGAGCATTTTTTTTTTTACCTGTACCGATATTTAAAAGTGTCGCTATATATTATTTTTGTTGTAGTGGATATTTGCTCGTACACTTTTGTTAATTTCTTTAACAAAGTTGGGTGCCTTTTAAAGATTCTGCAAATGAAGTACATATTATTCTAATCAAATATATACTTTAGGACCCAAAAAAAAAAGAAAAAAAAAAGAGAAAAGAGAAAAGAAGAGGAATCCACTGTAATTAATTCAATGCATGCACTTGCTTAGATCAAAAACCGAATACTCCGACGGCTAGTAAAAGTGTAAATGAGGTCAAATTAATGGTTCGTGTCCCTTTCCAACGAGGAAGATTCTCATGCGTCGAAACCCACAAACTCTTGTTCCATTTCAAAATATTTTACTCATGATCATGCATCAAAAGAGAAGCATTAATTACTTAAAAGATGCAATATTATATATATTAATCACTCTACGATACGATTTGATTACACTACAACAGAATTAGGTTATATATAGAAACACATGTTTAGGACACTTTTGAATAAGTATCTCATTTATATTAAAATTTTAAAAAATATCAACTAATGTCTAAATATAAAGCCCAATTCAATCAAAAATAAAAGATTATTTTATTCAACCCATCACATCCACCCATTTAGTCCGATTACAAACAGAAAAAAAAAGAAAAAAAAAATCGATTAACATCTTCTCTTCTCTCTTCACTCAATTTACTGATATTTTAGACGAAGAGCTATTTCCTGTCATCCTCCTCCGCCATCACAGCCAACGAGATAGAGTTTCAACGGTTGCTAAATGTTTAAATAAATGTTGGTAAATTAGCAACACTCTTTTAGGTTATAGCGACACTCTTTAACTGTCACTATATACCTAGCCACCCCACATATAATAACACTTTTTAAAAGTGTCGGTAATTTAGCTAGCAGTATTTTTTTGACCTGTACCTATATTTAAAAGTGTCGCTAAACTGTTTTTGTTGTAGTAGGGAAAATACTTTATGTGTGTGATAGAAAACAAGAAATATAAATAAGTAAACTAATTACATGCATGGCCATATGAACCATGATATATATATATATATATATATATATATATATATATATATATATATATATATATATATATATATATATATATATATATATATATAACAATACAAATCAATGAATTTTGTACATAACATAACTTATTTATGTAGTTAAATTCCTCACCTAGCTAATGAACTTAAGATTACATGCAAATGAGTAATTACTACTCAAAATGTTTTCACTAGTTAAACTAATAAATTGTAGTGAAACTAGTTAGAATTAAGTACATTGTTAATTAATTTGTGAAAAAGCATGCCCACTAAAGAAAAAGTAGGAGCTAGCCTTTTTTCTAATTTTTTACATGATTCCCATAGAATGGACTAACATGCATATATGCATATATAATTAAACACCCTAGTAATATTATTTTGATCATGATTAATTAGTTACAACTTATCACACTTGTTAAAATATACACACCATATGCATCTTTAATAATTGTGTTACTCCACTAGCTAGTATTAATAGCTCCCTTTCCCCCTCTTAAGTAGAGGCAAAGAAGCTGAGCTTTTGAGAGAGAGAGAGAGAGAGAGAGAGAGATGATAAGAGTGAGGGAGATAGATATGGAGAGGGACTTAGTCGCAGTGGAAGAGTTGGAGAAACGAGTTGAGGTTGGGTCACTTATTGTGGATGAGTTAGGTGACCCAATGTTCCGGATCCGACACGCACCGGACCACATTATGCTGGTCTCTTCCATAGCTTCTTTACTTAGAATTAGTACAAGATCGAATTCATATGAATGATTCAACGGCTTCATAGTTACATGAGCACCTAGCTAGGTTATAACCATGTGGGTCTTAGGACAATTTTCTCGATCAATTAATTGTTATTTATCTGATCGATCTTTCTCAAAAATATGGTCTAACTAGAGTCGATTCTAGCTAACTCGTCCCCTTCATTTCATCAAGAGATCTTGAGTTTTATTATTTCTCACATGATTCGTCATTTTCTATAGCCTGTTTCGTTACTAGTGCATGCGATATGGTTCATGAGCTGATCTCTACAATATTGCATGCGAGGAGGGATGCGTTTTTTATTAGATCAATCTTTTGTCCTGAATATATATATAGATGCACCGAGTGCACGTAGGCTATAGTTGATCACTTTGAAAAGAGATATATAAAATGTGTGCTCCATTTTTATCCCAATCTGTATATGCTTCTAATCCAACCATCTAATAATCAACTTTTTATAACATATTCGTAATAACTTTATAATCCAAGAGAAGCTCCTCATATAATTTTTGTCACAAATATATATATTTTTTTCTTTTTTTGACTATTTAGGTTTGTTTATAATATATTTCTTAACATGTACAGGTGGCAGAGTATGGAGAGAGCAAGGACATAGTGGGAGTAATAAGGGCATGTGTTAAAATGGTGACAAGGGGGAGGCCACCAACAAGCTCAAAACCAGCCTATGTTAAGGTGGCTTATATTCTTGGCCTTAGGGTTTCTCCCTCACACAGGTGAGTTTTTGTTCAATAATTAATTAATTAATTAATTAATTTAGTTGTGCTTAATTAATTTTCTTCACAATCTTTTACCTGTTAGGATTTCTATAAAATTGTGACCCAATTAATCATATTTAAATTTAAATTTACTATAGATAAAGGTCACTTCTAATAGATATATATAGAACTATTTGATATGATATATTTTATTTCTATCACATCTGTTTAAATTAAATAGAATCCAGATCATAGCCGAACTTCTCACTTCCGCAGATTGATAAAAAATTTATTCTCTATAATGCTTTGTGAGTTATTTTATTTTATTTTGATCCTGAATTTTTGGTATGTATTTAATTTTCTTATTATTTTACATATCTAGAAAATCTATCATTACCTTCACAATTTTATCATTTTATTCTTCTTCCTCTTTTTTTTCTTTTCTTTTTTTTTGGTTCTACAAAAAAAATTATTTTTCATCCATTTGATTCCCGCAGAAATTAAATAGTTTTTTTAGAAAAGTTTTTCTATATATTCTATGAAACAGTTTCTTTCTCATTTTCTGACTATTTTTACCAAAGAAAACTGAAAATAGTGTTTCTTATGAGAAACCTTTTTTGTGCTAATTAATCGTGCATCAACTGTATTTCATTTGAAAATAAAATGCAATTAACTTATAAAAATAATTTAATTTTAATTTACTGTATAAGCTTTTATTAATTTTTGATTCTCTTTCGTTGTAATAATTCGATAGTAAACTCAAGACATTCTGAGCCCTACAATAAGGGGTCGTTTGGTTGCATGTAGCTGCAACTGCAATGCAGTTGTAACTCCATGTAAATATAAATTTCGTGTTTGGTTTGATGTCGTTAACTACATTCTTCAGTAACGATACGAAGCTGAGACCGCTATGGATTAATTAGCTCATGGAATTAGCCGTAGTTCATTCTGACGATTTGGAGAGAGTAAACTTTAAATAAAAGGTATACTTACATCCTTAATATTTTTTAAACAAAAATTATTTTTATTTTTTAAATTGGAGGTAATCTCACCATCATATATATAAAATAATAAAATTTTAAAAATTATTTCTCAACTGCATGCAAACAAACAAATTATTTATACTTGCAGCGCTTTCTACTACATCCAACCAAACAAGATTCATGTAGTTGTAAATGGTGTATTTTCAACTGCATGCATTCCTAACTACACTGTATTTATAATTACATCCAACCGAAGGGCCCCTAAAATGTTGAGTTGTCGGATATCTCAAATCAAATGAATTGAAAAGTCGGATACAATTTCTTCTGCTGTAGACGGCGGGGGATCGCGACTGCGCTGGTGGAGTACGTGGAGACGTGGAGCTCCCGCCGAGGGGCCGCCTACGCTTACATGTCGACCACCGCCGAGAACGCGGCCTCCCTCGCCCTCTTCACCAGCCGCCGCCTCTCCTACTCCCCCTTCCGCCGCCCCCTCATCCTCGCCCGCCCCGTCCACTCCCACCCCCTGCCTCTCCCCTCCCGCCGCCCCATCTGCCGCCTCTCCCCTACGTCCGCAGCCGCTCACTACGCCCGCCTCCTCCCCCCCTCATCCGCCGAGCTCCTCCCCCTCGACTTCCCCTCCCTCCTCTCCCACCACCTCACTCTCGGCTCCTTCCTCGCGGTCTCTTCCTCCTCTTCCTCCTTTGCTCTCCTCAGCGTCTTTGACTCCACCCGCGCCATTCGCCTCCGAATCGCCAGGACGCCGTCTCTCCTTCTCCGAACCTCGATGGCAATTCTCCGCGCCCTTGACGCCTGCATGCCGTGGGCGCGCATCCCCTCCGTCCGCGACGTCTTCAAACCCTTCGGCATCTACATCCTGTTCGGCCTGCGCATGTCTGGCCCGGATGGCCCGAGCCTCCTGCGCTCCCTCTGCCGGTTCGCGCACAACCTCGCCGTGCGGAACCCCGCGTGCGCCTTCGTCGTCGCCGACGTCGGCTCCTGCGACCCCGCCCGTGCCGCTGTCCCCCACTGGCGGCGCTTCTCCAGCGATCAGGACGTTCTGTGCGTCAAGCGCCTTAGGGTTAATACTAATATTGACGACAACGACAACGACGATGACGATGACGATTGGATTGCATCGCCTCCACCGTCCGATAAAATGATCTTCGTTGATCCACGGGAGCTCTGATGGACGGTCAATGTGAGGAGCTCCTATGTTCGAATTTTTTAAATTTCTTTTACTTTAAAAATTTTCTATTCAAATTTCAGAATCGCATTGAACGAAACATTTAGAGAAAACCCAATAAGATTGAATGAGAAGCTCTTCATTCTTTTATTTTTTGAGTAAAATAATATGAATATTTAATAGCATAGTTGCCGAACTCTATGGTACCGTTTGGTTCGGGTATAAGCAAGAACTAGCTATTACAGGGATAGATACAAGTATGAGGATAAAAAAAATAGTGTTTGGATGAAAATTGGATTATACCCGAGGATAAGAAAAATATTAGGTAGTTTTATATAGAAAATGGAGGTGTTGGTGGGGATAACCGAGAACTACTATTCTCGAGTAAAAAATTAACATTTTGGGTACAAAAGGGGGGATAAAGGCCTATTCCTATCTCTATCCCCTAACCAAACAAAGCCTATATATATATATATAGGGTCGGGCTACTATACTATTATGAGTACGATCGCCCTCGTACTCATAAGTTGTTTTCGATGATAGAGCTTCCGAATCGATGATCCACACCGTTAAACGTTATTTACAGCATTTAAAACTTCTAGAAATAAAATTTTATAATTTTTCAACATCATTTACCTTACGATCAAGAGGTCTCAAATTTGACAATTTTTAACGGCCGGTATGCGATACTTGCTAGTTTAATGGTGTAAAAAAATCAAAATTTGTTGAATTTTTAATAAAAAAATTATATTTGCTACATAGATAAAGATCAATAACTCCAATCTTGAATTGAAGAATTCGATCATCCTTTTTTAAGGACGTCGTTCGATTTTGACCGTTCATTTTATGCCCGCTTGATGGACTTTATTATGATTTCAAAAATTTACGAAATTTATTTTCTAGAAATTTCAAATACTCTAGATCATATTGAACAGAGTAGATCGTCGATTCGAAGGCTCCATCATCGAAAACAACTTATGAGTAGTAGGGCTCCAATACTCATAATAGTATAGTAGCCATGGCCTATATATATATATAGAGAGAGAGAGAGAGAGAGAGAGAGAGAATTGAGCTAAAATATTTTTAGAAGCACCAATATCTTGGTGCTTCTAAATTTCTAGCACTTGGATCTACTTTCCAATTACTAATATCCCTTGGATCAAATACTATTCCACCTACCACTACCTATCATCATCATCTCAACCTCACATCTTTCCATTTAAGGGTTAAAACTAAAGCACCACCCACTTAGTGCTTTTAGAAGTATTCTAACTCCACTCTATATATATATATATGGTAAACTAATTTTTAAATATATTTCTTTAATTTGTTACCATTAAAATACTTTTTTATTTTATAAGTAAAGTAAACTTTTGGCATTATAAATATGTCTCTCTAAAAATCCCAACTCTTAATTAAAGATGGACGTAAAAATTATTAATTCACCTCATTAACTAAAAAGGATTAAGTATTTTATCTATGGTAAACTAATTTTTTTCTAATGGATCTAATAATATTAGAACTTTTACAGTAGTAATATACAAAATTAAAAATTTTGTAGAAATATATTTGTAACTTACTGTATGTGTAGAAACACGATTGAAATTAACCTAAAATAAAAAACGCTCAGTAGGATTTCACAGTCACGTGCAAGCCACGTGCGCATCTCTGCTTATAGTCTTATACCCTCTCCCCTCCACTCCCAGATCCGCTTCCCCGGCGATCTCTCTCCCTCTCTCCTCTTCTTCTTCTTCTTCTTCTCCTCCGACGCTCATGGGATCGCACGGCTCAGGTAGGACGAAACCCTAACCCTAGAAACCCTCAAACTCCCTCAGAACCCTAATCCCTGGTCGTCTGCTTCCTCATGGCAGAAGCGGAAGCGGAAGCGGGGTCGTCGTTCCTGTCGGACAAGTCGGCGAAGGTGTTCGTGGCGGGGCACGGGGGGCTGGTGGGGTCGGCGGTGCACCGGCGCCTCGTCTCGCTGGGATTCACGAACCTACTCCTCCGCCGCCGATCGGAGCTCGACCTCACCTCCCAGGCCGCCGTCGACGCCTTCTTCCTCCTGGAGCGGCCCCGGTACGTGATCCTGGCGGCCGCGAAGGTCGGCGGCATCGGCGCCAACTCCGCCCTCCCCGCCGACTTCATCGCCGACAACCTGCTGATCCAGACGAACGTCGTCCGCGCCGCCCACATCGCCGGGTCCGTCCGCAAGCTCCTCTTCCTCGGATCCTCCTGCATCTACCCCAAGTTCGCCCCACAGCCCATCCCGGAGTCGGCCCTCCTCGCCGGCGCCCTCGAGCCCACCAACCAGTGGTACGCCGTCGCCAAGATCGCCGGCGTCAAGCTCTGCCAGGCATTCCGCCTCCAGCATGGCCTCGACGCCGTCTCCGCCATGCCCACCAACCTCTACGGCCCCCGCGACAACTTCCACCCCGACCACTCCCACGTCCTCCCCGCCCTCCTCCGCCGCTTCCACCTCGCCAAGCTCGCCGCCGCCCCCCGCGTCGTCGTCTGGGGCTCCGGCGCCCCGCTCCGCGAGTTCCTCCACGTCGACGACCTCGCCGACGCCCTCCTCTTCCTCATGGACCGCTACTCCGACCTCGACCACGTCAACGTCGGCAGCGGCGCCGAGATCTCCATCCGCGACCTCGCCGAGATGGTCCGCGACGTCGTCGGCTTCCAGGGCGAGATCGTCTGGGACCCCTCCAAGCCCGACGGCACCCCGCGCAAGCTCATGGACAGCTCCAAGATCGCCGCCATGGGCTGGAAGCCCAAGATCCCCCTCCGCGACGGCCTCGTCGAGACCTACAAGTGGTACGTCGAGAACGCCGCCGCCGACCACCATTCGCAGCCGCAGCCGCAGCTGCAGTGAAGGTATACGATATTGTGATGCTTGCTGTTCCTCATTGTTGTTCTCATTGTTGTTTTAATACCATTCCTTGTATACTTAGCCTTACTTTGAGTGGGTCGGAATTATTCCGGAATAACTCCCTGCTCGGATGGTGGTTCTGTAGTGTTGCTTTCGTTCCGTCTCGAATTTATTTAGTGAAAAAGTGATGCTTTTGAATAATTCCTGGAATAAATTTGATACCCGGACTTGCTTACAGTTGATGCTCCGTGATTGATTTAGTTTAGTGTTCTGTTCGCTAGTGCAAACATCGACTAAGGGAACTGTGGATGGATTTAATGTGTTCTTTAGATTGTGGGAATAAATTTAGAATTTCTTTTTTTTCTTTTGGGAATAAATTTCAATGATAAGGATTTACTTGGAAAGAGAGAAATAGGATCATTCAATGTGGCGGTGCGAATAATAGTTCTGGTTATATCCTAGAATAACCCTGTTCGACTATAACGAATTTTCGTAAGCGGTTTTTGCTGCATTTTGGTTTATGAAGGGGAATAATCTGAGCTATCATTCTCATCCGCCGACCAACAGTGCCTTAAATGTGGATTGTTTCAAAGATAACATTTCCGGAGTTAGGAAATTCGTGCTGTTACGAAGTTGAATAAGAGAATAGTTGTTGGTCTTCGATGAATCATACAATTACTTTGGTCAGATTGAAGTGGTTAAATATTTTATATGAATCTAGTCAATTTAATTGTATGACTATTTTCTTCCCTGCAAATCGTTTTTACGGATCATAACTGCTTCATAGTTCCTTACGAAATCATGCATATTCAACCAAATAGCTATTTGGTTCATTCATTGCCTTGTGATAAATTTTATTGTCTAGTTTCCAACTTCTTGAGAAATGCTGAATTTTTGCATAATATTTGCTTGAGAAATGCTGAATGACAAACATCAAGCTGCTTCTCTTTGGTTAACTAAATTTGTGTATTGCCAAACAGATCTAATTTGATTTTTTTTAAAAAAAAATTTCCAAATTGATATTAGTTGCACCTTCGCATTACTTGTCTGCCTGCTATTACCTGTCAGAAGATATGAGAGTAATTAAAACCAACTTATCGTTCGAAGTGATAATTTGTTCTACTCTTGGTTGTTGGATCACCTCATAGGAAGACTGCACATGATATTATTGCTAAGTATATGATAATTCGTTCTATTCTTGGTTGTTTGATCACCTCGTAGGAAGACTGCACATGATATTATTGCTAACTATTGGTGTTGAGCCTGCTCCATTTATGTTCTAATTTGATTTCTTGGAGAAGGTATTGAGTAAAGGAATTGAATGGAGCGTGACTTTGGATGTGAAATCTGTGTTGTTTGCCTCGTGTGGCTGGTCGAGCCATTTTTTTGTTAGATCCCGATATTATTATTCTATATACCTATTTCTTTCTTGTTTCATATCATATTTGTTATTTTTTCTTAATCAAGTCTGGCTGGAACAAATATGGATTTAATTCGAGTCTTGTACGTCAGTACTAATTTCTTAAATTCTGATCTCTGTCTGTCTTTCTCTATTGTATGTTCTCATCGTGCCATAGCTTGAGAATTGACAAATTCTTGTCTTTAATGTTCCTCTCCTTTGTTTGCTCTATTCTTCATTTTCTGTTTAGTCATATTCATATCATTTCGTTCCGAATGATAACTGCTTAGCACTAGAGTGGAGCATTTCTACTCATATGGTACAGCTATTCTTAATTATAATTGAGGATCGAGCAGAAAAAGAACTAGTACTTTTTTATACCTCATGTTTGTATATGAATGACCCGAGAATTGGAAACCAGAGATAGCCCAACTTTATTGAGAAGTTCTTATGAAAGTTATATGAGATTCATGTAAAATTTGCAAGTTCATTATCTTAAGAACTTGAAAGAAAGACTTGGCCTTAGATGGGTTTGCTTAGGGTTTAGAGTGTGCAGGAAGGGCTTCATATCTGTACAAGTTGCTCAAAAATTAATGGATCTCGACGCCTTGCTATGCTGTAAAAGTCATTGATTTTTAACCTCTCTCTTCTTCTTTTTGTTCTTTAGACATCCCTGCTTTACTGTATGGATTCATCAATCTGTCACTACTTTTTTATGGCAATACTGACTATTGTGGTTGCATCTTCTTTAATTATTCACCGCCGACATTCTTTTAAATGCAAATTACAGCAAGAAACTAAAATTTTGGTCTCTTTTTTCTTGTCCTCTTTACCTTCTCGTTCTGTTTGTTCTATTTTAACATTTGAAACCCTTGTTGATTGTCGTAAAGAGCAGGTTTTGCAAGTGTGGATTCTCTTATATGAAGTGTGGTGAGTTCTTTCGAGACATCGTATTCTCTTTTATCTAGTTATGTACCCTGAAATCTAGTAACATTCTTTGAAATTTTCCTCTACCTTCTTGATCTGCAATGTACTTAATTAACAATGTACTTAATTCTAGTTTCTCCAAAATTTTATATCATCCATTTTGAAATAATTCTATTAATTATTAATTATAAAGATCGTTCACGTGGTCGAGTTTTTAGCCGTTGGATTGAGAGATGTGCGGTTAGGATGATGTGGACCTCCTAGGGTTAAGTGGGTGGGTGGTTGGTTGAATAGTATGATCTAACGGGTGAAAATCATCAAAAGGGTGGATCTAACGGTGGAAAATTTGGTAGCACCGAGTGTTTCGTGCTATTGATAGCATAGCAGCCGGACTCTAGTTTTGATGCCTAAATAATATATTCTCCAAACTTATTTGGTTTATAAATAGATTCTATATAAACATTACAGTAGATATAAACAGAAGCAGGAATAAACTTTTTTATATTCGTAAATTTTCGACCGTTGGATGAAGAAATGTACGGTCAGGATGATAGTGGAGTGAGTGGTTTGGTTAAACAGTATGTATGATCCAACGAATGAAAATAGCTAAAGTGGTAGATCTAATGGCCGAACACTTCCGAGTATAAAGAGTACATAGTAAGTGAATTCTAAATTACAGATCTCATCAATTAAATTATATTTTAATTTAATAATACAAATAATCAAATATTAACCACGCATCAACATGTATTCGAATCACAACCCAAACGATATTGATTTATTTAATACTAAACTATTATGATTTCGAATATAAATATTAAAAATAAAAATCCGATGGATATGAACTTTGACTATACTCGATTCTAATCCGAACATGAATTTATTTTACATTATATATAATATGTGTATAAAAATTTGATGTTATATTTGAATTTAATGTAATATACTTTAAAATATTAGAAAAAAATAATTATTATTTCGGATTTGAATTTTAGAGTTCGGATTTCGAATTTTTGGTTGGGTTTGGGGTTTGAATATGGATTTCTAAAATCTGTCGAAGTTTGGATTTAGATTTCGGATTTGGAGTCGAATTTTTAAGAATCCATCCCGAATCCGACCTATTAATATCCCAATGGTTGGAGAAATTTAATTTCTACTCTTGAGCGAGAAAAAAAAAAAACTAATAAACTTTTAAAATCTCCTTAAAGAGAAGATTTGAAAAAATATATATATTTAGAGGGATAATTTGAAAAAATATATATATTTAGAGGGATAATTATGATATTATTAATTTTGTAAGAGTATTTATGATATTATCGATTTTTTGAAGGGTACAGATGAAATTAACCCCTTATTATTATTATTAGAGTTCCTGTTTTAGACCTTACAAAAAGACAAAAAATAAAATAAAATAAAATCGAGTGGTGTCTCTCGCTTTTTCTCTCACCTCCCACCTTTCTCTCTCTTCCCCACCTTTCTCTCTCTTCGGAGGAGAATGATGGTGATGATCCCTCTCCTCGCTCTCCTCCGACGATAACGCGGCGTGTTCTCGGACTTTCGCTCGCTCCTCCGATCTCTCTCTCTCTCTCTCTCTCTCTCTCCCCCAACCCTCGAGGTATCTTCTCGATCTCACGCCATTTGATCTCGTTTTCTAGAGGTTTTTCCGATCCGATCCGGCGATCTCTACCTGATAATTTCGGTGTTCGTCATGATTTCCTGCGTTGTTGTGTGCGATCCGTGTGGGATCTCGTCACATATGTGAAAATCGGTGTTTTGATTGGGCATGTGTTGAGTACGATTAGGCCGTGATTAGGCGTTGGATTCGCTGTTTCTTTGTTGGTTTTTGAGTTGGGGATTTGGCATTTGTTTTCGTTCCTCGTTATTTATTAAATCTCCTGCGAAATTAGGAGGAATTAGGGTTATCTGTGTGATACTGTTGCAGTTTACATTTTAGGCATAGGTTGGGAATGTGTTCTCTACATGTTTGGATCTCTGAGCCTTCAATGCTAGAAAATTGTGGTGGAAATCTCTGCAGATGAGTGCTCAATGCGGCCGCTTTTCCGCATCGAAGGTGCGGAGCTCCAAAGTGCTTTTCGGTTTTCTTCGACTCTGAATCGGCCATGTGGAAGTGCAAGTTGTGCAAGCTTTAACAGTTTGGTTATTCCGCAATACTGAGTTTCCGGCGGAAATCAATCATAAGAAACCCTAAGAGGAAAGTCATCCACATTTTAGGGCATGGTTTCTACGTTGAAATCATCATTTTCTGACACTGTTTGCTAAATTAGGAGGGAATTTCTAGAATTCCATGTTTTCTTTTTGTTTTCCCTGCAAATCTTAGCTCATGAAACATTTTGTAATCGCCCTAATTACATTCGAAATCCAATTATGGTAGGTGTTGTTTTATGTAGTTCGGTAGATCATCAACACAATAACATGGTTCATGGCCCCAGCGGTATTTTGTCTCATTTTCTGATGATGGTTTACGTTCGTGCTCTGAGTTGCTCTGTTTTTCTGTTTAATGCAGGATTTAAGCGGTTTCGACGACCATGGTTCTCGATTCATCATTACCCTCTCCTCGTCGGAGATCTCAAAACACACTGTTTCTACCATCATCGCCATCCAAGAAGCAATGGGGCCGTGACGAGCTCGGCGGCTGGTCTGTTCTTCTTGAGCGGCATCGCTTCCTTCTGACTATGCTAATGCTATTGGCATTCCTCTGCACCGTCTATTTGTACTTTGCGATCACTCTGGGGGAAACAAATTCGTGTGCAGGACTGTCAGGAGATGAGAGAGCAAGTTGTCTGGCAAAATCTTCACTGCACAGCAGGAAATTGAAGTTCTTCTGAGAAGATTGCCTAAAAGATTTCATAGAAATTTGATTTCGAAAGGGGTGATTATCCCAATTTTTTTGCTTCTCCAGATTAGAGGGGGGGAAAAAACATAATCAAGTAATTTTAATTGTGTGGCTGATCATTTTACACTGAGAAATTATTATTCTTCGCTTCAAGATTATTATCAGTTGTAAGTTTTCGTGCAGAAGCAAATCGATGAACTAATTTTTGCAAATTGGTGATATTCATATCTGTAGATGGTCTCATTTCCTTCTGTATCTGCTTGCTGTATATGTAAGTTTGTTTTGGCTTCATCTATTGCTTTTTGATCAATAAAGGTGGAAGAGAATGATTAAGGCTTCGTTTGATATTGCGGGGAGATTACGTTATGTGTGGTGAGAAACGACGATGGAAAAATATCTTGTTTCCGTACGTAATATTGTGTTCCACATATTGCGGTCAGTCAGTTACAATATATTTTCTACAGTCCCATCGAAGTTCCATCAAAGAACGTAGAAGCATTTCTTTATATACTTTTTCTCAACTTTATTCTATCTAATAGTGTTAGATCCACCTCAATACCAAACTAAGCCTAAAAAGATGGAGAGGTTTTCTTTACTTTCATTTTTTTTCTCTCTTTCTTTTAAGTTTAAAAGGTGCCTTAGGTAATTTGGATCTAGAAATTTGTGTTTAACCTTTTATTTGATCTCTTTGACTTCAAGAACCTATTCATTTCATTGCTGTGTTCTTCATTCAAAACCAAGGATAAATTTTTTGAATAGTAACAATCCACTAGAAAGAGAGAGAAACCTGGTTTTTCCCACATTTTTATGATAATACAATGCAGCTAATCATATCTTTGGATTCATTAATTACAAATGACACAAACAATACTCTCTCACTTAAAAACTTCTCTAAAGCATAAATTGTTGCCCCTCTAAGATGGTGTATAGCTAAAACAAGTACACAAAAGTGAACTCAGGACAACACAAAATCTCACAAAACAGAGTCCTTGAAGCTTCAATTTCCATCTCTCCTATTTTTCATCACAAAAAAGAAAGAAAAACCCTAGAATTCCATCCACTTGTTCTATCTTCTCAAGTTGAGAATGCGAAACTCCAATGATTTTACAATCTTTATTCAGTACTCAAAAGGAAACGATGCGCGTAATCCTGTCACCGGTTGATCCACAAAAGGAATGGTAATTTTTTCTCATTTTACAGTGAGCAGCAAAGCTTCGAGTCGATCGATGCCAAGCAAATGCAAAATGCTTGGTAACCAGTCAGTGGATACCTGCAAAGATATAGATCAATCATGCAATTTTCTTTCATTAATTACGATAATCAAATGTGAAATTAACACATATGAAATAAATTAAGATGATCTACCTGAAGTCCATTATGTATTTCGACTTACCGATCCTGCCAAGCTGCAATATTGTCTGCCTTCCATTTTCCTGCTTGCATATCATCAATGTGACAATAATTATTATCTTGACAATTTCTGACACTGCTAAAATATGCGTCTAATTCGCTATTAATTTATGCTTTTTCATGCTAGATTAACTTCGCAGCACTTAAAAAGTCGTTGTTTAAATTGTGCAGTAAACAACTGAAGATTCCGACAGACTGACACAAACTATGATTCTGAGAAAGAACCGAAAATAATACCTCGACAGTCAACTGAAAATTCTTCACAGATGTTTGCACTCTATGGCCTGTTCTTCCTGCCCTTTCTCTGAAATCTAGTTCATACCTTTTCGTCGCCTGGGGGGAAAAAAAAAATAGAGAATCGAAAACCAGCTTCAATTCATAACATGTCAAAATATCCCTTCCATTTTTATTTTTTTTTTCTGAAACTCCTTACATAGTTGTAGTACGGACTCCTCGAGTAGAGTTGATGGGCTCTATCCCTCTTCTCCTCCCAATTTTTTGGAAGTCCATTCATGTGTTGAATCTGCATTATTCTGAATGTTAGAATTCATACATTCCATGTAGTAATTAAACTTTGGTAGAACTAAACATGCTCAAATTACCTTAGTACTCGTGCTCTTTAGTTGCATGGATTGGTGCTTCGGTATCCATGCCCTCATGCTTCGACAACTCCCGGTGAGGGTAGTTATTGTAGGAATAAACCTGCCGTGAACATAGTGATCTTAATTTTGCATTGTTGAAAATTTGAAACCAAGATCTTATATCCTCAACTTACAAGAATCAATGTTAGTAAAGACGAAATAACTTACGCAACAACTCCTAGAAGTCGCTTAGGCTGATCTTTTGATGAGTTAAGTGGTCTTTCCTGCAATCGTCGACAGCAACAATTGTTCAGTTTACGAAAGAATTCATATATCAGAATTCTCTTCTTTGTGACGGAAAGAGCGATGGTAGATCGACAAACCTGATCCCATATTTGGTATTTTGATCCCATGAGATTAGCCGACATAGCCCCTAAGAAACTCTCATCTGAAGCGCAAGATATACCTTTCGGATTCTGGGCGACAATAAATAATGATCTGCCTTTTCTCCGTCTATGGCGAGCAACAGCTAGCTTCCGATCTTGTCGTCCGCGACCCTCCTGTAAAGACATTCAGAACAACTGTAACATCCAAATTGCAGTCAAGTAGTACATCGATCAGAGATGTATTTCACCAAAAATCAAATTAATTCGAACCGAAAAGTTTACTGAGGCCATCTAAAGTGCCCTAAGCATAAATTTGAGTTTGCCCCGAAATTGATATTCACAAGCTCACCTTCAGATGTTATATCAGAAACTATATATATTCTGGAGAACAAATTAACTTAATATCTTCATTATCTTAATATGTTGGAGTTAACTGAAATAATGAACTACAATTCCATTGAAAAAAACTTAAAAATAAAATGTAACTCACATTGGTGTAAAGAGAATAGAGGGCCACACCACCCTTCCCATTGGCAGGTTCCTTGGCTATAATGCAAGTACACCTCCCAACATCCAAAGGAAGAGGCCTACACAGCAATGACCTGAGACCACCACATAGTATACACACTTTTAGCCCAATGCATCCAAATTCTCATATAATTAGATCACTAGCTAATTTGGTCAACTCTGTTGGCTTAAATAGACCAGCATCCTTCCTATGGCGGGAGGCCACGTTAGGTCGAGCCACATTCAAAATGGCCGAAGGTCGGATTGGATCGAGTCATATTTGAAATAACGAAAGGCTGGTCGAACTGAATCAAAATCGAGATCCATGTTGTGCGCTATGCCTGCTCACTTTAAGAGAATTATTTGTATCTTTCTAATAACTCGAAATTTTAGAATTAATGATTCCGCTTACGGTCCACAAACCAAGGTTTTAAGTGCCCGCCGACACGAATTGTATCCACCCATCTCATGCCGATAGCACAGCTTAAAACTTTCTATTCTTCATAAATTAATAAGTAATTTTTTCAATAAAATTCAAAAAATGTGATAAAAAGGTATAATAAATAGTTAGAATATTTTGTTGCTAAAGAAAATAAATATTTCATGCTATTATGTGTCGGCATGTAAGAATTTTTTTGACCAGCACGCATCGGCACAGCTCGGCACGCACCATGCCATATCATACCGGCAAGTTTTCGGCACGACCTCGTACCACAGCACTTAAATCCTTGCCACAAACTCTACCCAATTTGGCGAATTTCAAGTTAAGAACCTATTTGTCTAGTACCATTTAATAGTACGAATACTTAATCCTACTGTAAAAACAGAAGTTTCAAATTAGAGCTTTCTAGTTTTGGAGCTATAACTGCAACCAACCGAAAACAGAAAATACACCACTGGCACCTGTTGGGCAGGGTGGACCACGAGGAGGCCGGCGCCGACTCCGAATCGGAGAACTCCCAAACATCCGACGACGATGAATGAGGCGGTTCCCACGGCCTGGAGCCGCCGCCGAGGCTCGAATCGGGCTCACTCAATTTCATGCACAGCTGCAGGGAAGAGGGCTTGAGTGCCACTCTATTGAGCTGGCCTTTGGCTCCTGATGTCTGCTGCTGCTGCTGCAGCTTCTTCCCCTTCCAAGAAGTGAATGGCTGGCCACTGCCGCCGCCGCTGCCACCGCACCCGGTCGTGTCGACGGCCGGGACCAAATTCTCCTTATCGTTCGCCGAGTCGGAAGCGGAGTTGTTGGTCATTGGATTAAGATTGAGGCATTTTAGAGAAGTGGTGGAGGGAGATGAGGAGTTTGTGTTGTTGTGGGGAAGCAATGGGGCTTTGTTTAGGCCACTCATTAGGAAGAGTTTGTGTGTGTGTGTGTGTGTGTGTGTGTGTGTTTTGAGGAGTTGTTGTAGTAAGTAGTAATTAGTAGTAGCATAGTAGCGTTCTTGTTCTCTTTTTAGTTTTAAACTTCAAAAAAAAAAAAAAGGTGGGAAAAAAAAAAGTATAAAGACCCCCTCAGCTATAGATCTCTTTGAAAATAGCCCTCTCAACTTTGTTCCTTTTAATTTAAAAAATTACTATTTATATCATCAAAAAAGTGAATGTAAATCTTACACTTCTCAATTTAAAAGTTTAGTATGATTCTTTTAAACGAAATAATAGTTCTTAGATGAAAGGGTGTGATTAATATCTCTTTTTTTGTATATAGATGTAGCATTACCTTGTTTATTAATATCTCTTCGATTCCTTAAAATTTTTAAATTATACAGTTTGTCCAAAAAAAAAAATATATAAATTTCATCAAACTTATCAAAAACTTTATCAATTTTAATAATTTTAATTATAATTTACGGAACGAAGCTAAAACAACTAACGATATCCGGTTAATAAAGCAACTAAATTTAACACAACGTTTAACTTGTACGGTAGAATCAAGGATTTAAGTCGTAAATGGGATCGTCTTGAAACTTACACACGCATGCGTCTTGGCCGTCTTGATGCGTCGGTCAAAAAATTCTTATGTACCGACACATAATAGTATGAAATATTTATTTTTTTAACAACAAAATAGTCTAACTATTTATCATATTTTTTTATCACATATTTTAAATTTTATTGAGAAAATTACTTTCTAATTTAAAAAATAAAAGGTTTTAAGCTGTGCCATCGGTACGGGGTTTATATCGTGTCGATATCTTGTTCGCACAGTACGGCACGGTGGATACGGTTCGTGCCGACGGGCACTTAAAACCTTTGGTAGAATAATAACTCAAATACAAGAAAAAAATATTATTTTTACTTACTTGAATGGATTAAAAAATTTATCAAATGTATCGATTCACCAAATTTAATGGTTCTATTACAGCTTAAAAAAAGTTATTAAATTTTCCGAATTTTAATAATTTTCAAATAAAAATAAAAATTAAGAATTAAGAAGATGGTGTGATTAATTAGAGTTGAGGGGTCTTTTGCAAAGAGGCGTATAGTTGAGGTGGGTCTCCATACATTTTCACTATAATAATAAAGTGGTGGGAGGAGTAATTTGAATTTGAAATAATTATGGGTTTTATTGGGAACGGTGCATGCACAGGAAAGTAACGGCTATATAATCCTTGGAAGTTGTTTCACGTGAGCTTACGACTTTTTTTTTGGACTTTTTTGTAATAATGCGTCGGGAATGGGTTTTTTTTTTTTTTTTGAATGGCGGTATGATACTCCGCGGAGGAGATTGATTTGACACGTGTCGACAAATAATTGGGTGAGGGGTGAGTTTGGTGTACAAAACAGGTAATTCAATTGTTTTTTTTGGAAAAACTTCAAATACCACCGACGTGGTTTCGCACTTTTTCGCTTTAATATCATTTGATTTAAAGTGTATCAGTTTAGTACTCTGTAATTTTATTTTTATCTTTTTATTATCAAATTTACTAATTCTTTTCGTTAAATCAGTGACAAATTTAAAACTAGAGGGTATTAAAGTGAATATTCAATAAACCTATATGGGGTATCTGAAGTTTTTTGTATTTAATTTAATAAAATATTAACGAAAAAGTTGTCGAAAAAATAAAAATGAAACCACAGGACACTAACTTATATACTTTAAACCACAGGACACTAATAAAGTGAGAGAGTGCGAAATCACATGGATGCTATTTGAAGTTTACCCTTGTTTTTTGGCTAAATTAAATAAAAACCTCCGTCAATATCTTTTTTTTTTTTTTTTTTTTTTTTTTTTTTTTTTAATCGTTTCCTTTCTGGCTTTTTAGTTTAAAAAATAAAAAAAAATATTCACAATGACGTACACACATGATAAAATAATCAAATTGTCCTCATCTTCTCATCTCCTCCTCCCTAATCTTGCTTATCCCAGCGGCTGAGGAGAGCGAAAGCTTATGTTTGAGCATAGACATAGGGGTGGGCAAGGGCGAGACGGTGGAGGGCGAGGTGGTGGCTAAGAGCATCTTTGTGAGCATAGATGAGAATCTCAAGAATATTTTGGATATAAAAAATAAGATATAACGGAACACTGACGATGGGAGTCGAAGTAAACATTTTTTATTTTTTAAGTAGGCAAACGGTAGGTTTTTTAATGATAGAGAGAAAAATAAAAACATGGGTATTGACACGGAAGTTTTCTGTAATTTAACCTTTTTTTTTTCTTTTTTTTCTTTTTTTTGGAGTTTTGTGGGTTTTTTTTTTAAGATAAGAAAGAAGAAAAAAAAAAAGAGAAGAAAATGTATGGAGACCTAAAATTTTTTACTTGCAATTATCTTTTAAAATTGATTAATTTTAGTTTAGAAAAAGTTGAGAATTTTATCAAATTCATTCATCAGTAGTTTTACTAAATTTAATGATTTTTTTATTTATTAGCGAATAAGACTTGCATAAATTTTTAAGTAAATTACCAGAATAATTCTATTCTAACAAATCAAAATTAATGGATCCTTAATCCAAAAAATAAATTAATTAAAGTTGAGGGGGTCTCTACATATTTTTATTTTTATTTTTTGTAGATTAAGCATAAGAATCAGTGATTAGCTAAATGCATAAATAAATAAGTAAATAAATAAGTAAATAAATAATTTGGATGGAAGAGGCGTAACGCTACTGTAAAGTATAGCTTTTATATGATTATTATTATTATTATGATTACTCTCGGGACTAATCAAATCTAACCGGTGAAATTAATTAAAAAATGTTAATCTATATAAAAGTTATAAACTTATCCTTTTTTTTTCCTAATTTATGAAAATAAGGCTGGATTAGGAATATTTTTAAAAAAAATCTATATAGGAAAAAATTTTTCTCTAAAGGAGGCTAGACAAGGCAATAGTTCGATTTTACTGCATTAATTATAACTATGGCTTTTTTGTGCATTTAGTCACTTGAAAAAATTATTTTAAAAATAATTCCAGTAAATTTATATTTACAAAAATAATCTTAATCCTGCCACGCAAGTGCCACGTCAGCGCCACGTGAACGGGGCTGGAGTCAGTTTGTTAAGTTGAACACGGTGAATCATTCACCGTGTTTAGACACGATGAATAGTTTACTGTGTTTGAATATTGCGAAAGTAAATATATAGGGAATATAGATATGGAACACGGTGAACCATTCACCGTGTTTGAACACGGTGAATGACTTAGCGTATTCAACTTAAAACCTTAGCGCTGATGTGACACCTACGTGCCGGGAATAGGACCAAATTTGCAATTATAAATTTGATGGGATCATTTGTAAAAATAAAAATATTTTGAGATGGCCAAATACAAAAAAAAAACCCTTACAATTTTTACGTCTAAATTCAATAATTATTTCAAATTTTTTGCACCCATTTAAAATAATGGCAAAGTGCAGCGAAGTAATCGAGATAGGGGTTAAAGTGCAAGGAATATTTTTTATATAATTTAGCCTATTAAAAATTTAAAAAATTAAACTAATAATTAACTGTCAAATGTATAAAACTAACTTGTTACTTTTACGCTTGCAGCACGACGTGGGCATATTCTCCGATGACTTCGCCTACAAACGGCGTGATACTAAGCTCGATAAGCTCTCTAAATTTGGCAGTACAAATTAATAAGTCTTAACGAGTGCTCGATGGGCGGAATAAACATGGTTGGCTATTTATAAAAATAGTGCAGAATACAACATTGCCAACTATAATTCAAACTTTCCCGCCAACTAACAACCTTTCAATCTCACCTCCTCCCTCCTCCACCCCTTCTCGGCTTTCACCTCCGCCTGCTGCTGTTGCAGAAGCACCCAAATCCGTCTCCGGGATGAGGAACAGCAAGCCGAGGGGGAGCAGCCGAAGCACATTCCGGACGACGACCGCGACCCACAGGTTGCCGAACTCGGCCCGCGAGACGCTCAGGAGCCGCAGCAGGGCGCCGCCGCCCCACGAGGACACGAGCATCGCGGCGTGGTCGACGGCCATGAGCAGGGCGAAGAAGGCGCCCTCGACGCCGCCCGGGCAGAGCCGGGCGCTGAGCACGAGGAGCGGCATCCACCGCACGCGCCCGATCAGCTGCGAGACGCCCTCGTCGGCCACGGCGAACAGGGGGTCGGGCATATGCAGGCGGCGGTTGAGGCGGAGCAGGAGCGCGAGGTCGAGGAACCCCGCGAGGCTGGAGAGGAGCTGGGTCCAGAAGAGGAGCGCGCGGAACGGGCGGCGCTTCAGAAACGTTTGGTACAGCGTCACGCCCAGGAGCGAGCCCGCGGAGCCGGCGGAGTAGATGAAACTGATGGTCCCCTGCCGAGTAAAATCACACGCAGTTCGTCGCCTTAGAAAAAGTATTCAGCGTCTGGGCTCGAGACTTTCAGGTCGGCCCATGACGTGGGCTTGAATTAAATGGAAGGAAATTAATATGCTAGGAGCCTGACGTGACTCGAACTCAGAATTTCCTGCTCTGATACCATGTGAAACAACCGATATACTCTAAAAGCTTAAGCTGTTAGAGAACGGTGTTTTAAATATTTTTATATTTAACATTCATACCTTCAAAATGAAACAACTAATCCGCGAATTCGATCGGAGCATACCTGGGAGAAGGAAGGTCCAGATTCAGTATCTGTATACCAGTAGAACATTCCTTCCTGGATGTTTATGCTCACTGCAAGTGATGTGAACATAAACACACAAGGCCTCCAAACATCTGAGCATTTCATGGTTTCCCACATTGTGTCTTTTGCTTCAACCAACTTCTCGCATATCTGATAAGATCAAGTAGATCAGAAGCTTATTACATGCAACTGTTACCATGCTCTTCAAATAGGATGATTAATTTGATCTGATTATATATCCATGTATATATACTTCACCTGTTTCCGCGTCGAGACTGGCACCTGAGGCTCTTTGAGCACCATTCCGACTGAAACAACTAGTGAAGCTGGAATGCTTAGCAAGCCAAGAACACCCTTTAAGCACAAGATATATAAATGTGGATGTTGTTAAATTCAATGAATAATACACATAAATGCTTGAGTAAATTGGCTAATTATGCCTTGAGAGTTAGTTTAAGTACTAGATATGAGGGATAAATGTGGCGTGAGGTTTGTATTTTTTGTGCTTTTAAGTCCTAACCTTTGAACCTAGTGCATTCATAAGTTGGCCACTAATGGCAAAGCCCAGAAGACCCCCGATGGACGAACTTAATCCGCAGAGGCTTTGCATGTCGGAGGCGAGCAATGGATGGTTCGCGCTGTTTTCTGCAACGCAAGCGTCGATCGTTACGTCGGCGATCGCCACCCCGGCGCTTCCTATTGTCATTAGCAGCAATGCAAGAAGGGGGCAGAGATCCTTTGGCAGCCACAGGATGAGCATAGAGACACCTCCCAAGAAACCTGTATATATATACATGATTTCAATCTGAATGATAAGAATACTTATGTAACATAAGTGTAAATTAATGTGGGATGAGCATGAGAGATGAACATTTACTTAGTTATACAAACATTAGCTTCAAACGGAAGAAAATTTTATCAGATACGTCTTTATGTGATCCTCACAAGCAAAAATGTTTGAAAGTTACGTCTGCGGAGATCTGAAAGCAAAAGTTCTAATTTGAAACTTTTATGACTGACGGTTTCTAACCGCAGCAGGAAGATGCTGGCGAATTGTCGTCAGAGATCTTCCAAACAGCTGCGAATTTAGGACTGAAGTTACAAACCAAAAGAAGTTCAAAAATCGTTAGTTAGGGGGCGAAGAACATTGCCTGCAAGGATGAAATAAGGCCTTCTCCTGTATCCGCCGACGGGGAGAACATCAGTAAGCAGCCCCCACAATGGCTTTACAATCCAAGGAAGGGAAGTGATCCCCTGATACACCTGAGCCTCAGAAGGCTCCACCCTCTGCACATCCTTCCAGTAGTAATCCGTCGCCACCCGCGCGACGGCACCGCCGAGGCCTTGGCTGACTCCGTTCACGGCGACTACGCCGTAGACGAAGCTCCAGTGCATCTCCTTCGCTAGCATTCCAAGCCATTGCAGCGGAGAGCAAAGGAATGCATGAAAGAAACCCTTTTGGTGTGTGCTTTGTTTGTGCAGTAGGCTAGTTTTGTTGGCAGAGCTTTCATGAGCTGGTTGTGGTTCCATTGGGATTCTTTTTAGTCAAGGAGAGGAACTCAAAAAGCATCTAGCTTTATACACTTCATAAAAAAAAGATGCTTATTCACTTTTGCAAACAAGGTATTGATCTTTTGAATCAAAACTAGAGAAAAACACTCTTGATTGAGATTCCATGCATGGTAAGAGAAGGGCTTTTGTAGGAGATTTAAGGGCCACTTTGGCCCCACAATAAGTTCCTTTTTTTTCCTCTTTTTTTTCTTCTGTACTGTACGCAAAGCGTCAGCGGTTAATTCAAATCAATCTAATCTACAAAAAGAAAAACAAAAATTCGCCGACAGCTTCGCAGTGCGATAAATTTCGAAATACGATTTACGAAGGTAAAAAGAAGAGATATAGCCGAAAAAGCTCTTAGCAGTGCTTCCGAACTATACGAATGAGAATCAATGCAAAAGACAAAAAATGGTGCCACATCTTGAGTAAGTACCTACAAAAAGTACTACATATACGATCGAAGATCAAAAGAAATTCAATATGTTGTGCATGGGCATTGAATTTTCGAGGAAATTCTCCGAGGAATCTGGAGGAAAGGAGGAGGAAATTGAGGTGGTTCCTGCATGCAAAACGAGAGGCATATTTTCGGCATTGGTGGATGTTGTTGCTGCAGTACAGTTTCTGGGGATTTGTGTGATGTTAATGGACAAAACTGAACTGCTCCCCTGTCATTTCATTCTTATTTTTCATTTTAAGATACACCGATCATATTCACGCATACTTTTTTTTTTCGATTCAGAATACCTACCAACTGAACTATACAGTTTGTAAAATGTATTATTTTAATATACTGTGATTCATAAGTTTTATCATTTTAGTACCCAACAGTGAAATAAAGATAACATTATGTGTTGGCAAAGTAAAAAGAGAATTGAACTGCATTGTAGAAAACTAAAAATGCACTAGACCAAGAAGATAGAAAACAGAAAAATCGGAGAACACCGAACAAATGGATTCTGGAAAGCCAAAAAAAAAAATTGTATAATTGGATAGATATCATAAATTCTTCAATTTTCTATTCACCAATAATCAAGGTTTCCACAGCGCCACGGTACATTATTCTTTCATCTCCAAAAAGAATCTGCATACTAACCATAAATGTTAAGTATTTAAACCTCAAAACTCACAATTCGACGGTGAAAAATCTATCCCGCGTACAAGGTAACCCTACCAAAATTTATATCCTCTTTTTTGAGAATCGCCAAAATTTATACTAAGTACAAGTTGAATTCTCCCTTTATGTCAGCCAACAGGTAGGTTCAGGAACGATCTGAATGAATGTTATCAGTTAGCGCGGCAACTGTGGCTACAAAATATTTACAGCCAACAGGAAGATCGGGGTCGTGGAGAAACCAATGGCCCTGCTATCCGCCGTTCAATGTGCACAACTTTCCCGATAATGTAAAGTGGATGGCTCCATTGTTTTCCTGCGAGTAGGGCGATGGATTCCTCCGACAGAGAGTTATTTTGAGCAGTCTCGGTTGATTGCTTCACAAGTACCAGTGGAGTTCCATACAAAGGCCGCAAGGTCGTGGGCCGCAAAATGGCCAAATGATAACATCTCTTTCCTTGCCTGTTCGAAAGAGCAGCGCTAAATAAGGCCACTCGAAAAAAGAAAAAAACAATTCATATCTGCAAGTTTTCACTACATGCATGATGTGTAAAACATGTTTTGAGAAGCAATTTATATCCTCTTTTAACATGTTCTAAACATCATACATATAGTGAACACTTCAATTTATCTTGACACGAAGGAATCGTCTCAGATAACAGTAAAGGCCATCATCAAGGTTTTAAGTACCCGTCGGTACGGGCCGTACCCACCGTGCCGTACCGTGTCAATAAGATATCGGCACGATACAGATCCCGTGCCGATTCCACAACTCAAAGCCCACTATTCTTTAAATTAGTAAGTAATTTTCTCAACAAAATTCAAAACATGTGATAAAAAGACATAATAAATAGTTAGAATATTTTGTTCCTAAAGAAAATAAATATTTCATGCTATTATGTGTCGGCACATAAGAATTTTTTTGACCGGCACGTATCGGCACGGCTCGGCACGCACCGTGCCGGCAAGTTTCCGGCACGATTCCATGCCACGGCACTTAAATCCTTGGTCATCATGCTCTGAAATGAAATGTTTACTAAGGACAGAAGAATGCAGACTGAAATGCTTACATCGTTAACTACAAGATGAATGAAGAAATTTAGAAACAAACCTTTTTCTCCTTCTGATATTCACTGTTTAAGAATCAAATCAACTCTTTCTTCTCCTGCAAATCTCTTACTTGACATCCATGTGCGGCTTCCATCCTAGAAGAAAGGTCTAATAGCTCAGCATTCTGCTGAGAAAGAGAACCCACTTTCTCCTCAAGGACCTTGATACATTGGTGTAACTCAGCATCGCCATCACCTTCTTCCTTTGTAATAGAACTAGAAGCAAACAAAAATTCAAATGAAAAACCAATAAGAAAAGTGTTCATGACAATCCTTAATTGAGTAAATCATATAATGTAAGCATCCAAATAAGTTTGATTTTAGTTCTATGGATCGAATGACATTCAGTTAGTATATGGAGTTCTAAGTGGAAGCACACTGGGATGAATTTTTGTATGCTACCCATTGTTTATCGGCGCAAATAATGCCCGAGTTTATTGAGCACCAGGAATAGCTCATAACTAAATATGAAAGAGTGCGAGGATACCTGGATAAAGAAAGAGCTAAAGATTGGAAAGAGTCCGCAAACTCAGTTACACCAGGATCATTGGCACAGCCACAAAGCCTTTCAAATACAGTACACACTTTCAGAGCGGACAAATGCAAAGCCTCATATTCTGCAGCCCTTCTCTCGGCTGCACATTTAATAGTACGAGCTTCCTCTCTCGCCTCATGTAAGCAGTCCTCCATGTTCGCACAGTTGGTCTGTTTCGAAAGATCACAATAAAAAAAATTAGCTGTTACATGTGGCATAACTCTGAATGGCGCGCAATGCCACCCAACACGCATACATTATTAACATTACCACAGAAATGGTCTAGATGAAACAGCAACTATTGGGGTACGCTAGGCTAAGCAACAATTTGATTCCTACTCAAGACTACATGAGAGAAACTTCCGCAAGGTGAGATGAAGAGCAGCAAAATTTATACATGGACTGATTTTGCTAGACAACGAAACGAAGGAAACATTATATTCACCACAGTTACCTGGGATTCATCAAGAAGATTTCGACTATTTTCCAACTCTCTCCTCAGATAGATAACCTCCTCCGTAATGGCTCTAAGCTTATTTTCAGTTTCCTCCAGCCGGTTTGACTTCTCTTCTAGGGCAATTTGCAGGTCCGATACAAGAGAATCTGTAGGTTTTGAGTCCAAAGCCACTTGGTCATTAACTTCGAAAGTTACAATATCAAAAGGATCTGTTGGGACATCAGACGAATCATTCGTTGTCACTTCTTTGCTAATTCCACCACCTTGGTTTTCATATTCTGGATGTTCCAATATTGACGAATCCGATGACCGCATACTTAATACCCTCGATAAATAAGCCATGTTTTCGTCTCCACCTTCTCCGCGCTTGTTTTGCTCGGTTATATCATCATATTTTGGATTCACTGAATCAGGTGTAGAATAAACCACATCTCCGTCTAAACTACAATCATTAGCCTTATACGCTGAAAAGGTGGAATCAGATGCACTGTTATTGGTCAAGGGCTTTCGCACTTGCGAATACAATCTTTGTTCAAGCTCGTGAATACGCTTTTCATAGGACAAGCACTGCTCCTGCTGCTTAACCAGCAATGACTGAAGATGATCTGCATATTCATCTTTCAGCCGAAGAGCTTCATCCGTCGCTTCCTTAATACCTTCCCATGGCTTACTACCAATTTGGTCTGCATCCACTGATTCAGATCCAATCTCAGCACGAAAACCGCAGATTATGGCAATCGCGGAAGCAAGTTCAGCTTTTAATCTCACATTCTCAACTTCCATCCTGCTGGTTCCCGTAATGTCGAGAGCATCGCAGCCCTCGAGAATATCCCGAAATCCAGCCTTCTCGCCAGCAGGCAAGGAGCTTTCTTCAGATTTTATCAAATCAAAGGTACTATCAGTAGATTTAGAAGACGGGTCTACCAGAGATTGCGGCGTGAATCGGTCCACATCGGCTATATCAATTGGCAACAGACACTCATCAAAAGGATTTAAACTAACAGCACATTGACTTGGAGAACCCAACAATCCCATGGATTGAAAGATATCACGCGGAATGAACTTGTACCATCTCTTGAGGAATCGCTCGCGTTTTCTAATCTCATTTTCTCTCTCACCGGCAATCCTTTCAACCATTTGTCCAGCGAGGCCCATGTACAATTTTAAGAACGACTTCCGCCTTACTACTTCGGCAAGACAAGCCCTGTACGCGTGGCCCATTCCGTTAATTCGTTCCAGAGTACGAAATTCCGTGTCTTGATTTTCCATCAACTCCTGGAACGCATGCAGCTCGCTCATCATTCCCTTGATACCAAATTGGGCGGATTTTACCTTCTTCATGGTGGTGTGCATGAACAGGTTCATGTCATTTTTCTTACCCTTGCATGTGTCAAGCAACTTCGATAGTTTGCAATCTAAATCCCTCATATTGGGCAGATGATCCTTCTCGTGAACATCGTGCATACGACCGACAGCCGAAACTGCGTCATGAGCGCTAAAAGAGGTAGAAGCCTGGGAGCTCAAAAGATCATCGACGAGCTTCTTCGAAATGCTGACGTCTTTACTGCAGGACAAGAAATCGGCCCAAATTATGAACCGCAAATATTATTACGGATAAATTACGATCCGTATACAATAACAATTTAGAACACTCCATCATGTGAAAATATGTTTCAAATTACTCTTTTTTTTAATTGCAATGTACTTGTAAACGGAGATTCTGGCGCATGTATACACCTCAAAATGCACATATTTATCAACCGACCTTAAAGCCTGCATTATGGTTCGCTGGTTGCGAAGAACTTTATGGTGGTCCTTCACCCAAAGCTCGAGATTCTTGCTACCGCCGCCGGCCGAGTCCATCAAAATGAGCAAACCCTCCACTCTCCTCTTCAGCTCGGCGAATTCCGATCCCAGCCGCGAAGCCATGTCCGCGAACCTGCGGTGCGAGTCGCGGCAGGCGTCGGCGCGCGCTCGCACGTCAGGCTCTCTGAGCAAATCGATCAAACACCTGCGGCCCGCGGAGCGGAGCCGCGGGTGGAGCTCCGCCGGCCGCAGCCGGCCGAGGTCCTCCTCGAAGCGCGCCAGCAGGGCGGCGTGGCGCCGGCGCTGCAGCGAGGAGCGGGCGGCGAAGTCCGCGTGGCGCCGGCGCAGCCTCTCGAGCGTGTGGCCCAGGCTGCGGCCGGCGGCGGCGAGCGCCCGCCCCTGCACGCGCCGCTCGCGCAGGAGGCGCGCGGACAGCTCGAGCTTGGCGGCGGAGGCGGAGTAGACGGCGCCAGCGGCGTCGAAGTGGCGGCGGAACCGGCGCTCGTAGGAGAGCAAAGCGCGGAGAGAAGGGTCGGGATGGGGGGATCGTCGGGAGGAGGGGATGGGGATGGGGTCGGGGGACGTGGGGGAGGGAGATGGATTCGGGAGGGGGGAGGGGAGTGGGAGAGCAGTCTGGACTTGTTGAAGAGGAAGACCTCGCGGCCGGCGCGCGGGAGGCCGTAGGAGGAGAGCCGGCGGCGCGGGTCGAGGAGCGCGTCGCGGCAGAGCAGGAGCTGGTCCCGCGCGGGGATGCCGCAGAGCGGCTCCACCGAGCGCTGGACGTCCGCCACGGCCGTCTGCCCCTCGCACTCGAACTCGAAGCTGTGGCCGCTGTCGGCGATGTGGACCGGAAGGCGCTGCCGGACGGGGGTAGCGCCGTCTGCCGCCGCCGCGGTGAGCGTCGGCAAAGAGCTCATCTCGCTGCGAGAGAAGAAGCGCAAGAATTGAAAGAGAAAAAAATTATTCAACAACAAAAAAAATTGGTTATTAATCTTTAACATAATAATTAATTATATAGATACGGAATCCGAATCCAAATACAAAAGAAAAAGATGAAATTTAATATGTAATAACGGAATTCTTTATTAAAGAATTACAATGAAAAAAATTTGATTCTTTACATCAACGTATCGCTCCTCCTCCCCCAAAAACCCTCATCATGGGACAAACCCTAATAACTAAAAAAACCGCGAAAAAAGCTAACCCACCAACAAAGCGAACGCCGACAAAAAAGCGAACTCCGAATCCGAAACCAGTATTTTTATTCTATTTTTTGGATGAATAAAGTGTAGATCTTACACTCCTGATGAAATGTATCTCTAGTATTATATTTTTTTCGCCCAGGGAGAAGGAGATTTTGCGACGAAGGCAGGTTATTTTTCTAAAATTAATCGATCAAAAAATTAAAGAGAAAAAGAGTGCAGAATCTCTTTTAGTTTTATTACTGATCTCTTTATTTTTTTGATTATAACTATAATTTAAATTTTTATGGGTTATAATTTAGGGTTGAAAGTGATTTGTACATTACACGTGTTGTAGGAGTGGGGTATATAGTTTAATTCAAATTACTAATAATAATAATAATAAATTGTTTACTATGATTTAGGTCCAACCAGCTATTATTGCTAGCGAATCGCGAATGGCGAATAGTATCGTTACAGATTTCGATCAAACCAAACATGCTCTAAATTAGCCTGGGACCCATATTATTCATTCTTATTCACGTGAATCTCGTAAGACGTATAAACATGGACATTCTCTAAAATAAAACACAGAATGGCCCTAAAATAAACATGGTTACTTTGTTTTTGTAGTGTAAAAATGAAAAGAAGAAATTTGCATTTACAAATAAACAAAATTTTACAGATAACCACTGTCAAATAAGCGATTAATTCTCTGCTCTTTCCAAGATCAAAAGTAGCATTCACAACCATGCAAGGTGATGGATTCCCAACCAATTTAAGGGAATGATTACAAGCTAATGCAAATTGTGGTATGTTCAGATAAAACATAAAACAAACTTACAACTCATGACCCAAAAAAACAAAAAAAAAGCTACACACAAACCATGTAAATAGAAACTATGCTAACGCTTCGAGTACTGGGGAGCTTTCCGAGCTTTCTTGAGACCCGCTTTCTTCCTTTCGACGACCCGAGAATCTCTGGTCAAAAGGCCCTCCTTCCTCAAAGCACTTCTGTGGTTCTCGCTAACTTTCAGCAAAGCGCGCGCGATACCGAGAGAAATCGCCTGGGCCTGACCTGAGAGGCCGCCCCCGTGAGCCTTGACGAAAACGTCGTAGCTGCTCTCAAACCCTAAGGTCAACAGTGGAGTTTTCACATACTGCAGCCACAGGGGATTTCCTTGGAGGTATTCCTGTAGATTAAATGACAATAATTCAAAAGTAGTTTAACATTTGAATAGAGAATGGCGATGATTGTAAGTCTGTAACTCGATCAGAGCACGCTGTAGACATGCATGGGAAATCTTGGGCATCAAAATGCTACATTCCACATTGAAGAAGCAAATCTCTCTGTAGAGATCAAATCCACAAAGATCTAATGCATACTAGCCACTCGTCATCCAAACTAGGCTTTGCTTTAGAGAATTAAATTCACAAGTAGAGGTAACAACTCTTCGATATGGCTTGATTTATATCCATTTGCTTACAAGCATGTTAAATGTTGATCCACATTCATGACTCAAATCATCCGAGTATTTTTATCACGAGAGAGAGCAAGACAAAAAGAAAAACCATCATGGAATTCTATTACAAGAAAATTTTGAGGCACTTTCTGCCTTGTCAAGTGATTCTAAATAAGCATCTCAAACTTGCTGCAGTCATGGATGTCAGATATCAGCTGCAAACTACCAAGATAATTCGCAAGACTAGAATGACAGTCGGCACTCTACATGCCTAATTGTTCTCTTCTTTCTATGAAGTTCGGTTGGATGCGGTAACTTAATGATTCTAATACCAACCAAATTCGTCCATTTTCTAACTAAAGAATTTACTCATGCATTGGGGAATTCAATTGTATAATTCCCAAAAAAAAAAACAGGAGAGAGGTTCTGAATTAGAACCGAATAAGTTAACATACTAAAATACAGTTCTCTGATAGCTTAAGATTTCAGAAATAAACGATTGTTCGGCATGACACCAGAGCAGAAAGTCTTGGGTTCATGTCCCGCCAGTCACATCAGCTATTTAATTGAGAAGAACAATCTCGTCACATTCAATTCGATGCCTATATCGTGCCTCTAGTAAAAAGTCTCAAGCCCAGATGTAAGGATAAGTGTTAAACATAAATTATCAAAACACCATGCTTTGTTAGGTTGAGATTTTTTAGAGAATAATGGATGTTCCGCATTCTATATGTTTCTGCAAAAAAAATGTTGAGTCTAAACCTGAGATATTTTGCTGGTCTATTGAACTAGCACCTTGTCTAAAAATCTATCAAAACGCAAAAATTGAATCCCCAAACAATTAAAAATAATAATAATAATAATAATAACTTTGGGAATTTTAAAACTACCTTTCGGTAAAATTATCGCTTCAACTCTATGTCATGGAGGGTATAGATCATCATTATATTTATATTAAAAAATTGTAAGGAAAAGATGATGATGATGATGATGACGACCTTAGCGTCGCGGTAGTTGATGATGACCTTCCCGGAGCCCTCTTGGAGCACGACGCGGGCGATGGCGCACTTCCTACGCCCCGTCCCGATGATCCTCTGAGCCGCGAATCCCCCGGGGAGCCTGGCCTTCACGTACTTCTCCAAGCTCACACCCTCCACCTCCGCAAGCTCGGTGGCGCCACCGGAGAACGCAGCGACGGCGGTGGCGGCGGAGGAGGCGGCGACGAGGACGGCGCGGAGAGGGGCGGGTCGGGTGGAAGCGAGAGTCGGGAGGGGTCGGAGGATCCTAGGGTTCGAGGAGAGGTTGGAGGAGAAGGAGAGGGAGGCGAAGGAGGAGGAGAGGGAGGAGAGGGAGATCGCCATTTTTTGGGGCCAGTGGGATGAGAGAGAGGATAGAGCGGATAGGGTTTTTAAAAGCGGGGGGAGTAGAACAAGCGCCGAACGCACGATTCGGCGTTGTGGAGATGTCGAGTTGCCGAGTTTAGAAGTCGGCCACGACTCACATATACTGCGCCGACTTCTCTCCGTGGCCCGAATTCCTCGACGAGAGCGTATGGTTTAGGGCCTGTTTGTTTTGGTGTAAGTGGAGTGATGGAACTCAAGTTCCATCACTTCCGTTATTTGTTTTGATGTAAGTGAAAAATATAATGTAACTCAAGTTACGTTAGAGCTCCACTTCACCTACTCTCGACTTCCTCCTCTAAAGTGCCGAACTCGACTTCCACCACACTCAACCTCCTCTAAAAAATTTATTAAACAGTAAAACCTAAACTCTACCTCCTTTATAATGGGTTAGAATTACCTTATTTATAATAAATTAAGATTATCTTTAAATAATAATAAAAAAATTAATTATATAATAGATTAAATTTTATAGTGGTAAATTTATTACTATATTTAGGAGATAATGGGATCCACTTACTTACATCAAAACAAACAACGGAACTCAAAACATTAATTTTACCAACATCAAGTTACATCAAAACAAACAACAGAAGTGATTGAATTTACTTTCGAACGATACGAGTTACGTCAAAACAAACAACAGAAAAATAATCACACTTCAGGGAAACTCAAACACCACTACACTTGACTTACGTTGAATCTACAAATACGTCAATCCAAACGCCCCCTTAGCGTATAGAGGAAGTCGGCGACGAAACCTTATCACTCCCGACTTTATATATATATATATACACGTCCCCACACTCATAACACCCTAATTTTTCCGATTAGCTATCTATATTTTCAGAACAACGTGGTTCCTACATGCTTCTGCATCTATTCCAGAAGCTGCTAGTTGTTCATTGAATTACTCGATTAAACAATAATACATATTGTAATCATATATGTTTCATCAGATCTTACAGGTAACAACTGTATTACTAAAACAGAAGAAAGTGGTAGTTTCTGTAATCTCTTGTTAGAAGGAAACTATAAAAGATAATTGTTACAGAGCCGGATAGCCGGACAAAGGTTATAGATCATATATAATACAACAGTCATCAGACATCATGAATTATGGCTAGAAATACAGATTTAAATGGCCTAACAATTCAACACTAGCTGCAGAATAACTTCCACCCAGTAAGTATGAACCACCTCATATGATTTCACACTTAAAACCTACTCTTCAATTGCCAATACATGTTTGTATCGTTAGCAGCGAAAGTTGAGATCATATATCGTCGATCTCATTCATAGAACTTTCACAATTCGTGAACTCGGTATGCTTGTGTCAGAAATCACCTTTTCCTGTACATGTTTACTTTTGTACGCTACAGCACCAGCTTTGAGGATATACAGCTCAGAGGCGTCGAACAAAACTTCGTTTATTTGCATCAACCGTTAGAGGGGCTCATTCAAGACTTACTCGAACGATTACTCAACAGAAAATGAGAGCTTTGGTTTCCTATCATCGAGAGAGAGTTCTGGTTGGTTCATCGGTGACGCAATTCTAGCCGACAGAAGGCAACATGGGCTTTGAGTAGTAGATCCATCAGGTTTATAATAATTTAATTGAAAAAGTAAGGAGAGTTGAGAACTTTGTTTAGGTCAAAGTCGCCTCGTTCCGGAAGAGAAGGAAACGTCAGTGTTGGGAAGGACGTCTGGAAACCCTCTAGCAACTGGGACGAGCCAACAAAACCAGAATGAACTCATGAGGATGAGTAAGAGATGTGAGAGAGTGAGAGAGAATTCGTAAGTAACATACTTTCTCGAGAACCGGAATATTGTAAAGCTCCACAAATTGTTCTCTCAAGATGCGGTTCATTCTGTCCACATCACATGCATGAGTCCAAAAAGAGTCGTGCACTCCTGCAGCCATAATTCACAAAACAATGGCAAATTGATGATATCAGAAAACTCAGTCATATTGATGATATCAGAAAACTCAGTCATATTTCAAGATAGAGGTCCGCTGGTGGATCAGCTATGAATTTTCTTCTCTCAAATTAGCAATCAATTATGGGCATGTGTTAGTGGATGAACTACCCTAGAAGGTAGATGAAACAGTAAGGATGCAGCTAAAGCAGATGCAGTAGCAGAGGAAACAGCATGATGGTACAAAATATGCATTGCAAGAATACTAGTGAAATAAGGAGAGAATTTTAGATTAAAGCGGATAGGGAAGGTTTGAATCTACTACACAAGAAAAAAAGTGTGAAAATGTATCAGCTGATCCATTATTAAAGTTGAAACACTCGGTTGAGAGGGCCTATTGAGAGTATTAAGCTCCTTTCAAGTTGTTTTTGGTCAGAAACAAGATAGTGTACTGCTAAACTAGAACAGAATTAAACCTGCAAAATGTAAGCCAGCATTTTTGCAAGCAATGGCGGTCATCATCATATGTGAGCCATCAAGAGAGTGCACAAAATTAGGTGGAAATGCTGTCTTTTGTCGTTTCACAGAAACCTGGAATTACCACAACACAATTAAATGAATCATGAACTACATAAACAAAAAGCAATCTTGGATAGGTTTTTCAAAGCTTACCGTCTGGCCCTCTCGCTGCAAGGCAAGAACTTGAAGGGAAGTTCGTATCTGCAGATCAAATGTGGCTAAGACACCCAACAAAATACAAGTAATATACAAAGTCCAAAAGCAACAATATCATACAGCTTCCACCACCAAAGTGTATGGTCTAATTACCAAAAGATTGGACAACTAGTGCCTTCATGCTATAACAAAAGAGCAACGGTAACTAGAGTTGCAAATTTCATTGGTTGCACCAAATAATAATTCGATGATTTTACATGAAGTTCAATTAATTTACTTGCATTAACTTGAAGAAACAATACTCTGCTCTCCTTGTGACTAAGAACCTGTCCTGTCAAACTTTATAATGAAGGGTTACCAATTCTACTTTATGCTACCTTTAGTGATAACAAGCTGTCAAGAAAAGTTCACTGAATTCCACGTGAAGAATATACCCAGTTTAAATTTGGTCAGAAGTTATTGTCCGCCGGACTAAAAGTTGACAAGTACGTTCAAAGTTCACAGACTGACTTGATGACCAGTATAGATTCGTATAAAAAGGACTCGGACATTGTCTATTACTTGCAAATGCTTTCCTTTACAGTAAAAATAAAATACCGGAATCTATGTCAAACACACTACAGAGTTACCATATAAAAAAAGGAAGTATTTTCCCCATTACCAACAAATAAGAAAACTATCAGAAAATCTGTGTGTGAAGCCTCCTTAAAATGTGGGGTTTAGGGAAGGCAAGATCTGATTAAATATTATCCAACTAATGGAACGATTGTCCTGGCAAGGCTTGAACCCCTGCCATACACAAAATAGAAATCTTTTTCTTCACATTAAGTGATGCATTATAGTGCAAAGTAATATGGCTTCCATACATACAATTTAAAGCTCACATTATGATAGACAAACAACTAATGCTAGCTACAATTCGGGATGCGGATTAAGGAGGTTTCAATTATTAGATAAATTTAACTTAGTAACTCACGAGGTGCCGCTCGTAATTCCTGTAGGGCTGGACAACTGGGAGTCCAAGAGGAGTAGTCCATCTCACAGGTTGATTCTCTGAAGCGATCACCTGTACAAATATATCATACTCATACATCGAGTTCAGAGTAACCATAAATCTTATTCCTAATTTGAACTTCGGTGAATCAATAAAACTCCAATGGATTAATTTAGGATGTTTGGTTAGTTCAATTTCAAAAAACTATATTATTGCTCTAGTTAATTACTTAAGTTGAAAGGTTATTATTCTTCACAAGCTAAGATGTGGCTACATTTCATAGCCCTATAAAGAAAGAAGAGAAAGACCTTTGCACAATCAGCAAGCCATTTCATAATGCTACGTGCAGCTTGGAACATCTCTCCTAGAGCATCCAGTGTTGCCTGGATCAAAACGCCATTCATATCAAAAAGAGTTGTCATCTCAAGTACATCATTGCATCCTAAAATTGCATAGGATACTACTGATTACATACAACAGGTTTTTGAAAACAGAGTAGTTTATTTTAAGTTTCACTGTTTCGGTTCATTCTTTCAGCCTTTCAGCTCTTGCAACTTTCGGCCTAAAATCTCTTTCCACAGGCTGAAATGCCCCTGGTCAACATCGTCACATATTTATGCACTTTATATCTCAGATAGGAGCTTTCTGATCCACGAGGTTATATTTCAGATCAAAGATGCAGAAATAAAAAATTCAAAAAAAGACAGTTTCACAAAATTGCATAGATGCTAAGGTACCTACCTTAGCAGCATAGCAAGATGAACTAAAAAGCAATCTGTCATCTGTAATTAGTCCCTTCTCTTCTAGTCGCCTTTTGATCTGCTCACGAGCACCAACATATGTAACACCATAAACTGATGTCATCACAGTTTGCTTCACAAGCTTTCTATCCACCTGAAAGCTACCAAGATCAAATAGGATCCAATTGCATCTGTTAGAAATAGTAGCTGTAGAATGATATAAATTTCCGCAGATTTTAGAATGGCAATATGATCAAATTGCCCATTATAGACTACAAAGAAAGGCTAACCTGGTCAACTAATGCCTTAGCCAACAGAGCTGTCGGATTGGTAGCAGGATCTTTCTGAGAGTCTTTTCGCATGGTATCCATTACCCTTCAGTTTTAAGCATTCAGGAAAAGTTAATCTAACCATATCTTCAAAGAATAAAATAAAAATGCATTAAAAATGTAAACATTTAGACACTGATTCAAGAACAATCAGGCTGATTACAATCTCTGATTCGTCAGTCAAGGGAGAATAGACACAAGTAGAGATGCAAACTGGCTGGATCCTCCTGCCCAGTCTCCTTGGCGGATTGAGGCGGATTCGGGGCAGAAATGATTTTTATCCTATTTTTTGCCTCCACTTACCATTCCATTTAGGACGAGGCGGGAGCAGGTTTTTGGCAAATTTTTGGCAGATCGGGGCGAATCGTTAGAAGAAAGGGGTTTCCCGCCTCCCGTTCCATTTCTTAGCAGACGGGCAGATTCAGGGCAGTTATTTTTTTATTTACTGTTGACTCTCACTTACCGCTCCAATTGGGACGGATCCGGGTGGGAGCTCCACCACCTAGGATCCATTTGCATCCCTTGACACAAGTTACATGCTTCTGTAGACATCAAACTGGGTATAGGCAGAAAAGATAAATATTACCTTGCAGCTATTCCTGAGTATACATCAGCAGGTTTTTCTCCAGCGACCAAGTTGACAGCAGCTGCTTCTAACTGAGAAATTAAGAGTATCAAATATATAAGGTGAGTACATTAGTACATTAACAATTATTTCGACCTTCTGGGAAAATCATATAACCGAAAACTACAATGATTATGGTTCATTCTACTTGATGACTAAAAAAAAAAAAATCACATGCATATATATAAGCAAATTAGATTACTAGATATGACTGCAGATGGCGAAATGGGCTGAAACCTGTGTGCGGTATATTAATATTATAGATAGCTCTTGTTTATAAGAAACAAGAATAAGCAAAAAAGGATAGCATTAAACTTACACTGTCTCTTCCCAGAGCTGCATAATGTTGCAAACCATTGCATGAGCCATCCTGCACAAAAACCAGTGTTGAGCTAGAAATGCCATATGCTACTTGAAATTTGCAAATATTTTTGAGATGGGAGATAGTCAAAAACAAAAATCAACCATATTAGAGGTTAAACATATCTTGACGCAATTTTAAAATAGTTTCTTTTCACAAGAATGTAATACAATAGAATCATTTTAAGGTTAAACACCGCACTTCCAGAGAACAAAACAGTCACAAGTTTTATGACGAATTACCAAAGCAATTAACATCAGCAAGATACCAATAAAAAAAGCTTAAATTCCTTCTTCTATCTATAATATGAATCAAGTTACCTGATGAATGGGCACGTGGGATACGGCATTGTGTGGGGACGAGCTTTTCAAGGCATCGGAGAGATCCATACATGCAGCTAAGCATTGAAAAGGGTCCTCAGCATTTACCCACCAACACTTTCCTTCAATGGGATTTGCTGCTGAATCAAATATATCGTGTAAGTGATCCTCCACAAAGGCCAATCTACCCTCGTAGCAGAGCTTTTCGACGCCTCCACCATATATATTTGCCAAATGTATCTTTAGCCAATGTAGCCCAGACTTCCCCAACGGCCGTCCTTCAGCAAACTCTAGAATTCCTCGGCAAAGATCCGAACTTAAGTGATTCAAGTGTGAATGCATAGGGTACGCACGTCCACGAAAGTCTAGATTATGAGGGTAGTGAAAGCCTTCTTCATCTCTCATTTTACGGGCAACCTGTTAAGGAAAATGTCTTCAACATGTATAAATAGATTGACTGCCTATTTACCACCAATGGAGCTTCTACAAAAGTGTTGTTTAAGTATAACTCTTTGAAAAAATAGTAAAAGGTATTAATTAAGATCTCCTCAACAGCATCTCGCTGCTGAAGAAGCAAAAGCTTCAATTTGGAGGCCTCCTAGTAGTCAATGATAGCTTCCTGCCACAGCAAAATCTCTGGGCTTTTTTGTACGCCAAACACCTACTTTCTAGAAGCTTCTACTTTGTGAAGTACGCATGCTATGCTAGAAGCAATTAAAAGGTCTATTGACATGAAGTTTCAATAAAAGTGTTATTTGAGTAAAGTTGTTTAAAAAAACACTAACAACTTTCTAGTTAAACCTTGGTACTAGCTTCTTGCTATAGCAGCAGGACTTCAAATTGCTTTTGCTTTTAGGTCCTAGAAACCCTTCTCAGCTTCGTGCCGCAGCGAAAGCACCAAAAATTTTGTTTGCCAACATGTGGTGCCATTATTCATAGCAGAGGAGATGGTCCAGAAGCTACGCCAGATTGGCATTATCAAATTCTCCAGTTTGAACCAATTACAGAAGAATGAAATATATATATATATATATATATATATATATATATATATATATATATATATATATATATATAGAATTGAGGTAGAATACTTTTAGAAGTATTAGCCCCATGATGCTATTAGGTTTTTAGCCATTGGATCTACTCCTTGATTATTAATAACCCTTGGATCAAACACTATTCCACCTACCACCACCTACCACCATCATCTCAACCTCACATCTCTCCATCCAATGGCTAAAAACTCAATAGCACCACCTAAATGGTGCTATTGATAGTATTCTAGCTCAACTCTATATATATATATATATTGGTGATCATACATTAAATAGTAAGCATCAAATGAGGCCAATGGAAACATACAGAAAGTTTAAGCTCTGTGTCACATCTTTGGGCATGCATTTCATTATTGGCTTTTTTCGCCTTTCTGATGCTCCACTTCCATCTCCGGATTTCAACTGGATCCTCTGAGTCAGGTCTTTCTGCTAAAGGAATCTACTAAGAGAAACAAAAGAAGATACAAATAACTTACATTGCAACCAATATTTCCAATTTCCACCCAAAAAAAGCTCTTATTCATACAAAGATGTCATACTTACATCTTGCCGATTGATCAGTCCTGCAATACCACCACCTCCACTCCAAATACTCTCTACAACATCAAGTATTCTTCTATTTACCCTCCATTTAGTACTTCCGAGGGTATCCAATGCCTGGGAAATGTAAACAGTACCAGAAAGGTATGCAGAAGGGAACACAAATAAGTATATGGAAAAGGGGGAAAAAAAATTAAGTTGAGCATGCTCGATAATAGCTAAATGGCATCATTCAAGAATTTGTTATTCTATCTAAAGAACCCCCCATGTAGAAGAAAAGAGAAAAAAAAGAAGCAAAGGACAGTTCAAAATAAAATAGCTAGATCACAAGTGAAAAAATAAAAAAAAAATCAAGATATAATGGTATTGTTGCTGGAGATCTGACAGATGAAAACCTCAAAAACTCTCCGCAGCTGTTTTCGGGGAACACTTTTAATTGCATCCTGCTGGTCCTTTGCTCCATGAGTCCGCATAACATAGGATGGTAGAAACAAATGTCCTCCTTTGTCATACCTGGACAAGAAACTACCTCTTAAAACAAATACAGATACACAAAGAGTAATGAGAAAAGTCACCAGCAAGAATGATACTAGCTAAATTACTTTCAATTTAACGGGCGAATACATGAATATTACATAGCTCGCATCCCTTTACCAAGATCCATTGATAAACGAAGCCCCATCAAGTCACTAAATCAAGGCCCTCTTCATACGAACAAATAATAAACAACTGAAAGCATATGGGCCCCAAGAGATATTTTAAAGATTCATCAATTACATACCCTTTCCAATTTTTTGGTGCTATCAACATTGGAAGGTATGGAATCACCATGTGCCTAGCCTGCACAAAACACAAAAGGTAAATAGAAAGCGGCATTGTACACATGAGACAGATCCATGAGAAGTATAACACCATGACTTGCAGCAAGACTCAACAAAAACTAAGAGTTGAAAGATCATTTCTTCTACTACAGCAAGTACCATGAAAGGCATACTCAATACGCTTTAAGTTCAGAATGCCATAAGAACCGACTCTTCTGAGTTAAACTAACAGATCGAATCTGAACAAACTTACGGTGCTATCAAGACCCTTGTGAACCAGCGGATCGCATTCTATAACCCCGTATCTGTTCCTCAGCTTCCTGCCAGAAGAACAGACAAGGTATAGCGCAATTTACCGAAATGTTTAGAAGCTATAGTGCAATTTACTAAAATTATAAAAAGAGGGAATATGTGCCGTCATACCCATTTTCCACAGCTACAGTTTTGAAAGCATGCCGAAATGCAGGGCGAATTTCCGGTAAACTATCCGCTGATTGGCTAGGTGGTGGTTGTACAAATGCCGACTCCATTAATAATTCTATCAAACGGCTTCCCAACTGAAGAGACAGAAGAGGCTCAAGTTTAAGAATAGGCAAAAGAACCTATCAATAAGGCATTATACCACTTGTAAAAGAACACCACAAACCTTCGCCTGGGCGTCCCGACCCCAAGGCTCTGTCTCAATCTCATTTTTTATTAGCTTCTGCGCGTCAGTTAGCTTTCTCATTTTGACCAAATTCATCAAGCGTTTCCGAAGCTTCTCCTCTTCTTTTCTTACCATTTCATTTTCTTCGCCTTGATTTTTCCTTCTTCCCGATCTCTTACTCTTCTGAAAATATGAATGGATCTTGAACTGCATACAAAGTAAACAGCGTGAGGCCGCAACGGAACTATTACTCATTCGATTTGTTTTTCATCCAATTGATTGTTCCCGAGGTTATAACACTAACTCGAGAGATGCGCCACATTCGCGACTATTGTACTACAGCATTAGAGCTCAATTGGCATGATAACTACTAACCTCTTGCTCTATGGCCTCGCCGATATGAATCGCGGCTTGAACCACCCTAACACACCCTTCTTCCTGCCCCATCATCAGCAGGCCCATCATCTTATGCATCACGATCACCGCGATCTTATCCGCCGGCAGCATCCGGATGTGCGCGGCGTACGCGGCCTTCTGCCGCTTCGACATCTGCAGCCGCTGCTCCGCCTCGACGGCGTCCCGCAGCGGCTCGAACCACCCCAAAAACAGTGATTTCACGTAGGGCAAGCTGGGGGCCAGCTTCTTCTCCAGCATCACCCTCTCCAACTCCTTGTACTCCTCCGCCGCCTTCTCCCACGCCTCCGTCTCCGCCTTAATTTGCCGCCTCCTCAACGCATTATACTTGGCCCTCCCCTCTCCACCGCGCCTCAATCTCTTCTCCGCAACCGCGGGATAGTAATCGGCCGGAAACCAATCTGGGTCCTCGCAAAAGGCCATTTTTAGGGCATCGCCGGGGGTTTCGAGGGGAACCTCGTAGCCGAACCAGGGGAACTCGATCAACCCGTCGACGTAGTCCAAGCTCCTCTCGTCGTCGTCGTCGTCGTCCTCGGCGATTGGGTCGATGAGGAGAGGGGATCGGAGGGAATTGAAGGGGACCCATTTGGGGATTGCGGGAGGGGACATCGAATTGGAGGGGAAATGAGGGTTCGGGAGGGGGAACTTGGGTAGTGGTGGTGGTGGTGGTCGACGGGTACGGAACTCGTGGGCTCCCCCCCATGGAGGAGGGGGTGGGAGGAAGAAGGAGGAGGCGGAGGACGCCATTGGAGAAGAGAGAGAGAGAGAGAGAGAGAGAGAGAGAGAGGGGAAATGGATAGGGCAAAAACCTCCGTAGAACCTCGCAGGGAAGGAGAACGAGTAATGCATTGATGATTGGGGACGCTCCCCCAACGTGAGAACATAAAATCCACCGTTCATCATCAAGTGCCTGGCACGAATCTCAAAGTAAGATGAACCCGATAAAATTTCGCTCGAAGGGAGCAAGAACGCGCTGGGGATGTTCCGCAACCGTTGATCAAAAGTGTCCGGCACGAATCTCAAAGTAAGACGAGCCTGACAAAATTTCGCTCGAAGGGAACGAAAAAGCGCTGGGGATATTCGCAACCGTTCATCAAGTGCCCAGCACGAATCTCAAAGTAAGTAAGATGCGAACCTGATAAAATTTCGTTCGAAGGGAAAAAGAACGCGCTTGGGGATATTCGCGAAGTGTGTGCATAAGTATATATCAAATCCACCGTCCATCAAATGATTGGCGCGGATCGCAAAGCAGATGAACGTGAACTCGATGCGTCTCACACTGGTTACTGTCCCCAAGGGGTCTACGGAGATTCGGTGTTTCTCTGTTCTGTTTTGGTTTTGGCTGTGGCCTGTTGGGCTCTTATTTTATTGCGTGAACATGGTTTACAATGTGATCAGTAAACCAAGTTGAAATAGATTTTTTTTTTTGGGTCGCGGTATAAAAAAATATAATTCGTCTCGAATTGGTCTTGATCCGCCAAATAAATTGAGCAAAAGGCAGGAGATCCTTCTATTCTTTTAATCCGTCCAAACCCGTCCTGCCCCGATCCGTCTTGAATGGGACAGTAAGTGAGAGCAAAAAATAAAAAAAATAAAAAACAACCCGCCCTGAATCCACTCCACTCCGACGAAAAATAGAGTGGCAACAAATAAATTTTTTATGAAGTTTGCCACATGCCAATTCTTTCTTCACACCTCTTCTCACTCTCTCATGTTTGTCTTCCCACCTCATCTTTATTCGATAGTTTGCCTTTCCATCTGCTCGCTTTCTAATTAATTTATTCACATGATCCATTTTCGTTTAAATAAATCGTTTATAAAAAAAGAGTAAAATAAGATCTCTTCATACTTATTTTTATCACATTTTTTTTTGTTTTTTCTTGGTGCACAAGAAGGGTTTAGTTTTTATTTTTTTAAAAAAAAAAAAAATTTAAATTGTGTGGAGATTGCAATTAGAGTTTCGAGGATTGCGGCGGCGCCGCAAGATGAAGTGTGATGGATTTAAAGTCAATGAGGGAAAATAAGTGGTGGGTGTGGGGGATCCATTCAGATCAAGGAGAAGCTCAGCGCCGACACTGGCAGTTGAGGTGACACAGAGAACGGGAATCACCTATCCGATCTCGATAGGTGATGAAAATGTGTATGAAGTAGTAACTTTGTTGCTGCACCTTTCATTATTTTTATGCATAATTTATTTACTGTTGTAATTTTTGCTATATTTATATATATATCTATTTTTTTATTTTCTATTTAAAATTTTAAAATTTTTACTTTGACAATTTTTTATCTTCTATAATATTAACCCGCTGCAATGCGCGTATAACTTCACTAGTAATCCTATAAAACTTTCAGAATTAACAATCTTTTCTTTTCTAACTCTTATAAAGTAATAAAATTTAAAAATAATTTCACCTTATTTTTCATTCTTGGAACTCAAAGCATTCCACCAACGGGCCGTAAAATTTGTAACTTTGCTGGAAAGAAGAGTCGATTGCACGACTTGATAAAGTTTATCGGAGTCTAATTTGTAGACTTAAAAGTTTAGAAGGTTATATGTCAAAATTGTAACGTTTAGAAGATTTTTATACATCATATTTAAAAAAGAGAAAAAGAAAACATTGAAACTATGAAAGGGTATGTTACACTGTTGGTAGTTGAACTATGAGGCTCGTAACACTTTCGTTCTTAAAGTTTAATTTATTATAATTATCGGTTTAATTCTTTTTTAAAATTATTGTAATTAAGTTTTACAGTCCAATTTAGTAAACTGGAACTCGATGTTTTGCTAATGTGATATTTATACCCAATCTCAGTATTGCTATGTCAACAACAATAATACGGGCGCATCGCTATCACATCAGTGACATATCCAGTTGATCGACCTAACTACACTGTGTGACTTAATACATCAATTTAGAAAATTTTAGACAAAAATCACAATTTAGCCAAATTATACCCTAAAACTATAAAGCTTCATTTAGGATTGCAGAAAGACTGCATCAATAAGTGCTATAGAAAAAAAATTTTACTCATTTTCATGAATAATATCATGTTATACGTATCGTAGTGAGCCAGTAATTATATATTTTCTACCGTGCATTGGAAAACAAACAAAAAGTAAATAGCTATGTAATGATCCAATTCACTAACAATAAAAACTTGTTGGGTTCAATATATTTAACTCAGTTATTATTGCTAGTGTATTCGTCGCATATAAGCCTATCACATCTTCCCACATTACCCGATGTGGAATTATTTAGGTGTTAAAGGCTCTCCTTATTTAGGCCCTAACCCCCTCATCAGCCTAAAATCACCAAGTGATATGAGGTCTATCTCATACTTCCGACTCGTGTTGCAGGCTCTCTATGTTTAAGCCCTAACGTCCTCATTGGCCCAAGATCACTTGTTTAGGCCCTAACTTACTCGTCGGTCCAAGATCACCAAGTGATGTGAGGCCTACCTCACACTTCTGACTGGTGTTACTAGATTTTTCCTATTTAGGCCATAACGTTCTTGTTAGCTCAAGATCACCAAACGATGTGAGACCTACCTCACATTTTTGACTAGTGAATCGACTCTGATACCAAATGTCACGATCCAACCCACTAGCAATAATAACTCAAACCAATAGTCTAATATGATTTAGGCTTTGTTTGGAATTGTAAGGAGATTACGTTATGTACGATAAAAAAGTATGATAGAAAAATACTCTATTTGTTTCTATATGTTTTTTTTTGAGAAATAAGTAACATGCTACCCGCTTCGTTTATTTTATTTATAAATGAACTTACCAAGCCCTCTGCATATCGCGATTAGTTGGAAATAAATTTTAAGCCCAGATATTATTACTAATACATCCATGGCATATAAACTCATTATACTCTTTCACATTATTTGATGCGGGATTATTAGGGTGTCACAAACGTCCCCGTAACTCCGTAGTGTCGCAAACCTCTCTACATCAAAACACGCCTAATCCATTAAAAAAAAAAAAAATGATATCACAATTTCGATGCAATTTACAAATAGCCCTTAATCAAGCTTCGCATTGACTCTCAAAGCACGAGGCTATTAAGTCGTTTTCCATGGGCATTTTCAAACATCATAAAGCATCACCAAAGTTGACCCAATTAATAATTTATTGGGGTCTCCATTTTTTATTTTTTTTTTAAAAAAAATCCATCCGACCAAATGTGAAATTAATGTTAGTGCTCAAAAGAGTCAGAATGTTTTCCTTAAATTAATAATAAAAAGATTAGAATGTGTAGTGATTATTTGTGCTTTACTACACTCAAAACTTTTTTATGATTATTTATCGGAGTTGTGCTGGTATGCTTTTATAAACACGGAGGCTTCCGTGCTTTCACTTTATTTTCGATGTTCGGACTTTCGAATCGACGATCTCGATTAGACGATCTAGAGTATTTGAAGTATCTAGAAAATAAATTTTGCGATTTTTCGATATCATTTGCCTAGTAATCGAAGGGGCTCAAAATCACCAATTTTAATGGTCGTGGTGAGCCGTTTGCAAGTTTAACGGTGTAGAAATATCCAAATCACATGAAATTTTGATAGAAAATTCTTTATACTATATAAAACAAGATCAATAATTTTGATCTAAAATTTTAATGTCATATCATCATATTTTGTAAGATTTTTATTTTCAGCCGTTGATTTTGAGCCACTTCGATTACTAGGCAAATGATATCGAAAAATCGCGAAATTTATTTTCTAAATACTTCAAATACTCTAGATCAACTTTAGCGGAGCCGATCGTCGATTCGAAAGTCCAAACATCGAAAACAAAGTGGAAGCACGGAGAAGCACCCCAGACGCACTCTATTTATCGAACCATTAGTGGTACAGGATTGTTTTTAATAACAAGACATCTGAATGGACGGTCAGTACAGTGAGACATGATTTAAACTATTTGAACTCAAATTTTCTAATTTCTTGATATTATTTGGATAGCGATTTACTGGTCGCAAATTTACTTTAAATTAACCATTGAAAATATTAATTTGGAGACTACTTGAATGCTATACAAATGATGTTGAAATTTCAAAAATCTTAAAATATTTTAGATAAAATTTAAGGTTAAATTACATTAAACCCCTGTCAAAATTTGATTTTTCACTTCCCTGCTGTTATTTAAAAAATCTACATTTTACCCCATTGTAAAATAAAAAATATTCACTTCGCCCTCTGCCGTTAGTAAGCTGTTAAGGTTCCGTTTATAAAATATTATTATATATATTTTTATGCTACCCCTAACCTTCTCTCAAAATGATGAGGGACAAAATAGTCATTTTATTATCACAGTTCACATCATATCCGGTGAATATTTTTTATTTTACAAAAGAGCAAAGTATAGGTTTTTAAATGACACGGAGAAAAAGTGAAAAAATTAGGTTTTGACATAAAGATTTTTTATAATTTAGCCAAAATTTAATGGTATTTATCATCGATTCAGATGTCCAATCCTAAGAAATAAGGAAAAAAAAAAAAAAAAAATAGAGCCTACAAGCACAGTTCACTTTCTACACTTTTAGTTGAAATCTGGTGTATAAAAAAATGCCTCAATTTCTATTTAATTGTTCTAGTAATCTTTCTCATAGAAAACAAGTATCTTCGATTTCAATTGTCGATAAATGGAGGTAAAAAAGAGTAAAAAAAATCATTGATCTGAGTTAGGCGCCTTACCAAACTTCGACCGTAAATCTTGCGAATGAGTTTTATTCTCTTTGAAATTACTCTTTTTCACACTGCTGCTGCTCTCAATTTTTCCTCAATTAAGAAATTCTTGAATCTGTTATTCGCAAAATCAGGCCGTATGATGAATGTCAGTACAGTAATTTTAAGAAATAATTTCATTTCTGTCTGACAGAGTCTTTGATATGAAATCTGAAACTAGGCCAGATACAAATTTATGATTCTGTGAAATCAAATTCTTTATTGCATGAACTAGATGGACACTGATGATGATTGAATATAACTATAAATAGTTCTTGCGAAATTCGGCTAATTTCGATTGATCAAATCCAAAACAAATAAATCAGCTCTAAAAACCCTCAATCTTTACTAATTTTTTTAATTCCTAGAAACATTAAACACCATAAATCATATATACTTGACATATTTTGATAAGCAAATATCAAAATTCAGAAAATTCTGAAGTGGTTCTACTCCTCTGAAGAACCAGTTTATGTGTAACCATTCGGATAATTCATGACCATAATCTTAAATTGCGAAGTGAAAAAAAATTTGAAGTGATTTTGACATGATCTTTTATGTTTGTTCAATAACTATAAGCTAACTTCAGAACCTACTGACAGAAAACAAACAAGTGAATGCAGGAAACGATTTACGACAGACCGCATAATCGATTGAGGTAGAGTACTTCAATCGCTGTCGGATTAGTCAGACCGAAAGCAATTACGGTCAAAATCTACATGGAAATCGCGCGCATAAAAATGTAATCAGAAAGGTAGTGTAGTTGGAGACTCGCAAAATCAAGTCATCTTCTCTTTCGGCAACACGAATGCAGATAAAATCGAAAAGCAGATAAAAACTCAAAAGTGTTAGGTGGATTTCCATCAGTTAGTCAAAGATGTAGTACAAGACTAATGAACCAAGTATGAGTTTAGTAATTTTTCGCAGAAGCTGATGAAAAGGAGGTTACCACAGAATATTATTCTTTTTGTTTCACCACCTATCTTACTTTAGAAAGATTAAGTATAAGATAAAATAAAATAATGGATCCTGCATTGGATGCACTAATTCTATCTTAATCAGAAGAGTATAAATCTTGTGCTGTCCTAGTATTAACTACTCACTTAAAATTTCCTTTCTTTCACCTCTACTAGTTGAGAATTTTCACGATCTTACGTAGTCTCTTCCATAACTTTGCTTATCGAATCATCTTTTGCATGGCCTATTCGATCTTTCGATTACTCCGACTCCTTTTTCTCCTCTCTTTCCTCCTTAATTCTACCTATGCTTTCTGCAGACACAGCAGCAATAGTTCAGACCGAGCGGCGCTCCTGGCATTTAAGGCCGAAAACGACAGAGATAATGTTCTCAGCAACTGGAATGAGACAACTAACTTTTGCAGCTGGAAAGGTGTTAGCTGCTCCAACGAACACGCGCCCGCACTCGACCTGTGGTTGAGGAATTTCTCTCTACACGGTCCAATATCGCCTTTTCTGTCAAATCTTTCGTGCCTTCGAGCACTCGACCTAGAGGAAAATTCCCTCGAAGGGCCTATTCCGGAAAACCTTGGAGCTTTAGCTTCATTGAAGATTCTTGACCTTAGTGATAACATGATAGAGAGTGTGATACCAAGAAGCTTTGGCATGCTTGAAAGCCTTGAATACTTCAACATTGCTCGCAACCGTCTTCGCGGCAAACTCCCTACCACTTTGTTCTACAATTGCACCAAGCTGTATGTCGTGGATCTTTCCGGAAACAATCTCCACGGTTTGCTCCCTCGACGCGTAGGAAGCCACCTTCGTGATCTCAAATATCTTATACTCGATTCGAATAAATTCACGGGTAGTTTACCTGATTCTCTATCTAATCTGACAAACATCACGATGTTAGAGCTCGACGCGAACTTTCTTAGTGGCCCATTACCATCTGATTTAGTAGCTTATATGCCTCAGCTGGAGATATTGCATCTTTCCTACAACAATTTTTCGTTTGATGAATCGGGCTCGAGCTTAACCGAATTCTTTGCCTCCATTTCGAACCTGACCCATCTCGCGGAGCTGGGGCTGGCGGGAAATCGAATCAAAAGTGTACTACCGACGAACATTGGCCTTATCCATACAAATCTCTCACAAGTTCTTCTCCAAGATAATCTCATATACGGCCCGATTCCGCCGAGTTTATCGAACATTTCCAATCTAACACTAGTGAACTTATCTTGCAACTTATTGAATGGGACTATCCCACCGGGGCTACTTCGCCTACCGAAGTTAGAAAGGCTATTGTTGTCTAACAATCTTTTAGAAGGCGAAATTCCCCCTCTCGAAATCTCGACAAATCTCGGATTATTAGACCTATCGTCGAATCGACTTTCCGGGCAGATCCCGGAATCCATTTCGAATTTGAATCAGCTGCGGTATCTGGTACTCAACAGGAATTCGCTTGTCGGATCCATTCCTTGGAGCCTCGGCAGCATGAACCTGGAGTGCTTGGATTTGTCCCAAAACCAACTTACTGGATCAATACCAGAAGAAGTTTCAGGGTCAAGCACTAAGCTTAGATATTTAAATTTGTCCAGTAATTTGCTGAATAGAATCTTTCCATTTGTTTTCAGTAACATGGACCAAGTTCAGGTGATTGATTTGTCGAAAAATAATCTAAGTGGGATCATTCCTCCAAGCATAGGAAGCTGTAGAGAGATTGAGATTCTTAACTTATCTCATAATTCTCTTCGAGGACTTATTCCCGCGACTCTCAGCAATCTGAAAAGCCTTCAAGCATTGGATGTTTCCTTTAACCAACTTTCTGGTGAAGTTCCAGCCTCTCTTCTGCAGTGCAGCAGGCTCAAAAATCTCAATCTCTCGCACAACAGCTTGAGCGGGAAGCTGCCGCAAGGCCGTCTCTTCGATTCCTTACCGTTCGATTCGCTCGCGGGAAACGACTTCTGCGGGCCGAAAGGGTTCCCTCGCTGCCCCGTGGCAGACGAATCCGTAACGCATTCTCACGGATTGTTGGTTTCGGTTGTTTGTACCGTATCTGCCTCGCTTTTCCTACTGACGGTTTTCTTTGCAGTACGGCAGAATAAAGTCAGAAGCGCGACAGACTCGAGAGGGAACGTGCTGGACTTAGCTGTCAGCCATAGAAGAATAACTTACAGAGAGCTGTCAGAAGCTACAGGAGGCTTCGAAGGGAGCAGAATGATCGGCAGCGGTAGCTACGGAAGAGTGTATAAAGGCGTACTGAACGACGGTAGTTTCGTCGCGGTAAAAGTACTGCAGCTGCAATCGAGCAACTCTACGAGAGCTTTCCGAAGAGAATGCCAAGTTCTAAAGTGTGTAAGGCACAGAAACTTGATGAGGATCATAACGACGTGCGTGCTCGAAGATTTCAAAGCGTTGGTGCTCCCTTACATGACTAAGGGGAACTTAGAGAGCCTGCTGCATCCGCAGAAACACGAGAGTGCTTCTGCTGCCTGCAGCCATCTGAGCTTAACTGAAAGAGTGTGCATATGCAGTGATGTAGCTGAGGGAATGGCTTATCTGCACCACCATGCTCCAGTGCAGGTTATACACTGTGATCTGAAGCCAAGCAATATTCTCCTTTCTGAGGACATGACAGCTTTGGTTTCAGACTTTGGAATAGCAAAGCTGGTTGAGGCTGCTGCAGGAGGAAGCACTTCTGCAACTTCAGCGAGCTCGACGGCCGATTCACTTCGCGGCTCTGTCGGTTATGTAGCTCCAGGTACAGCTCATATTATTACACTGAAGATGATGTGAAACTTTGTTTTGTTTTGCACAAATTCAATTAGGTTACTAAATTGGTAGGTTGGGTCAGGTTCTGGTCAGGCCTATTTGGCCTTAACATGCTAACTTGACTCGATTTCTGTAACATCTAACGCGGCGTGTGTTCGTTTTCGGAACCGAATTTCAGAATACGGATACGGCATGAGCGCTTCGACAAAGGGCGACGTCTACAGCTTCGGAATTGTCGTCTTACAGATGGTGACGAGGAAGAAACCGACCGACGAAATGTTCGGCGAGCTGATCAGCTTGCCGAACTGGGTGAAGAACGAATGCCGGAGAAATTTGGACCGCGTTATCGACCCGACTCTTCTGACGGATTTATTAGGTCAGGATGCGAGGACCAAAGTTACGTGGGAAGTCGTGATTACGGAACTGATTGATTTGGGACTTGTCTGCACTCAGGAGGTGCCCTCGACGAGACCCGCCATGATCGATGCTGCTGACGATCTGAACAAGCTAAAACAATACCTAGCTGTCAACACAATGAGTGCCGCTCGGTCAACACTTGAAATATCATCATCTAAATTTGCAGGGGGTGATTATTGATATGATATATTGCCAATGTCCTTATTTACTCTTTTCCTTTTGTATGTGTGTGTTACTTCTATTTTCTTTTAAATAATATCTTAGCTAAATCAATATGATCCATGTAATGTGATAATAATAGTAATAACAACAACAACAACTGCTTCTCTATATATATATACTCCATAGTTGAATATATAAGAACAATATTAATCTAAATGATTATTTTTTATTAGTTATAGCCCTAATGTGTTGCACGCAATGTCTATAACAATGACACGTTATTTGCGTACGTAGAAGAAAAGGTCCAAGTGATAGAGATCTCACATCACAATCAATACTATAATAATAATATAATATTGGCTAAATTACCGAAAACCCTCCGTCAAAATATAATTTTTCACTTTCCCTCTTGCCATTTAAAAACCTACACTCTGCACTCATGTAAAATGAAAAATGTGCACTTTGTTCCTTACCGTTAGTGATCCGTTAGAGTTCCGTTATAAAATATTTTTTTATATCAAAAAAACCCCTCCGCCCTCGTCCCTTTCGTTTCCCCTTCTTCCGCCTCGTCGCCTTGCCGTCTCGCCCTCCTCCACTGCCTCGCCCTTGCCCACATCTCCGTCCGCGCTCACAAACACCCCTTCGCCCTTCGCCCTCCACCGTCTCGCCCTCACCCTCACCCTCGTTGCCGTTATCCACCTCTCCATCAACCCCCACCTCGATTTCCACCTTATTATCACCAAAATCGAGGGGCGGCGAGGGTGGAGGAGGAGAGGGGAGCAGGTGGAGAAAAAAATGGGAGAAAACCGCAGCCGATTGAGGTGTGAACCGCAGCCAATCGAGGCTGTTGTTGAGGAAGATGAGGGAGGGGACGAAATTGGTGAGAGGCAAAATAGTCATTTTATCATTACAGTACACACCGTACCTCCGCGAACATTTTTCATTTTACAAGCGGACAAAGTATAGATTTTTAAATGAAAGGAGGGAAAAGTGAACAATTAGATTTTGACGGGAGTTTTATGTAATTTAGCCTATAATAATATATATTTTGCCTTAAACCCATTTCTTAAGGAGTCACTCCTTTTCTTTCTAAGGCCGCATTAATTAAAACTAATTAATCCAAAACCTTCTAATTAGCTTAATGCTTCTTGATTACGGCCTTTTATTTCCAATTATATAATAATTTGATTATATAATATGTATTCATTTCCCACATTTGGTTATTTGTGTTACACTGAATTTTACTTACGTTAAAGCGTACGCAACAAACATAAGATTAAAGGTTCAATCTCAGTTGCTCTGATATTTTTTAAAAAAAATTAAGACTCTTCCACAATTTATTCTATGATTTATTATTTTCTCCATTAGCTCGCCTTTTTATTTGAGGAGGCCAAATGCTGTGAAATTAATATGTAAAATAATGAATATGATTTGAATATTAAAAGCTAATCCACAAAAGTTGTTCAAAACCTACATACAATCTATAAAATTTAAATTTTAAGAACTCAAATATTGTAAACCCAAGTAGTTGGTAATATTTGGTTAAATTATGTACAAAAAACTTCTTATGTCCTATTTAGGTTTATTGAAATATTCACTTTAGTACTATTTAATTTTAAATCACAGGGTACTAACTTGATACACTTTAAACCACAGAGTACTAAAATGAGAAAGTGCGAAACCACATGGGCTAACTTGAGACACTTTAAACCATAGGGTACTACAGTGAGAAAGTGAAAAACCACATGAAGAGTATTTGAAGTTTACCCTAAAATTTTCTATCAAAAATTCAATCAATTCTGATTCTCTTACACTATTAAATTACCAAGTATTTCATATCAGTCGTTAAATTTGTCAATTTTAAGATACTTTGATTGTAAGATAAATGATGTCGAAAAATTATGAAATTTGATTTTTAAAAATTTTAAATACTTTAAATCATGTCTAACAGTATGAATTGTTGATTTAAAACCTTTATTATCGAAAATAACTTACCAGTATTAAGGCGATCGTACTCTATCCACAATGGTCTTAGCCAAAAAGCTATGTTCTTACTCTCTATATGTTCTTAGATCAGTCGAGACTCATCTAATATTTGGGGCTTACGATTGGTTATGATATTAATTGATGAATATTGCTTTACACAAGATTCATCTAAGCTTAAACTATTCTAATCTTAGATTCGTTCAATTTTCTTAATCTTTTAGACTTAACTACCGCCTAAAATACTATAAAACAGATTAAGAAATTTTAGACCTAACTATACCTATATATAGAACTATTTTAAATACCCAGATCGTCGCATTTATCTTAAAAAAAAATATCATATGCAAAATGTTTTCGTACACAACTACGTACAACTATATTGAGGTTTAGATGGCTGAGAATCGAATTTATTACCAAATTTTATAAACATCTAAATTATTTCAGCTCTATTTGAAAATTTTATAAGCTATCTAATTATAATATACTCGATTTGAAAATTTTAATAAGTGATCGAAAGGTAGAGATTGCGTTACATGCGGGTGAGGAAGTACTTATGATAATATATTGTTTGTTTTCGTACGTAATATTGCGTTCCGTATATCGCGATGAATATTTTCTTTGGTCCCAACAGAAAACGTAAAAATACATCCCTATATATTTTTTTATATATTTTTACTTCTAACTCCATTTTATTCTATTTAGGGTAAATTGCACTGTTGCCTCCTGAACTTTTGGCGGAGTTTCACCTTACCCCCCAAACTCTTAAAACGGTCATTTACCCCCATATACTTTAATATTGCATCTTGTTGCCCCTTCCGTCAGTTAAAGTTAACGAAGCTGAACGGGAGTTGACGAAAGGGTTAGGTTTTGACGGTTTTTGGGATGCAAAAACTATGAGAAGAAGAGTTGGAGGGCATTGAAATGGAGAAAAAAGAGTTTTTAAGGAATAAAGGTGAGTTGGTTGGAACAAGGGACTGTTTAGGCGGTAGATTTTCCGCCAAAACCTAATCCTTCCGTTAACTTCCGTTCAGCTCCTTTAACTTTAACTGACGGAAGGGGCAACAAGATGCAATATTAAAGTATAGGGGGTAGATGACCGTTTTAAGAGTTTGGGGGTAAAATGAAACTTCGCCAAAAGTTCAGGAGGCAACAGTACAATTTACCCCTTTATTTAATATAGTTAGATAGGACTCAGTACCAAATTATCAAGACTTAAAAGATTTTCACATCTGTATTTGATAAGATAGTTAGCGAAAACATATATTATAGCTAGGAATTGAGCTCTATGCTTTTAAAAATCTAAATCATTAGTCTTGTAAGTTTTTAGAATTAATAGATGTGCGGTTAGGATGATGTGGGCCCCCTTGGGTTAGGTGAGTGGTTGGTTGAATAGTATAATCTAACGGATGAAAATGATCAAAATCGTAGATCTAACGGTAATAAATTCACAAGCACCATGTATTTGGTATTTTTACAAGCACCATAGCCGGACTCTTATAGCTAGATACTTATTTAAAATATTTGATCACACTCTTTATTATTATTTATTAAATGCCAAACACTTTTTAAAATGTGTTTGGATGGATGGGTACTTTATTTGAGAATTTTTTTTTAATTTACTCATGAGTATGTAGTATTTATTTAATATGAAAAAACTAAAAAGTATGAACAAATATCTAAAAATAAATATAATATTTAAATTATAAATTTTTTTTTTAAATAAATTATATTTAGATAGAGTCTATTATTCTACCAAATTATCGATCGAAAATAAATATTTTCACACCAAATAAAACATTACGTAAATAAAAAGATATACTTAATACTTAATTAAAATATTACGGAATTCAATTCATGCCTAAGAATTTTTTGGATAGGAATTGTGAGAGAGTAAAAAATAATAATTTAAATTAAATAAAAAATATGATGACTTGGCAAAACGGGAGAAACACGTGCTATATATATATATATATATATATATATATATATATATATATATATATGTATATATATATATATATATATATATATATATATATAGAGTTGAACTAGAATACTATCGGTAGTAAACGAGCCGTTTTACTACCGATTTGTTTTTGATGATAGAGTTTCGAAATTGACGATCGGCTCCGTTAAATATGATCTAAACCATTTAAACTACCTAGAAATCAAATTTCACGGACTTTCGATATTGTTCTTTTATCCATCAAGTGAACAGAAAAATGAATGGCTGAAAATGAATACTCTATAAAAAATGATGATAGGAGTCTTGTAATCAAGATCAAGAGTATAGATCTTGTTTTAAATAGTTTAAAGAATTTTCTAACAAAAATTTAATTGATTTGGATATCTTTACACCGTTAAACGAGAATACACCTCTTATCGATCATTAAAATTACAAATTTTGAAACCTTTTGATCATTAGGCAAATGATGTCGAAATGATTTAATTAAAATTTGATTTCTAAATACTTCAAATAGTATAGATTGTGTTCAACAGAACCGATCGTCAATTTGAAAGCTCTATCATCGAAAACAAATCGGTAGTAAAACTCGTTTACTACCGATAGTATTCTAGTGAAACTCATATATATATATATATATATATATATATATATATATATATATATATATATATATATATATATATATATATATATATATATATATATATATATATATATATATCGAGTATTACTATATTTATTATGAGTAGTAGAGCCTACTACTCATAAGTTGTTTTCGATGATAGAGCTTAGAATCGACGATCCACTCCGTTAAATATGATCTAGAGTATTTAAAACTTCTAGAAAATAAATTTCGTAATTTTTCGAAATCATTTACCTTACGATCAAAAGCTCACAAAATTGACAATTTTTAACCCGATATGGGATACTTGCTAGTTTAACGGTGTAAAAGAATTGAAATAGGTTGAATTTTTGATAGAAAATTCTATTCACTACCTAGATAAAGATCAATAACTCCGATCTTAAATTGAAGGATCCGATCATCTATTTTTAGGACATCGTTCGATTTCTATTGCTTCATTTTATGCCCATTTGATGGACTTTATTATGATTTTGAAATATTACGAAATTTATTTTCTAGAAGTTTTAAATACTACAGATTATATTTAACGGAGTGGATCGTCGATTCGGAAGCTCTATCATCGAAAACAACTTATGAGTAGTATAACTACTACTCATAATAGTATAATTTACTCTATATATATATATATATATATATATATTTTAATAATATTTTAATTTTTATCCCCACGAATTTTTACCCAGCGTGAAAGAAGGGGCAACTGGATAAGGCCGATTTCCTCGTCCACACACGTGCCACGTCATCAGTGGACTCCTTTTATTATAATAATAATAATAATAATAATCTATATATCTATATCTATCTATCTATCTATATATATTATTCATTAAAAATTGCAAAAAAAATTATTAAAAATAATATAATATATATTTAATTTGTTGAGGAGGAGTAATAATTATGCAATTTGGAAGAGATATATCTTATCTTAAAACTAAAACTATATATAAAAAGGAGAAATATCAAATTTCAAATTTTATAGGGATATATATGCAATTAACACTATTATTATTATTATTATTTATTTAGTAAAATTTATTTTTTATATTTATATTTTTTTCGAAAGCGCTCTATATAAATATTCCCCTGCTCCGAACGAGCTTCGTCCCCAAATCCAATCGCTTCGTTTCCCCGCGTCTCCTTTTTCGTTTGCCCCAAACCCTAGCCCTAATCACGTTTCTCCTTTCCCCTTCTTCCTACGACGGTGAGAGAGGCCCCTCGATTCTAGATTTCTAGGGCTTCGAAGAGGGACCAGCGATGGCGATCTCGGTCGGGACGGTGGCGGGGTCGGTGGGGTCGGCTTCGTCGGCGGTGGTGGCGGAGGAGAGGGGATGGAGGAGAGGAGGAGGGGCGTTGATGCGGCGGCGCGGGGACGCGGCGGCGAGGCGCAGCGCGGTGCGGTGCTCCGCCGCCGCCGCTGCGGCGGCGGGCGCCGGGAGCTTGGCGGAGCAGTACCGGACGCTGCGGATCCGGCCCGGGGCGACGGAGTCGGAGGTGAAGAAGGCGTTCCGGAAACTTACGCTTCAGGTTCGGGATTAACCTGCTGTTTGATTCCGACATCGGATCAATTCGCTCGTTTTTTTGGTATTAATTTGTGTGACATGTTTTTTCTATGATTTTTTTTGGGTTTTTTGGTGGTTATAACCCCGCAATTAGACAAATTTTACCGCTTTTCTAATTTTTAAAAATTTTTCTGGGCCTTTACATTCGGATTTTATAGTAAAAATTTGGTTTTTAGCTTATTTATTCAGTTATTTAATTTCCACTTCATTTTAAGTATTGCCTTATCCCACAACATATGTAATATTTTGGATATATTCTTTTTAATTAATAAAAAAAGCATAAATGTAGTTTTATTTTGATCTTATTGCCCCAGGATTCGGGGTTTCAAGGTAATTTTTTTTTTAAAAAAAAAATTAAGATTAAAATACGAGGGTATAATACATTTTTCTAAATTTCTCTTTTTCTTTGGGTGTCCTCTCTTCAGTATCATCCGGATGTTTGCAAAGGAAGCAATTGTGGTGTTCAATTCCACCGCATCAATGAAGCATATGATGTGAGTATTCAATTGCCATGCCATTAATGCAACTTTTTTCTCCCTTTTTTTTTTCAAAAAAAGTTTTTTTTTTTTTTTAATTTTGGGTTGTAGAAATAAAGGTGAGAATAATCTCTCCTAGCGTATTGATTTCTAATTGGTTGAATATTTAGCATTTCCTCGTAATTATCCAAAGAATAGTTACTTTAGGCTAAATTATGCTCTTCGCCATCAAAACGTGAAATTTTAGTTCTCAAACTTTAACATATTGTAATTTTTCCCTCGAACTTATTGCAATGAAGTTCCACCGCCTAATTTATTTGGCTAAATATTGACGTGTTGCTGATATCGTTTATACTAAAGTGATGTGACATTTTATTATTTTCATAATTTTTTTTTATTACTCATTTTTGATGCCATGTTCATGAGAAAAGACTCAAAAATTGATGATGGTGATGATAATAAAGTGATTTTGTGGTTCTTTTTTATAGGCATTCTTATTTTCATGATCTTTTGGTTCTTGCGTAAGATGTAGGTCACTTGACATTGCCAATTGCTCACAAAATTAGCTGAATTAATGAGTATGATTTTTCTTAAATTTTTTTTTTTTTTTGTTCATTTGCATGATCTCTGCGTTCTCCGCTAACACTAATAACTTGTTTATCATCCAAGATAGAATTACTGAGGCGTTACAGTTGATTTGCTGCTATAATTGGCTACATTGTATGAACTTTTAATCATTCCGACCATCTCCGCAGACGGTGATGGACTCCTTACGGCAAGCCGAGGAGGAGGATCAGGTGCGATCGCGGTCGGAGGAATGGCACGAGGAGGAGGACGGCTACGCCGACGAGTCGCTGAGGGGGATGTGTGACCCAACCTGGGACTTGTGGGAGGAGTGGATGGGGTGGGAAGGAGCTGGTATTAGAGATTACTCCTCCCACATCAACCCCTACATCTAAATGGAAGCATGTTTTTTTTTAAACCAAAAGTGCTTTTTTCTGATCATGAGAGAATGTACATAAGGTTTCTCATAAGTTGGCAAATTACCAACAATTAGAATATGTGATTAACTTAGAAAGGGTGCTGTGGCCTTTTCCTGATTTTAGTGGGGAAGGGTTTGTTGTGCCTCTCATCATATATAAATATATATATTTAATTTTAGAAGCATGGTTTTCAGAGTAATCCTCGCCATGTGGTGCATTTTCATGAGAAGTTCTAATATAACTTGATAATAGTATAGCTTATTGTGTTCTAATATTATATATATATATATATATATATATATATATATATATATATATATATATATATAAAGCGATTATGAGAAGTTCTAATATAACTTGGTAATAGTATAACTTATTGTGTTCCAAATATATATATATATATATATATATATATATATATATATATATATATATATATATATATATATATATATATATATATAGAGTTTTACTAGAATACTATCGGTAGTAAACTAGTCATTTTACTACCGATTTGTTTTTCGATGATAGAGCTTCCAAATTGACGATCGGCTCCGTTGAACATAATCTATACTATTTGAAGTGTTTAGAAATCAAATTTCAAATCTTTTCGACATCATTTGCCTAATGATCAAAACATTTCAAATTTTGTAATTTTAATGGTCGATAAGAGGCAATTTCTCGTTTAACGGTGTAAAGATATCCAAATCAATTGAATTTTTGTCAGAAAATTCTTTAAACTATTTAAAACAAGATCTATACTCTTGATCTTGATTACAAGACTCCTATCATCATTTTTTAAAGAGTATTTATTTTCAGTCATTCATTTTTTTGTTTACTTGATGGATAAAAGAACAATATCGAAAGTGCGTGAAATTTGATTTCTATATAGTTTAAATGGTTTAGATCATATTTAACGGAGTAGATCGTCAATTTGGAAGCTCTATCATCGAAAACAAATCGGTAGTAAAACGGCATATTTACTACCGAGAGTAGTCGAGTACAACTCTCGATATATATATATATATATAAAATAGTTTTATAAGAACAATATGACTTATAATAAATTACTCAAAAATTATTATAACTAAAAGTTGATAACAACAGTCCCATGCATCGCATGGATCACTTGCTAGTTCTATTAATTCCAGATGCAATTAATGATTAATGATTCTTTCTCCTTGTTCTCTATGCAGTTTTGATCTTTTGTTGTGCACCAGGGAGAATAATTCCTTCTTCTCCTTAGAAAGTGAATTTCTCTGGGATATATCATAGCAGTTACATGATAGAATACTCTCGGTATTAAATGGGCTCCGGTATTTAAATAGTGTAGATTATGTTTAAATTATGTAAAAAATCAAATTTATCGAAAAAGCTTTAAGCTACCAAAAAATGATATTTTTAATATTATGTATTCAATACTCTTTTTCATGTCTCTGCTCGAGATATCTAGATAGACCCCATGTCCTTGTGACATTTTGACAGTCCTTGTGACATTTTGACAAACATTCGTGGATTTAAATTAAATAGAAAAGAATTAAATGCGGCTTTTGATTTTGTATAAATTATGTGAAATAATTATTTTTCTATGTGCCTGTTTTAATAGTAATATATATATACCTAGGGTTGGAACTAGACCGGGTTTGGTTCGGGTCATACTATGCCCAAATCTGGCCCAAAAAGAAATGTTGAGCCGTCCTAAAGACGCTTAAAATCTCTACTTATCATCAAAAACGGGTTATAAGAATTTAACCATATTATATATCATATATAGGACTATCTGGGATCTCACAATCTTTCTTCCAAATTTAATCCAATCATATTCATCTAAATTGTCATCTTTAATTTATTACTATTAAAAAATTATTTATTTTTTTATTAAAAAATAAGTAAAATAATATTTTTATCATTATAAATATATCTCTTCAAAAATTTCAACGATTAGAATTTGCAAAATTTTTCTCCTGAAAATTTTCAACGGTCATATTCTTTCTTTCTACAGTTCTACCGTCATAAATAATATAAGAGAGAAAAAAAATTTAATTTATCTTATTCACGAACGAGGATTAAATATTTTATCTATAAATAACTATATTTTCTTAATAAATTTTAACTGTTCGTATATATTTGAAAATATTAAAATTTGAATGGAAGAAATATAAAGAATTAAATTTTATAAGAAAGGAAAGTTCGAGGGTGTTCTCGTCAAATCACATGTAAAAATTGGAATGATAAAAAAAAGTATAAAATACTCCACTCTATCCTCAATATTAATGTATCGTCTCTCTCTCTCCCTCTCTCTCTCTCTCTATCTCTTCGTGCGATTTGGGGTGTCTCCAATGGCGTCGACGAGTGCCCTAACCACGCACATGTCGAACGTACTCGGCCCCAGGGATCTCAAAGCCTCCGCCTTTACCTCCTCTTCCCTGTGTAATTGCTCCTTTCCCCACCCCATTCCCCGAAACTAGAGTTTTCCGACGCTAAAGTTTCGATCTTTTCGCCCCCTCTTTCATGTTAGGTTTATGATGGTTCTGTGTAATTGTTTGATTTCTTGTTTGTTTAGTAGGAAAAGTTGTTTGTTGCGGATTTTGTTGTTTATGTGCTTAATTTTCTCCGGTTATGGATGTTTGAAGTGGAAATTGATGTAAAATGACACTTTGGGTATGATGGGAGTAGACACCTTTGTGATTAAATCTTGGTAGGGCTTAAAAGTGGATTAGAAGTATAATTCTTTCTCAAAGCATTACAAGCATGGTAGGATTCAGTGGCATAAGTTGAAAAGGTGGGGTTTTTCTTTTCGATTCTGTGGTAATACATATGTGGTCGGTAACAATTTTTGGTTTTAAGTAGGATATGAGTTGTTCGTGATGAGGACGATGATCGCGTTTCATGGAATGGCTCAAAACATACTGAGGATGCCGATTACTACCTTATGTGGTTGATCAATTTGTTGCAAATTATGTGTTAGCATGAATTGGGTGTGGTTTAACGACCGACGGTGCTCCTTATATATACCAAATTTGATCAATTGCTTGAGTTCATGTTAATCGCGTGCTACACTTGTAATAGAAGACAAAAAAAACCTGCAATTCTCTTCTTGGGTAAGTAGAAGATAGGTACTTTGAATAACCTGACAAGGATTTATCGAGATTAAGATGCATCGCCAAAAACCCTAGCATCTTCTGTTTTGCTATCTGCGCGTGCCTCGTCCTCCGGATCATCTTTTGCCCCATTTGATAGTTGAATTGATAAAATAGAAAATGTGATTCTAACCACCACAACTTATTTACAGTTGAAGCATTCGGTATTATTTGATAGGTGAAAAACTGATATGTCGACATTGCATTTTTTTTTGGTTGGTTCTTTTGTAAATATTAAACTAGCAAGAATGTGATAATATGAACAATAACATAGAATAATTGAACAAGACCTACTTGCTAGATTTTTTAGAATATGCAACACCTTATCTTCTTTCTTGATCAATTTGGATCTCAATTATGACCTATTTCCATACATACTCTTTCAGGTCGTAAGTTAAACACAAGTGGTGTCTTATTTTTGCCATGCTCCACTGGAAGAAGAGCGAAGTCTCTCCGTGTTTATAGTTTATTTGGAGGAAAGAAGGATAAAAATGAAAATAACGATGATGCGCCATCGAAGGTGAGCAAACTTACTGTCTTAACTTCAGTTTATGGATTGCTATGTAATGTTCCATATTCATCATATGCTACTATTGCAAACAAGCCCGTCAAGCCTGGATGAATGCTAGATTTCTTAGGTTCACATTGGTGCCATAGTACCTTAATGAATTAGAGCTGATGCCAAGCTCTAAAATTGGTGCTCAAATTTTGGTTGTCTTGGCCTTTTTAGCTGGGTGTAGCCAGCCCAAAAACAACCATCCTTTGTGCCCAGGATCTAGTTGTTCATGATGCAGCTGAGCCTAAGCTCGTGTCGTAGCAGTAAGCTCAATGTGCTTTCGATGACAACATGAATCCATTCTGAAAGTAGGCGGCACTACGTTCCATTTTGAGAGCTGCTATGAATTGTGCTTTCTGTGTGTGCATGAATGTGTGGTGTGCTTACATCCGTGCATGTGTGCTGTGTGGGTGTGGGTGCAAATGCTGGAGCATTCTCAACCAATCTGAATAATTGATAAATTCATTTCTACATCTAACCTGCATGTTGAGAGTCTAAGCTTGTCTTTTTTGTTCCCTTTTTTCCTCTCTCAAAATGCATTTAGGCAGGGTTTTTAGGAAACATGCAAAATCTGTATGAGACTGTTAAGAAGGCCCAAATGGTTGTTCAAGTTGAAGCTGTTCGTGTGCAAAAGGAGCTTGCAGCGTATGTGTTTTTTTTTTTTTTTTGGGTCTTGTTAATTTTTACTCTTGTATTATGGTTTGGTGAATGCTTTGAATCATTTCATTCCCCTCATCTCGCAGGGCGGAGTTCGATGGCTACTGCGAAGGTGAGCTAATCAAGGTATGCCAAATGACAATTAAAACTTGATCTTAACTGAAAACGAAGCCATGTTATTCTTAATGTGGTTCACAAACTGTACTATCATTTTTAAACCTAGGAGAATTACAACATTAAATGATTGACATTTGACAAATACGGTTTCGGGCAATCTCGTGTCCGAAGACCAGCAAGAGAAGTCTTTTGCCCTTTACGATAATACCTGGGATATTTAGTTGCTCTTTTATGTAGACCCTGTAGCCTTTGAAAAATGATTACTTGTACTACCGAGATACATATCTTTGTGCTTCGTTACACCTCGTAGGCATTATGACAAATATTCTAGATATTAACAATGAGGTATTTGGACACAGTGGAGGTATGCCTATGAGATAATACTTTAGGACCTTGAGGTTTCACGCTGGGTTATACATTGGATTCCTTCCGCAACCCATTTGCTTTAAGCTTTACCTTATATATCTGATTTGCGTGCCTTTACTTGTTACTAGAAGTCCTTAGTTTTATCTTGCTGACCAAATGAGAATATAAGTTGGACTTAGCTAGAAGTATACTCTATTTATGGTATTTGAGTTTGTTATCCAACATTTTGTTCTGTGCAATTATGCAGTTACAGTTCTGTCTTGTGGGTGAGATAAGAGCTTCAAATGTGTTGATACTTCGTCTTTTCTTCTTGCTAGGCAACACTTTCTGGGAACCAGCAACCCGTACGCATTGAAATCACTGAGGCTGCAATGGAGTTGGGTCCTGAGGTAAGTTCTGATCTAACGTATTTGACGACTTTAAGGAGTTCCCTGTTTTAACAATTTAAATTTGGCCTTCATCATATCAGGAAAATAATCTAGAAAGAAAATAGATGATGTAAAAGGTCTTAATGTGCTTGCAGTCCAATGCTGCCCAATTGACAAACCTTACATATCTCTCATTTTATAAACTAATTTTTATGTTACTAGAATTCAACACTGTAACAGCGGTCCTCAGCTTCATCCTGATCCTAATCATTTCAGTTTTCTTTTACAAGTTCTTCGATATCGAAAAATTTAACTAGTGTCACTCATCCGTCTTTTGTTTTCGGCGCAGAAACTGTCTTTGCTGGTGAATGAAGCATACTTGGATGCACACCAGAAAAGTGTGCAGGTGAGAACTACCTCCTTATAACGTGACAAAAAAAGGTTTTTTTGTCTACATACACCCTTGAAATGCACGTAATTGTGCAAATACCTCTGCAAAGTACTATCTGTATGCGCACCCTTGGAAACCTCGGTTATTTCTGAGCATGCCCTGCCTAAAGGTGTGTACACAAAATAAATTTGTTGTGTATTTGGTACCCCTGGTATTCGCACAAATACGCGTGGCCGGGCGCGCACACGCAATTATGCAAAGATTTTAAGGAGTACACATGCAAACGCCAACTTTGCAGGAGGGTCTGTCCTCTTTTGAATATTTGGCGAGATACCTATACAAAAGAACCATTAAGCAGAAAGGGGGACTTTTACATGCATGCCCATTCATATATGCGAACTCTTGCAAATATTTTTGCAAACCCTGGAAAACCTTATGCATCTGCGAACGTTCACCAAGAACGACTGTCAATACAAAAGCCGTGTGGTTTGTATAGATGCCTTGGCAGGTCCTGTGCACAATAAAGAGAGTTTCTAAGGGCGTGCGCGCAAATTTGGCGGGGTTCATATGCCAAAAAAAACAAAAAAAAACCTGAAAGAAAAGACACTGATTGTATCGAGCATTTGAGCATATTGTTCCTTCTTTACAGGCCATGAAAGAGAGAATGAGCAATCTTGCCCAGAGCTTAGGAGTTCCACCTGGTCTCAGTGAAGGGCTCAAGTGATCAAAGGTTGGTCTTCAAATCCGTCGCAATAAACATGGACTTCAATTTTGTATACTAGTAGTCAGTCGTCTATTTTATCTCTTTTAGGCAGTCCCAGTTAACAATGCATTGAAACAATATGAACACTTGGTACATTCATGATCATCATGCCTCTATGGTTTGAGCCAAAAACCCTTGTATTGCTGATGATTGTTATTCATGTCACCTTTGTTTCTGATCTTAACAAGTCAAGAAGATTGCTTCTTTTTCTTATTCTGCTTTCTGTCGAGGCGACTACTTTTGCCGCTCGTTTAGAGCATTTGATGAGCAGTCGCGAGCTGATTTGGATTCCTGCGAAAGCAGAGTAATGCGCAAAGCAGAAGAGTGCTAATGATGCTGTGATGGGAAGTACTTCTGAGTCCAGCTTTTGTGCTTTCGATATCAACTTTCTAGTCTCTAGATCAAATATTACTTTATCTAGATTCAGTGAACTGTAGGCATTCAAGGATTAAAAAGTTGATAGTAAATATTATTCATGCTTGCAATCAGAAGCACTCCAGCGAAGCTGTAATAAATTACTCGGGCACAGTTTGTTTTGCCCTGCTGGAGCTATGAATCTGCAGTTTGAGAAATGCAGTTTGAAGAAAACCTAACAGCTTTCTTTTTTTCTTTCTTTTTTCTTTTTGAGAGAGAGATAGGTAGCGTGCTACCCGCGTCTTTTATTTCTTTAAGAAATAAACTTAGCTAGAAATGTGAATCAACTATGATTCGAACTCGGGTTTCAGGTACCAACTACTAAGGCTTTGTTTGGTATTGCGGGGAGACTGCATTACGTGCGGTGAAAAAGTACGTTGGGAAAATACCCCGTTTGTTTTCGTACGTAATATTACGTTCCGTATGTCGCGATGAGTCGGTTACGATATATTTTCTGCGTTCCCACCGGAGAATGCAGAAGTATATCCCTATATGTTTTTTCTACAACTCCATTTTATCTAGTAACGTTAGATAGACCTCAATACCAAACTAAGCCTAAGTTTTTTGCTACTTGCTCTAGAGATTCGAACTCGTGTCTCGGGTATCGACTTTTTTTTGTTTTTTTGGGTCCGATGTCAACGGGGCGGATTTTCAAAAACCCGAGACCCGAACCTGACTCCAAACCCGAGGCCCGACCCCGAATTCGACGGATTTTAAAAATCCATATCCGAACCCGAACTCAAAAATTTAAACCCGAAATAATTATTTTTTTTTTCAATATTTAAAAATATATTATATTAAATTTAAAATTTTAAAATACATATTCGAATTCATATCCATGGACATCCCTAGTCCTGTAGGTTCTCAGCAGATAAATACATTCTTTATAAAATTTAGCTTTTAGGGCGCGTTTGGTTCGAGTTATGTAAAATTACAGAATATCTCAACATATCCAGGTATTTTGGATTTCAACGTGAGATTACTACTGATGCTAAATTAGCTCGTTTGGTTTAATGAAGTAATGTAATACTGGATTGCAGTGTTTTTAGCATTATTATGTTTGGTTCAGTTTATAAAATTTAGTAATTCTGACATAAAAGTGTTGTTTTTCCAAAATTGACCTTGTTGTAGTCATTTAAATATTATTTGACGAAGTTTCCATGAACACTCTTTAAATCGACGAAAAAAACTCCAAATCGATCTAACTTGATTCGAAAATAAAGTGTTGGTAGCGAGAGAGAAAAAGTGATTAAATATGTATGCGGAAATGGCGAATAGAGGGAAGGAGATCGTGATGATTATCTGGGAGGACGATGCAATAGAAGATGATATGTTCGTACGAGAAAGAGAGATAGAAAGAGAAAGAGGCGTGCAAGAGAGAGATCGAGAGAAAGAGGCGTGCGGGAGAGAAGGGAGAAGGAGAGAGAGATATGAAAATAAAAATGTTAATCGGGTTTCGGGTTGTTGGAGGGTAAACTTGTCATTTCACATAATAAGTAGTATTACCGGATTTAAGTAATACAAGATACACGACCTCCCTCCCGTTAATATTTTCGGTGTAATCCTACTCGATTTGTAATGCTACATTAACGAGTAGATTACATAGCGGATGAACCAAACACGAATATCGGCAAGATTACCGTAATTCTCGCCAGATAACTCGAACCAAACACGCCCTTAATCATATCTTCTAAATAAATTAAACTTGATTTCAAATTAGCTCTTTTCACATTATGTAGTCATAATAAAATTTTCAATCACATTTGATGGCATGAAAATGTGATCTTGGTATGGAAATTTTGTGGGCTCGGAGTAATTATCTTGTTCTCACCTCACCCCATCTCCGATAAATTTTTTTTTAAAAATCTAATCACTTTTTAAAAATCTAATCAAAAACAAAATGATAATTTGATGGGCTGTTTTTATTTCGAAGTCAAAAAATAATCACGAAGATAAGGCGCTGTTTGGTTCCCCCATTCTCGTAAAAGTGTAAAAAGATATTTCAATTTTTTTTTTTTTTTTTTTTTTTTTTTTCAGTTTTTCGTCTATTTGTTTTCTAAAAAAACAAACTTTTTTGGATAATTTTTTTTTTTGCATATTTTTTGTTTCTAAGAAAAATAAACTTTTATAAATAACATTTTTTTTTCTATATTCTATAGAAAATGAGTATTTTTGTTTTTCTAAACAAAATTGAAGAACAAAAATGTTAGTTTTTTGTGAAATATGGTAAAAAAAAGATTTCCAAAGGTACTTGTTTTCGGATGAAAAATTAAACAAAGATTACCTATAAAATTTTTTCGATTTTTTTTTTTTTTTTTTCACACCAAACAATCCCTAAGCTTATCTTTTGATTAATGTCGGCGAGCCTAACTAAAAAACTTATTCAAAATTTTAAATTACGGTAAAGTTTTAACTACGTGCAACCAAATTACCTTTCAGAGACTATGTGATTGTAATTTTATTGTAACTAGTGCAGTGATCCGCGTATTACGACGACTAGATATCGTTAAAGTGAAAATTTGTAAAGAATAAAATATTAGTTCAGTACAAAAAATAGTAAATATAGTCTTCTATATTGTAGACATACACTTTTTTTAACAAAAAAACTAAGGAAAAAAAAAATCAATCTTTCCAACCTTTATTATACATTATACGTGGCAGTCTCTCCTTCATCCTTACATTTTCCTCTCTTTTCACTTTTTGATACTTCGCCTTCTCACCCTATTTCTGCACGATGCTTCGTCTTCTCACCCGCTTACCTCTTAATTAATGCGTATACATTATTTGCTATAAAGTTTTCCACATGGCAGTCCCTCCTTCATCTATATATATAATCAAATCATGATAGAAATTTAAAAAAAATTAAATTGATACCTGATCTCTTAATTTTCATAACTGATAACTGATTATTAAAGAATAATAATGAATTAGAATGCTAAGCATTTCAACAGTTAAAAGTGGTGAATGGCATATTAATTATGTCTTCTCATATCTATATAACCAAAAATAATATATATTTTGATGTCTTTAAATATGCATAACCTGATATGAAGTAATGAACTTAGTTGAACATGTTGATCCAAATACAAAGAAGAGAAAATTCGATTCGGTTCAAACAAAAAAAGAAGAAGTAAAACTCTAGCCGGTTCAGGCATGTTGACCTGGTTCAATTAAAAAAAGATAGAAATACATGAAAAACTTGAGCCGCTCCTCGTCGGCACGCACATTAAACAATCCGGTTCGATTCGAATAAGAAAAGATGAAAATTTGTGAAAGATTTAAGCTGGTTCGGATTGGTGCTTAGATGAAAATTTGTGAAGGATTTGAGCCGGCTCGAATTGGTGCCTGCACACAACAATCCGGTTCAAGAAAATCAAAGAAAGAAAATGACGCCATATGATAAGATTACGAGAAACAATGATAAGGAATAAGAAGTAGATAGATGAGACAATAAAATAAACAATTGTGATTAAAAACCCTGCACTACTATGATAGTGATGTTCTCTTAACTTAACTATTCATTCACATGTGAGTCATTTTTTTTATCATTATATGTGTATGCAACATTTCATAAGATTGGATCATACCATGAATAATATATTAATTCCTTCTAAAAGTCCTATTAAATTGGTTCTTTTGACATGACATTTAAATTGATTCTTAGCATTTATTTTATCTTTTTTTTTGGTACTATAGTTTGCCAAATGCTAAAAAGATATAATAAGAGATATCAATTTTGCACATCCTTTTAGGTTCAACATGCTTTATTGGTGCAAGATCAACTTCAAACTTAGTTTAACATCCACATCAAGCAAGGTATATTTCTCTCCACATGGGTTTATCAAATTAAAATATTTCAAATTCAAATAAACAAATGTGAAAAACAAATCTACCTTAGTCTTTTGGGAGGAGAAATCATATGTGTTGTCGTATTATAATTAATCTGTAAAGATAAACGACGTATTTAAAGTTTGAAGCCAAAGTATCGTTAACTGATTCAAATTAAACAAATTAAAAAATTAAACAGTAAAATTTAAAAAAAATTTAAAGGCTCAGATAGCCAAATTAAAATAATGTACAGTTCAGATAAGTTTTGTATAATTTTACCTTTTTTAATTTTGGGCCAATTTCATGCGCTAGTTACGTATAATAGTTAGTAAATTTCTTATATCTACAAAGTTTTTTTTATAACTAGGTTCAATAATTATTTTTAATGACTCAAAATAATTGAGATATCACCTAAAATGCAAATGAATCTTTCTATTTAGTCCCTCTTTTTAGAATTTATTTTTTTAATTGAAATTGGGATATTGAGCTTAAGTATAATTTTAAAATGCTTTTTTCTTTTTCTTTTTCTTTTTCTTTTTTTTTTCTTCCTCCAAGGGCTTGATTCTGAAAGTTTTAAATGATGAGTTTCGAATTTAAAAATTTGAGGACCAAATAAAACAAATAAATTTTTTAAATCAAAAGTTACTAGACTAGTAGTGCAAAAATTTAAAATAAAAAATATACTTGAGACAATGGTTACAATTTATTCCTGTAAACAATGAATTAATACTATAATTTCTCTTATAAAATTTTATTTCTTTAATATATTTCTCTAATATTTCAAAACCTTGCACTTTTGTACATGCTAGTTCACAATTTTCATTGATCACTATTTTTTTTTAATTTTTATATTTTGAATTTTAGAACTTAGGAATTATGTAAAATAAAATGACATAACAGATAGAGAGAGCAACATTAAAAATAAAAATAAGAGTAAATATTATTTTAAAATATAATGTTAAAAATCAAAAAAATTTGTTTGATGATTAAAATTTGAAAATAATATATCTTATATCAACTATCTTCTAAACAACGTTTAATTAAGATTTTCTCGACCTCTTTTTTTTTTTTTTTAAAATTTGAGTTTTTATACACCGTAACGTCAAAAACTTTATTAAATTTAACGACTCCATTAGTTATTATTCATTATAACTGGTCTAGTTTTATTTACTGAAAAGTAATTAAAATTATCAAAATTTGGTAAAGTTATTGAGAAATTGGAGAGAATATTTAAATTTTCTAACTCAAATGGACTAATTTCAAAGAGCTTGGAAGTTGAGGGGTCTCAATTGAAACAAATAATGAAAAAACTATGGAGGGGCAATTTGAGAGAGGGGTATAGTTGAGGGGGTTCTCCAAACATTTTTACCTTTATAGTCATCATAGTAGTAATAAACAAACAAAAGAGGAAACCCCTCCTCTCTCTCTCTCTCTCTCTCTCTATCTCTTTCGCTCTTCTCCTCTCTCGCTCTATCTCGTCCATGGCGGAGGCGAAGGAGCCGCTCCTCCGCGCCAAACCCTCGCCCCCCTCCACCGCCTCATCGCGCATCCCCCGCCCCTCATCGGCGGCCGCAATCGGCGGCGGGGGCGGCGGAGCTCAGACGCAGCGGCCGCTGTTCCAGGGCATGGACGTGCTCGGGCTGAAGAAGCGAGGGGGGAGCATACGCTCGTGGATCCGCGTGGACGCGGCGACGGGGTCGTCGCAGGTGATAGAGGTGGACAAGTTCACGATGATGCGGCGGTGCGACCTCCCGGCGCGCGACCTCCGCCTCCTCGACCCGCTCTTCGTGTACCCCTCGGCGATCCTGGGGCGGGAGCGCGCCATCGTCGTCAACCTCGAGCAGATCCGGTGCATCATCACCGCCGACGAGGTCCTCCTCCTCAACTCCCTCGACTCCTACGTGCTCCAGTACGCCATCGAGCTCCAGCGCCGCCTCACCGCGAGCTCCTCCGACCCCTCCAACCCGGACTACCTCCCCTTCGAGTTCCGCGCCCTCGAGCTCGCCCTCGAAGCCGCGTGCACCTTCCTCGACGCCCAGGTTACGATCTGCCGCTTCCATCTTACCAATTCGAGGGGTTTTTTTTTTTTTTCCCAGAAAATAGGTAAATTCGAAGATTTAGTGCTGAGTAGGAACGAAGATTTTAGAGAAAATTTCGTTGATTTTGGGATGGTTTGGTCAAATTAGATAGAAGAAATTATCAAAAAGCTGAAACTTTTGAGTCGTTTGTTTCTGATAACAGCGATATAGCGATTCCAGGATAGCTTAAGATGCGCTATTGCGTCCTTAGATAGATGATTGAAAATCACTCTTCGCAGTTGTTCGAAGATTAAGTGCGTGCCATAGTGATTAATGTAATATGGTTAAGTAATTGGTGGTGAATGTGTGTTAATCAAGGACACAATTTTAGTTTATGCTTGCGGAGACACTCCTATTTATTTGTTAAAAAGAGTTAACTGGATAGGGAACAGCATTTTGGCATGGATGGCACTCCTTCTATGTGAGTGGTGAGTCAGTGTTTTGCTTGGATCTCCATGCCTTCGAACAGTTCCAAGAATAAATATTTGCTAATGATTGCTTTCAATGTTGAATAGTTTGATGTTTGATTTGGTTGTTGTCTATACAGTTATGGGAAAAAAGAAGAATCTGGATTTATTTTGCTATATTAATTTCTGAAGTATCTTGATTTGTTTGGTAGCTTCTTAATTTCTTCTCGCATTTTGCTGCTCTGGGGCGCCAATGCCACCCCAGTGAATAGCATTGTTGACTTAGGCTGGCTGATTTGTTTCTTTCAACATTTCTTAAGAACACACTAGAAACTTTCAATTTTATGTGTTATTTATTATTATAGGAGTTCTCTTCTACATTATCTATTATTTTGCCATTGTAACCATGAATGATGTTCTATTGGGATCACAAAATCCATATTACTACCTGATGTACTTTCTTCAAGCTATAATATATGCGAGTTTTCCATAATCTATTTTTTAGGAAATCTTTATTTTCATCACATTCATCAGTTTCACGCTACTTATCTCCACTACTATCTCATATTTTCTTAAATTTCTTTAATCCTGATAAGTGATAAAGAAACCTATTGTTTGACCCTGTTGCGGGGTCTCTCAATTGGTGCCATATTGTGCTACTGCATCCTTTTTGCAATAAATACTTGATAGTAATAGTTGATTGTGGTGTTGGTAGATTACCTTTCTCTGCGATATGCATAGACTTGTTGATGTGCAAGGATACAGGTGGTTACCTCATGGTTGGAAAGTATTGGAGTTATAATTTTATCGTCTATTTTATTTCATCCTAAGTGCATTTTCTGAGTCCAAGTACTTTAGGTCAGAATTCATAAAAGTTCAATCTGCAGTTTTATTTATTATTATCTATGGTCTGTTCTCTTGGTTCTTGGTCTCATTGCTGCTGATACATATTTATCGAGAAATCTCTATAATGTGTTGCTATATTGCATGTTTGCTTTGGTAATCTTCTTATTTGGACCTGAATTTATTGGACTAATTCCATTTCAGTAGCTTTCTTACAAGTTGAAGCATATTAATACCTGATGTATTTTAACCAGGCGGCAGAATTAGAAGTTGAAGCATATCCCTTGTTAGATGAGCTAACATCAAAAATTAGTACTTTAAACTTGGAACGTGTTCGCCGCTTGAAAAGCCGGCTTGTTGCGTTGACTCGGAGAGTTCAGAAGGTAGATTCTTGTATAATTTGCTTCTTGTCATTGCACTATCATCTTTAGGGCCTAGTTGGCCAAAGTAGGTGGTTTGCAGAAGTGCTGGTTTGAGTAGAGCTATATGGCGAAACACTAATAGCTTTTGTTGGTAAATATCGCCTATGCAGCTTTCCGTTGCATCAACTGAAAAAGAACCAATTAAAGCTTTTGCATTTGGGATGCAATTTCTTTGTCCAACATCTCGCTATGGCGGAAGCTTCAAACTACCTACGAAACAAATGTCTCATTTCTGGAAGCTTCTACTTCGTAGAGTAGAGAAGCTACTCTAGAAGTTGAGCCAAATAAATACTCAATAGGCTTGTAAATGGTATTGAAACTTTGCACAGGTCAGAGACGAAATAGAGCAGTTAATGGACGATGATGGTGATATGGCTGAAATGTATCTCACTGAGAAGAAGAGGAGAATGGAAACATCATTTTTTGGTGACCAGTCCTTAGTAGGATACAGTTCTACAGGTAATAATGGAGTATCGGTTTCTGCACCGGTTTCTCCTATTTCTTCACCACCTGAGTCGCGAACGCTTGAGAAGGCCTTCAGCCTTTCTAGGAGTAGGCATGAGAGTGTGAAGAGTTCAGACAATACGACGGAGCATATTGAGGAGTTGGAAATGTTACTGGAAGCATATTTTGTCGTCATTGACAGTTCTCTCAACAAGCTAACTTCGGTAATAAACTGTTTGCCTGACTTTTGTTCTTGGTTAAACTGCAGGAAATCCTCTCATAGATATTGCGATTTTCACATTGCCCCCTACAGTATGAAAATCTTCATGCGACCCATTGATCTGTAAGGAAAGTGATAGACGTCCAAAGATCTCCTAAGGAATACCAACAGTTAGATGCAAAGCGATGAAAACTTGTAACCTGAGGGGGGGGTCACATAAGTGCGCAAAGTGAAATCACGATAGTTATGAAGGGTTTTTATGCAACTTATCCTTTGGTCTTTTATTTGATACTCATAGGAAGAATTGAAGTGACGACTGACGAGTTTTTCTTTCCTCTTTTAGCTGAAGGAGTATATTGATGACACAGAAGATTTTATAAACATTAAGCTGGTATGGCTTTATTCTCTTTCTTTTTCTGAGATTGATGTGCTGAAATAGACTTTGTTATGGTAATTTAAAATTAAAAATTATGTGTTTTGCGACCATAATGAGCTTTCCTTCTTTAACTGAGGCCTCCTCTCTCTCTCTCTCTCTCTCTCTCTCTCTCTCTCTCTCTCGCTCTTAAAGGAGACTGCAGTCACTGCACTGTTCAATGTAATCAGTTGAAGACCCATTTAATAGATTTTGCTTCTTCAATATTATTAAATAGGAAAATGCTTACAATTTATTGTGGGGAAATGCTTATCATAGAAGCCTTTCTTTGCATTTGATCTGTTGATTAACTTCAATTCCTTTGTATCCAGGATAATGTCCGGAATCAGCTGATACAATTTGAACTGCTACTCACAACCGCGACATTCGTCGTCGCCATTTTTGGGGTTATCGCTGGAATTTTCGGGATGAACTTTGAGATACCATTGTTTGCAGAACCGGATGCATTCCAGTGGGTGCTTGCGATCACTGGGTTGTGTGGCGCGTTCCTCTTCTGCTTTTTCCTGTGGTTTTTCAAGTACAAAAGACTAATGCCCCTATAGATTCTTCTCCGAGAACTTGAAAAGGACGGAGTCAACTCAATTGTTGCGTTCCAAGGATACTCTGAAATGGGTAATGTGTCCCTGATTCTTCCCTTTTGTGTGTATATATATTATTCTTTCATAATCTGATAGCGAAGGCTGAGAAAACAATTGCATTCCAGTGGTGTAAAAAAGGAAAAGAATGTGAGAATAAGCTTAATAGTAATTTGGCTTTTTTCCATGCTTTTCCTAACTTTGAAAATGTTTTATATTTGTGACAATATAGTTAGGAGCTAGATCTAATGCAACTTATACTTGGCACTTTAAACATGAGTTAACACGCGCGTTGCACAGAGCATTTGACTGTTATCGATACATTTGGTTGGTGTAAATTTAGATCTTTAAGAACTGATAGAACCAAACAAAATCCCTGTAAACCATTTCGGTGTTGAAGGCTTGAAGCATACTCGGATTTCATTTCCGAGTGTTCATTTTCATTATAATTAGGGCAGGAAAAGCAAAGCAAGGACAGAAGAGAGAAGAAATTGTTAATAAACAGTTGAGAATATCGGTGTATTTGGAAAACGTGTTGGTGTATGTACAACTAGTTAGATCCTCAAATACTTTTTTTAAGTCATGTTGTTCTTCAAGAGAGGTTACTATTTGATACATCTAAATTCTCCAGCTTTTTTTTTTTCTTTTCTTTCTTTGTGCATTCCTACTTATAAGATAGTATTTTCCTCATGTAAGGTGATTTCTCAGAGTCCTTGAAATTTAGTGTCACTTATTCCTCACATTGTAGGCATATTTTATACTTTTCGATATCCGAGTGACAAATATACAGATAAGTGATATGCCGTACAAGTTCGTACTGGAGTGACCGTGACACGGCATCGACGACAGACAGACGATCTTTTTCCTACAAACCTCACATGATTGGTCTCAAATAATTGACTGCATGAGAAAGAGCTGGGAATTATTGGAGGCCAAGGCCATTGTGCAGTTAGTTTTTTTGCCTGCAGTCAAGATATGCTTGTGCCTGGAATCTCTTTTTTTTGCCTTCTCTCTATTTCTGCCATCTTTCGCAGTTCTCTTGGGAATGAATTGTAGTAGTCGGTGTTCGCCGCAGATTTCGCGCCTGTGAGGTGTACAGGTAACATTTTTCATTGGCTGTACTGCTGCGCGAATCGATTTGTTGTGTGTACAGCTTTTCAAAGAACTTCTGTCGGTGGCTGTACTGCGCGAATCAATCCTTGTACAGCTTTTCAAGAAACTTTTGAAGGTACTTGGCCTAATCTCTCTCAGGTTCTCCTTTGATGGGTTCATTGTAATAAATTACTCGAGAAAAAAAAAAAAAAAGTTAGGTCGTATATGGAGGCCCCATCAACTATTATTGGCTTTTGTGAAATAGATTCCTTAGCTTTATTTTTTAAAAAATTTTATTAAGTTTTTGAGTGAATTAAGTTTTAAAAATTTTGTTTAGTTTTACGGCTCAGTTAATTAATCTAGTATTATTATTATTATTATTATTATTATTTTACTAAAATTTAAGGTCTTGTTTTGGGTTGGGAATAACTTATTAGGTATATAAGAATTTTTTTGTGTGATTAGAAATGAGTTCGAATTTTGCTCCTGAGGATGCAAAGGTGATTGTTAGAATAACACTTTTTTTCTTTTTTTTTTTAGAGAGAGAGAGAGAGAGAGAGAGAGAAGGTTGCATGCTAATTGTTTCATTTATGAAAATGTGAAGCAATTAGTCTTCAAACATTGTGACCTCAGATACTAACCATCAAATTTTCTGCCATTTGTGTCGGAGACGGTCGGTCATAAACAAAGATATTCATGCATTTGAATAGGAAATTTTCTCAATTTTTTTTTTTTTTTTTTTATATTTGGAAGATGAGAAAGGTGATTAATTAAAATAGAATGCCATAACTTGATTTTCAAGTTATTTTTTCAGAATAAAACAAATCAGCTTTTAGACAAATACGCTATCTTATCGAAATATGAATAGCAAGACCTTTTGAGACATCAAAAAAAAAAAAAAAAAATCAAACTTTCTATTTATAATGATACTATTAATTTTTATTATTTCGGCATCAAAACAGGGTATAAAGTATTTATCAATATTTGGATCTAAAGTAGTAATATTTATCCTCTTATTGGGCAAGTGTAAAGCTAGCATTTTTCTATAAAGTATCCGGCAACACATACCGTTCCTTATCACCAAAAAAAGAGAAAAAAACTTCAAAAACCCTCCATGTGATGTGGTTTTGTATTTTTTCATTTTAGTACTATATAGTTTAAAGTTAGTATCCTGTGGTTTTCCACTTTCTCACTTTAGTATCATGTAGTTTAAAGTATATCAAGTAAGTACCCTATAATTTTATTTTTGTATATCTTGTGGTTTCCCATTTTCTTATTTTAGTATCCTGTAGTTTAAAGTGTATCAAGTTAGTACCATGTGATTTTATTTTTGTATCAAGTTAGTATTCTGTGATTTTATTTTTGTATCAAGTTAGTTCCCTGTGGTTTTTAAACCACATGGTACTAAAGTGAAAAATTGGGAAACTACAGAATACTAAAGAGAGAAAATGCGAAACCACATGGTATTAACTTGATAAACTTTAAACCACAAGATACTAAAGTGAAAAAGTGTAAAATTATAGGGTACTAACTTATACATTTTAAACCACAGGATACTAAAATGAGAAAAAATGAAATCACAATAGGGTATTTGAAGTTCTCCAAAAAAAAAAAAGAAAAAGAAAAAAAGATAGCCTTAAAGTCGGTGGATGGGCATGCCTCAGATACGTCTGATGCTGATGAGGCAATTTTGGCTCTCTCTCTCTCTCTTTCTCTGTTTTATTTTGTGATGATTACGCTATAATTGACGTGACGCGTTCTCCCTTCTCCAATCATTGTGTAATAAACTATGAACCTAATAAATGATTCTATCCCTACTACTATACTGAATACAATGAGTTAAAATAAATAATCAAATAGTACGGAGTAGTTGTTTGACTACAAAAATAAAAATAGAATTGAATCTATTTTCAGATCTAATTCTTTTATTTCAAAATTAACACGATACAGTTCTTACTACTATTACTTAACTCAAAAATTGCACAATGAATCTGGTGATTCGGAATCACAGGATCGGTCGATATACTAATCTGATGATTCTATCCTTTCTTCTTCTTCTTCTTCTTCTTTTTGTTTGATTAAAATTTTTAAGGCGTGGATCCAACACTTCTGAGCAGCTATGCAACAAGGCTCCGGACGGCTCGGCACAGCTTCCGGCCGGGACACGGCTGCTACAACACGGCACGGATGCTGTAGATGCCGGCCCGAACCGGCCGGAACTTCTAAATCGTGCTGGGCCTCTCTCTTTGGGCTCGATGGCCCGGCACGGCCCGACTCGTAACGAATCTGGGCCGTACCGAGCCGAGGAGAAGCCGGCGGCCCGGACCGGAAGGTCCAAGGCAACATGCCTTCTGCCCTGGGGTGTAGCTCCTGGGGTGAAGGGCTTGGAGCTCTAGTAGTTTTTGGTTCTATGGACCAAACAATTTTTGTCCATTGGATCAAAATCCATCTTTTTTTTAAAATAATAATAATAAAAAATATATTTTTTATAGAAATTATAATTTATTATTATATAATTATTTTTATAAAATTTAAAATCTTCAATCTAAATATCAATTTAAATAGAAATAACTACTATTTTCAGTTCTTTAAATTTTACATACTTTGTAAAAATTAAAAATAAAAATAAAAAATTTAAGGGGCCGGCTCAGAGCACGGTCCGTGCCTTCCGAGACGGAGGGATGTAAGCTCCGGCCTATCACGGCCGGGCCCAGATTTTAAACCGGGCCGGGGAGGCCCGATCACTAGCACGTTTTGGCCCCACTAATGTGGGCCGGCCCACATTACATCCTATGATTGATTGATCATTAGCATTTGGTTTGTGGTACCTTATTTGAATTCAAAATATGTACATATATATATAAAGAAGACGATTTAATTAATTGAGAACATTTAAGTTAAGCAAGCAATTACTTTGCCTTTTTTTTTTTTTTTCTTTTTCTTTTTTTGGTCTTTGAAGGCCTATCATCCAAATTGGACCTGAATATAATTTGAGGTTTTCAACACAAATTTGTATCACTCGAGTGATTTATTTAATCATGATAATTTAGTTTTAAAACTGCATTATTTTTATGAATCTTCCTTGCAATTTGCTTGTAAATGATTAATGAATCTTCCTACGAATATATTCTCCCAAAAATTTATGAAGGTAACCATCTCATCAGCTATTTGAACTCAATAAGAAAGGATCACACGCTACAATTTCCTGCAATTAAAAAGAGTTTGTCACAAGAACATTTCATCTTTGATACATCCACAAAAATCAAACTGCTACATTTTGAGATCCAAATAATCACATTTGTAATACGCCATAACGGCGTTCGTTATATTATTCATGTATCACCAGCTGCTGCCAGATAACAGAGGATCTTTCAAAAGTCAAAACAAGAAAGAAGTTCATGTTCTACAAAATTTGGATCAACTGTGTGGCCTCACAAAATGAAAAAGTTCCTTCATTATTACTTCAGCGACGATTGGCCGGAAGAGAGCCGCTCGCTCCTCGCTTTATTAGCTTTTTCCATGTAATCTTGGTGAGATTGATGCTTCGTTCCTGTCGGAAACATGAAGGGAAGTTAAAAGTTGCCGTTAAAATGCTTCCGGAAAAAGCCAAAGCAAAAATATATAAGCAGAGAGAGCAACAGTACATGCAGCATTACTAAGCATAAATCGACAAAAAGGGGGAAAAAAATTAACATCTCAGTTTCAGTGAAGAACAGCAATCACGACATCTACTGCAAAAGCTGTGCACATGTCGAAACCTGAACTATTACACAATGGAGTCAGTAACCAAAACTTAGAAAAATACTACGATATTGAATAACGGGTTGCCCAGGAATGCTCCAATAGCAATTATGTGAATCAACTCTCAGGGGTACTTTGGATTGACGGAATTTTGATTCGACTGTAAACCAAGTTTAGTGAGAGTAGAAACATTAGTTCTGCCGTCAACCACGACATTTTGAATATCCTGAAAACAACTTCCCTCAAGAAGGTCCGAAGTCATCTTCTGTGGAAACATCCAAAACATGGCCTGCGGCTAGCTTGCAGATCTCTTCAGCATGTTGTGTCCAACGATCTAACTAATATTTCTATTCTTACTAAACTTGATTTACAACTGAATGTACTTACGTCAATCCATGTGCCCCTTTGGCAAAAGAATTGAAGGAACAATCTTATTACTCATTAAAGGCCAGATTGGCATTGAGAGCCCCCGAACACTATCGAGCTAAAAGGAGTTTGGGAGGGAGCAACTAATGCTTCTCCGTTTTCCAGCGTTTGGGAGGGAGCAAATAATGCTTCCCCGTTTTCCAGCGAGAGCACAAAAATCATATCATGAACTAATGTGGTCTAGACAACGTGTTGTTATCAATGGAAACAAACATAATATTTTTCCAGCTGCACTTTTTCAGCACGTGCAATGAAATAATACACGCCCCCGGCACCTATTCATTATTCAGATCCTGAAATATGATTACTAGTCAGGTCAGCATTGTTATATAACAGCAATCCAAATACAATTAGTAAACAAATAGCATAGCTGAATCTTCTAAAATTCCCTTATCAGTCGAGCTGCATCTTCTAAAGTTCAATCATCAGTAGACATTAGTTTTCCGTTGCAAAACAACTTACTCAACATCAATGCAAAGTAAACCCTTTGTCGATTTAACTAATGCATGCGAATGATGTAAAAGATATCCACTAACCCAGATTATCCAGTTGAATTGATTCTAAAACAAGGTGAGTCTCTAACTGAAAATGCATAGAGGATCTAACTATAAGGTCCTGTTTGGATGTCTAAACAAATTATCCAGTGATAACTTCTACAGTATGAGATTTTATTTTATACTAGTGTAGTAATCCGTGCGATGCGACGGGCAAAAAATTAGAAAAAAATTAAAAATATTAATGATATATCTTTTTATAAATTTTTAAATAATTTATATTTGATTGATTATAAATTATTCAAACGCATAGGCAATCTATATATATGAGTCAACAATTTAAAAATAAATGAAGACATTACATGTTTGCTAAATATACTTTATCATCGTATTTTATATTAATATTAAAAATAAATTAATACACATATCAGTTAATTTTCTTTTTTTCTAAAAAAATCCAGTCCTTAATGAGAATTTCTATAAATACAAAGAGAAGAGAAAAAGAGCATAGATTCGACTGAGCTCGGTTCAAGCAGGAAAGAGGGCGCCGGTTCGGTTCAAGCAAAGAAAAAAAATATCTAGCTCAGTTCAAGCAACAAAAGAAGAGAACTTGAGCTAGTTCAAGGTGGAGCTCTTATTTAACAATTATTGGTTCAGTTCAGATAAATTAAAAGAGAAATCTAGTTCAAAGATAGAAATATGTAGAGCAATTGGTTTGGTTCAATCTAATGAAGTTGACCCGGTTCAATATTATTGGTTTGGTTCAGATAATTAAAAAAGAAATCTGGTTCAAAGATGAAAATATATAGAATAATTGATTCAGTCCAATGAAGCAAGTTGATCCGGTTCGGTTCAAGCACAAACAGAGAAAACTTATATAATTATTTGAAGAACTTGAGCCGATTCAAGGTGACACCCAACAAGCTGGTTTGGTTCAAACAAAAAAAGAGAAATTGGTGGTGCCCACATTTAATTCAACAAAGAAAGAGAATGATGCCATGTGGCAAAGTTTAAGAGAAATAATATATGGGTATAGATAGATAGATTATAACCTAAGAGTTCAATTTTTTAGCTATTGTAAATTCTAAATAACTCTGATATTCTGAGAAAAGATTTTCCAACTAAAATGTGATTCATCCCGTTCCACCAAATATAACTTAAAACAGTAAAAGATTGCATGTGATATGCAATAGTAAACATCTTTTCATACTCTCCACCAACAAATTATCACATGCCCCAAGAGTAAACAAAGGACATCCTGAACAAGATATTCATGCATCCATGGTCCTAATTGGAGCTGGAATAACTTATTTGGCATTTATCCTCCTCTTGTTTACTCAAGGACCATTGTTACTTGATTGCTGAGAGGCACGAAAAGACATCCGGACGAGAATAACAAGGAATCGGCAAGCGGCTAAGCGTGACTTTTAGGGAAATCATAAATCATCTCATAAGTGGAATGCAAATGGATTGATTAAGGATGATTATTAAGTCCTCAAAATGGACTAGAATCAAACTTCTCTTCATCGTCACCAAGCAAAATATCCATCCAACACGTATTATCCATGCATAACTTGTTCCGCCATCCAAACAAGCCCAGAGCACACAGCCATCCACTGTCGACCAACAAGTTTCAACCCTTCTCTAACCAGCACCTTCTCAAAGTTTCTCTCATGCGCTCAATCCTGACCCTCAACGATACAACACCAGAAAAACGATTGCCATGAATACGACACCATATAGCTATACTTTTCTGATTTATTCAGAAGAGTCGCCATCTACCTTAATGCCCTAGAATCAAGCTTAATAAGCCCATCCGAATCAACTAACTACGATCAATATCAAAAGCCCCAAATCCATTCACCATCATGAACAATTCTTCCAAATTTAAAAGAGGAAGCTTTAGGTGCACAATATCAAAATCACACTAATCATTTCCAGCATGATACCAGAGCCGGTTCTAAACCCCCTCCATTCCAATAGGTCATAAGTTCAATTCTTACATCCGCCATTTTATAGCAAAATTTACTCTTCCGTTACCTCTTATGTAATGATATGTCATAATAAAATGGCAGATATAGAAATCGAACTCAGGACCTCTCAGAACGGAGAGGGTTTAGCACCGGCTCCGAAACTAATATTACCCGAAAGATCAAAAGAACATTATCGATCTTTCGGATAACAAGAGAAGAACATTGCTTACTACCCATGATTCCTCGCACAACCTTCAGATCGAATGAAGCACACAACTATCGCTGGTAATTTCTCCTTACCCAAACCCAATTTCCAATTCCTACCCCCAACCATCAAAGACACACACACACACACACAAAACAAAGGAGTCGAGAGATCGGATCGAAGCTTAGGGTTTTTGTTGCAGTTTAGGGTTTGTGAGACCTCGGGTGGAGAGGAACCAGGGGACGCCGAAGACGGCGGCGATGATGGCGATGCCGGCGACGACGTGCTTCTTGTCGCCGCTGTAGAGGTAGTGGTCGACGCGCGATCTGAATCCGCCGCCCATTCCCAGCTCCAGCTTCCTCTCCCGCACGCCGCGCTCGCTCGTTGTGATTTGTTTCCACCTCAACCCCCATCCAAACAGGTTTTGTTTGAGCCTAAGGCTTAAGATGCCCTCATCTAACGTTATTAGATAAAACGGAAATAGAGAAAGCGTTTCTCCATGAACGCAGAAAATTTATCGTAACCGATTCGTCGCGATATGCGGAACGCAATATTACGTACGAAAACAAACGGAGTATTTTCCCAGCATACTTTCTCACCGCACGTAACAAAGTCTCCCCGCAATACCAAACGAAGCCTAAAACCCTTATAAAGGCAGTGTTTGGTTAGTGGATAGGATAGTCACTTATTCCTTTTTATATCCAAATGTTAATTTTTTATTTCAGAATAGTAATTTTCGGTTATCCCTACCAACACCTCTATTTTTTATATAAAACTATCTAATAATTTTTTTTTATCTTCTGAAATAATCTAATTTTTATTCAACCGCTATTTTTCTTATTCTTATACTTGTATCTATCTCTGTAATAGAGAATTCTTACTTAAAACTATCTAATATTTTTTTTTTTTATCTCCTGAAACAACTTAATTTTTCTACAAACGTTATTTTTGTTATCCCTATATTTATATCTATTCCTGTAAAAGAGAATTCTTACTTTTATATCAGAACCAAATGATACCTAATAAGTAGCTCCTGCCTTTGGGCTTTTTGGTTCAACTCTGCTTTTGTTTCTATTTTTAGCAACTCAGCGACCCATCCACTTTAGAAACAGTAGAACGGCCCAGTTCAGTATTATGGTGGTTAAAAATATTTAAAAATTATCTGTTTTTATTATTCTTGAAAGATCGAAAAATTTTAAGTGTGGGGGCAAATTCTCTCCGCAAAGTAGCACCAGCGGTCTACAAAATTAACTTTTATTTAATTTTTTTGCTTTTCTCTTTGCTCGTCTGGCTTGAAATCTTTTGTTACCTCAAACCCCAGTAATCCAGTTTATTCTTCCAATAAATTAAGTAGGTAGCGTGCAATTTTTTTCTCAAAATAAAAAAAAAAATATTTATTTTATTTTAATCCTATATTTTAGTACTAAAAAATAATGATGAGAAGAACTTTGTTGAAGAAGCAAGCGGTTCAAGTTGTGCTTCAAGTTGTGCTCGTTTAGGTTTTAAACATAAAATTATCCTACACTAAAGAAGCCAAACACTGACATCCTGATTATTGAACTTTCATAACAGAAACTTATATGTACGGTGCTTCGAATACTGATATTAGAAAAAAGATAAGGAAGAATTTTAACAATAAAAAATACTAGATGTACACCACAAAAGGGTGTACATTTTACAACCCCACTCATCCTTGAATGGGGTGTAATTCATCAGTCACATAATATGACTAGTGAGCAGATTCCCATCCAAGAATGAATGGGTTGTAAGATGTACACCCCTTTTGGAATGTACAATTAGCATTACTCTTTTAACAACAGTACTCCGATAAGCACTTCCTCAGCAAGCACCTACTGCTGTCGGCCTGTTTCGTTAAAAGGTAGAGGCATCTGAAGCAGCAGTTTGAGCAAATTTATTCAGTGCGCAAGCATTGCTGTTAAATTCCCCAATACCTTAGACTTTGTTTGGTTAGGAAATAGTGATAGGAATAGGCTCTTATCCCTCCCTTTATACCCAAACGCTAATTTTTTACTCGAGAATTGTAGTTCTCGGTTATCCCCACCAACACCTTCATTTTTTATATAAAACTACCTAACATTTTTCTTATCCCCGGAAACAACCAAATTTTCATCCAAACGCTATTTTTCTTATCCTCATATTTGTACCTATTCCTGTAATAGCTAGTTCTTGCTTATACCCAAACCAAAAAACTCAATATTTCATAGAATTAGGTTAATGGGGTGAATACAAGAGCTATCACAACACGCAGTATGTTTCATCTGAGTTTCCAACACATAAAGATCTATCAGTTTCCGAATAAGAACGCATAAAAAGATCAAAAAGAATTTAACTAGCAAATTGTTCCACAGAGTAGTTTGAATTTTACATAACGGAGTACATAAACTTTTGCGAGAAAAGTTCAAAAAAAAAAGAAAAAAGAAAAAAAAAAAAAAGCATGAGGACGTATAACGACACCCTTAATTCTCTAAGTCGCCACTAAAGATTCATCTTTGATGACGAGAAAACCCCAAAAATAAAAGAGTGAAATGAATCGAAGCGCTAATTCAACTTAGGTACTTTCATCAAATTGAGCTATTACACAACCTCTAGAACTCGAAAGATTCAAACCCTCGACAAGTTTCCTGGGTCGAATATTTTCAATCTCCTCTTCCTCAGTCGATCTTGACTGATGAGTAAATCAACCTCGTGAACCAGAAACACGCATAGAAGCCGATCGTACCGGTCAGTACAAAGAAGGCATAGGATGCAATGAGCATGTACCCGAAGTACAATATACCCGACACCAGCTTCGTGATATCCAGCTTAGTAAAGAAGTAGAAGGTCGCGTATAAGAAAAGATAGAGCGCAGAAGATCCTGAAGTCAAGTACGATCTCCACCACCACAGGTAGTCCTCGCTGCACAGCTGGAAATAGCAGAGCACGATAGTGATCTCCGCGCATGTGATGATAAGGATGACGAAGACGAGGAAAAGGAAGCCGAAGATGTAGTAGAACTGGTGCAGCCAAATCGAGGTGAGGATGAAGAAGAGCTCGATGAAAACAGCTCCGAAGGGGAGTATTCCTCCTATCAGAATGGAGAAAATCGGGTTCATGTACCAGGCCTGCTCGGGAATTTGCCTCGGTATTTTGTTAGTTTTGACGGGGTCCTCAATGGCCGGCTTCTTGAACCCGATGTAGCTTCCCACGAACACAAGAGGGACCGAAATACCAAACCAGAGGAGCACAAGGGCGAACATTGTAGTGAAAGGCACAGCTCCCGACGACTTCTCCCCCCAGATTAGGGCATTCAAGACGAAAAAAATGGCAAAAACGATTCCAGGAAAAGTGAAGGCGGTGCGCAGAGTGAGCTTCTTCCATTCTGCGCCCTTGAACATTTTGTACAAACGGGAAGAGGAGTAGCCAGCAAATAGGCCCATGAATACCCAAAGGAGTAGCATGGCGGTCATTAACCCACCCCGGTTTGAAGGGGAGAGGAAGCCAAGAACGGCAAACATCACGGTGACGAGCAGCATGCCAAAGAACTGAACTCCGGTCCCGACATACACGCAAAGTAAGTCGGAGTTAGAGGGTGGGCGGAAGACGTCGCCGTGGACAAGTTTCCAACCAGTCTCTTCTTGAGCTTCTTCCTGGGTCTCGAGCTGGTTGTACTTGGAGATGTCACGATACAGTGTGCGGAGCATGATCATTGCAACCATGCCGGAGAGGAAGAGAACAATCATCAGAGAGTTGACAATGGAGAACCAGTGGATCTGGTCATCTGTCATCAGAAGGTAGGTGTCCCAGCGAGATGCCCACTTGACAGCACTCTCCTGTGGCAGAAATATTAAGAATGATAAAAAATAATAATAATAATTCATAAGATGTTATTCAAAGCATAGAACTAATACATCCTATACACTTCCATTCAGCCGCTGAAATTTTTACCTCGAACTCGACATCGTAGGTGAATATAATGTCCTTGTTAGCCTCAACCTCTTGAGGAGAATCAGAGTTCATAACTGATCGTTTTGCATGAGGATCGCAGGTGCTCAAGCGAGTCTTGTTACCATTCCATTCACCTTCAAACTCGTGTTTAACACTGCAGTGTAGGTAATTTACTCGTTCTCAGAATCAGAGGATCAGAGGCGAAGACAAGAAAAGAAAAGTTTACACAAAAAAAAAAAAAAACAGCTGATGAAACTTGCAATCAACCTGAAAGGTTTGACCTCGAAGCCCACTATCCTAGCAAGTTCTGTTTGTGTATCCTTGTGGTACTTCACCAGAAATGACAAGTGGTTGTGGATGAAATATTTCTCCTCCTTGCTCTACACAAATGTCAGTTAACATGAGAATATTGCATCTCCCTTAAAAGATAGATTTGAAATATCAGCCATTAAACATTAGATGTACTTACTCCAGAATACTGGCCTTTAACACCAACATGAAAGCCGTGCTGGTAAACTATAGCTGAATCCTGATCCAGCCTTTTAATAGGAACAACTAGTGGAAGATTGTCGAGAATCCTGTAAAGCATCTCAACAATATCATGAACAAAAACTCACTTGTTATTTCAAGGGGCTTTTACACATATATAGCTCAGTAAAATCATCTAATTAAGTGTGTACTCCCTTTAAACCTGAATTTCTATTTACACCCCTCAAGGTGCAGTTTGTTACACATAAACCCTTTATCTTAAGTTGGAAAGTCATCCAATTCATACAGGAAGATTGTTTTGTATTAGAAGAAATCAGACAGACATTTATGCCGTTTAGTTGGTGTCGCAGTGAGCAGCATCCTTTCTCTGATTAAAAATTAAGCTTTTGAAAGGGATACATAAAATCAATATCTTGCAGGAATACATATGTAAATAAATATTTCTTTTAGAGGTATGTTTGTAATATATCTAATTTCAGTTAGGAAAACCAGAAACAGAACCGTTACATGTTGACACGATATTCATCCTCAATCTTTTCTTTCAGTTCCTTTGCTTCTTTGTCATTTGGAGTGATCTTGCAGACTATCTGACACATTTGAGGCTCTCTCATTTGAAACTGAAGTTCAAGAATTAAACAGTTAGAAGATAATTGAGTTAGAAATTGTAGACCGATAAAAAGTACCATGGATTATGTGGGAGATACAAACCACATATGGGGAGTTCTCGATCCGATCACCGCGAAGAACCTCCCCAAGATTTTCTGCACTGTCAACTATAGTGTCTGGATGACAGTAAGGGAGAGAGTAGTAGGAGTACGGGAGTTGCGTCTTTATAGAACTCAGTTTGTTCACCTTGACAGAAAGCACGTCTTTCTGCAGCCAGAAATTTGGAACTATGATTAAGGGGCTAAAGTAACATTGTATCATAAGAAAATAAATTATAGTGTAGCTAAAATCTTAGCCAAACAATTACAAGTATATGAATATAAAAATCAAAGTTGGGTAGCACATATACAGCAAAAGAGTAACCAGAGTTTCTGAAATTCAGATAAAGTTGTCCGAATGCTTCAAAATGTTTTGTTCTCCAATTAAGACATTAAAACTTCCACTGAAGATCAAAATCTAAAACTACTCAAGAACATAGGGAACCGCAAAATTCAACAAAATTTTGATATACTTCCTCACAGAGGAAGGGGAAACAACTTACAAGTAATGCGGCTATTTATTAATTAATTATCCTAATAAGAGAATCTCAACTACAAGCAGAAGTATGCAATTCTCTTTTAAATGGTTCCTTTGACTTTCCTCATATGCAAAGCTCCATTTCAATTATAGTATGAATCTCAATAAAGATCTACTTTTCCTGCAACTAAATTTATTGAGCAAAACTCATCTTTACGAATCAACTTATCCTAGCTAACACACACAATTCCTACTCTTGCAAACGAATAAGTTCAAGACCATGCTAATGACACGTACAAGTGTAGCTCTGCCCTAGAAAGTTATACAGAAGCATTTCATTGTACTACAAGTAAGATCTCGTCATTTCGAGTGTGAAAAAGATATAAACAAGTTTTCTTAACCTGTTCTCACGAATAGAAGCCAACTTTACCTGTACGTATAACACCACCATTTTCCGAAACAAACATGCAAAAAAAAAATTATATCAAGTATATAGATTACAACATCACGCATGCAACGGACAACATGGGAGAAATCCCAGAAGATTCTAACTCGAAACAAACCAATCCATTCAGAATAAAACTAAACAACGGCCAAACAAGTGCATCAATCAACTGATGAGCACAACCCGATCTACCAGAACGATCAGATCAAACGAAGCAACGCCAATCAGAAACCAGATCGAGTCACAAACATCCGCGTGATCGAGTCAACCGCATAAAATCTCCAGATCTGAACGGAAACTCGACCAGATCTAGCGCTGCGGAACGAGATTTAAGAGGGGGTCCGAACGCCAACCTTTTGGAAATCGGCGGGGGCGACGCCGGGGAGGTAGAAGGCGGCGGCGGGGCCGGCGGCGGAGACCACGATCGCGAGGGCGATTATCCATGGGAGGAGGAGCCCTCGGAGCCGCGAGATCTCCATTGGAGGATGAGGAGAGGGAGGGGAACGAAGGGAGCGGAGATGAAGGGGAGCGAGCTAGGGTTTCGCTTTTGGGGGGGGAGAGGAGAGAGAAGGTGACAGTGAGAGATCTGATTCGCGCGTTCTCTCTCTCTCTCTCTCTCTCTCTCTACTTTCTCTCTCTTCGATCTCGGCGTCGAAGCACCTCGGAAGCGTCGTCGCGTTCGAATTTAATAACATTTATTTATATAATATAATAATAGTAATTTATTAATTTTAGGTGGAAAAAAGAGAAAATGTGTGGAAAGTACGGAGAGCCCCCTGAACTATAGGACATTTTTGAAATGGTCCTGCAACTTTATTTTAGTAATTTTAATAAAATATATAAAATAATGGAAAAAAGAGACAAATGAGGACAAAAAAATGCACCATCGATTAGGCCATTTTGTTGTTTCCCTTTGGACAAGACAAATTATGTCTATATATATTTTTTTATTATTCATAAAATATAAATATTAAATCATAAACATGCGTATACATAAAATTACTATCTAGAATCAATTGGAAGTTTGAATCCCAACATCAAGCGAAATAAAAAATGATCACTATTAAAAAGGGGCAATTGTTTATATACCCCGAAAAGTTTCCAATTTACTCCTCTTAGAAAGGTTAATATTAAAAATACCCTTATTACGTTCCAATCTATTTCTAATATACCCGTAGAGTTAAAATCTATTAATTAACTTGTAAAAGTACTATTTTATTTTTTCAAATATAGCATTCTACCATTATCGTTTTTCTTATTCGTCCTTAAAGTCAAAAAGACAAAAAGTATTTTAACTTTTGATCTTTTTCAATATACCCCTCTACCGTCACCCATATTTCTTATTTGCCCTTAAGTTAAGGGCAAAATTGATATTTTAATTTTTTTTTAACTGTGGTAGATATTTAACTCACGTTTAATCTAAATTAACTTAACAAGAGATAATTGCAGGAGTATTTTGCAATAACAATCGAACACATGAGGAGTATTTTAGAAAGAAAAAAAATAAAAAAAAAATAGAAATAAATCGGATATTTTCAAAAAGTATATAGGCAATTATCTCTATTAAAAATATAGAATACTCTTTAACTAATAAAACATTGCATTTTAACATATGACATATAAATAAAAGTTTAGAAACTAAAGTATATAAAAAAAAAGAGCACAAGGAGTGGATGTTGGGCCGGGCCTAGACCATGGGCTGGCCCGAATTTTTGAGCCGAACGATTCATCAGACAGGAAGGCCCAACTTTGAGCCGAAATTTAGACAGCTTTGTTGGTAGTAGGGATGTAAACAGGACGGATACGGGAACAGAAGGGCTCCCCCAGCCCCACCCCTCACCTTGTTTTTTGGGCGAGTCAGGTTAAATGTTATCTCTTTTTTTTTTATTATTTTACCCTCACTTAATTCCTTCCTTTCGGGGTAGATCGGAACGAGAGCAAATTTTTAACGAATCAAGACGAATTGGAGGAAGGAAGGAAGGAGTTCTTAGTCGCTGGTAATAGTTGGCCACGAGAACCAGAATTACTTGATTGTATGATATGTATTTATTATGATGTTTGTGAGGTTAATTATGATTGCTTATTTCGATCGCATTATTTTGAATTTCAAGTAATTTGAAACCTCTCTTTACAATTGAAACATGCAAAAGACAAAAAAGTAAAAAGAGGTTTGTGTAGCTAAGTAGTAAACCGTAGCAAATGCATATATTCATGATTTGTATAGTGATTTTGCACCTGCTAAGATAAAATTTGTCCAAACACACACATTTCAAAATTTGAAAACTTTCTAAATCACTTTTCTTTGGAATATATATAGACCGTGCCCGGCCCGGCCCTGCAATGTTGGGCCTAAGCCCATTATCAGCCCAAGTTCAAACACCCTAGAGGGCTAAGACAATTTTATATAAATATTTATTTCTCCAACAAAAATGCATTAAGTTTCGTAATATTCCAAGGAACATGTCTACTAAATGCAAATAATTCAAAAATGTCATTTTTCGACACCTTAAGCTTCTGGAGTAATAATTTGTTTTACATGATATCAAAGCAAGAGATTTTAAGTTTGAATTAATTTCATCTGTCATTTTTTGACCGCTTAAGCGCTTCTGGAGTAATCATTTGATGTTTGCTCTTCTTGTTTAAACATGTGTTTCACCTTTTCGACTTATCCGAAAAATAATAAATAAAAAACATAGACTCTGTGGGAGCATTGTGACCTGTAATCAATCTGATAGAAAATAGTCTGATGAATACACTTTATACAATAATCCTCATCCTATCAAATAGAGTTTATGTCCTATAATATGGCCCTCAATAATCTTGTATCATGTATTTTTGTAACTCTCAAACCAAATCCAAACCCTAGTTAGTTAATTCGCGAATTATTGAAAATCCGAATTAAACGGTCCGTTTACGAATTTTTTCCAAAGAAAGAGAATTATTCGCAAATTTTTGGACCAGCCGAATTATTCGCGAATTATTCCCGAATTATTGAAAATATGAATAAAAAACTTATAATTTTTATTTTTAAATATAAATTATCTTATATTTTATATTTTATACCGAATCCGTTTTTTAAGCTGAATTTTTCAACGAATTTGAAAATTAGAAAACGAATTTTATGCGTATTATATTCGTACCGAATTTTTGTTGAATCCGAATTAACTTAACTATGATCCAAACCCACATGCTTTTCTAAATTAAAATTTCCCCATCTCATAAGCCCACCTTGATTTGTGCTCCCCACTTTTATTCTCATCTTTTCATATGTATCTATCCCTCCTACCAATTAAGTTATGTAGTCCCATCAAAATTATACCCTCTTTTTTTTTTCTTTTATTTTTCTAATTCCATACAAGATACCCAAATAAGAAGATGCCCATTTCATCCAATAGAGCAACTTATTCCCCCTCACATACCCATGCTTTGTGGCTTTTTGACACATCACATCACCTTATATATATATATATGGGAAAAATGTACTTTTAGATTCTACTAACTTTAGTATTTTTATAAAAAGACTTTTGAACTATTTAATGTTAGTAATTAGGTCTCTAAATTTCATCAAACAACTATATAAATCCTCTCATCAATTAAAGTCATTAATTATATAACAAAATTTGATAACTTTTGTTGCATATAATTGTAAAAAGCTTTAAAAGCACAAATAAATCTATTCCGTTATTCTAACACATTAAAAAATATATGTATATAAACTGGAAGTTAGATTCACTTCACCTTTTCAATCATGGTGCTTAATTGACGTAACTAGAAGTAGTGAAAAGCAAAATTTTTTTTTACTTTTATAATTATACAAAGTTATAAGCAAGACCCGTGATCAAAATGATTGTTCAGTTAGTAATTTTACTTAAACAAAAAAAGGCGCATCTAATTATTATTAAAATTAAAAGATCAGATACTTATATACAAAAGTAGTAGAGTGGGAATATCTATACTTTTTAATTTTTTTCATATATATAATAAGGTGTAAGTTGTTAGGGAGGTAGCTAATGCATGGTTGCATAAGTATGGTGTTGGGGAATGTGGATAAAGGATACAAGCTAGGGAATGTGGATAAAGCCATGTTACAACTTGGACACGTTTCAACATAGGAAGCTAGGTAGGAGAGGAAAAAGCTAAGAGCTTAATTAGCTAAAGCATGACACATGGCTCATGGTTAATTACTTTGCTTTTCCTTAATTACTTTGCTTTGTTTCTTATATAATTACCTTCTTTTATTATGTGAGGCCCAAAGATTGTAACCTTTCTTAATTTGGGTACTCACTTAAATTATACATTAACAAGAGAGAGAGAGAGAGTGTGTGTGTAAACTTTTTATATTACTATTCTAAACTTTTTATATTACTATTCTAATTTGAGATCTCATAATTTTGGATACACTATGAAAAGAAATGAGAATGAGAGATTTGGAGCATTCTATATATGTTTGAGCGTTTTCAAACTATATATATGATTATAGCTTTTTGAAAATATATACAACTGATAGTATTTATGTGAAATGCGTGATAAGCACTGTGACGCCCCAACTTTTCAGAGAGGTACCTATCCTAGCTAGAATTGTTACTGTCCTAACACGCTTAACTCTTTTAATTTTTTGGACCTGACCCCCATCCAAAATACTTAAACCGGATTAACAATTTTAGCGCTATTATATTTTATATATATATGTATAGAATTGAGCTTCTATACTTTTAAAAGTACCAAGTCATTGGTGCTTGTAAGTTTTTAGCCATTGAATTAATATATGTGCGCTTAGGATGATGTGGGCCCTCTTGGGTTAAGTAGGTGGTTGATTGAATAGTACAATCTAATGGGTGAAAATGATCAAAGATATAGATCTAACGGTAAAAAATTCACAAGACTAAACGCTTGACGCTTTTACAAGACCATACCTAAACTATATATATATATATATATATATATATATATATAAGAATCCCTGGGGTCTTACACGATATGGTTTGATCAAATTTTATGTTTTTTCGATATTATTCTCTTGTCCATCAAGTGGAAATAAAAATGAACGGCTAAGAATGAATATTCTTTAAAAGTGATGATAGAAATCTTGTAATTAAGATCGAGAATATATATATTATTCTAAATAGTTCAAAAAATTTTCTAACCAAAATTCAATTGATTTGGATACACCATTAAATGAGAAAACGTTTCATATCGACTATTAAAATTATAAATTTTGAAACTTTTTGATTATTAGGTCAATGATATCGGAAAGATTTGAAATTTGGTTTCTAGATACTTCAAGTGGTATAGATCATATTCAACGATATCGATCATCAATTTAGAGGCTCCATTATTGAAAACAAATGTGCGATAACAACAATGCCCGTTTGCTACCGATAGTATTTCAGCTTAACTCAATTTATATGTAGAGAGAGAGTAGGGCTAGTTTAACCGAGCCCATTTGCTCGTTGGCTTTGAGTCCGATCGTTCTTGCACTCATAAGTCGTTACGATAAAGCCTTCCGAATCGACAATACATACCATTAAACATTATCTAGAGCATTTAAAAGTTCTAGAAATCAAATTTTATAATTTTTCGACATCATTTACCTTACGATAAAAAGATCATATAATTACTAATTTTTAACGGTCAGTACGAGATACTTACTAGTTTAGCGATATATAACAATCGTCAAGTCTTTTGGCACCTGCACTTATTCGCAATCAATTATACACATATTATACTTTATTTATAGGTTATTAATTAATTATTACTTTAATATAAATATTCTACACTGTGCTCAACATATATAGCTAAAGATTCTTTTATTAGGGGACAAACTCTGTGCACCAGCTATTGTCCTGTTAGTCTAAGAGGTGTCAGAGCCATAACCCAAACCCAGGCCCTTTTGATCAGACCCAAGTGGGTTGGACTCAGTCCAAATCAAGAGTTGTGAGTAAGAGGAAGAGTTAATTATTACCTACACCCTGATCTATCGGTGTGTCTCGTCCATCATATATAATATTTAGGGACAATTATTTATAGAGTCCGGCTGGGATACTATCGATAGCACCAAACGTTTGGTGCTATCAAGTTTTCCACCGTTAGATTTAACTCTTTGACTATTTTCACCCGCTAGATTATACTATTAAACCAATAACTTACTCAACCCTAGGGGCCCACATCATCCTAACCATTCATTTTTTCATCCAAGGGCCGAAAACCTAATAGCACCAAACGCTTGGTGCTATTGATAGCATACCAGCCTAGGTCTTATTTATATATCTCTAAAAATTTTTAACATTTTAATTTACTCTCTTAAAAGGCTAATATTAAAAATACAATTTTTACGCTCCAATATATTTTGAATATACTTTTAGAGTTAAATTCTACTAATAAACTATTAAAATAGCTGTTATATCTATGGAATTATTATGTTGCCCTTTCAAATATACCCTTCTATCATCACTGAATTTTTTTATTTGTTCTTAAATTAGGGGTACAAAAAGTATTTTGATTTTTGATCTTTACAAATATACCCTCATACCATTACCAGCATTTCTTATTTGCCCTTAAGTTAAGAGGCAAACCTACAATATAAGTTTTTTTTAATACTAGTAGATATTTAACTCACATTTAATCTCAGTTAACGTAACATATAATAACTGTAGAGATATTTTGGAATAATAGAGAAACATATAAATGATATATTAGAAAGAAAAAAATAGAAATAAATGAAATATTTCTAAAGTTTCGACGGGCACGTAATTATCCCTAATATTAATTTAATAGTTAAAAATAAAAAATAAAAAAAAATTTATTTGAAAATAAAAAATATGTGTGTATAAATAATTATAGGATTTAAAAATGTATTACCAAGACATCAAGTACTCGCAAGTCGAAATAAAATCGATAGAAAAAATACAAAAAAATAATGTGGTGTATGAGATGTAGTTATACACCCGGTGCAGAATATAATTCCTCTATTCGCACCCCCTCTTGTGGGGCCCAGTGACAAGTCATACTTGATTGGTGGGCCCCTCGTTGACCATGCTCTTTGTTTGGTCAAAATTGGAAACATCTGAGTGATTGCTCACTGACAACATATATATAGAGCTGGATTTTTTTTTTGCCCAATTTAATTATATTGAAAATGACATTAATTTTGTTTCAGGATTTCGAAATGCGTGAAAAAATTTGGCTTCTCATGTGTTAACAAATATAAAAAAAAAAAAAAATTATCTGTTGATATATTGCCTAGGATGTCAATTCAGGTCGGGTTTGGATCCGATTTTTAAAAATTCGAACCCGAATCCGAAAATCAAATTAAAATCCGTACTCGGATTCAAACCCGGTTTTAAAAATTCATACCCATATTCGTATCCGACAAAAAATCAAACCCGAACTCGGACCCGAACCCGGAGGGTTTTAAAAATATATACGGTTGGATAAAAATCTAAAAGATAAAATATATTAAATATTTTATATATTATATAAATAAATAAAAATAAATTATGTATATATATAATTTATTCGAGTTCGGGTTCGGGTCGGGTAAATACAAAATTCATATCCGTATCCATTTTCGTCGGATTTTTATTTTCTATACCCATAATCGAATCCCTACCCGTTCGGATAAATCCGCCCCGTTCGCGTTCGGGTTCGGATAATATTTCACGTATCCATACCCATTGACATCGATCCCTATATATTGGTTCCTATGTAATAAAAAAATAATAATAAAATTAGTACAAAAATATAACTTCTTAAATAATAGAGCTGTTTTATTACAATCAAAAAACAATTGTAAGGCGAATACTGCTTAATTACATAGTTATTATGTGCATAAATTGATTAAAATTATATCAGCAATTTATAAAAAGTTAACAAAAGTCCACAAATTCTTGTCTTAAAATACTAAGTTATTGAAAAAGGATTTTGTAATAAGAAAATTAATTTTGAGGGTATTAGAATAGTAAGCAGGAGTAGATATATAGGAAAATCATCATTCAAAGTGTTAAAACTTAAGAATTGTGCACTCTACATGGTAAATTGCCCATTGTACCTAGCTACTTTTTTAAATAAACATCTTTTATATTTATTATTTTACTTTTGCATTATTTAAGTCCTGTGAAATGGTCTAAATGATGTTCAACAGTGCGGATTACTGTTACAAATAGGTTATAAGTACGAATGTCATGTCACGCGCCCTCAGCGGGCGCATGCATAGATTCAAGAACGAGCAGAGTTTTTTTTTATCTGGTTGTACAAAACGTACATAAAATCCGTATATTATGTACATGGTAAGTATCATATCGAATTTCAAGCTGCAACTCGCCTACACGAAGCCGGAATAGCTAAGAACATAACTTAAAGGGTAAACTTCAAATACCACCAACATTTGTAGTTTCGCATTTTCTCACTTTAGCACTCTATAATTTAAAGTGTTGCAAGTTAGTGTCATGTGGTTTTATTTTTAATTTTTGTCAGCTTTTTTATTAATATTTCGTTAAATTATATACAAAAAATTTTAAATATCCTACCTATATTTATCGAATTTTCACTTTAATTTTAACTTTGTCACTGATTTAACAAAGAAATTAGTAGAACCGATAATAAAAAGATAAAAAAAAATCACATGGCACTAATTTGATACACTTTAAACCATATATATATATATATAGAGTACTAAAATGAAAATGTGTGAAACCACAAGAGTGATATTTTGAAGTTTTTCCAAACTTAAAACTAACTAATATTAGAAAATTCCAACATCATGAATTACATTATTATTTTTAACCAACTAGAAGATTTATATGATTTTCAAAGTCCAACTTATACTTTACAATTTTCGTATCCCACAAATATTACAACCTTTGATTGGATGAATAATTTGGTTATGCCAAGTTCTTGCCACGATCTTGTGCTTCGCATGCTATATAGAACTAGAATAGTTCTAGAATAAGTGATCCCTTGAAAAGTAGAGCGACGTCACAACGAAAACCTCCGTACTCGCAATAGTCACAATCAAACTCACAAATCCAAAATTTTAAAGAAAAAACATCTCCATATGTGGTTGTGTAAACCGTTAATCTTGTGATTTTTTACAGCTAGAGTTCTAATGAAATTGTCAATTTTCATCTTGTATATGAGAAGAGTTTGTTAAGGAACAAGTCTTAAACTAAAACAACTAATAAACATTAAAAACTTAATTGCACAATATTACAAGGTTAGATAGTAAAATCAAAATTTGGAGGGGCTTTCCCTCCTGTACATATACATAGGTGACGACGCACCAATCTATCCACCGCAACCAAAATAGATCCAATCAGAACTCTCGTGGGTCGACGAATATGACCTTGCCTGACGACGGTGGAGATGCAACCCAATCGTCGTCGTCGTCCTCCTCCTCCTCGTGGTTCCCGAGGCGCTTCATGCACCACACATCCTCGCCGGAGGAGAAACTCCGCCACTGCGGCACGGCCGCGGCGACAGGGTCACCGCGCGCCACCTCCGCCACCACGGCGGCGCACGCCGGATTCCTCATTGCCATGTTATGCGTGTACGCGCATAGTGCCCGAAGGAGCCGGGCCCCTTCGGGACCCCCCATGCATAGGCCGTACAGGATATAAATACCTGTTGAATATAAAATATTAAAATACTGTTATCTGACAACGTAAACTTCTCCTATATATGATATCTATATATATAAGCGGCAGTTCTTAAATTCGAATTGTATTAACTCAAATGTTCTTAAACGTTAGAATACCGTGTTTAGAAACCTAAAATTTTAGAGAAACATTAATTTGTTCCACATGGCATCAAAATGGAAGATTATGAATTCAAATATCAAGCTTCTAGTTTTATTTATTTATTTTCTTATATAATTTTAAGCTTACCTTGCGGCCTTTTCAAAAAGTCTCAAGCACTAACCTAGCAGAAAGTGTTGGATACAAAATATTAAAAATATTCGAACGTTGTACTTTAAGAGCTTAAATTTTGAGATCATAAAAGGTACGTTGTATTACAATACCGAAGGGTTTGAAGACGTCGGGGATGGAGGGGAGACGAGCCCACGGGGCGTGAGAGTCGAGTGTGCGGAGAAAGGCAAGGGCGGCACGCAAGGGGCGGGGCGGGGCAGGGGCAGCGTAGAGGCGGAGGAGTGGGGAGGAGTCAAAGACGCTGAGGAGAGCAAAGGAGGAGGAGGCGGGGGAGAGGGCGAGGAAGGACCCGACGGTGAGCTTGTGGGAGAGGAGGGAGGGGAGGTCGACGGGGAGGAATTCGGTGGTGGAGGGGGGGAGGAGGCGGGCATAGAGGGCGGCGGCGGATGCGGGAGGGAGGCGGAGGATAGGGTGGCGCGGAGAGATGCAAAGGGGGAGAGTGTGGGCATGGACAGGGCGGGCGAGGATGAGGGGCCGTCGGAATGGCGTGTAGGAGAGGCGGCGACCGGTGAAGAGGGCGAGGGAGGCGGCATTGGCGGCCGTGGTGGCGATGTATGCATATACGGCGCCGCGGGCTGAGCTCCAAGATTCTATGTGCTCCACTAGTGCCGTCGCGATCCCTAATCGCCTGTGTGCGATCATCAGTAATACTAGTTCAATTAATATTATCAAAACATCACTCATCAAAAGGTCAAGAATTAAAGACTCGTCTAGATCAGAATCCGTGAAAGGTGCATCTTGTTCTAAAGAAAAGACATTCTCTATACTAAATGTCTATTAACACAAGATTCTCAATTGCTTAAAACAAATAAAGGCCCAAAGTTCTTAGATAGTATATTTTTGCTTTGTCAGTTAATTGCATTTACATAAATAGTTTATCATTTTGTTTTGAATATTAATTATTAATTACATGTACCTTCATTTATGTACTCACATATATATCAACATGTTACATGAAGATTTATTTATACAGTACATATCAACATATTATCTGATGCAAAAATTATTCATAAGAATTAAGTACGTGAAGCATCACTATAATTTGTAGCAGATTACTATTAAATTGTAGTACATTTGACTTTAAACTTTTATTTTAAGGTTGTCGGAATCATATGTCAGGAACTAGTTGAGTTCCCTCTCTTCTTCATATGGTCCTTAACGTTTGTTGATAAGAAATAAATAGTACAAAGAAGTAAGAAACATAGAACAGTGGCTAAAAAAAGAAAGGGAATATATAGTACGTACATTCACATGTATATCCAATCATATGGATATGTATTATATAATTGCTCATATATTTATAGTGTTACTCATATCCAAAAATCTTTAATTAAGTCACATGCATGTAAAAGAAATTAAGTAGAAGAACAAAAAAGGGAAATTAAATCTAAAGGAAATTAATTAATAAAGAGAAGTTTTTAATATTGGAGTGATTGAAATAAGGAAAATGATTTAAAAAAAAGAGAGCAAACATAGGTAATTAAGTTGATGATGAATAAAACACCCACCTGTGAGAGGGGGAAACTCTTAAGCCAAGAAGATAAGCCACCTTAGCATAAGCTGGTTTTGTGCTTGTGGGTGCTCTCCCTCTTGTCACCATTTTAACACAAGCTCTTATAACTCCAACAATCTCCTCCTCCTCTCCATACTCAGCCACCTATATATAGATATATTTTGATTCATGTTAAACTAGTTTAGGACGTCTAATATTTACTGCAGAAACTTAAGTTGTTAGAGAACGATGTATATAATTAAGTTATATATGAAAAAGTAGCTTGGTTTGTATGAGATTGACCAGCATGATGTGTTCCGGTGCATGGCGGACCCGCGACAAGGGGTCGCCTAATTGGTCTACATAGAGTGATATAGACTTCTTCTTCTTGCTGTTCTTCTTTCTTTTCGTATCTTTATCGCTTGCTGTATCGACTGCTGTAGTTGACGAGCCAACCTCGCATTGCCTCTCCAACTCCTCCACCGCCGCCAAGTCCCTCTCCATGTCAAGCTCCCTCACTCTTATCATCCCTCTCTCTCTCTCTCTCTCTCTCTCTCTTTAATGTGTGAAAGCTCAAGCTCAAGGTAGCTTCTTCCCACTCTTTGGAGAAGAGTGGCAAATATATATACAAGTGGAGGAAGGCATTTGGATATGGAGACAAATTAAGATCATGTGTTTAGTTAATTAATTAAGCTAGTTACTACAATGATTTATTATAAAGTAATCATGGTTATATTAAATAATAATGTTACTTGGTGCATGTTTTTGTGCATGTCAACAGAATGTACGGATGCAACAGATAAAGATAGTATATATATATATTTAACTTCTTTTGAACAATTAATCATGTATGTATGAAATTAAACCCTAGTCCAATGTTTAAGACTAAGGGCAATTACATGCACCAATTTGACTATTACATTATTAATTCACCAACTTGACCATTCTACCTTCATAAGCTAAGCAATTTCATTAGCCTTTTCCAACAAGTTGTTATAAGGAGGACTTTTACTTTCTTTTTCCTTTTAATTTTTTAACTTGATTAGACATATATATATATATATATATATATATATATATATATATATATATATATATATATATATATATATATATATATATATTAGACATATATATATATATATATATATATATATATATATATATATATATATATATATATATATATATATATATATATATATATATATATATATATATATATATATATATATATATATATATATATATATATATATATATATATATATATATATATATATATATGCTACATTTGAAGAACCTTTAAAAGTTGGTCTACTTTGTTAAAGATATCATTGATGTGTTCATTTGAAAAATGAAGAGATATGTTCACTATCAAGCACTAATTAATTAACAAAGAGGATTCATATTAATTCAGGAACACATCATTTGAGTTCACTACTTAAAATTGTGGTAATATCTAATGTTATATATATATATATATATATATATAGAGTATGGCTACTATACTATTATGAGTATAGAGCCCTTACTACTCATAAGTTGTTTTCGATGTTGGGGTTTCGATCCACACCGTTAAACATAATCTAGAGTATTTGAAACTTCTAGAAAATAAATTTCGTAATTTTTCGAAATCATTATAAAGTCCATCAAGCGGGTATAAAATGAACGGTCAAAATCGAACGACATCCTAAAAATGGATGATCGAATCTTTCAATTTAAGATCGGAGTTATGGATCTTTATTTAGGTAGTGAATAGAATTTTCTATCAAAAATTCAACCTATTTCGATTCTTTTACACCGTTAAACTAGCAAATATTCCATACCCCATTAAAAATTGTCAATTTTGTGAACTTTTGATCGTAGGGTAAATGATATCGAAAAATTATAAAATTTTATTTCTAGAAGTTTTAAATGCTCTAGATAATGTTTAACGGTGTGGATCGTCGATTCGGAAGCTCTATCATCGAAAACAACTTATGAGTACGAGTGCGATCGTACTCATAATAGTATAGTATAGGACTCTATATATATATATATATATATATATATATATATATATATATATATATATATATATATAGAGTCCTGCTATCAATAATAGCACGGAGGTCTCCGTGCTATCAAGTTTTCCACCGTTAGATCCACCCGTTTGATGATTTTCACCCGTTAGATCATACTATTCAACCATCCACCAACTTAACTCTAGGGGGCCCACATCATCCCGACCGCACATCTCTTAATCCAATGGCTATAAACTTGGTAAAGACCAATGACTTGGCTATTAATAAGATAGTAGCATAGTTCTATATATATATATATATATATATATATATATATATATATATATATACACACACATATAGTTCCATGCATTTATTTAAACATCAACTAATGGTGACATGAACAGAATAGACTTATAAACATATTAATTAAGAAATGAGCGGTTTAGATTAGGTCTTCTATTTTTTGTTAGTGCATCCTTCAGTTGATCAGTTGAGATCCAAAATTACAGTTTCGTATAAATTCGATCTCCACCACTTTATATGCAAACACAAGCAAGAGCACCGACCGTACGTCTCTAGCTAGCTAGCTAGCGCAAGTGATAAAGAATTTAGTAATTGATACCCGAGGTCTCATATTCGAATTAAGTCTAATTGCTTCATATTTTCAGCTAAATTATATTACTGATCCATTTTTCCTAGCAAAGGCCAATATCCCTAATTTTATAATATAAAAAGGAATATATTAATGGCTCTTTTTTTGTTCATTATTCCCCTCAGATGAACGTACCAAGACACACCAAGTCCAATAAAATGAAGGTCAGTTGAGATGTGTACTTTTAATTAAAAATTAAAAATAAAAACATTAAATTAAATAAATGTTGAAAAAAGTGCTTATGCATGAACCAGTACCTTAACATTATTTTATTTAAGATTTAGTTCCTTTCCCTTTTGGACCACTTGTGACAAGTAAAGCTAGCTTCTTAAAGATTTTATTATATATTTTCTATTATTTTTCATGTTTTTTTTTTGTAAATTATACTTTTTAATTTAAAAAAAAATTTAGTTATCCCAGCTCTTCAATAATTTCCAACCAATGCAATCTCAGCTAGATCACCAGGAGAAGTCTAGGGGCCTCAATTAATGAGCCGAACACGAGCCGGCCCTGCCCTCTAGTGAGCTTAGGCCTCGTTTCGTAAACGAGCCGAACACGAGCTAACTCGTTAAAGTATCGAGGCGAAAAATAGCTCGTTTATTAACGAGTCGAACGTAAGCTGGCTCATGAACAAGTTAAAAAAATTATGAAGGTATGAGATCTTATCCATTTAACTTTAATTATTTTAATAATTAAAATTTTACATATAAACGACCTTTTTATAATTGAGTTGAGCTTTATATTTAGATTAAACTAAAAACCAAATGATAACAATTTATATTATATATATAATTATTTGTCTATATTATAAATATAAATTATATGTATTCAAGCTATTATCGAGCCGCGAGCTGATCCCAGCTCGTCTTCGGCTCGTTTATTAGATGAGTGATTTGATTTCGAGCTTATTTCAAGCCAAACACGAGTTGACTCGCGAACAGGTACATGTAAATGAAAATGTTAATATTATTAATTATTTGGAATAATTGCCTATGTACCTCTTAAAATTTTGAAAATAATATCTCATTTATTCCAACTTTTTTTTTTCTTTCCAATATATTGCTCATATATTCTTCTGTTATTTCAAAATATCTCTACATTATCATCCGTTAAGTTAACTCAAGTTAAAGATAAGTTAAATATCTACCAGAGTTAAAAAAAATCAAAATATCTCTTTTGCCCTTAATTTAAGGGCAAATAAGAAATGTTAGTGATGATAGAAGGGTATGTTTGAAGAGAGCAAAAATCAAAATATTTTTTGTGCCCCTAATTAACTTAAGGACAAATAAGAAAAATTGGTGATGGTAGAGTGATATATTTAAAAATGTAAAATTGTAAACTCATAGAGATAACAGATATTGCTAATAGTTCATTAACAGAATTTAACTCTAGAGATATATTGAAAATAGGTTGGAACGTAAAAAAAAAATATTTTCAATATTAACTTTTTTTAAAAATAAATCAGAAAGTCAGCAACTTTTCAGGACTGTACATAAACAATTGTCTCTATTTATTTTTACCATTGTCTTTATTGTTTTTTGACAGGAAGGTAGCATGCTACCGCTTGGTTAGCTGAAAAAATGAATCAATTAGTATTCAAATTTGAAATTTCGAATATTAATTATCAAATTTTTTGCCACTTGCGCGGTAGAAGGTCGGTAATGTTATGTTATCTTTAGATTGTGGCTTATCAAGACTAGGTGGTTTTTCTTTTTTTTTCTGAGAAAGATAGGTAGCACGCTACCTGCTTCGTTTATTTTATTTAGAAATAAACTTAGCTAAAAATATAAATCAACTAGAATTCGAACTAGGGTCTCCGATACCAACCTAGGTGTTCATTTGTCAAAAATTTGGCGTCACATGCTTCCTCATGCATCCCATCATGCCCAGAAAAATATGCAGAGCACACGAACTGCAGGAGTGAGAAAGTGAGAGCTCAGCATCTCTCACTTGTGTTGTGTGTCCACTAATTTGCCACTTGGGGCTGTTAACTTCAGAAGCCGTACACAGCCACAAAAAAGTTTTTTTTTTTTTTTTTTTCGCAACTTTATCATCGAAATACACAATTATTGGCCGCTAGTCATTTTAGCCACCGTCTGGTTCGGGATTAAGTAAAAATTTGTTATTTTAGTCTCCGTCTGGTTCGAGATTAAGGGATGAAATAATTTCTTAACCTCCATATTATTTTCAAACATCTTTAAGGGGTGGAATAATTTCTTAACCTAACCCTACCAAACTCCAACAAAATACTATTTTTTATTCATAAATACCCACTATCCTTCTTATCCCACCTACTTTAACCAAACACTATTTTTCATTATCCTGGACTAACTCCAACCCCAGCCAAACACAAAAATACTCTAACGTACCCCATCTTAACCCCAAACTTAATTTTATCTCTGGAATGACCATTTTTTTCTTATCCCCGAACCAAACGGGGGCTTAGAGATAGAGTTAAATTCAATGTTAAGATCGGGTTAGAGTAATTTTGTGTTTAGTCTAAATATAGGTAAAATAATGTTTGGTTTGAGCAGGTGAGATAAAAAAAAAATAGTTGGAAAAATAATATTTTGATTTTTGGTTGGGATAGTCGTGGGATTAGCTGACTCCATCACAAATGGGCTATTCCGGTATTACCCATTTGGGATGGGATTAACTAATTAACCTCACTCTCCAAATTGGATGTTTGGAAATAACTTCAAAGTTAAGTAGTTATTCCACCTCTTAATCCCGAACCAAACGGGTGCTTAACATTTCAAGTTCTTTTAAAAATATTCCTGTAGTTATGGTTAGAATCGGTATTTTTTGCTTATATCGATTATATAACTAAAGAATTAAAATCGAACAAAATAATATAGAAAAAAAATATGGAAGGAGGAAAAAGATATCTAAAGTCTAAACAAAGGCTAAAATATATAAAACTCTCCCGTCAAAAACCGATTTTTCACTTTTCTCTGTGCTATTTAAAAACCTATACTTTGTTCCCTTCTAAAATAAAAAAAAACTCACATCACTCATTATTATTAGTAATCTATTTATAAAATACTATTATATATTTTTTATGCAAAAAATGCCCTGTTTTTTTTGTTGTGAACATGATGAGGGGCAAAATGGTGAGGAACAAAATGATCATTTTATCATTACAGTTCACACCGTATCCTCATGTGTACATTTTTTATTATATAAGGGAGCAAAATTTAGATGTTTAAATGATAGGGAGGAAAATAAAAAATCGTGTTTTGACAAGGAGATTTTCTTTAATTTAGCCCTAAACAAATAATACTTGTTAAGAAGTTGATACTTTTCGGCTCTGATACCACTTGTTGAAAGGAGATGAGCATTAAACTAAAAATTTTATTAAATATTTTTGGACTAAATTTTGATAGCGGAATAATTTTTCACACATTTACAGCAATTTATATATAGCATAAATCAAAATTCCAATAACAATTTAAAATTATTTTTTATTTTTAACGAACAAAATATTAAAAGATAAACTTTGTAGAAATAAATCTAAATTTATCAAAAATTTTAAATTACTTATCAATAATTATATTTTATTAATAAATTATTAAAAATAATCATTATTTTTTTAAAATTATTATTATATTCTTTTAAATATATCCATTTACTGTGGTAAAAATAATATTTTGACTTTTTTAACTAGTTGAATTTTAATTTATATTTAATCCGAAATAACTTAACATGTGTTATTTGTGAATCATCGTAAAAGAAATATAGGAGAAGTATATTTGAAACCAAAAAGTAAAAAATATATAAAGTATATATGAAATTTTGAAATATATATATATATATGCTTATTTTTAAAAATATTATTTAAATTCTCTATTAATGACGTTAAAGTTTACACGCTATTTTTATAGGCATATATAAGTAATATTTCTCCAACTTTTATTTAAGAGGTAATTATCTCTATACCCGCTCTTACTGTCGTACGTTCGAAAATATTCGATTTGTTTTTTTTTCTTTCTCAAATATCGCACACATATTCCATCGTTATTTTGGGTTAAACGTGAGTTAAATATTTACTACAGTTAAAAAAAAATTTAAATATCAATTTCGTCTTTTAAGAATAAATAAAAAATGTTGGTGACGGTATATTAAAAAAGACCGAAAGTCAAAATATTTTTTTTGCCCCTGAATTTAAGGACAAATAAAAGAGACAGTAATAATTGAAGGATATATTTAAAATGACAAAATAATAATTTTATAGAGATAATAGAGTTAATTAACAGATTTTAACTCTAATATTAGAAATATGTTGGAATACGAGAACGTATTCTAAGAGGAATAAATCGAATATCGAAAATTTTTCGGTGATATATAAGCAATTGTCTTTTTTTTACTTAATTATTACCTGTACAGAACCTCGAGCACTAGGGTCTAGCCACGTGTCAGAGTGGGTGACGTGGCACTGTTGGCTTCGTCGTCTAATGCGCTGACCACGTGGCACTCCCAGTAATTAAGAGAGAGAGAGAGAGGGAGAGAGAGAGAAGAGAGAGAGGCGTGCACGCTCAAATCTCTCTCACTTCTCTCTCTCTCTCTCTCGGGGAGCGTGCAAAAAAGAGAGGACACTTTATGAGACAAACTATTGCGTACACCGTGTGCACACACGAGGACAACACCCCCATCTCATGCACCCAACTCAAGATTCAGTGGGTCTAGGGATGTCGATGGGTACGAATACCTGAAATTTTATTGGGACCGAATCGAAATATAGCGGATATATCCAATGCTAGATGGATATTGATTTGGATATGGATTTGATATATCCAATGCTAAATGGATATGAATTTTGATATGACCGAATCCGAATTTATTTTGCATTTTATATATATATATATATATATATATATATATATATATATATATATATATATATATATATATATATATATATATATAGCTACTATACTATTATGAGTAGTAGAGCCCTACTACTCATAAGTTGTTTTCGATGATAGAGCTTCCGAATCGACGATCCACTCCGTTAAATATGATCTAGAGTATTTAAAACTTCTAGAAAATAAATTTCGTAATTTTTTAAAATCATAATAAAGTCCGTCAAGCGGGCATACAATGAACGGTCGAACTCGAACGACGTCCTAAAAAAGGATGATCGAATACTTCAATTTAAGTGCGGAGTTATTGATCTTTATCTAGGTAGTGAATAGAATTTTCTATCAAAAATTCAACCTATTTCAATTCTTTTACACCGTTAAACTACCTTGTATCCCATATCGGCCGTTAAAAATTGTAAATTTTGTGAGCTTTTGATTGTAAGGTAAATGATTTCAAAAATTACAAAATTTATTTTCTAGAAGTTTTAAATACTCTAGATCATATTTAACGGAGTGGATCGTGCCGATTCTAAGCTCTATCATCAAAACAACTTACGAAAGAGAGAGGGCTCTACTATTCATAATAAGATAAGAGTTCTACTATATATATATATATATATATATATATATATATATATATATATATATATATATATATATATATATATATATATATATATATATATATATATATATATATATATAGATTTGGAATACTATCAATAGCACCAAGTTATTGGTGCTATTAGTTTTTTAACCCTTGGATTGAGAAATGTGCCGTTAGGATGACGTAGGCCCCCTAGGGTTAAGTGGGTTGTTGGTTTAATAGTATGATTTAACGGGTAAAAATAATCAAAGGGGTTAATTTAACGACAGAAAACTTAATAAAGACTAAGTCTTAGTCTTTATCGATAAGCATAAGCGATAGGACTCTATATATATATATATATATATATATATATATATATATATATATATATATATATATATATATATAGTAGCCATGGCCTATATGGGTCCCATTATCTTATCTTATTATGAGTACGATTGTCCTCATACTCATAGGTCGTTTTCGATGATAGAGTTTCCGTATTGACGATCCACACCGTTAAACGTTATTTACAGCATTTAAAATTTCTAGAAATCAAATTTATAATTTTTCGACATCATTTATCTTACGATCAAGAGGTCACAAAATTGACAATTTTTAATGGCCGGTATGGGATACTTGCTAGTTTAACGGTGTAAAAGAATCGGAATTGGTTGAATTTTTAATAGAAAATCTATTCACTACCTATATAAAGATCAATAACTCCTATCTTGAATTGAATAATCCGATCATCCTTTTTTAGGACGTCGTTCGATTTTGACTTTTAATTTTATGCCCGCTTGATGGACTTTATTATGATTTCAAAAATTTACGAAATTTATTTTCTAAAAGTTTTAAATACTCTAGATCATATTTAACGGAGTGGATTGTCGATTCGGAAGCCCCATCATCGAAAACAACTTATGAGTACGAGGGCTCCAATACTCATAATAGTATAGTAGCCCTGGCCTATATATCTTTTAATTCAAGGGCCAAAAACTTGATAGCACCAATGACTTGGTGCTATTAATAGTATAGTAGCCTAGTTCTCTATATATATATCACAAAATATATTTGATAAGTTGAATTTTTCTATGGTGCATGAATGTATACATTGGGTGCAACTAATAATTAATTTCCCTCTTTATAGAGCCCACCCCTTTCCTTTTTTACCTGTAAAAGGGATTCCCCCTAAAAGAGGCTACACTACACCACTTTTTCTTTCCAAATATGGTATAAATAAATTATTTAGTTACTTAATTATTATATACATCATGCGTGTTCAAAAGGGTGGAAACTTTTGAGGTAATTTTTTTTTATTTTTTTATTTTTTTATACATCTTTTTAACCGCTCGTTAATCTCGAAAAATTCAATGGATGATAAAAATGCAATAATATATATTGCTTTAGTACGTACATAAGATGCACATCCACATAATTGGGCTTATCTATCCAAGGTGGGAATATATATTAAAAAATGTGCCATTAATTATATAAGTTGATGTTAATCCAAAGAAGTTAACTAGTTTGTTACATCAACTCATTGCTTAAATTAATACTAATTTGGATGGTAATTATTAGTGTACCAATGACTTAAAAAAAGTTTATTAATTTTTTCAGTCAACTTAAGCTTTTAAAGTAATAAAGTAATAGATGTTAAATATAAAAATAATATCATTCTCTATAGGTTTAAGTTTTTATGAAATAACGGTTGTGTTATATAATTTAACAGGAAGAGATCCTTAGTTTATTTTCACAACGTGGGACTATAAAAATAAGGGTTATTTACATACAGGTCCCTGCAAACATAGGCAATTGCGGATATACCTCTGCAAACGCGAAACTAGGTGAGTTGTCCCTGCAAAAGTTTAAAGTTATGCACATTTGTCCCTACCGTCATCAGCCGTTAGTGAAATATGGTTAACTACAGTTAAACTACTTAACCATGCTTAGTTAATATTGTGAAAAGACAATTTTGCCCCTCTTCTGAATATAGGAACTTAACTAACTACCATGGTGGGCCCTAACCCTAGTTGATTCGAAGGAGGGCGACTGGAATCTCCGCTGAGGATTTCCGCCCGAGTGCGCGAGGAGAGCGACCGCGATGGAAGGATCAGGGCGCCCGCGCCCGCGATCGAGGAGGTTTATTGCTCGTCTTCCTCGCGCAACAACGAGGTTCAGATCAACAAGGTTTATTGCTTATCTTTCTTATCCTCTTTCTCTCTTTCACTCCCTTATGCTAGCTTTAGGTCTACCATTATTAGGGTTTTTTCAATCATATTCATCAACAAGGTGTATTGCTCCTCTGTTTCGAAGGAGAGCAAGGTGAATGCACAACATTGTTAGTTTAGGAACAATTTCTTATATTTTAGGTTAATTTTAACACAATTTTGGTCTCATGAAACAGTAATACAATATATTTTTGGGAAATATGTAATATTTGGCTTGAATCATCCAAGTTAGATGTATATAATTATTGTTATATTTTCATAGAGCATATTTGGCCTGAATCATCCAAGCAGTCACAATGTTTGTTTTTTTTTTTCTCTCTAGTGGCAGTTTGATAACAAATATAGAGGAGAATGGTTTTTTTCAAGTAAAGTTCAATTATTCTGGGTATTTAAAAACAGTCAAAACTAAGATATTGTGATGGTATGAAACATTCGTTGATGATAGACCTTGATGGTTACAATCTTAATGAATTTTGTCGAGATGTACGATCACTACGGGATTGGGGTGTTACAGAGAATATTGGTGTATGGTATATAGCAAGAAATGTTAAGCCAAAGAAATTTATTCAAGTATTATCTGAGCAAGAGTTGATGGCTATATTTACTATGTATAATGATATTAAGGAGGCAGAAATCTTTATAACCATTCAGTCGCAAGGTATTCCATTAAACTATAATGGTGCCAACACTTCGACACAAGAGGACAATATTGGTGAAGGTGAAGGAGTTGGTGTTGATGAAGGTGAATGTGTTGGTGAATGGGAAGGTGTTGGTGAAGAACCAGCTTATGGTGTTGGTGAAGAACCAGCTTATGGTGTTGGTGAAGATGTTGGTGAAGAACCAGCTGAAGCAGTTGGTGATGGTGTTGGTGAAGAACCAGCTGAAGCAGTTGGTGATGGTGTTGGTGAAGAACCAGCTGAAATAGTTGGTGAAGATATAGGTGTAAATATTGGTGAATCAGATGCAGTGTTAAGTGAAAATAGCTTTCGTGGTCTTAAAAGTGATGAATCTGAATTAGAGGACAATATGGATCATGTTGAATCATTTTCATATGATGTGAATAATCCTATTATGGAAGTAGGAGCAAAATATCCTAATGTAGCCGCATTTAGAGATGCATTGACTCATTTTGCCCTACTAAATGAATTTGAGTATAACCTACAAAAAAGTGATCTTTTGAGGGTAACTGCAACGTGCGCAAGTTCTAATTGCAAGTGGCGAATCCATGCATCTAGACTTCAAGATTGTTTAGTTTTTCAGGTAATACCAACATTATCCTATTTTCACTTTTTATTTTTAATGTACTTTTACTAGCTAGCATTCATTTATAAATGAAAGTTACTAAAATATGTTTAACTACCATTTATGTGATAGGTGTAGACTTTACAAGGAGAGCACACATGCACGTCGGCCAATAGGTGTCGGAACAAAGTAGCAACACAATCGTGGGTGTGCAATAGGGTTGTTGAGTGGCTACGGTTGGAAGGAGATTTGTCTACAATCAATTGCGGAAGAGATTGCAACAAAAATATCATCCGGACTTGACCTACGCCAAGGTTTTTAGGGGAAAGAAATGGCAATGTCTATGATTCACGGGCATTGGGAGAACTCGTATCAAAGAATATTTGATTTTAAAGAGGAAATTGTTAGAAGAAATCCGTGACCATATGGAGATAAAGCGCAAGTGATACATGGACATCATTTTCAGTCGAATTTTTGTTGCATTTGGTCCATGCATACAAGGATTCCTCAATGGTTGCAGACCTTATATTGCATTAGATGGATGTCATCTGAAAGGCAAGCATAGAGGAGTTTTGATATCGGCCACAAGTATTGACGGAAATAAGTCAATTTTTCCAGTAGCTTTTGGTGTTGTGGAGTCGGAGAACTCGAATAGCTGGGAATGGTTTCTTCAAGGGTTGAAGACAGCAATAGGAGAATCCGAAGGCCTAGTATTCTCCTCGGATAGACAAAAAGGCTTAGATGAGGCCGTTCAAGTTGTGTATCCAAGAGTTGAACATAGAGAATGCATGCGCCATCTTTATGGCAACTTCAAAAAGAAATTCCGTGGGACCGCTATAGAGACAATCGTGGGCCGCAAAGCATATACACCTACGTTTACGAAAGTAGCATCGCTAAGGTGTATGCAGCAAATCCATTGGCAGAAGAATACTTGCGGCAAAACCATAGTTATTTGTGGAGTCGAAGTAAATTCGGAACGATTGCTAAGTGTGATTACTTGACTAACAACATTTCTGAATCATTCAACGCTTGGATATCTAATGAGAGGCATAGACCATTGATTGATATGATCGATACTATCCGGCCAAAAATAATGGGTAAGATGGCGGATAGAAGAATTAGAGCAAGAAAATGGGAGCATGAAATTGTACCGACGGTTGTCAAATATGTTAACAATATAAGCAAGGTATTACACTGATTGTACTTAATCTAATTACTTTTCACTATAGTCTAATTACTTTTCATGATTACTTTGGCCTCTTCGTAATCTAATTTATGCTATCCATCATCACCATTTTAGGGTTTGGGTCAATATGAGGTGCTATGGAGTGATGAATTTTCAGCAGAAGTGATTGGACCTCAATCAAGGTTTGAGGTGAGGCGCATGATATGCGGTGTAGGCTGAGGTTATGGCAAGTGAAAGGTGTTCCTTGCATTCATGCAATGGCAGTAATAGGTAAATTAAAACATGAAAAGTGGGAAAAATATGTTCACCCATATTTTTCAGTGAGCAAATATAAGGAGGCCTATGCTAGTTCCATTGCACCATTTCCAAGTTGTGACCAATGGGTAAAGATTGACATCGGTCATCGTGTATTACCTCCTATTTTAAATAGGCCAGCTGGAAGACCTCGAAACAAGCGAATTAGAGGATCAGACGAGATGGTAATCAGGAAGAGACATCGGTGCAAAAGATGCAATAAATTAGGGCACCGTGCAAAAACATGCAAGAACCCTGTCGATGCTAATGACCTGCTTGTTGTAGTACCATCCCAAGAAGCTATTCAACAGCCTGTTGCAGTACCATCGCAAGCAGGGAATCCGCACTCCGAACCACCATCTCAAGCAAGTAGTAGCAGTATGGCAAGGTACTATGCGTACTTTTAATGTTCACTTTCCTTAAATTTCATTTCTTTGCTACAATAGTAACTATATGAAATTTGTAGGCGCAGAGGAAAGAGGGTAGTATCGAGATCAAAACATATGCAGTCCCAACAAGGAAGTGCTATAAGTGAAATTGATGCACTCTGTTCTCTAGACAATACTGATTTGGTTTCGTAAAACAGTTGATGTAGTAAAAGTCTTCTTTTTGTAGGTTTGAATGGATATATTTTGGTAGGTACTTCCTCTGGATGTAAATAATCTAGTATTTTGGTTTGTATGGAATTAGCTTGTGGATGTAATTTTTTGGTCTGTATGCAATCAATTTCCAGTAGCTTGTGCACAATCAGCTTGTGGATGTAATTTTTTGGTTTGAATAGATATGTGTTGTATTTGGTTATACTTTTGTGGATCATTTCGACTCTGTATTGGTTTGACTGTGGATACTATATATATGTGGGTTCGAATGCTTTCATTACTCTATTCAATTGCATTACAAGTACAATAATTTCTTCTGTTTTATCACTCACATTTTATTACATTGTCAAACTGAACAAGATATTAATCAATACTAAACATACAAGCAACTTAAGTAGAAATAAAGCTTTCTTTTCTAACTTCTCAATACGATGCTCCTTGCTTTTTGAAATGCTTGTACTTGGTATTTTAAGTCAACAGTATTGTGGTGTGCATCATCAATCCAACCAAAATAATTACAGTGCTCATTACTCTGCAAAATATGAAACTAATTAGTAAATGATTAAAATTTAAGGTAAAGTTAGGATTAAATACTGCAAATAATGCATAAGAAATTATCTTACTCCCCAGTTTGGACACCCATAAAACCGACGACCTCTAGTGTGCGGTTGCTTTGAAACCCAAATTCTACAGGTTTTAAAGCAATCGCACTTGGGGATTTGGTTGCTCGAAGAAGAATCCGCTGATCTTTCACTCATCATAAAAATATTAGAAGAGAAAAAAAGGAAAAATAAAATTGCTGGGATTTAATAGATCAAAATGAGAGAAGAAGAAAAATAGTGGATCAATAAAGGAGAAAAGAGAAAAAAGAGTAGATGAAAGTTGCAATGGGAGTGATGAAGTTATAGAGGAAGAAGATGACCGTTAGGGTCATTTTTGGGACATTTCGGTACTTTGGATTTTTGGAGGGATATATTTGTGAGGGCAAATTGGACATTTCACTTATAAAGAACAAAATTGACCGTTGGCATTTTTGCGAGGTTATTTTTGAAATTTTTTATCAGTTAGGGCTTTTGGAGGGATATATTTGTAAGGGCAAAAATGTCATTTCACGCTTCAACTGTTAAAAACTTAACAGTTCAGTAACGGGTGATGACCGCAGGGACAAATGTGCATAACTTTAAACTTTTGACAACTCACCTAGTTTCGCGTTTGCAGGGGTATATCCGCAATTGCCTATGTTTGCAGGGACCTGTATGTAAATAACCCTAAAAATAAAGTCTCCAAGTCAAATGTAAGAAGGAGTGTTAAATATAAAATTAATTTCGATTAAGATTTTAAAGAACAGTGGTTGTCTCTTATTTTTATTTTCTTTAAAATCTTATTGCCTTTTTTTTTGGGCACATGACTATGTCTAAGTTCTAATTTTATCCCCTCTTAAAAAAGTCTTAATTTTGGACTTAAAAACTCTAATATGGTCCTTCAATAATTCTAATTTTCATATTAAGCTCATACGATACGAACTCAAAGAAAAAAAAAAAAAAGAAAAAAAACGAACGAAGAAAAAAAAGAGGGCAAATTAATTGATCAATAGATGATACTCAATTTGGTCCAGATTTTTTTGTACTTAAACAGATTAGTCCTAATCTCAAACTAATTTCTCCCTATGTCTATTCGCCTCTACTTGGAAATGGCGCTGCAAGATATTAGAAAAAAAAAATTTCATGGACTGATATTTTTAAGTGAAAAAAATAATTGACCAAATTGCAATTCCTTGGAAATTCAGGGACCTCCTAGTAAAACTACACTATTTAATATCAAGCTTCTAATAACCTATAAATGCTTGAGATTAGTGAAAGATAACAAATATAATAATCTCTGGTATAAATATTAAAAACTATACCATTTAATTTAGCACCAGAGCATGAGATCTCTGAGTTCGAGCCTCATCAGACTCCTTGCTTCATTTAATTTTTTGCTATTTAATTATGTGCTTCGTCTTTAGCCGATAAAAAATTTTCGAGCACATACGTTGATGGTTCTCTAATAGCTTAAGCTTCAATTCATTATAGACGGTTAAATTGGTTGTGAAATATACCTTTGCAACAAAGATTTTCTATTAGAATCTAAAGCTTTAACCACCAACAATAACTTCCAAAAGAAAAAAAATATATATCAAAAGAGTTGTAATTGAAGAGAATGTGAATAATTATGTATTTTTTAACAAGGGATAATTGTCTATCTACCCCTTATACGTTTGAAAATATCTAATTTATCCCTATTTTTTTTTTCTTTCTAAAATACCCCTCATATGTTCTACCGTTATTGTAAAATACCTCCGTAGTTATCTACTGTTAAGTTAATTTTGGTTAAACGTGAGTTAAATATTTACCACAGTTAAAAAAAATTAAAATACCAATTTTGCCCTTAACTTAAGGGTAAATAAGAAATGTTGATGACGGTAGAGAAGTATATTGGAAAAGAACAAAAGTTAAAATACTTTTTGTGCCCCTGACTTTAAGGGCAAATAAGAAAGACAGTGATGGTGGAGAGATATATTTGAAAGGACAAAATAATAATTTCGCAAAAATAACAGAGTTAATTAACAGATTTTAACTCTAGGAGTATATTAGAAATATGTTAGAACGTAGAAAAGGTATTTTCAATATTAGCCTTCTAAAAGGGGTACATCAAAAAGTCGGAAACTTTTCATGAATATATAAGCAATTGCCTCTTTTAACAATATATAAGTGCCAAACAACAAGCATAAAGATTAAAGAAGGAACATTAGCCAAAGATACACAAAATAAAATATCACAAATAAATTGGAGCTAGGGACAGAATATATCCATCCTTATTTATTGCACAACATATATGGAATAATCAAAATGCTCTTTGCAATGTAATATAAAACTTTGATGCATTAGAATGTAAAACTTTGATGCATTAGAATCATTTCGCGTAAAAATTTTGCTTTAATTAGATTCTTGTACCTTTTCGCTATTTCAAATAGGTCCAAAAATTTGGCGCGACCCTTGAATTCAGATGCAAAATTTTACTAAAATGATTTGGCATATCATGTTAGTTCCATAATCGAGCAACTATCTAAGTTGCAACTTACATAATGTTATAATATATCGAAACTTTAATAAACGAGATTTTCTTCTTAACTAAAGCTATCAAAATGGACTGTTTATAGAAAAAAAAAAAATTTATTCAACTTACACCCAAACTTAGCAAAGTGCAAGGTTCAATTCGAAGCAAAATTTTACGCAATGGGGTAATTGAGACAAGAAGCAAAGTGCAAGGGGGGGGAATTTATAGTTTAGCCAAAGGATTAGCCAAACTCCTGCAGCATGTATTGGGCCACTTGAGCACCCAAAAAATAACAAAAATAAAAATAGGAGTAAAAAACTTATAGAGGAATAGAAGGGGAACATGACACAATCACTTTTTGCATTCATTCAAGAATAAGGATAATGGTAAAGGAAAAGCCCGAGAGTTTTTTTTGTAAGGAAATGCTAGTACAGTCAATATAAGATTATCTAGTAGGGTATGTTCTCTTACTTCTCTATGATATCTTTCATAGATTCAATGTGGAATCATATCTTGAGCTACAACTATATATGCTAACTTTGACCATCCAATGAGTGATTAGTAGTAATGTTTGTCTCAGCAAGCTTTTCTCTTGCAATCCAATAAAGAAATTGAAACTACAGCTATCATGCATAAACTATTTTCATGTGGGCATGTATATATATATATGCAGTATTTTCAATGAGTTTTCTAAGATACACTCACATTTCATGTAAAAATTGATACATTAGCAATCTATGTTTAGGTATTTATTATGTCGCGAGCTTTTGTACCTTCGACTATGAAGACATCTTCTGACTTCAGTCGCTGGATCTGTAACAGGAAGTGGTAAGTGAATCTGCGGCAAGGCGTAAAAAGCATTGCCTTTCTATTTCAGACCAATTAAACCTCTTAAAACTAGACAAAAATTCAGAAAAGGTGGATAAGATTTCGAGCAATGACGGAAAAGCAACTGAAATTTTTGGCCCAAGAAGTGAAAGTGTAATTCATGAAACAAACTTACAAAGGAATTGGTGTTCATACTGAGTGCTTCAAGCATAAAAAACTAAGTGCTCAGGATTAGCTCGGCAAAAAATAAGTACACACTCAATGAGATAAACTTTCGAAGCAGAACACATTAACTGCTTTTGATTTCTACTAAATGGTATTGATCAATGTCCTCATCAGACTGCTAAGTTGCTACATGACAATTTCGCATAAGAAATTATTCAAATAATCCAATTTTGTTTTTACCTGAAGCATACAAATATTTCTGCTACGGCCAACAGTTGAAAGTAATAACATGCAACTCATGGTAAACATTAACAGAAAGTGGTTGTTAAAAATTCTTTCTCTTTGAAGCATTGAGGCATTGCTGATCTTAGCAAAATATTCAAGAGATTCTGTTGGTGACTAAGTTCATGACTTGTATATTAAAAAAAGGTGTCACCTATGAAGCATAGAAGTTCTTCACTCATTTGTATTCTGACAACTACTTTAAGTAAACAGCAAAAGCATGTTATTCAGCCTAAGAATCGGCACAACTATAGCCAACCACCAGGTTAATGGTCTTTTCTTTTTTGTCCCTTTTTCTTTATTCTCAAGGTTTTCAAATTTGATGCTCCTGCCATCATTTAGCATTAAATCAACTCTTTTTACAACTACAGTATGAAGGAATAAAATTTGCTACTCATTCACACTCTAAGTTTTACCATGGATATGTTTCAAGTAATTATAAAAACTAGGCACACAGATTGAATTGAGCTTTCGGAAACTAATTTTACCAAAATAGTATATGATGAAATTGCATAACTATACTATCAACAAGAGAAGTAATGAATTGTTAGCATTACTTTCTCGACAACTAAATCACAAATCAAAAGGTTGGTTGAGATATAACTTATCTACAAATGGCTTAGAAAATGATAAGGGTGAGAAAGTGACGACTCTCCTTTCTTTATGCAAAAACTAGAGATCCTTCAAACATTCTTGCTGCGTTTTTCACAGCCTCAACATCAATGTCTATTAGCTTTCCTGTCTTTGAAGAAACTACGGTACATTTCTTCTCTTCTGGGTTTGGAACAAAGAGCTTCCCCTTTTCTGCTGAAGAAAACAAAGCAATGCTGCCGAAAAGAACAAGAAGCAGAATAAACTTTCCCAGAAAGTATAGGATAAAGTATAGTATTATTAAAATGATTTACTGAGAGGTGGTAAGGTAATGGTGAGTCAGTAGAAGGAAAAAAATAAAGAACCTTGGTTTCTCTCGGGCATTTGCTAGTTGCACTGCTGCAGTGTTTGTGGCTATAACTCCAGCCGAGTCATTTATAAGAGCTGCTAACTGATGATAAAGAGGGGAGCACAAAAATTTGGTGAAATTTACATGCATATTAAAAGTAAAAAAAAAAAGTAAATGAAGAGGAAGTTCGTGTGGGTTTAACCAAAATAAAGTGTAGGAATGAAAAAGATTGCGGTCAAGACCTGGCCGGGCGTGGTTATGAACAAAATGCTTGAATCTTCTCCAGCTACTTCCATTACATCTTCCCTCTCTTTCTCATGTGGGATGACAAAGAGAGGCCTTAAACCCCTGTTACTGCAACCCAGACATATATGTCATGTATTGAAGTATCATTCTCCTAAAATCATACACCAGAAAATCCTTTCGTAAGCCCATATTTTGGTAGAGTCAAGATTTTCCAGTTTATCAAGAGATGTTGTAGAGTTTCTTATAACTCCCTGAAGTAGACACTGATCAACCTTTCAAATTAATGGTACTGCTAGAGTACAATCAGTAATCAACTTTGGAGCAGAAAAAGCTCCTATCGCTAACAAGTATAGATCACAAGAGATTTACATGAGGAACTTGCCGCAGCTTCAGCAAACCAATCATACAGAAAATTGAGATGTTTTAGTTTTCCCAGAGAATGCTGAAAGCATTTTTGGCTTATTTAATGAAAAAAAGTTTTTGACTGAGCCATACTAGAATTGGTCTGCATCTCTTCTCTAGTTCTCCTTTTACAAGAAAAAAGCACAAAACATCGTCTTTGCTTAGCAAAGAGATGGCCAATTCTGATTCTAATCAGTAACACGAGTGCATGAAAAATGTCAAAGAGAGGCAATTTCACTTTGCAGGACTGATACATATTCCTTTCTTTCCTCAATCCAAGAGAAAATATTTATATGCCTAAAAGTAAAAGCCGCATTACGCATACCTGATCGCCTTCGCTATTTCAGCCCACACTTGAATAGGTAGTAAGCAATCATTATCCCCTCTGGATCGCATCGACGCGATCGAGTCAGACTGTATTCCGTGAATTACTACGTACTTCCCTTTCCCCACACCCGCTTTAGTGTACTTCTCCTCCACATAGGCCCGTAGCTTCTTCGAGATCGAGACTTTAAGGGGAGGCACAGGCTGCATCGGCACATTGCGAGCGGGCCTTCCCAACCATTCAATCATTTGGTGGTACCTGCCATGATTTTTTCTTTTCTTAAGCAGACTGATCGATACGAGGAAATCTAGCGCTTGTTTTTCGCTACTTGAATAAAAACACGACATGATACATTAGCTGCTTATCTACCTAACTTTAGGATCAACTACTCTTCTCGAGAAGTAGAATCCTGATGTTCGAGCTTTTAGTTGCAACAAGAAGCAGAAATGAGCTTGTTAAAAAAAAAAAAAGGTTCAGGTTCTTTAAAAGCTTTAGCTAATAGAGAACAGAGTTATTTGCTTAAATTTAACACTCAGGATATCCTACTCTGATACCAAATGAAACTCTCGGGCGGTGTTCGCTAGAATCTTAGGATACAAGAGAACCGTGGATTGTAACTCAGTTTCTGCTTCAAGCTGCAACAAGAAGTCGTTAGGATGTTTACCAGCGCTTCAACAGAAAGCTCAAATCAAATAGCACTTCTACAGAAACTCCAATCGGCTCAAATAGGCCTTATGAATATAATTAACAAAAAATAAAAATACTTACATATGGTATCCACCCTCCGAGAGATTCAACCCGGGGGATCTAAACGTTTCGGTGAGCAGAAGCCCTGCACCGGCCGCGTTCACATTAGGGTAAACATAGCTCAGTTTGTCCCTCGCAGAGGTCATGAAGAGAAACGCCGCGTGGCCGAGCCCCGCCAGCTTCGTCGACAAGATCATATCGTAGTACCGGTTCTGTCGAACAACAACAAGAACAAAGCATTTACGACAAAATTCTCCCTCACTGGGTAATTTCGTCGAACACGTGATAGGCGGACGGAAGAGGGGCAGAATTCGAACCGACTTTGAGCACTCCGATCATGTCCGTGTACTCGGCGGGATCGGGAAAGTCCTCGTCGGGATCGTAGGCGTCGGCCCACCTCACGTTCTTGTTAATCTCGTACGTTTGCTTCCCCCGCGGGGACGCGACGACGTCGACCTGGACTCCCGGGTAGCGGTCCCTGATCAGCTGGATGGCGGGGAAGAAGAGGAGGTTCTCGTACACGCCGCCGGAGATCACGCAGCAGCACCGCCGCACGTCGCCGCGCACCTTCGACGCGAGCGAGTCGAGCTCCACATTGTAGCCCTGGGCGAGCGCAAACAATTAATGCATCAAATGGCGCCAAAAATTCATACTCATGTTCATATATATATATATGTATATATATATATATAATCATTGGTGCTTGTAAAAGCACCAAGCACTTGTGCTTGTGAATTTTTTACCGTTAGATTCACTATTTTGATCATTTTCATCCGTTAGATTATACTATTCAACCAACCACCCACTTAACCCAAGAGAGCCCACATCATCCTAACCGCACATCCATTAATCCAATGCCTAAAAACTTACAAGCACCAATGACTTAGTACTTTTAAAAGCAGTGCTTGTAAAAGTACCAAGTACTTGGTGCTTGTGAATTTTTTACCGTTAGATCCACTACTGTGATCATTTTCATCCGTTAGATTATACTATTCAACCAACCAACCACTTAACCCAAGGGGGCCCATATCATTCTAACCGCACATCTATTAATCCAAGGGCTAAAAACTTACAAAGCACCAATGACTTGGTACTTTTAAAAGCATAGAAGCTCAATTCTATCAGAGTCCGGTTATGGTGCTCTCAATTCTATCATAGTCCGGTTATGGTGCTTGTAAAAGCACCAAGCACTTGGTGCTTGTGAATTTTTTACCGTTAGATCAACTACTTTGATCATTTTCATCCGTTAGATTATACTATTCAACTAACCACCTACTTAACCTAAGAGGGCCCACATCATCCTAATCGCACATCTATTAATCCAATGGCTAAAAACTTACAAGCACCAATGACTTGGTACTTTTAAAAGCATAGGAGCTCAATTCTATCATTTTAACCGCATATCCCTTCATTCAATGGCTGAAAATCTAATTATATTAATGACTTAGTGTTATTAATAATATTGTAACCTAGTTCTTGAAAATAATATTTACTTGATATGAATACAAATATCAGGTACCTGGCCTATATGTTTGCATATGTTCCAAATATATAGAAATATAATTGGGTTTGCACTGACAAGTTTATATAGAAATCTATGTTAAGAAAAGTTTAGAACCATGATTAGTTAACGTAAACGAAAAGTTTGGAACCATGAATGTTAATGTAAAACAATAATCTGAATAACTTTTTTAAAGATATAAAATAGCCGGCTTTTATTCATTATTGATAAACAAAATTGATTTTTAGTTGTTCCCAATAATTTTTTGAAGTTTTAAAAATATCAAATATTCTTATAAAATTATCTACATATATCTAACGTATATCACCCGAATATCAGTATTCAATACGTATCATATAAAACAGATAAAATAAAGTATTTTTGCATCATAAGCGCATATCTTTTCTAGATGTACAATAAGAAAAATAAAGTATCTGTGCATTAATTATAGGTGATTTTTTTTTGTTTAGATATAGAGCAAAGTAAAGTAAAATATATGGGCATCATAGGCCAATGTTTTTGTTTGAGATAGAGCAAGTAAAATAAACTATATGTCCATCGATCATTGGCGAATGTTTGTCACCTGCATGTTTCGAAATATAAAGCAACTACGTTTCGAATTTAAGATCTTAGTTACCGATCAAGAAGTTCTTAACCAACTGTGCTAGATACAGGCGCTCTATGCATGGAATCCATAGTAGGTAGGTACGTAGCTAGCTATATACCTGGGGAAACTTGAGGAAGCCATAGGGGTTGCCGGGGTTGTCGGGGGGTCGGGGGTCCTCCTCCTGCTTGCCGTCGGCGAAGAGGGAGGTGTACTCCATGTCGGGGTCCTCGCCGTCGTCAAAAGGGTCGAGCCACGGGTTCTTCTTCTCCTTCCGGGCGGCGGCGGCGGCAAAGGCGTTCGCACGGGGCCTCTTGTGGGGGAGGAGGGAGAAGGGTTTGTTGTGGGAGGGGGAGGAGGAGGAGGGGGAGGTGGGGAGTGGGTGGGGGAGGAGGTGGGGTGGGGAAGGAGAAAAAGCCATGGGAGAGGGAGAGGATCAGTGAGTGATGATGAGTGTGTTTGTGTTTGTGTTTGTGTTGCATATTTGGAAGAAGTAGAACGTTGGGGATTTGAATGTGTGGAGGAGGTGTGGGATAAGCACACACCCGGGCCAACCTTTTTTATAGGGACAATAAAAATATTAAATTTATCTTTTTTTCTTTCTTCTTAAAATATTCCTGTTTCACCGTTATTACAAAATATCTCACAGTTATCTCCTGTTAAGTTAACTTGGATTAAACGTGAGTTAAATATCTACTACAGTTAAAAAAAAATTAAGATGTCAATTTTGTATTTAACTTAAGAACAAATAAGAAAGGGGCAATTGCTTATATACCCCTGAAAAGTTTCCGATTTTTCAATTTATCTCTCTTAAAAGGCTAATATTGAAAATACCCCTCCTACGTTCCAACATATTTCTAATATACCCTTAGAGTTAAAATCTGTTAAGTAACTCTGTTATCTCTGTAAAATTACTATTTTGCCCTTTTCAAATATACCCTTCTACCATCATTGTTTTTCTTATTTACCCTTAAAGTTAAGGGCACAAAAGTATTTCGACTTTTGATTTTTTCCAATATACCCCTCTACCGTCACCAACCTTTCTTATTTGCCCTTAAGTTAAGGGCAAAATTGGTATTTTAATTTTTTTTTAACTGTGGTAGATATTTAACTCACGTTTAACCCAGATTAACTTAACAGGAGATAACTGCGGGGGTATTTTGCAATAACGGTGGAACGTATGAGGGGCATTTTAGAAAGAAAAAAAAATAGGGGTAGATCGGATATTTTCAGACGCATGAGAGGTATATAGGCAATTATCCCAATAAGAAGAAATGTCGGTGAAGGTAGAAGAGTATATTGAAACAGACTAAAAGTCAAAATACTTTTTGTGTCTCTGACTTTAAGGATAAATAAGAAAGTCAATGATGGTGGAAGGGTTTGAAAAGGCAAAATAGTAATTTCACAGAGATAATAGAGTTAATTAACCGATTTTAACTCTAGAAATATATTAGAAATAGGTTAGAACGTAAAAAGGATATTTTCAATATTGGCCTTCTAAAAAGAGTAAATCGAAAAGTCGAAAATTTTTCAGAAATATATAAACAATTGCCTCTGTGCGAAACCACAGAGGGATATTTGAAGTTTTTCCTTAATTTTAACAACTATGTAAGTTGAATGCAGAGTGCTTAATCACGAGCTAAAGATATCATAAAAGCTAAAAATTAGTAAAAATTTAAAGAAACTCAATCATATGTAGCGATATTTATTATCAATTCGAATAATCTAACATTATAAATCATATGAGAAAATAATACGATGTCAAGTAATTTTACTCTTATTAAAGAAAGATCCGGATCTTTAGTAGCACATTCTGATTTCTGAATCTTACCCCAGAACTAAAAAAATTCCCTTTTAATTTGTTTTTTCTTTTTTTTTCGAGTCCCTATAAATACCATTTCAACTCCCTCTCGATTCCCTCCCAAATCCATTCCACAGGGAGAGGGAGAGAGAGAGAGAGAGAGAGAGAGAGAGAGCTCTCCATGGCTCCGTCCCTCTTCGTCGTCGTCGTCCTCCTCCTCGCGGCGCGGCCACCGCACGCCCACGGCGCCGCCGCCGCCGCCGACGGAGCCTCCGATCTACCGGGGAAGTGTAGGGCGTGGCTCGTCCAATCCATCCCCACCGACATGCCGGATCTCCCCCGCGTCCCCGGCGTCCTCTCCTCCGGTAACGACCTCCCGCCCCTCTTCTCCCTAACCCTAATTTCGCCCAAAGCGGCGAAACGGCGGCGGTTGTTGATCTAGGGTTTTGAGCGTGCCTTGTGTGGATGGGGAGCAGGGGATGTGTTGAGGTGGCTCGCGGGGAATGCGACGGAGAGTTTGGATATCCTCGCTCAGTATTGGCAATTGGTGGCCGCGCCGAAGAATCCCCGGTCGGGGGATTACGGGTACTCCGATGCAGATATGGCGAGGTTCGGGGCCGATGTAGGGTTGCAGGTTTATAAGGAATTGGAGGCGGCAGCGAATCGGAAGGTCGATATCAGGCGAGTAATTTGGTTCTACTGATTGATTTATTTTCCGATTGATTTATTTTGATCTTTGTTTGAATAATTTTGAGCTCGCAAATGTGTACTACTACGTGCACGGTGAAATTGGTTAGCAGTTGTATTCGTAGTATAAGCTAAAAACAATATTGGTTCTGAGAAACTAGTAGAAGCTGATCCCTTTTCTACTAGGGTTTTTTGCATGTATATAACCTCAACAATGTATGATATTGCACAATCACCTCTACTGAGTTGGTATTTGCATGCACATCCTCGAAAACCTTTCGTTGCGCGCACATTCTATCAGGGTCGTACATGCACAAACTCTTTTTTTGCATGGCCGTTGCAGAGGTATTTGCTCAAATAAGCGAGGGTTTCAAGGGGCATGCATGATTTGTGTGATTTTGCATATTTGTTGGGTTATATACACAAAAAACACTTACAAATATTGTTTCGCAAGAAGATAAGTATACTGCTACAAAAAATCTTTCCTTTTTATCCAGTTTAAGAAAAGATAGTTAGAAAACGAACTCAGGAACATTTAATCATGAAATGCCCAAATGTCAATTCATCAATTCATCAACAAACTGAGGAACATTTAAACGAACTCAGGAACGATTAGCTTGTTAACTGTCATTTCATCAATTCAGGATTGTGCAGCACTCTGGAGTGTATCCTGATTATGTGCAAGAGCCATCTGCTCTTGCTGCAGGAAGACCAAATGTGCAGAACGTGACATTACTACTCAGCAATTGGTGGGGATCAGGCATTGTTCATGCAAAAGTTTGGATATCTGATCGCGACTCTCTCTATATTGGATCGGCAAATAATGACTGGAAATCGCTCACCCAGGTATACGACTATTCATGCGCATCACCAATCTGATCATGTTTAGTAGTTTCTATGCGACAGTTCATCTGGCATTTACTCCATAATATTCTAATTTGTTATCCTGGAAGCTCCTTGTAAGACTAAAGCACAATTTTCCAATTACTGATTTGAATTCCTTTGTCCCCACGCTTGTTGTAAAGCATTCCAATGTTATGTGAAACAACTATTATACTCTAAAAGCTTAAGCGGTTAAAGAACGGTGTTTAAATATTTTTATATTTAACACTTCCCCTCACATCTGAAAAAGTTAGCCCATGACGTGAGCTTGAATTAAATAGGAGGAAATTAATATGCTAGGAGTCTGACGTGACTCGAACTCAGAACCTTCTGCTCTGATACCATGTGAAACAATCGTTGTACTCTAAAAAAGCTTAAGCTATTAAAGAACGGTATTTAAACATTTTTATATTTAACATGTTATTTTCTCAAAATTTTAAAATGACGTTTCTTTCGTAGGTGAAAGAGCTTGGGATCTATCTTGTTGGTTGTCCTAGAATAGCCAAATGGGTGGAAACATATTTCGACAATTTGATGAAACTTTCAAAGCTTAATTCAACGGAGTACACCAAAACAGTTTGGGATGACCAGTGGCAAGTTTATAGAAAAGTTCCATGCTGGTCACATTTCATCCATGAGAAAGAAAGATGCAGGTATTAATTATTCCATTAGCTTTTATATGATCTCCTCCTGATTTTTTGATGTCCTACTGTATATTGCAAAATGATGTGCACAGTACTAAAATTTTTACTAGGCGATTTTGTGATGTATATTTTTGGTGGATAAATTAGTTTCAACTTTCAACTGGCAACTTTTTTATTTATTTTTCACCATGAAGGTTAATTCAATTGTCTGAATTCTGCAGATTCTATATAATTGTCAGATGCAGTATAAACTGTTGCAGCATTTCATTTTTCATATGACAATTTATGCTTATGCAACTAGAAGAATTTTCTTGTGGATTTATTTTGTTACCCGTGTCCGGCAACATCACCCATCCTGATTAGATACAAACACCAAATAAAACCTTCAGTGTGAATTTTCTATTTTTCCTATTTAATTGTTGTATTCCATCTCCTAGCAGGTCGCCTCTGCCACCTTCTATTGAGGTCCCACAAGTTAATGGCTACCCAGCTCTATTAGACCCTTTTATGTTTCAAATTCCATTTGAGACTCCCGGATTTAATACGTCTGCTCGAGCGAACTACTCCAGCTACCTTTCATTTGCTCCACCGGAGGTAGAGATCACATTTCCTATTTTTACATTCCGAACTTATTGTTTTTCTATGGGATTATGAGCTATCAGGTAAGTTACATATTAGAAGGGCCATGTAGATCTCCATCTATGGTTCCTATCTAATGTTACTGATCAAGGCTCAACATTTCAGTCTTGGTTTCTAGTTATTCACGGCTCTTAAAGAGTTGTGGTGATTCATGTTTTGCGTCTCAAATAGAAATGTTTTCTTTTCCATTTGCACATCTTTTCATTTAATAATAATTGATTGTGCTACTAGTTAGGAGAGTAAATTCTCGCATGAATTCTATTATCTGTTCAGATTTTTGCCTGCAGTTACAATAGTATAATAAAAACTTCATTGCAAAATTTTTAACAAAATTAAAACCTATAAATTTTCGAAACCGATATTCATGATGTAATCATCATGAACCTCGCAAAAATTATTATTCCATGAGAACATTGTACACCATGAACTTGTAAAACTGATAAAGTAGTTTTCTTATCATAACTGTTGTATCTTCCTCGACATGTAGTGTGCCAACAGCAGAGATGCAACCAGTTGGTGTCAAAAATTTTCCCTTCTATTTTGTGCAGCTGTTATTTGGTAAGTTCCAGGCAGATGAACAGGGATGGGTTGAGACAATCAAATCCGTGAAGGCCGGAGGAACTGTCCGGATTAGTACCATGGATTGGCTTGGGCAATCGCAGTTTACACAGCAAACAATTTACTGGCCATCTCTATCATCTGCAATATCAGAGGTACTCTATTATTGTTTCGATATGCTATATTATCCCTTATAAGAAAATGCATGTTTTTCTCAGTCATGATCTTTTCTTTGTCGACCAAGTGTGAATTTTTGATATGATGCATGTTGAGTTATTATCTGTTCAACGCCTTTGAATTGGATTTACTCTTGGTTTGATCAATTTCCAATCTACCCCCCCGTGTGAACCATCTCAAACATTACGTGCGTCTTTCGGACTTGTTTCGTGTTTGGGATATCAACTCTGAAGTGAGAATTTTAAAACTGCAAATCCGATTTGTACTTCAAATTTCTGGACAGACTAATATACCACTTTCCCCGTGATACTCCCAATCATCTTGACATCAGTGGTAACAGTTCATACCTAAATCCTTCTGTTTATTGCTTCATTCGGAATTTACTGATTCCGGTAACCTAAAATATCCATTAACAGGTTGCATTCTCTAAAAATGCGACAGTCCACCTCCTTGTCGCTTACTGGGCACACTCTATCGACAATGCTGACCAGTATCTCAAGAACCTTCTTTACTCAAATATCCTTTGTACATCCTCCAAGTACAACAACTGCGGCGGTAAAATTGAGATCAAGTACTACATGATACCTGGATATAACAAAACCGGACCCGCCATTTTGAATGGGAATGCTACTGGGAATTTATACCCAGCTTATACTAGGGTTAATCATGGGAAATATGCAGTTAGTGATGTTAGGGCACATATAGGGACCAGCAATCTTGTATGGGATTACTTCTATTCGACAGCTGGTGTGAGCTTTGGTACACACCATCCTGCTATTGTGGCTCAACTGCAGGAGATTTTCGATGCGGATTGGAATTCACCATATGCTGTTCCAGTTAAGCCATTGCAGTCGTCGGCATAAATGAAAAGCAAACAAAGAATATCAAAAAATTGGTGGGTAAGCTGTTTTTGATTCAGATCATAAACTCTATGGTAAAAGGTTCCTAATTTATGAAGGTTACAGTGATCAAATGGTCTGCTATGGAAATAATTGCACTTGTTAAGTTCAGCAAGTTCAATTCTTTGGTTATTCCCTGATTGGTGTCTTGTATATCTCTTTTTCAAATAAGTTAAAAACATTGTTCTACTTGCATGTGTTGTATCATCTAATTCATGTTACTGAAGAAATATCGAAACAAATAAATTGAAAACATTGTTTCTACTTGTATATGTTTATAATGTTATTCACATTACTGAAGCAATACGATACTCTTTCCGAGTTCTTTTCTTTTTTCTTCTTCGATCTCCAAATTTCCCTTGGAAAAGAAGAAAACCACAAAAAAGAGAACCAAAATAATAAACAAACAAGAAGGCTTAAATTCTGGAATATTCAGTGCATAAACCTCTTTTACAATGCTGTGTATATTATAAAAGAGGATAATAGAAACTTGTAGTGTTAGCATACAATCAAAGATCGCCAAGCATTCTTTCTGCTGAAGAATGAATGATTTCGCACTCGGAAAGAAGTCTTAAAGGATGAATTCAGTTGCTTACATAATCACATGCAGATTGCTACCAGTATACGTCCAGGACATTGATCCATGAAGAACAAAATTGGATCATCTTCAGAAGCCGAAAACGTTGGTCGAAATGGAACCACCGTGGCAAGCCGCAACAAGCAGGTTTTGTAAGATCGAGATCTCGAAAACCTATTGAATGTTCTTCATGACTGTAGAGGAAGCACTGTTGTCGAACAGAACCCTCAAAATTTATCTTCAAGAGATAGTTCAAAAATCACATATTTACATAAATACACTTGTAACATCTGAAATTGCATAGATAATCATGCTATATAAATGCAGATTCTTTCAAAAAATAACCATTGGGTTGGGGAGAGCCATCCGACTCGTGAGGGGGTGGATTTGTATTAGACAAGTTTCTTGAAATAAGAGATTTCTCATTTTGCAGGGAAAATATGTAAATAGATAACTTTGCAGGGTTACGTATCTAAATAACTAAGGAAACAAGGAGAATTTAGAAAGGAGTGATAAACCTTCATTTACTTAAGCAGTTGCTTCGAGAGGCCGTACGGCGCGAGGAAGCAGAAACTCGGCAAAGATAGGATAATGAGAGGATGGGTAGAGACCATGGACATTGTCATTTATGACTTCACAAAGAACGGGGACTAGTGAGCGGCCTCTGAAGAGGACCCAATCAATATGCAAATCCTGAGTTTGCCGATCCCAGCAGAGGCAAAGAGCTCTAAAAATTAGCTTCATGAACTCCACAGCACCTTGTTTATCACCTGCAATGCCAATATATAATTTGTAGGCACTAGACGAGAATTTCAAGGCAATGGATGAAGGCTTTTCCTGATCTTATCTTCTTTTTCTTGTTTTTTTTTTCCCCTCCAACTTTTTGATACCACTAAGAACAAGCTCTCACATGATTTACTGGGCAATATGCGCACCACCCATGGACGTTACTGATTTCGGGAGGAAGATGCATGAAATCGCGCAAATAATGTAAGATTACAGAAAACCATTTACTCCCCCTTTAACCACTTCTTTTTCATTTACGGAAACAGATAAGCAATAAAAGAGCTTGCTTCTTTATAACTTAGCTTAACGAAACGGAGTTACCTTTGAACCCATGATATGTGCGTATCAGTGAGACATTTTTCCGCACCCGGGCATTTGGCCATGCATCTCTCATGTCACCGACAACTCCATGTTCTCTGTAATCAGATCAGTGAGAGCCACTAACAGGTAAATACTCAAGCAAGGGTGCATTCAGCTTAAGAGTGAAGAGATTATTGTATGCAAGATAGCCAAGAGAAGTAACGAGGGGTCAAAACTACAAGAGCTAAAGTATCATTCGTCATGATGAAACAGGACAACAAGACACTGTGACGGTGTACTTGAAATCGGTAATAAACCAAGAAAAATAAGCTCGGCCGGAGGATGATGCAAATCCCTCTCCGGCTACAAAGGTATTACAACTTTGACTGCCATTAGACCAAACACAAGCGAAATCTCACGGAATCATTTTCAGCATATAATTTGAGAATCTTACAAGGTGTGAAATTTATGAATCAGAATAACTCCTATAATATACTAAGCTTGTTGAAAGAAAGTCGTCGTGAAGAAGCACTATACTTAAAACTCATATGTTATGAAGATAAAGTCTTCATTAGCGAATGCAAAAGGCTAAGATAAATTCTGCTAGAAATTATCACCTTAAAAATCAGACCGAGAAGTTATTAAATCTTCTTTAGAGTATGCAAATATCACCATAAACAAGGCAGGTTATACCTGGATCGACCAAGTAGAAAACGCCCGGTCATAGACTCCTTTTGTGTGTTGAATCCTCCACAATAGACAACAGGCAAGTTAGGCGGCAAAGAGGCTATATGTTGCCATGTTAGCAAAGCACTTCGTCTCCGTGCACGAGGGCTAAACTCATCGAGATTTGTGTTCACAATCTGGAAGCTAAATCCAGGTGGTTCGACCCTTTTGAGTTGAAATGTGTATAGATCACGTCAAAGAAGCAAAATAGCAACTCAAATTCCATATTCTGAGCAAGCAGCAATTAGTGACCGATTGTTACATTCATACAAAGATTTTAAAGGATATAGCCCACGTAGCAATGCACGGCACTTGCGATCCCCACGACACGCTCCCTGGAATGGAAGGAGATTCGGATAACCAAAATGTTCCGCCTTCAAGTAGCTCGACCTTCATAAAACCAATGAATAATCCAATTCATTCAGGAATGAATATTGTTTCCAAAGCCAACATAAAAGAAGAGTTAAAAACAAAGTTCTCTTGAAGAATTTAACACCGCGTTGCTACGAACTCTACCTTGTCCTTCTCATAGAAGATAGTACAATGTTCATCAGTGGTGTCTTGCGATCCTTTCCTCGAGATCCCAAATTGGCCGTACCCTGGAAAATTAAATAAAAATGGTTGATAGCAAGGAACAAACTTCTTATAAAAAGACGGGTTTTGGATAAAGGCATAGTTCTCTGGCTCCTAGAACAGCTTCTCTACTCTAAAAAGCAGAAGCTTTTAAAAACCAATCATTTGGCCAACGGCCGGTGTGGAGCTGTTGCTGTGGCAGTTCTTAGAATTTACGCATTATAAGAACTTTGATACCGAGTTGGCGTTTTTTCCTAGGAATTCCAAAGTGAGAATTTTAGCTCCGAAAGTAGAAGCTCTAATTCGAAATTTTTACTTTAAAAAAAAAAGCTTCTTCGAAAAGCTCTTCTGATGAAGCACCGGCGGAAACAGGCACTTTTGACAGATCAACATTGTCCTGGGAAGCGGATTCTCGACTTGACAACTACTTTTTCTATCAATTACTCCTTAAAGCAGCTATTTTTACCAATGATTCGTATCGTATTAATCTAAAAAATTAAACAAAAAATAAACAAAAAAACCAAATGGGTTCTACTAAATTCGCAAACTTTACCTGGCAAACACTGCTGAAGATACTCCAACTGCCATTTCAACCCTACAGAAAACAGGGATGGAAAAAAAAAAAAAAAAAAAAAAAAAAAACATCAAGCAAAAACTCTCCTTTTGAATCAAAACACCTAAACTAGTAGTAATCTTAACTAAAGGGGAAAAACCTTAAGCAAAAAAAAAAGCCCTTTTTAAAAAAAAAGAAATCCAAAACCCCGAAACTAGTGGGGACCTTGTTGGGTACATAGGATGGTAGGGGAATAGCTCGTGATAACGCTGATGCAGAGATCTCGACGCTTCTCCCACGAATTAGGGCTCTCCGTGGGCTGATCCCCTTCGTGGAGGTTGAGGCTCATCATCGTAATCGACACGCTCATCTCCCTCTCCCTCTAATCTCTACTCTCTACTCTCTCTCTCTCTCTAGGATCGAATCGAAGAAGAAAAAGAGCCGATGATGAGAGAGAAGACGAGGACGACGACGACGACGACGACGACGAAGACGAAGAAGAAGAAGAAGAGGGGAATCTACACGATCTACATGAGCTTCGAAGCAAAGAATAACACCCCAAAAAAAGGGGGAAAAAAAAAGAAAAAAAAGGTGCTTTTTTTAGAGAGAGAAAGAGAGAGGGGGGTTTTTACGGTGTCTCCGACAGGGGAGAGAGATTCAGGGAACGGGGGATCGTGGCCGTTCTTTTATTATATGCGTCCTGGATGAACGGACACGATGGGATACATCATAGGCATTTTGTTTTTCTTTTCTTTTCTTTTCTTTTTTTTAACCCTCTTTAGCGCTCCATGGTTTAAGCCCATTTTCCCTGATTTTATCTTTTATTTTATTTTAAAAAAAATACTATCAAATAAGATGGTAAAATAAAAGCTTTTGATAACTATAGAATAATTAAGTATAATTTTTAAACCACAGAATGATAAAGTAAAAATAAATTAATTTTTTGCTTGGTACATTGTGCTTCAAAAAATCATAATTAACTATCACGTAGTTATCAAAAAAAAAAATTATTTTGTTATTCATTTTATTGATAGTGGGATCTTTCCATCAAAATCTATATCTTTATCTATACTAGTAGAGGACCGTGCTTCGCTACGGATAGATAATATTTCAACCAATTAAAATATAATTATTAAAATTTTAAAAATAAAAAATATATTAAAAATATATGAAAAAATTATAAAATAGTCTATTATGTATTAAAAAAATAGTTTTTTAATTAATATTTTCTTAATTTTTAATATTTATATAGTTGAATTATTTTAATAATTTTATTTAAAACTTTACTAAAATTTATATATGGTCATTCTGTAAGTAGATTTTTTTAATTAAAAAGTTAAAGTTGAAGAACTTATTTCAAATTAATGAATAGGTAAGAGTGTCTTTATTTTATTAAAATTAATTGAAAGAGAAGAAACTATTGCATGCATGTGGTGCATATTATTATTTCATACGTTATAATTTATATTAAATGACTAATAGTCCAATAACAAAAATTAATTAAATATACTTTATTTATGCAGTATAATAATTTAAAATCTCTATTAAAGAATGTTGAGTAGGTGACATATGTATATAAATAAATCTGGATGCAGAGAATGCTTAATACATAAAAGTTTTTGTTTGCATCTAATGCATATTAATTTTTCATATACTGTACAAAATATTATATAATTGATGGAGTATTTGACATAAGATAAAATATGATATAATAAAAAATATTTAAATAATTTATTATCCCATCCACAATTTATTTTTAATGTACAATTTATAGTCGGTTTATGGTGAACCGGGCACGTCCAAACTTTTCGATAGGCATGTGGCATTGCTTCATTGGTTAAAAGTTCATGAGCTACGTGGCCTCATGAGAGAAGAATTAGCTACGTGGCTTCATGTGAGAAGTGATGTGAATGTTCTCTCAAATTATATATTGTTAGATATCTATATTATAAAACTATATATATATATATATAACTATTAATTCTCATGTCTTAAAACTAACGTGGCTCAACCTCCTTAATTTGGAGGTGTGGGTCCCATCAATTTGTTTATTACTTTTTTAAATTTAATTAGAAGTTGAAAGGTTTTATAACTTAATATATATATAAGAATTTAAAATATTGAAAATATGAAATGTCATGAGTTGAGCTAGAGTACTTTCAATAGCACCATTGGGGTGGTGCTATTGAGTTTTTAGCCATTGGAAGGAGAGATGTGAGGTTGAGATGATGGTGGTAGGTGGAATAGTGTTTGAGATGATGGTGGTAGGTGGTGGTAGGTGGAATAGTATTTGATCCAAGGCTATTAATAATCGAAAAGTAGATCCAATGGTAAAAACCTAATAGCGTCGTGGGGGAATACTTCCAAAAGTATTCCAGCTCAATTCGAAATGTCATATATCTTTTAATAAAAGAAAATGAAAAGTCGTCTTAAAATATAAAAAGTCAATTTAGAGTAGGTCCCATTAAATTATTTATTATTTTTTTGAATTTAATTAGAAGTTGAAAGGTTTGATAACTTATATATATATATATATATATATATATATATATATATATATATATATATATATATATATAAGAATTTAAAATATTGAAAATATGAAAAGTCATATATCTTTTAATAGAAGAAAATAAAAAGCGACCTTAGAATATGAAAAGTCAATTTAGAGTCTATATAAAGGGTTGTACTCATACTTATTTTGGATGAATAAAAAATGACATATTAAATACTGTTTATTTTGTTTTAAAAAAATTGATCACATCTCATCGTATAGTATATTTTAAATTATATGGAAAATTCGACCCTTCCAATTTAAGGTAAATTTTTTTTAGAATTTCTATATTTTTTTTTCAGTATTTTGATTACTATGTTATAAATTTTTATTTTTATTTTTATTTACAAATTATAATGTCTCTATTGTATAATGATTTGATTTATTTACAAATCATAATGTTTCTATTGTATAATGATTTGATTGTATTGAGAATTTTGATAGATTTGTTTGTTGGCCTTGTGGCCCTAATATTGTATTAGATTTTGATGATAACAAATAATCACTTTTATTGGACTAATCTCTTATCTTGAGCTTTGTGTTTTAGATCTTTCTATCTTCAAAAGGACTCAAGATGGGCAATCCTCTAAGTATCAAGCTTCACCTATTGAAGCTACATTTGCTTCTTTTGTCAAATTGACAAACTCACTCTCTCTACTTTTACTTGAATTAAATCTAAATTGGAGTGAGACATTCTGAGCTAATTCTCTTTTCTCTATATGCTCAAAACATTGACATTCTGTCAAGTTTGGGTTTTCGGACCTGTTAGGGCGACCATGATGAATCCGAAATCTACGGTATTTTTGGGCACACTACTTGATATTCGAGCTATCCTCGGATCACTCTTTTTAACTATTAGAGCGCCACGCGTAGGTTAGGTCGTAAAGTACTTTATCGGGTTGCGTGTTGTACGGTCAGAGAATGTCGGAAGCGACACGGCAACTCAATTGAGCGCGCGCGTCTTGAAATTCGGCGCCACGCAATGTCGGGAAGCCCTAAAAGGTTTTGTCGGGAATTCCGCGCGTGCGGACCGGTCGAAAGTCGGCGCGCATGTCGGGCGCCGTAATCATGACGTACGGATCGAAAGCGGCGCACGCGGTGACGGGATGCGAGAACCGCGATCGCGTACACAAGTTCAGGCGCCGGAATGTACTGTAGGGCGCCCGAAATATCAACGTCCAGGAGCTGGCCGAGGCTATAAATAGATGACCTTTGGGCTTCTCAAAGGCATCTCCTTGCACTTCATTTTTAAGCTAAAAACTTCAGCATTTTAAAACACTTAGCTCTCAATTCTCTCTCTTAACTTGAGTGAAATTGTAGTGAGATTTATTCTTGTAAAAAGAGAGAGAGGCAAAGTCTTGAAGCTTGATAAGAAGAAGGTATTGGTGTGAAGGCTTGGTGCTTGCCCGCAAAAGCATCAACTAGTGGAGATCCAACTTTCTCTTGCGTTGAGAAGTTGGCGGGGACGTAGGCAAAGTGCCGAACCTCGAAACAAATCGACCGTGTGCTTTCTTGAGTTTGAATTTCTCTATATTTCTCTTTGTCGATTGTTTTGGGTTTTTAATTAACTTGATTTTTGACTTTTTATTTTAGAAACCTAATTCACCCCCCCTCTTAGTTTGCCATTTCGATCCTCAATTGGTATCAGAGCGAGGTCTCACATTATTTAGATTAACATCTAAGTGAGAATGGCATCTATGGGAAAGAATATCGAAGGACAATCTATTGTTCGGCCACCATTTTTTGATGGAACCGATTATCCTTTTTGGAAGATTAGAATGAAGATATTCTTTCAATCTCTAGATTTTGATGTTTGGGATATAGTCGAAAGTGGTTATATCACTCCATCAAAACCTAGAGCGGAATGGAATGAAGCGGAAAAATCTCGCTTTCAATTGAATGCTAAAGCTATCAATTCATTCCTTTGCGCTCTTAGTAGAGAAGAATTTCATCGAATCTCTATATGCACAACGGCTAAAGAGATTTGGGATAAATTAGAAGTTACTCATGAAGGTACTTCTAGGGTGAAGGAATCTAAAATAAGCATGCTCATGTCAAGTTATGAACTATTCAAAATGGAGGAAAGTGAATCCATTTCGAATATGTTCACAAGATTTACTAACATTGTGAATAGCTTGAAAGCCTTAGGTAAGGATTTTCCTCAATCGGACTTGGTGCGAAAACTTCTTCGAGTACTACCAAGAAGTTGGATACCTAAGGTTACGGCTATCCAAGAAGCTCATGACTTGGACCAAGTAAAGATTGATGAACTTGTCGGATCTCTCATGGCGCATGAACAACGCCTCAAGGAGTATGACAACGAAGTAGCTCCCGAGAAAAAGAAAAGCCTTGCACTTAAAGGAGTCGTTGCTTCCGATAGTGAAGATGACGAAGAAGGTTCGAGCGAAGAAATTGCTATGATTTCAAAGAAGCTCGACCGACTAATCAAGAAGCGCAACTTGAGGAGACCTAAGCGAGACGGGTTTAAAGGTGAAGGATTCAAGAAAGGAATCATTTGCTGCAATTGCAACAAACGGCATTTAAAAGTGAATGCACTCTTCCTATCAAACCCTTCAAGAAAGACAAGAAAAAGAAGGCTTTCAATGCACTAAATTGGGACGCCCCCGACGAATCTAGCGATGACGAGTCGGAAAAAGAAGTTGCCCAAATTTGCCTTATGGCTCTTGAAGATGAGGTAAATAATTTAAGTTATGATGAACTTTTAGAAGCTTTCTTTTCTTTATATGATGATTTACAAAGTTTGGGTCCTAAATATACATCTCTTAAAAGGCAAAATGCTTTATTAGAGATGAAAGTTAACAACTTAAAATCTTCAACTTCAAACCCTTCTTTGGTACTTGAAAGTGAAAACTCTTTACTTAAGAAAGAGCTCACACAAGTAAAAGAGACATGTTGTAGTCTCACTCATGAAAATGAAGTATTAAAGAAGAAGCTTGAAGGTCAAAATTTTAAGTCAAACTTCTATTGTAACAATCAACTTGAGAAGCTTCAAAGTGAAAACCAACAACTCAAAGTTGGCTTAGGTGAGTCTAAGAAAACTCTTGAGAAATTTGTTGGTGGAACTAAGTATCTAAATATGATACTTGGAAGTCAAGTTGTAAACTTTCAAAAGTTTGGGATAGGTTATGTACCTAATCCAAACAATGTTAAATTAACAAAAACCAAAAGAAAGGTCTTTGTTAAAAGCTCAAATCAAAACCCAACTTTACATTGTTCCTATTGTAATATTAGAGGACATCATACATCTTCTTGTAAATATAAGAAAAATCCTAAACTTAACCAAATTTGGGTTGTGAAAGGTTTATCTAACTTAAAAGGACCCAATCTCACTTGGGTACCAAAGTTAAAAACTTGATTTGTTTTTGTAGGTGTGTCTCCAATCAAAAGGTGCAAGCAACAAATGGTATTTAGATAGTGGATGCTCAAGACATATGACTTGGGATCAAACCAAGTTTAAATCTATTGAAATGAAAGATGGAGGATTTGTCACCTTTGGAGACAACACAAAAGGAAAGATCATTGGAATCGGCACTATTGGTAATGAAAAGGTTAATATTTCTAATGTTCTTTTAGTTGATGGTCTTAAGCATAATTTACTAAGCATTAGTCAATTATGTGACAAATGCTATTTTGTTAAGTTTGAAGCATCTCATTGTAGTATTCTTGATCCATCTACTAATGAGGTAGCTTTTATGGGATTTAGATCCAAGAATGTTTATACCGTTGATTTAGGCAACCTCTCCCATGAAGGAGAAAAATGTTTTTCGGCTCAATCTAACGAATCTTGGCTTTGGCATAAAAGGTTAGCACATGCTAGTATGGACTCTCTTTCAAAACTTTCTAAAAGAAAACTAGTAAAAGGTTTACCTAAAATAGATTATGCCAAAAGTGAGGTTTGTGATGCTTGTGCTCAAGCTAAACAAGTAAAATCATCTTTTAAATCTAAAAATGTTGTCTCCACTATTAGGCCATTGGAATTGATTCACATGGATCTCTTTGGACCAATTGATGTCACTAGCCTTGGTGGAAGCAACTATGTTTTTGTAATTGTTGATGATTACTCTAGATTTACTTGGACTTTATTTTTAAGACACAAGTATGACACTTTTAAATCCTTCAAAGACTTTGTCTATCGTGTTCAAAATGAAAAGTGTTGTGTGATTTCCAAAATTAGAAGTGATCATGGTGGTGAATTTGAAAATCACAACTTTGAAGAGTTTTGCAATGAATTGGGAATAGAACATCAATTTGCTACTCCTCGAACACCTCAACAAAATGGGGTTGTTGAACGCAAAAATAGATCTCTTCAAGAAATGGCTAGATCTATGTTAATTGAGGGGGAGTTGCCTAAGTATTTTTGGGCGAAGCGTAAACACGCTTGCTATATTATGAACCGTGTTCTAATTCGACCAATTCTTGAGAAAACTCCTTTCGAATTGTGGCATGATAGAATTCCCAATATTGGTTACTTCAAGATCTTTGGTTGTAAATGCTTCATTTTGAACACAAAAGACAAGTTGGGAAAGTTTGATGCTAAATCCGATGAAGCAATATTCTTGGGCTATTCCTCTATTAGTAAAGCTTATCGAGTTTATAATCGACGAACTTTAGTAATTGAGGAAAGTATGCATGTTCTTTTTGAAGAATTTAAAGGCAAGGATATCTCTTTTGAAGATGATCTTCTTGACTTTGAAAAGCTAAACATAAACTCCACACCTCAAGATGTTGAACAATCTAAGGAAGTTGAGAAGTTCATTTCCAAAGATAATGAACCTACTCCTCTACCTAAAGTGTGGAAATTTGCTACTTATCATCCCAAGGACTCCATTATTGGAGATCCAAGTCAAATGGTCAAGACAAGATCTTCTTTAAGATTACTTTGTGACCATTTGGCTTTCATATCTCAAATTGAACCTAAAAATTTTGTTGAAGCTAGCAATGATGAATATTGGCTCATTGCGATGCAAGATGAACTCAACCAATTTGAGAGGAACCAAGTTTGGACGCTTGTGGAAAGACCAAGTGATCATACCGTTATTGGCACTAAATGGGTCTTCCGAAACAAGCGAGATGAATCGGGTGTCGTGGTTCGAAACAAGGCTAGACTAGTGGCCCAAGGTTTCAACCAAATTGAAGGAATTGATTTTGATGAAACTTTTGCACCGGTTGCTCGACTTGAAGCTATTCGAATTCTTTTGGCATTTGCCTCCTACATGAACTTCAAGTTATTTCAAATGGATGTTAAAAGTGCTTTCTTAAATGGATTCATTTCCGAAGAAGTCTATGTTGAGCAACCACCCGGTTTTGAAAAGCACGACTTTCCGGATCATGTTTTTAAACTTTCAAAAGCACTTTATGGTTTAAAGCAAGCTCCTAGAGCTTGGTATGAAAGACTTAGCACTTTTCTCACTTCAAATAATTTCACAAGAGGAAAAATTGACACTACACTATTTATTAAGATAAAGGACAATGATCTTCTCATTGTTCAAATTTATGTGGATGATATTATATTTGGTGCTACTAACGAATCTCTTTGCAAGGAATTTTCTACACTAATGCAAAATGAGTTTGAAATGAGCATGATGGGCGAGCTCTCATTCTTCCTTGGACTCCAAGTCAAACAAATGAAGGAAGGAATCTTCATTAATCAAGCCAAATATGCAAAAGACCTAATCAAAAGATTTGGTTTGGAAAGCTCAAAAGAAACAAGCACTCCAATGAGTGCCGCAACTAAACTTGACAAGGATGAAAAAGGGAAGGATGTTGACATCAAGCTCGACCGAGGTATGATTGGTAGTTTACTTTATCTTACCGCAAGTAGGCGGACATTATGTTTTGTGTTTGCTTATGTGCTCGATTTCAAGCTCAACCTAAGGAGTCACATTTAGTAGCCGTAAAGAGAATTCTTAGATATGTTAAGGGGACTCTCAACTTAGGATTATGGTATCCCAAGGGTACTAGTTTTGATCTCATTGGCTTTTAGGATGCGAGCTTTGCCGGGTGCAAAGTTGATCGGAAAAGTACTAGTGGGACTTGTCAATTTCTTGGTCACTCCTTAGTCTCATGGTCTTCGAAAAAGCAAAATTCGGTTGCACTTTCAACCACCGAAGCCGAGTATATTGCGGCGGGTTGTTGTTGTGCACAAATTTTATGGATGAAACAAACCCTTGAGGACTTTGGAGTGCATCTAAAACAAGTTCCAATTAAATGTGACAATACTAGTGCCATCAACCTTTCTAGAAATCCTATTCAACATTCTAGAACTAAACATATTGAGATTAGACATCATTTTATTAGAGATCATATTCAAAGGGAGAAGTCACTATAGATTTTGTGGACACCCATCATCAATTAGCGGATATTTTCACTAAACCCCTTAGTGAGGATAGATTCACTCTACTTAGAAGAGAATTAGGAATGATTGATTTGAATGCTTGATTCTCTCTTTTATGCTCTTATCCCTTTGTGCTACTTTTCTTTTATGCTTTTTTATGATGACAAAGGGGGAGAGAAACTTGATGTGATATTTTTTTGTGTTGAATGCTTATACTTTGTACACACTTTGATTCATGATGATCCTATGCATTGTATACATTTTGATTTATGATATTTGTTGCTAAATCTATGCATATATTTAGGGGGAGCATTCTACTCTTTTGAATCTTATATCACATTATTTGTCATCATCAAAAAGGGGGAGATTGTTGGCCTTGTGGCCCTAATATTGTATTAGATTTTGATGATAACAAATAATCACTTTTATTGGACTAATCTCTTATCTTGAGCTTTGTGTTTTAGATCTTTCTATCTTCAAAAGGACTCAAGATGGGCAATCCTCTAAGTATCAAGCTTCACCTATTGAAGCTACATTTGCTTCTTTTGTCAAATTGACAAACTCACTCTCTACTTTTACTTGAATTAAATCTAAATTGGAGTGAGACATTCTGAGCTAATTCTCTTTTCTCTATATGCTCAAAACATTGACATTCTGTCAAGTTTGGGTTTTCGGACCCTGTTCCGGGCGACCCACAGTGAATCCGAAATCTACAGTATTTTTGGGCCTGCCTACTTGATATTCGAGCTATCCTCGGATCACTCTTTTTAACTATTAGGCGACGCCTTACAGTAGGATTAGGTCGGCCAAATTACTTTATCGGGTTGCGTGTTGTACGGTCGAGAATGTCGGAAGACGGCAACTCAAGCGGGCGCAGGCGCGCGTCTTGAAATTCCGGGCGCCACGCAATGTCGTGGGAAGCCCTAAAAGGTTTTGTCGGGAATTCGGCGCGCGTGCACGACCGGTCAGAAAAGTCGCGCGTGTCGGGCGCCGGTAATCATGACGTACGGATCCGGAAAAGCGGCGCACGCGGTGACGGGATGCGAGAACCGCGATGCGCGTACACAAGTTCGGGCGCCGGAATGTACTTTAGGGCGCCCGAAATATCAACGTCCAGGAGCTGGCCGAGGCTATAAATAGATGACCTTTGGGCTTCTCAAAGGCATCTCCTTGCACTTCATTTTTAAGCTAAAAACTTCAGCATTTTAAAACACTTAGCTCTCAATTCTCTCTCTTAACTTGAGTGAAATTGTAGTGAGATTTATTCTTGTAAAAAGAGAGAGGCAAAGTCTTGAAGCTTGATAAGAAGAAGGTATTGGTGTGAAGGCTTGGTGCTTGCGCAAAAGCATCAACTAGTGGAGATCCAACTTTCTCTTGCGTTGAGAAGTTGGCGGGGACGTAGGCAAAGTCTTAGAACCTCGAAACAAATCGGCCGTGTGCTTTCTTGAGTTTGAATTTCTCTATATTTCTCTTTGTCGATTGTTTTGGGTTTTTAATTAACTTGATTTTTGACTTTTTATTTTAGAAACCTAATTCACCCCCCCTCTTAGTTTGCCATTTCGATCCTCATTGTTTATATTAGGATTTAGAATTTTGAAAATTATTAATTATTGTGCAGCCTAACGCCACACTTAGCGCAATCTAATAAATATATTGGAATTTGTTTGCTAAATATATTTTCTATTTTTTTCTGATTAAATCTACACGTTACTATATATATAATAAGGTATCTACATAAAATTGTCGGAAATAGATATGACTTGATACCTATCGTAATAGTTCAGTGTAAAAAATTGAAATATTAAAAAAAGAACTTCATACTTTTCAATATACTTTAACATTACTAAAACTTTTAAAATAAATATGTTTTACTCTCTACAAAATAATTTATAGAAATATAAAGATCTAAAATTTAAATTTTAAAATTTAAAAGAATATAATATATCGATCCATGACATCGTCCTAGCTCTAGTATAAAATAAAACACAAAAAAGCCGAGCATGATTTTTTGAACCACAGCCGCAGATTAACAAGTCAAAATAAGTTAAACCACATAAGGGAAATTTGAAACTTACCCTTTCTCTTTTTTTTTCTACTAAAGTTAGTAAACTTATGAAGCTCTAGTTGAGATTAGAGGGATTATGCGTTTTCTGCTGATAAAATTTTTTGCACACAAAATTAAAGTAAAAAAAAGTGCAAAATCATAGTGTATTCACTTGATACACTTTAAACCATAAGGTACTAAAGTAAAAAAGTGCAAAACCATAGTGTACTAACTTGATACACTTTAAACCACAGGGTACTAAAGTGAGAAAAAGTAAAACCACAATGAGGGTATTTGAAGTTTTTCCTAAGGTATATTCTATCAGGGGTGTAAGATCTACACCTCACCCATCCAAAGAATAGGATGAAAGCACTAGTCACTTGATGTGACTAGTGAACATCACCCCACTCATTAGATGGATGGGGTGTAACTTATACACTCCCGGCGGGTGTACATATAACATTTTTCAAAATATAAGAATGCAGCTTTGAAATAGGTCCCTCGTGTTCAATATTATTACTTTTGGACTAAATGCATAGACACTTTCTAAACAATGAGTCTTATTAATGCTAGAGGTACATCCCATCAGGGGTGTAAGATCTACAGCTCATCCATCCAAAGAGTATGATGAAAGCACTAGTCACTCGATGTGACTAGCGAACATCATCCCACTCATTAGATGGGTGGGATGTAACTTATACACCCCCGGGCGGGTGTACATGTAGCATTTTTCCTAAACAAGACCCCTGACAAAGAATACTTCAAACCTGAAATGTTGATAACTAGACTCTTCAAACTATAACAAATAGTTTGATTCACTCTTTCTCTCGTGTTGTCAAAAATATATCTGTTTTTTTTTGTGAGACGCGCTGCACGTGCTGTTTGTTTTGTCTTTTTATTTTTAGAATGAACTTAATTGAAAATATGAAGCAGCTATATTTTAAACTTGGAATCTCAAATACCAGCTATTAAACTTTTTGTGATATGTGTTAGGAACATATATATTGAATTATTTGATGAGGTTCAGAAAAGTCTAATTGCCAAACTAGAAATTTAAGGGCCTCTAACTCCAAAGTTTAGGAGATATTTGTACCCTTTTTTTTTCTTCTTTCTTTATTCACACTTTCTATATTTTTTAATTTAAGCTATTTTTATTTCGTTTGGTTAAATTTTATTACATGTAACAACTCCATAAACTATAGCTATTAATTATTCTGATTTAATTCACTAAAACTTAGTGACTGAAATCATTCAATTTGATAAATTTATCATAATTTTAAAAAAATTGCTTAACTTAATGGGGGCTTTTTGCATAAAAAAATTATTATTTTTGCATTTTTGTAAAATAGTGTTGCCCTTTTAAATTTTATATATTTAGACTGAATTTTTAAAAAACTAAATAAGAAATCGCTCACGTGTCGTCGTCGCGCTCCTCCCCTTAACTCGCTCACATCTCTACTGCCGTCGACGACGGCGACATGGGCTCAAACATGTCACAAATTGGAAAGATAAAGACATGAATAGTAATACAATTTGAGACAGCAGGGCATAGAAGAGGCGAAGAAAGAGATCGAAAAGGAAGGGGACATTAGTATACCTCTCTTCCTCCTTTTATTTTTTTATTCTTTCTTCATTAAAGAGAATAAAATATTACATTATTTGACTATATATTGCGCTACCTAATTTAGTAAAATATATTGTAAAAATAATATAACACATGGTCAAATAGTATAATATTATTTTTAATATTGCACTATTTGATTATATCCTGCACGTGAAATAGTATATTGTACTATATTTGTAATTTTATATACTTATCAAATAGTACTATATAATCAAATAGTACAATATTTTACTTTTTTTAACAAAAAAAAATAAAGAAAAAAATAAGAAAGAAAGAATATCGACGATCCTTCAATGTTGCACGCACATCATCACCGTTGTCATAATCTCGACCTCATCGAACTTCGCCCCACAGTCGTCAAAAGGGCACCCCTTCGAGATCACCGCCCTGGCGCCCTTACTACATTCGCATTCCAGTCCGCAACGACGACGGTAGAGTAGAAGGAGGAGAAGGAATAAGAAAAGAGAAGCGAGGCTGTGAAGGAGGAAGAAAGAGAGAAACGGGGACAATGAAAACAAAAGCGTTTAAGGAGATAAGAGGGACGGAAGAAAGAAATGGAAGAGAGAAATAAAAGCATTTTGATTAGATTTTTAAAAAATCTAATTTGAATCTACAAATACTTAAAAGATGGCCCCATGTTGTAAAAATAAAAACTAATAGAATTCTTATGCAAATTGGCCAACTTAACATAAAGGTTAAAAAAAATATTTTATTTTATTTTATTTTATTGAGAGAAAAGTATCATATTAGTCGCTTCGTTTATTTGGATTGACGAATCTGTAGATTCAACGTAAATCAAGTGCAGTAGTGTTTGAGTTTTTCTGAAGTATGATTATTTTTCTGTTCTTTATTTTGACGTAACTCGTATAGTCTGAAAGTTAAATTCAATTACTTCTTCTGTTTGTTTTGATGTAAGTAAGTGAATCTCGTTATCTCCTAAATATAGTGATAAATTTACCACTATAAATTTTAACTTATTATATAATTAAATATTTTATTATTATTTAAAGATAATCTTAATTATTATAAATAAGGTAATTCTAATCCATTATAAAGGAAGTAGAGTTTATATTTTACTGTTTAATAAATTTTTTAGAAGAAGTTGAGTGTGGTGGAAGTCGAGTTCGGTACTTTAGGGCCTGTTTGTTTCGACGGAAGTGGAGGGGAAGTGATTTTCGGTGAAAAACCACTTTCGCTATTTGGTTCATAGTAACTTTATTACGTCCGAAAGTCCAGTTCACCCAAAATAATGAACTTGACTTCGCCCTCCGATGGGGCAAAGTCAATTCCGGTGAAGAGCAAAAAAGACAAGAGTGGATTAATGTGTTAGGGTTACCTCTTCTAAAATACGATCAAATTTCATTAGGTAAGCTTTAATATATTTTTTTGTTTAATTTGTATATTTAGAAAGTGATGAAAAATAAATTTGTTAAATTTTAATAATTTTTTAACTTTAGAATTTTATTTGTTGCATTATTATAATTTATATGCAAACAAATATATATATATATATATATATATATATATATATATATATATATATATATATATATATATATATATATATATATATATATATATATAATTGTATTATTTTTATTTGCTATAATTTATTAATCATTATAAGTTACAAAATAGACGATGACTAGTGAAATACCCGCTACGATCATGGATATAAAAATATTTTTTAATAAATTTTAGTTTTTAATATTTTTAAATAATTTTATATGTCTAATTATTAATTAAATATAAGTTATATAAAAATAATTTAATAGTTAAATTTATTTAAATAAAACTTATTGAAACGACAACTTATTTTATAAAGATTTATGTGAAAAAAGATTTGAGATAAATATATCAAAATAATTTTTAAAAAATGATAAATAGAAGGGAAATAAAATAATAGAAGAATTTTTTTAATAAAATTAATTTTAGATATATACACACACGCACTATATTTCTAAAATCTTGCTCCTCAAATTTAAATTTTATATTTTTTTATACATCGAACAAATTAGATTTTATTATGCAATTTATTATGTGTATTATTAATAATATTAATTAATTATATTATACACAATTAATTATTAATATAATTAAATAGATAATTTTATAGAGTTTAGGAATTTCATATTCTAAAATTTGAAGCTTAAATGTTAGAAATAAATATTTATAAATTAAATTTTGAAATTTTGAATTTGAAACTTCAAAAGTATCAAAATTTTAAATTTTGTTATGAAAATTTTGAAATTTTATGCTATAATATATATATATACACACATATAGAGTAGAGCATCTATTTGTTTCTTAAATTTTTAACCACCCATCAAATTTGATGGGTGGTTATGGTGAAAGGAGAAGAGTAATTGAAGAGAAATTGGGTTTATCAATTTCTCTTCTCTTTAATTTCTCTCTAATTTCTCTTCTCCCATTCATCCTAACCACCCATCAAATTTGATGGGTGGTTAAAAACTTATGAGATAGCGTAATAAATTTCTTCTCTCTCTCTCCTCTCTCTCTCTCTCTCTCTCTCTCTCTCTCTCTCTCTCTCTCTCTCTCTCTCTATATATATATATATATATATATATATATATATATATATATATATATATATATATATAGGAGAGAGAGTAGGGGAGGGTTGAGGGGACACGTGTCAACCCAAGGTTGGACTTAGAGAGAAAACAAAGGGAAAAAAATGTAAAGTTGCCAAGTATAGTTTTAAAAACTGTCAAATTATGTATGTTAAGAATATTACTTTGGAAGTAAGTATACGGGGGAGGAAAGCTACACTTTTTACGTCATCTATTTTCTACCAAACAAACAACAGAACTCGCAGAACTGCACTTCCACAGTTAGAAACAAACAGCAGAAGTGAACTAATTTTCACTCCAACTCCACTTCAACCCAAAATCCACTTACACCTCAAGTCTACTTACGTTGAAACAAACATGCCCTTTTAGGGGAGAAAATCGAGAATAAGTGAAGTGAAGGTCTAACGTAACTTGAGTTATATTATATTTTTCACTTACACTAAAACAAATAACGAAAGTGATGAAACTTGAGTTTCATCACTCTACTTACATCAAAACAAACAAGTCCTTAATTGAAAATGTAAATCAAATAGAATTCAAATTTGAGATCTCGAAAATCAACCATCAAAATTTTTATTACTGGTACTGTAACTATAGGTAAAAATTAAATAAAAAAAAAAAAAGAAAAAAAAAAGTGGGGGAGGGCCATTTCAAAATAAAAGATATGCGAGGGGTCCATGCATTGGGAAACGCGTTTCCCCGCTAACCGCGGTTCCTGGGGAAACGTGACAGCGTTTAAACGCCCTCCCCTAACGGCTAACTCCTTACCCGGCGAATGGCAACTCCAGTAATAAAACAGAAAAACGAGTCCTTTTATGGACCCAAAGCATAATAGCACCATGAAAGGACTACCGGCTACAGCCGGTAGCTTACCTGCTCCCACCGGCATTTACCGGTAGCCCCAGTCTTAAGTATATCCACCAAACCTCTCATCTCATCTCTCTCTATCCCTTCGTTTTTCCTCTCGAGTCGCTTCGCGGTGAGATACGCGATCGCCCCGTTCCCCCCCTCCCTAGATTCCCTCGCGTTTCCCCCGCTCTGCTCGACGATCGATCGCTGGATCGCGGGCATCCGAGCGATTCTAGGGTTTCCGAGCTTCGATCCGAGTTCTTCGGCCAAGTTTGGGTCGCCATGGGAGAGGGTTCGGGAGCTTCGGATGTCTCCGGCTGCGTGTTTCTCCTCGGATTTGGGGATTTTGGTACGATCAGCTCCGATTTTGGCAATGCTGTCATTTTGAAGTTTCTAGGGTTCTTCTGAGCTGATTGGAGAGGATTTTTCGGCACTTTTTTCCGAAATTTTGGGTTTCTAGTGAGATTTTTGGTGTAAAGATTAGATTTTTTTTTTTTTGTTTGTAGTTTGGAGTCGAATTTGGGTTTGAAGGAGGTGAGATCTGTGTAATTTGGGGTGGGTTTCTACAATGTCGGGGGCGCCTAGGGTTCGATCGATGAATATAGATGAGGCGGAGGCGGAGGCAGAGGCGAGGCCGGTGCTGGTTCCGGCCGGGAACAAGGCCAGGGTCGGCCCCACGGCTCGGAAACCGGCTTCGAAGCCGGCGAGGAAGCCTCCGGAGAGGCTCGAATTCGGAGAAGCCGAGGCGAAGAAGAAGGATCCCAAAAACCCTAATGAAAGTGTTTCCCCGGTGATATCGCCTCTTAGTGCTCCTCCTGTGTCGAGGAAGCACGAGCTTTTGCTGCGCCCGAACCTGTCCATGAATGCTTCGTGCTCGTCGGATGCGTCCACCGATTCGTCGTGTAGTAGGGCGTGCAGCAGGGCGTCGACAGGGAGGATAGGGAAGGGTGGATTGATGATTCGCCCCAGGTCGAGTGTCGTGAAGAGAGATAAGGCTGTGTTGAAGGAGGAAAAGGTCGTTCCCGACGGAGTTCCGGTGCAATCGCCTGAGCTCGTCGAAGGAAAGAGGAAATGCGCGTGGGTGACGCCGAATACCGGTGAGAATTTCTTAGGCTGATCTATGCACTTCATGTTTTGTCTTTTCTTGTTGTGTGTATTGATTTCATGTTTTACTTATCTGGTGGTGCTTGTGCAAGAGAACTTGCTGGAAGCTAGTGTTTTGGCAGTATTGCTGTTTCCTCGTAGTGTCTCTTTGGCCCCACTTCTGCCTCTAATTTCAGCAGCTACGATCTCTAGTTTAGTGCTTGGTGAACAAAAAAATTTAGTGCTTCTGCGGTGGCGGAAAGCTAAAATGAGATTTTGAGCTAAAAAGGTAGAAGCTTTGAAGAGAAGTTGTTGGTTTGGGTGGACGTTAGAATAGTGCTTCTCCTAATTGCTTTACTCGGATGACTCTTAAAACAAAGAGCACCACCACCTACAGTAGGCCCAAGCAGGGCCTTAGGATAGAAAGGGCTCTTTATTAAGGATTCCAAATTTTAGGTGGCAATAAATGTAAGCATTTCCATTTTGTTCAAGTGCAAATTCATTATCTATGAGTAATGTGCATTTGCTTGTGATCTTTCCTGTTGGAGGAAAGAACTGGTACATCAAGACTACTTGTTTGTAATGTAAATCAGGGACTGTACATTTTGGGTCACTGGAAACTTGTTAATTTAGCGGAACTTAGTGGCGTTAGCTGTAAAGGCTAACCTCTTTGGCCCATGCTGTTGGGACATAAATGCAGTTAGCTTTTCTGGACTTGGTGTTATCTTTGTCTTTTTCCTTGTAATGTTGCGAAATCGTTGTTTTCCCACATTTCTAAATCGAGGAATCTAGAGACTGCAAATCATATTTTTGCTTGCTTGTCGATATCAGGTTAGAGAAGATCGAGTTCATCTCGTGCTTGCTGGTCCTCAACTTCTTGTTTTGTCTTTTTCCCACATATGTTATGGCCCTTCACTTTGATTTAAAACTATTTTCCATCTATTGGATTAACATTGAGTTCTACTGGCAAATTGCCTTAACTTGATATCACCTTCGTCAAAATAAGGTAGACGAGAGGGTAGACCCTACCTTGGAATGCTGAAAAGAACATCTTCCCTTTCAAATCATTGCTGTGCTATGAGCTTTGGCGACCTATTATGACATCTTGTTCATGGTGAAAGATGTAGTACTTCTTGGCTTGCTGTGGTGTTCAATATGGCGGTTGCCTTCTAGAGTCGAGCACAAATTTTATCAGTTTGCAGGTCTAAGTAGGTATGGATACAAATGAGGAAGTCCTGGAATCCTAGTTCTAGTTTCATCGCTGGTAAAAGCAAAGAAGTAAGAGGAAAAGAGGTTAAGAGGGAGGAGAGAGAGCTTATATTTAGGGGACGTTATCATGTTATGCTCTTTGTTCTTTTTGATGGCATATGAAACTATGAACTCTATTATTTTTATTTTAATGACTCAAATGTATATGGATCAAGTTAATATGATTTTCTGTTCTTAAAAATGATTTTTAGAGGAATCTTGAGATCTTCCTTGATTTTACAATACCTAGCATGGTACATGCCATTTGCCAAGTGTGAATACTTCATTCCTGTGGCTATGCTTTTGTCGAATATTGTTTTATACAATACAACTACAACCATTTAGGGATTGTGCGACAGGAGTAGCTTGAAACTTCGTCATCGATATCATGTTTCCATTACAGAACTATGTTGTGATGAGACTTCCAATTTGAGCTAAAGTCTTAACTCCTATGTTGTCGTCATGCTTCCTTCCCCATCGTCTGAGGTTTTGTACGGGGCCTAGCTACTTTGTTTTGTATGGCGTAATTTGCCGTCGTATTTCCGTACTGCTTATTGTGTTAACCCTTGTCTTTCTGGATATTCTTCCGTATTCGATCTGCCAACAGACAATATTTCAAGCTATTAAATTGTTTCTTTCTCCTTTACTTTCCTCAAGTTGCTTCTTGACGATTACTAGCATTTGGTTGAATGACAACATTATTTGAGGTGTTATGTTGCAGAAGGCTAATTTTTTTCGACGTCATAATATTCTTCATGTGTGATGTTGTGCTTCAGATGAAAGCAATCTGTCTCATTTTTCGTATTCTCTTTGCTTAAACAGATCCTTGTTATGCCGCTTTCCATGATGAAGAATGGGGAATACCAGTTCATGATGATAAGTATGCTATTCCCGACCTGCATTTATTCTTTAGATTCACAAAGTTCTTTGGATTATCTGAGCATCACCATCTGACTAGGTTCTTGGATTTCTGATGTTAACCATTTTACAGAAAACTGTTTGAGCTACTCGTATTATCAGGTGCATTGGCTGAACTTACATGGCCAGCTATTCTCGGCAAAAGGCACATATTTAGGTAAAACACTACTGTCATTACCAATCAAAAGATAAATTACTATCCAGAATTTGATTCTAATATCCTCTTAAATGCTTATTTAGGGATGTTTTCATGGGTTTTGATCCTGTCGAGGTTGCCAAATTAAATGAGAAAAAGACTGTAGCACCAGGAAGCATTGCGAGCTCCCTTTTGTCCGAACCAAAGCTTCGAGCAGTCATTGAAAATTCACGCCAAATACTCAAGGTCAGTTTCTCCTTCGATGATGTATTGTCCTTTGTATACATTGTCAGCTTATCACCTTATTTAGTTTGCCTTTCGATGTTTATTTACTTCCTCTTGAAAAGTTACAATGGCTTTTATGATCTTAAGCCTGAAAATGTTGGTTCTCAACTTCTCGTTTCTACACCAATCATGTCTCAAAAGGTCTAACATGTGTTAATTTTATTTACTTTGTCAAATAAATCCTGTTCATTTTATCATAAATATAACGGTGTTATCATCAATTTAGCTTATGTGTATGGTTAAAAGACTTCAAGGATTGTAACATGTGATTGGTTTATTATGTATATGAGCCAAAAAATTATATTAAACAAGGACTTTTCTTTCATCCTATAAATTGTAAGAAGTTTGATGACTTGGTTGATGAGGAAAAAGAGTAACAAAGAGCACATTGGTAACTCTACATAAGTCGTAGTAGTTAAACTTTGATTCCAACCCTCCGATGCAGATCACTGATGAGTTTGGGTCATTCGATCGATACTGCTGGAGCTTTGTAAATCACAAACCCATCACAAGCAGATTCCGCTACCCCCGCCAGGTCCCTGTGAAGACCCCGAAAGCAGAAGTGATTAGCAAAGACCTAGTTCGGAGGGGCTTTCGGAGCGTGGGGCCGACCGTCATCTACTCCTTCATGCAGGCTGCAGGGCTGACGAACGATCACCTCATCAGCTGCTTCCGCTTCGAAGAGTGCGCAGCCGAAGCCGATGGATTCAATTCTAACGCGAATGCTAAAATCGAGTCTAAAAACATGGGCAAGGAGGAAGCCCTGATCAGTGATTTAGGGTTATCAAGAGCAGTGGATATGCTTAACATGTCATAGCTATAAGAGTAAGGCAGGTTCTCATGCTTATGTCCTAATTTATCTGTAAATCATCCAATGTAGCTGTGTTGGAGAAGAGAGAGGAGAGGTGAGGTGAGGTGAGAGAATCTTCTTTATGTACAAAAAAAGAAGAAGAAGCATATTTATGATGATTTCTGCAGCTTGCTTTGTAGATTCTGCTCACATGTTCCCATATGAGAAAAAGGCAGACAAACCACATGAACTGATTCTATTTTTAGGGCAAATGGGTGGGGAGACATGCATGAAAAATAGGAGATGAAGAGACACTGTTGTTTTGGTAGGGCACACCATTCATCTTTTACAGGTAGGAGGAAACCATAAAGGGGGTGGACCTCAAATAATTGATACAAAATCATTATTTTCACAAATGTAAAACAAGTGGGTCAGTTTTCCTTTCCCTTTTGCTTTTCTCCCTTAATTGTTTTTGTTGGTTGTTTTTTGATGCTTATCTTTTGCAAGGCATATACAGCTGGAAAGTTGCACAAATCCTCCAACCAGAATGTGGAATAGGAGATGGGAATTCCCATTTCTTGTGTATTTAATTAATTAATGTGAATCATCTGATAGTTTAATATTGTCTTTATGGATCACTTGCTTTTTTATTTGATGCCACAGGTGCTTTTTCATTTGGCCACATGTTAGGTGTTGGGTTCTTCCCATGTTTTCCCCATATTTATGCTAATGTTTAATTTAATGATTCTTCTTCTTTGATTAAACTATGCAACACTATATTATTATAGTATTAAAAGTATGATATATAAATTGAAAAGCTAAATTCCACTTTTGGGCCTCAAACAATTTGGCATGTGATATTTTAATTCTCAAGTTTTACAGTACAATTTAGTTAACTGTATGGTGTCAGTATTGTGATCAATGATGTGGGAATGATTAAAATTTTTAGTTACAATTACATGAATGGACATTTAGCTGTGCGAATTTGATTATAATAATTTAAAAAATGTAGACAAAAAATTATGATAAATTAAAATTCGAGAACTGAAGTAATTGGCGTCTCAATAACTCTAGTACTATAAGTGCAAATTTAGCTTGAATTTAAGCATCACAGACGCTAATGGACACAATGACTTGCAGTTTTTAAAAAATTAGAACACAGACACGACTACTGCTAATAAAATATAATATTATTAATATAATAATATATATTTATTATATATAAATATTTAGTAAAATATTATTATATTTCTCGTATGAAAGTAAAATTTTTATTGATAATTTATGTTTTTTAAAAAATATTTTACAGCATATGTAATTTATTTATATTGTCAAAAAAAAAATTGCATTCATCAAAAAGTTAAAATATTTAATATTTATATTTATAATACATAAAAAAAAAGTAAAATAAAAGTATGTATATCTTCTTTTTTAATTGTTTGTGCTATGGATTGGTATTAAACGCGCGACAAGAAGTGTCCACTTCGGATACTTGTCTGACACAGATACACGAGTGTCTGATACGAACACGTTGGACTGATAGAAGTGTCCGTGTTATATAAGCCTGAATTAAATACTAGGGATTGTGATTTCTATCCTATGCATCATGACTTGTGCACAGCTAGAGATGCTTTGGCTGAAAGGACAGCAACACAGACTCAGTAGGAAAAGAAAGGTCAAAGTGGATTCTGTGCCAGGATTTTTTCACTTTTCTTTGTGAAGGTATTATTAGTAAATAAGATATCTTGAAAATTTATGACCTGCTCCAAGAGAGAAGTATAATAATAAGAATCAAACCAAAGCTCCTATCTTGCACAGAAGCACAAAAAATAAATAATTTTTTTTATTATTTGAATGTTATTGATTGTAGTTTTCATCATCTCATATGGCTCAATAGAATTAATTTAATATAAATTTTATTTTACTCTCTCTCTCTCTCTCTTTTTGTAAACTTTCAACAGGATGCAGTGAACCCATTTGCATTCATGGTGTCAAATGGACACCACTCATTCACTCAATAACAATCACACAGAAAAAAAAGTGGCAAGATGCTTTCCTCTTTTACACCCTTCCACTGACTTGTAAGTAACATTCTGAACATTCTCTATATTTTTCATTCGAAATGGTGAGATTATTAGAAATGGTGATATCAAAATTGAAACTAAGACCAACAAACGCAGCAATTTCAGACACAAGTCACAAATTTAGGCTCAAAGAGTGGTCAATTATATTTGTATAACATCTTTCCTATTTTATATTCAGCATTCACATATGAAAAGATGCAGAATATACTTTAACTAGTCTTTCCACTATATGAACTGAAGATACTACAAAGAAATATCTGTTTCATGTTTCCTACCATTTAATAAGAGACTATACAAGAGTTAATCCAACAACACAGAAATCAAAATTTCATTACACCCATTGTTATTTTCAAGAGTTTTGGACCTGCACTGCCGCAGGTTTTTCGTCGAAGAGAGGATGCTTAATACCACCGGAATTACTTCTCTCATCATGATCTCCAGATGAGGAGTTAAAGCCGATGCTCAGAAGAGTTTGAGCCGATTCGAGCGCCTTCTCACCTCCAAGCTCTAAAGCCTTATCACCAACTGATCTTCCATCTAAAACTGGTTTTGACTCTTCCATGGGGTTTTGATCTGATGAGACAGTAGGTTTATTAGTCTGTTCGCCTTTTACTGCGACTTTAGCAGCTAGGTGATGAGGACTAGCTCGTGAATCGTGGCCATTCTTAAGGCTCGGTGAGTCATGGTTGTGTTTGCCTTCGTATGTAATGACAATATTTTTTGCATCGTCTGACGCCCTTTCGACATGCTTTCGGACAGGACAACCATCACGAGTGCATCGGTAGTAGCTCCTAGACGTATAAATTAGAGCATTAGAGACGACGAGATGAAGCAGAATTAAAATGCTATATTGTTCAGAAACACTTGATGCATACAGTTCAATTTAACTTCAAATTAACAGCTGTCTCATCCTATTCTTTTAAAGATACAAAATGCAGTAATATCTTAAGTTCACCAGAAAATTCATCAGAATCAGGTTTAAGGATATCCATTAAGTAAACTAGTCTCAAATCCATCATAGATGTCCATGATCACATCTACGTACCATCATGTCCAAGATAGACTTAAAAAACTTTTATTGGAAAAGATATTATTATATTCCTCAAGTTTAGCTTCGCCAATTTCTTTCCTATTCCTTTCTCGACAACTTCTGATATAGCTCGGATATAGATTATGCGCAAGGTTCGCGCATTGAGTAACATACAGAGGAAGATGTCTCTTGTTCTCTAGGTTAGGCACTCTAATGAGAAGGGATTCTAGGCCTCGCTCAATTTCATATTCAATCTAGATTATCTGTCTCGAATTACAGCAATAAGCAAGATTTATGGTTTAATTATGAATCACGAACAAAACAATGGCAAGGATTTTTTTTCGACACCATTTTCCAAAAACAACATGAAGTTTTGAGTGCCTAGTCATCAAATACACTGCAAGATCAGAAGAAAATAAAGTTAGAAGTATTCTACCTTGGATTAGGATTTCCTTTCACAATTTTCTGCCCATACTTGCGCCACCTGTATCCGTCATTAACGCTCGCCGCATCAGAGGCGGCCTGCACGATAATTTTGGGCTCCCTAACTGTTTTGAGAACTGGTGCTGGACAAGGCGCGGTACTTTCAATCATCCTATTTGAAAGAACACCAAACTATTGATACAGATTATCCAACTGAAACCTACGAACAGTACCTAATACTCACGATTTAATGAATAACCAAATCACTTGCCTTCGCTTCAGGTCTGGTTCTTTCCAGAGATCTTCTTCAATCTTTTTCCCAGCGTTCCCTTCACAATCGCCCGAGCAGTAGAAATTCCGCTCAGGAGTTTCACCGGCGCTGTTCTTTTCAGCCTTGCGTGTTGAAGGATCCGGCTCATTAGCGTTTTCACTCGATTCACTCTCTCGAGGAGGCCCGCAAGATTGGGACCCTCTTTCTTTCGGGCACTTGGGTTTCTGAGGTGGTTCATGGTTGTGTCGTCCTTTGTAAGTAATTTCTACAACACGGCCATCCGGGCGGCGCTCGACCTTCTTCTTAGCCAAACAGCTAGTGTCCGCACATCGGTAGTAGCTTCGGGAATTCTCGCTGCTCTTCACCTGCTTCTGACCGTATTTCCGCCAACTGTACCCATCGCTCGTTCCAGTTTCTACGACCGTACGAGAAGGTTGCGGTGGTTTCCGGTCAGAGAACGAGGGCTTCTCTTTCTCGGGCGTAAAAACCTTTTCCTCGGAAAATGAGGGCGTTTTTTGCGAAATCGAATCTGGCGGGGGTTCCGACGGACGAGAGGCAAATAAAAACTCCGAGGCCTGAGCCGTGACGGTTGCCAAGACTGCCTGGTGGGTCATTGCAAACTGTTCCTAATTTTTCGAATTGCGAATAAAAACCCCACACTTTATAGAAAGGCGAATAAACTTTCACAAACTTGGAATGGTCAGACAAAGAACAAACAAACAGCAGATGAACACAGCAGCCGAATGAAGAACGGAGAAATTTTAAACACACCGTTTAGGAAAGGAATCTTCGCGAGTAATATCTACAAAGAAGCAAAGAACAAATCTCCAAGATGCATCCGAGGAGCTGGATATAACAAAATCAGTGACCTTTTTGGTATGTAAAGATGACAGGAACAGATTATCCAGTACTCAAATAGTATAATTTTGTGGAGACCGTATGTTCTTCGGTGATTAAAGAGATATGCCGAACCGTAAACGATAAATCGAACCTAAACACAACGAATTACGAGCCTTAAGATTAAAAGCTTCGATCGAGAGAGCAGAGACGATTGCGATTAGGGCGACTCACCGCAAACCCCGGCGCCTCGATCAGGGCGGCGGGAGCGAAGAAGCAGGGGACGGCGACCACCGGCACGGTGATGAGCGGCGGCGGCGGAGATGCGGAGCTCGGCTTCTCCTCCGCCATGTCTAGGGTTTTTTGAGCTCCGCAGTGAGAGAGAGAGAGAGAGGGAGAGGGAGAAGGGAATCGAAGAGGAGAGAAAGAGAGAGAGAGAGAGAGAGAGAGAGAGGGGGGAGTAGTGCGCTTCGGCTTTTGACCGGGGGGTTTGACCCGGAGACCCTACGAATTAACGGCGCATTTGACGCCTGTTACCGTTAGAAGGTGAAAGAGCGTCATGTTGTATCGCGTGGACTCGGTCCACCACGTCATCCGTGAACCTGTCCGTTACAAGTTTTAGCCGTTGGAGTTTGATATTGCACATTCGATTTTTTTTTTTTTTTTTTTTTTTTTCTATTGCCAAATCACATGCATCCACAACACATGTTAGAGGTGACTCGAAATTGATAATCGACTTTAAATCAAAATTTTATTTCGCTCATAGTTTTTTGGTGTGACATTTGAAAATAAATTCGTGAAAAAAAAATATATATATATGGTGGGTAGTGGAGGGTTTGGGGCGATAGATCCGAGCAGCCCGAGCGGATTAAGAGTTTTTTTTGCCCCACAAGCAGTAGATTGATATTTGGTATTATTTGTGTTTCGAACTTTATATTCCTTTTTTCGATAGTAAAATTCTCTATTTTCTTACTTGTGATTTTTTTCTGTAAAAAATTTTCACGTAAATATATGTCATTCTATTTCTGTTTGTAGTTTGTTTATTTTGTATTCATCCTTTTTCGGTTTTCTTTTGTGCCGGTTAATTTATAACTCACCATATAAATTTCAAACTTTAAACACTATAAGGAGACTCAAAAATATATCCTCTTCTTTCAGTAGTTCATGCTCCATCAACTCGTAGAACATTTGACAAAAATTCGAACTAAGGTATTAATCAAAACAAAAAGATAACTTATAACTTCATAAAAGTTATGGGTGATGAATTGAGATTGATTGTATCCTTGTTGAAGATGTCCGTAAAGTTTGAAAAATGGTGACTCAGGAAGATTGTAATAGAAAAAAAAAAAGCAACGGAAACACATTTACTTGTAGCTTGCTGGTGGATTATTTGGACAGAAATAAATAATTTTATTTTCAGAGGAATCAACAATGAGTCATTGGCAACTGTCAATAGGGCCAAATTGCTAGTGAAGCAATGGAAAGATTTTTTGGTGGACAATCATAAATTACTTTAGCTTGTAGTTGGTATATTCTAGTAGGTTTTTATTATGGGTACCTATTTTTTCTTTTGTCTTTTTGGTCTGCTCTTGTTTGGGACATTTCTGATTCTTCGGGCTAGTTGTCCCACTTCTTTAGCTCAGTTCATATTTGCTATGAAGGAAGCAGACAAAACAACCCTTTGGAAAAAAGAAATTTTGAATAATTTTTAATCTTCAGAAATGGGTTTGAGGAGGGCAGCAGGTCCACGATTGATTACCTGGTGGACGAGTCCAGGCAGTAAAATTCATCAATGAGCAGGCCGGCAGATGCGCGCGCGCAGACCGCCGTCAAAGATGACGGCTCTGTCCGTTAAAGCTGACGGTTCCGTGGGGGACAGGTTTGACCTCGGGAGTTGGGCACAGTATATATATAGTTGTGGTCGTAAAATTAACGACTAATGTTGACACACGTAACGTTGGAAGTTTCTCGGCCTCAGGAGTCTTCTTTTTTGGAGTATTGTCTGATTCTTCGCAATTTCTCGGGTCTTCTTCTTTTTCTCTCTCGGATAAGATTTCGCAAGGAATAAATTTTTGGGATAATTGTCTATATACACCTCGTACATTTGAAAATATCCGATTTATTCATATATTTTTTTTCTTTCTAAAATACCCTCCATATATTCCATCGTTATTGCAAAATACCCCTGCAATTATCTCATGTTAAGTTAACTTAGGTTAAACGTGAGTTAAATATCTACCACAGTTATAAAAAATTAAAATGCTAATTTTGCCCTTAACCTAAGGGCAAATAAGAAATGTTGACGACAGTAGAGGGGTATATTGGAAAAGGTTAAAAGTCAAAATATATTTTATACCCCTAATTTTAAGGGCAAATAAAAAAGACAGTGAAGATGAAAGGATATATTTGAAAGGGTAAAATAGTAATTTTACAAAGATAACAGAGTTAATTAATAGATTTTAACTCTAGGGCGATATATTAGAAATAGGTTGGAACATAGCAAAGGTATTTTCAATAATAGCCTTCTAAGATAGGTAAATCGGAAAGTCAAAAACTTTTCAGGAGTATATAAGCAATTGCCCCTAAATTTTTATTTTTATTTTTTATTATAGGGTTAATTTCACTGCACCTTTATAAAGATTGATAATATCGTAAATACTCTTAATATTATAATTAAGAACCACAGAACTAGACAATGGATGACTACATAATTAATTGCATGGGCATAGATGTAGATCTCCATTTGACTAAGCAAAGATGCTACCAGGCTCCAATTACTAGAATTTTATTGTCATGCCAGATCAAAACAAATTAAAAAAAAAAAAGGGAGAAAAAAGATAAGCTTTTTCCAGAAGTGAGAGGAAGCCAAACACACTGCTAAGAGCACCGTTTGGTTAGGAGATACGAATAGAAATAGGCCTTTATCCTCCCCTTTATATCCAAGCACTAATTTTTTACCTGAGAATAGTAATTCTCGGTTATCCCCACCAACACTTCCATTTTTTATATAAAACTATCTAAAATTTTTCTTATCCTCGGGAACAATCCAATTTTTATCCAAACGCTATTTTTCTTATTCCCATACTTGTATCTATCCCTGTAATAGCTAATTCTTGCTTATACCCGAACCAAACGGTACATAAAGAATGTGAGGACTACATGTTTGTATTTTTGGCACCATAATTAAGATCAATAAAGTTACTAATGCTAGCAGATTAGTTAGACCACATATATATCTTAATTCCAACATCATTATAGTGATATTTAGTTGAAGCAAACATAAGTCATAGCAACATGATTTAATCTTATAGTTGTCAAAATAGTGAGAAAACTCCATACTTACTACACTAAGTACTGATTCCTATGGATCTCCAAAGTCCACAAAATAAATTTTTCTCCAATTGTACCCTCTCCTTGTTCATTAGTTGTTGAAAATCTCGTAGTACAATGTGTGATCAATCTCTTGTTATTGAAGCAGAGTCATCCTAATACAAATTTCTCTAGTTTCCGATCCATAAACATCGATAATCTTCCAAATAACAAACTTTTCAATTCACTACTGATATTCCCTATATATATATATATATATATAAGAAATAGCTCAGGCTTCAAAAGAGCTCTGGGGACAAACAGATCTTCCAAAAGCTAAATTTCTTTACTCCACAGCTTTTATGTGCTCAAAGCACAAGAAACAAATCATAGCATTAAAAGCTCGATAAACAATCAACTGATCAATCGAGACGTCGGAGAAGATATTCTACTTCAACAAGCTTTGTAAGCGGCATAACCCACTGATCGTAAAGGTGAGACACAACTAATGGGTCAATCTTACACTTGGCTTCATCATCACACTTTTCTAAGGTGACATTTTGCCCAAAAATGCTAGCCTTTTTCTCCACCCTTCTTTTGATCGTCTCTTCAACAGCCGCAAATGTTAGCATTCTCATCAAAGTATCCCTATCCTGCATAAAAAACCGAAAAATGAAACAAGTGCCATAACACACCGATTCCTACATCTAGACGAGAAAGGAAACAAAGCATAGCCAAAAGGATCCAACTGTGAGAAAGCTAAACTTTCTGACAATTGTAATGAAGAAAAATTCTTTGGTCTAACCTTTGCTTGTATTGCTCGACCATAGTCGAGCGAAGCATCAATAAACTTCACTTCTGCGACATACTTACCGGTATGAATTCTTCTTGAGAGAGCCTACAAGGACAGAATTGTAACTAATTACTTAGGAGGCGTTGTTTGTAGAAGCTATGAATTAGTTTACTAAACAGCGTCAAGCATCAGCGATGCACACTACATGTTCTAAATGCTATATCTTTATTGTTCATACAAATAGGGTGCCTATATACTTCAGAACCAATTAACAGACACTCATATTTACGACTCTCCATGATGATATAGATTAAAGGATTCTGTATTTTATTGAAAATTTGGAAGGAGATGCAATTGATAAGAGAATGACATTGCGTATAACGGTATAAGGCTTGCTTGACGTGCTCGAACTTCTGCAAAACTGTTGTATGAGTAGAATTATATTCAAAGAAACACTAATAAACTTTCCATTAAAAAGCTCCTCTACAATTTGTTGCAGCAGAAGTAAAAGCTTAAAATTAGAACAAATACTTTTGGACTAAAAGTCCCATTTTAACTTCCCATTACAGTAAAAGTTCTAGACGAGTTGTGACCCAAATATTTGTTTTTCTCAAAGCTTTTGCATTTTGGAGTAGAGAAGCTCTTCTAGAAGCCAGAATAATTCTGCTCATAGAGTGAGGAACTTACCTGCAGACACACTAGATCTGAAGCCACTGTCGACGCATAGTTACCATCATCACCCTCTACAGTGAATAGCGGAAGCAAGTCGTTGAAGTACATTTTCCATATAGCCTCATTCACGCTCACGGATGCAGATGTTGGATGTAAGACCTAGAGAGATAATGACAAGGGGATATTTTGGAGTAACGAGACAGTATTTTACGAAGAGTTCAATGCTGGGCACTCACTTGTGGATTTTTCTGGAGGGGAGTTAGAGGCAAAGGTAGATCCTTAGGGAAGAAAGGGACTTCTTCCGGAAGTTGATACCCACCGACCTTCAACATGAAAATGTATAGTATAATTTACCCATTCACTAGCCATTACCATGAATTAGAAATAAAGGCGAGCTAAAAGAGCATTGCACCACACTGCTACAGTACCTAATTTGTTCACCAATAAAAATATACATTACAGGGTGTTAACAACTTTGTATCTTATACATACTAAGAGTACTTCGATCCGTAAAATGGGTGCAGCATGTTTAAATTATTTAAGGTTCAACCCAAATCGGATCAGCAAAGAGAGTGTTTCATTGAACTTCCGCTATTTGAGGATCAATAAAGAGTCTTTCGTTAAGCTTTCGCATTATCAGGTAACAAATTTCAAGAGATGTGTGTGTGCATATACATATTTCGAATCAACTCCAAGAATATCGATCGGTGATTCATATACGCATTATTGAGAACAAAGTAAAAGGACACAAGCCCCTGTGCTTCCTAACGCACTCCCATCTCATTTTGAAATGGACACGGCAAATTTTAAAAAATTCTAACTCTTACTACACCCCTCAATCCGAATTCAACGACATTTTGATCTGTTTTTTACCGAAATTTGCGTAGATTGTTGAGTCTTTTGACGAAAAATGACAAATTCTAGCCCAATTTAACAAAATCTTCTAAATTTTTGTTCGGAAACCTAAAGAAATGTAACGCGAGATCCAAATGCGAGAAGGGGCTACCTTGGCGCGGAGAGCCTCGGCCTCTCTCACGTAGAGGTCGACGAGGGCACGTTCTCCGACGGCGCCGAAGAGGGAGGGGTCGTAGGCGGGGGCGTTGCGAGGGAGCCTCGCCCTCTCTACGAGGGCGAAGACGATCGAATCCTCGTCGCGGATTAGGGCATCCCTCACCGAATCCAGGGTCAATCCCTTCGATTCTCTACACGAAGAAGAGGGAGGAGAGGTTGAGTACGTGCGAGACAGAGAGAGGAGCACGAGAGGGAGAGAGGGAGAGAGAGGATTACTCGGTGGAATCCATGGAGTCGTCGTCGTCGTCGTCGTCGTCGAAGGAGAGAGAGAGAGAGAGAGAGTTTGGGAAAGTGGAGAGGGAGGTGTTGTTTGATTTGTTTGTTGTTGGAGAAACGGTGTAAGAAAAAGGACGAGAGAGAGGGAGAGAGAGAATGAGAGAATACGCGGAATAATGACTCACAAGAGTCAAGAGGGGCGACCCGCGTTGAAAGGGATCTCTATAAGCTATAATTTAAAGAAAAACTTAAAAAATCCTCCTCGTGGTTTCACACTTTTTTATTTTAGTACCATATAATTTAAAATATATCAAGTTAGCATCCCGTGGTTTCTCATTTTATCACTTTAGTATTCTATGGTTTAAAATGTATCAAGTTAGTACCATCTGATTTTGAACTTTATCACTTTAGTACCCTGTGGTTTCATACTTTATCACTTTAGTACCCTGTAGTTTAAAAAATCACAGGATACTAACTTGATACAAAATTAAAACCACAGAATACTAAAGTGATAAAGTGCAAAACCACAGAATACTAATTTGATACACTTTAAATTATAGGGTACTAAAATGATAAAGTGAGAAATCACAGGGTACTAACTTGATACGTTTTAAACCACAGGGTACTAAAGTGAAAAAAATTGAAACCACAAGCAGAGTTTTTCCTAATTTAAAATTGGCTAAATTTCAAAATAAACTTCCAGTCAAAACTTAATTTTTTATTTTTCTTCCAATTATTTAAAAATCTATGCTCCGTCTCCTTATAAAATAAAACGTATGCACTTCATTCCCTACAATTAATGATTCGTTAGGATTTTGTTATAAAATATTTTTTTATGCTAAAAATATTTCTCCGTCTTTTTTTCTGTTACCTCTCCTTCTTCCGCCTCGCCGCAGCCTTGCCACCTCGTGCCCACAAACACCTCTTCGCCCTCCTCCGCCGCCTCGCATTTGCCCTTCTTGCCCTTGGCTCGAATTTGTTATGATTTAAAATTTTATTTTATTATTTTTGTTAATTTTTTAAGAGAGTATTTTTAGATTTTCAGAAATTTTCATATTGAGAAAATTTCTAAAACTAGAGATATCAATTTGAAAGTTTAAATTAGAATCATAATTTCTTAAATGGCGAAATTTGATTAGGATTAGAATTAAGAGTTTTTTTTTTTTCTTTCTATTTTCTTTATTTCTTCTTTTCAAACTTCTCTTACATTCGGTGGGTTTATATGATAAATAGAAAATTAATCATCCTTAAATAAAATGAATGTAAGATATACACCTCATCTTGCAGCGTACCAGCAATATAAAAATTTTGCTTTGCACACCTTACAAGGAGTATAGATCTTACCCTCATCATTCTAGGATTTACAGAAACTCAAATAATTTTTAATAAATATGAAAAAAATTGATGCGATAAGTATAAATTAATAAAGTTTGGGTAGCTGAGTGCTAGATGTAGACACCACTTTGGGTGTAGCCAGGGATGTAAAACGGGCCGGGCGGCATGTGGAATGCTCGACCTGGTACGGTCATGGCCAGGGCTATAGCACGGCACTGGCGCTGTAGCACTCGTGCCGACACGGCCTGGCCCAGCCAAAACATTTGGCGCCTATATTTTGCTGCCCAACGGCCCGGCTCGAAACAGGCCCGGGCAATGCCCGGCCGAGGAGGGGCGGGCGGCCCGGCACGGCACTGCACAACCCGCTTGGGCGGTGCCAGCCTGATCCGACACCCCAAGATAGAGCTCCTGGAGAGCTAGGCAGAACTCGGGAGGAGTGGGTGTGCAGTTTTGGTCCATCAGACCAAAAATCCATCTCCAATTTTTTTTTTTTTTACAAAAATACAATTTTAATTTTTTAATTTTTAAAACTATTTGTTATTTTATAATTATTTTTATAAATTTTAAATTTCTAATCAATATATCAATTTAAATATAAGTGTTTATATTTTTTAGATTTTATATATATATATATATATATATATATATATATATATATATATATATATATATATATATATATATATATATATATATATATATATATATATATATTTTTTTTTTTAAAATTAAATAATTTAAGGGGCCGCCCCGAATTTGAAACTGGGCTGGGCTGCGCTGGCTTGTAGCCCGTTTCGGCTCGGTTAATGTGGGCCGCACATTACACCCCTAGGTGCACCACCAATATTGCACAAACCCCAAATGATGTTTAGTAAAAACAAAAGCCCACCTAAACTTTCGACGGCAACATTTAATTGGCACATTATAATCTTTTTTGGATATCAGAATAAGTTATTCATTAACTATACTTATTCAATAACTATATATATATATATATATATATATATATATATATATATATAGTCTATACTATATATATATATATATATATAATATATATATATATATATATATATATACGGAGGGTTCGTGCTTTCACGTCGTTTCGATGTTGATGACTTTCGAATCTTCGATCGGCTTCGTTAAACTTAATCTAGAGTATTTAAAGTACCTAGAAAATAAATTTAAAAAATTTTCGATATCATTTGCCTAGTGATCGAAGGAGCACAAAATCAAATAATTTTAATGGCCGTAGTGAGCCGTTTGCAAGTTTAACGGTGTAGAAATATCCAAATTACGTGAAATTTTGATAGAAAATTCTTTATACTATATAAAACAAGATCAATATTTTTGATCTAAATTTTTAATGCCATATTATCGCATTTTGTAAGATTTTTATTTTCACTGTTGATTTTTAGCCCCTTCGTTCACTGGCAAATAATATCGAAAAATCGCAAAATTTATTTTCTAGGTACTTCAAATACTCTAGATCAGATTACAATCTGTTTATCGAAGATTCAAAGTCACAACATCGAAAAACGATCGTGAAAGCACTTAACCCTCCGTGCTTCCAAGATAAGAAATTTCTACTATATATATATATATATATATATATATATATATATATATATATATATATATATATATATATATATATATATATATATATATATATATATAGACTACTATGTTATTAATAGCACCAAGTCATTGGTGCTACCAAATTTTTGGCCATTGGATTGAGAGACGTGTGGTTAGGATGATGTGGGCCCCAAGGGTTAAGTGGGTGGTTGGTTGAATAGTATGATCTAACGGTGAAAATCATTAAAGGGTGGATCTAATGGCGAAAAACTTGATAGACCGAACGTCTTCGTGCTATTGATAAAGATAGCAATGGGACTCATATATAACTAGACTACTATGCTAATATATATATATATATAGTTGTCTTGGTATGCTTTTATAAGACGGAGGCCCCCCGTGCTTTCACTTTGTTTTCGATGTTCGGACTTTCGAAACGACGATCGGCTCGTTAGAGTTGATCTAGAGTATTTGAAATACATAGAAAATAAATTTTGTGATTTTTCGATATCATTTGCCTAGTGATCGAAGAGACTCAAAATCACTAATTTTAACTAGTGATTGCAAGTTTAATCGGTGTAAAAATATCCAAATCACATGAAATTTTGATAGAAAATTCTTTATACCATATAAAACAAGATCAATAACTTTGATCTAAAATTTTAATGTCATATAATCATATTTTGTAAGATTTTTATTTTCGTTGATTTTGAGCCACTTTGATCACTAGGCAAATGATATCAAAAAATCGCGAAATTTATTTTTTAGATACTTCAAATACTCTAGATCAAATCTACGAGATAGATCGTCGATTCGAAAATCCGAACATCGAAAACAAAGTGGAAGCACAAGGCCCCGATAGCACTATATATATATATATATATATATATATATATATATATATATATATATATATATATATATATATATATATATAGAGTTGAGCTAGAATACTCTTAAGAGTACCAAGCCCATTTTACTCTCGAGTTGTTTTCGATGATAGAGCTTCCAAATTGATGATCGGCTCCGTTGAACATGATCTATACCACTTAAAGTGTTTAGAAATCAAATTTCAAATATTTTCGACATCATTTGCCTAATGATCAAAGAGTTTCAAAATTTATAATTTTAATGGTGGATAAGAGACGTTTTCTCGTTTAACTGTAAAGATATCCAAATCAATTGAATTTTTGTTAGAAAATTCTTTAAACTATTTAAAACAAGATCTATACTCTTGATCTTGATTACAAGACTCCTATCATCATTTTTTAAAGAATATTCATTTTCAACCATTCATTTTCTGTTCACTAGATGGATACAAGAACAATATCGAAAGTACATGAAATTTGATTTCTAGGTAGTTTAAATGGTTTAGATCATATTTAATCTGAGCCGATCGTCAATTTGAAAGCTCTATCATCGAAAACAACTCGAGAGTAAAATGGGCTCAGACTCTTAAGAGTATTCTAGCTCAACTCTCTCTCTCTCTCTATATATATATATATATATATATATAGAGTATGGCTACTATACTATTATGAGTAGTAGAGCCCTACTACTCATAAGTTGTTTTCGATGATAGAGCTTCCGAATCGACGATCCACTCAGTTAAATATGATCTAGAGTATTTAAAACTTCTAGAAAATAAATTTCGTAATTTTTCAAAATCATAATAAAGTCCATCAAATGGGCATAAAATGAACGGCCGAAATCGAACGATGTCCTAAAAATAGATGATCGGATCCTTCAATTTAAGATCGGAGTTATTGATCTTTATCTAGGTAGTGAATAGAATTTTCTATCAAAAATTCAACCTATTTCAATTCTTTTACACCGTTAAACTAGCAAGTATCCCATATCGGCCGTTAAAAATTGTCAATTTTGTGAGCTTTTGATCGTAAGGTAAATGATTTCGAAAAATTACGAAATTTATTTTCTAGAAGTTTTAAATACTCTAGATCATATTTAACGGAGTGGATCGTCGATTCGGAAGCTCTATCATCAAAAACAACTTATGAGTAGTAGGGCTCTACTACTCATAATAGTATATATATATATATATATATATATATATATATATATATATATATATTATAAGGACCTACTTAGTTCACCAAATTTTGGGTATTCATAACTTCATTTACAGGGTTGGTTTTTAAATCGACACTCCGAAAATTTTTAAATATTTTACAATTTCGTCGCCTCATTCCCAATCATTTTTTATTCTCAATCATCTTAAAAAGATAAAGTCTTGATATAATTCCTACAGTGAACTTCTGATCAGGCTCTTAATCTACCAAAAACTACAACTTTCTCAAATAAAAGAAAAAGAAAAAGCGTAAAGAAAAAATATTATGCATCCAAGCAGGCCCCAGGTGAAATCACCCATATAGAAGAAGAAAGAAAAAAAAAAAAAAAACCTCATAGCCGTGCGATCGAGATCGAGATTGAGATCGAGATCCATAGCTCCAGGCTAAATTCAATGTGGACCTTGTTTTCCTTTTCTTTCTTTTTTTTTTTTTGTTTATTGAGGCCCATTTACAATGTATTTTTCTACAGTTGAACACCAACAAGGAGAAAAAACGTACATTGAAATTGCCCAAGACATGTGATCCCCAGCAAACACAATAGGTACCAGGTGTAAATCTTTGGTACTTTTCCCAGGTGTAAATCTTTGGTACTTAAGTACCAAAGATAAGTACTTTGATTTATGATTAAGTCACTTATAATCATAAATCAAAGTACTTATCTTTGGTACTCAAGTCACTGATAATCATAAATCAAAGTACTGATCTTTGGTACTTAAGTCACTAATAATCATAAATCAAAGTACTTATCTTTGGTACTTAAGTCACTAATAATCATAAATCAAAGTACTTATCTTTGGTACTTAAGTCACTAATAATCATAAATCAAAGTACTTATCTTTGGTACTTTAAGTCACTGATAATCATAAAGCAAAGTACTTTTCCCTCCTCCCTCAACCCCAATCCAGTGCAACTCCCCACAGCATCCCCTAAAAGCACTTTTGCTCTCCCCTTTAAAAGCTGCTCTTAAGAGAGAGTGCCCCTCTCTAGAAGAGTAAATTTGGGATTTAGCTACTCTTTTCAATCTTTTACCAGAGTCTTTTGGAGAATATGTGGAAAGGATAAATTTAACATAATACACATCTCATTGGTGATGCAGTGATTGGAATGATCCCCCCCCTTCTCCTTTCTCTGAATGATAGGTTTTATGTGCTAAAAAGAAAATGTCATTTAAGTAGTGTTTCTGGTTTGTAACTGTATTGTTATGTCACAATTTTCCTGGGAGGAAGCAAAAAAATTTAATATTGTATTTTTCACACTCAAGGATAGTATTAGATACCATGAAAACTAATAAGAGGAAGATAATAACATCAATGAGTTTTTCAGCGAGAAGTGAGAAGTTTCCCAATAAAAGTAAATAGATTTTGAGTAGGAACTTAAGGCAATTCCCTAAATCACAGTAAGTACATAAGACTCAATTTAATTAACGAGTCGATACCTGAGAAGAGAGAAAGGAAGGAGATAATCTGCAATTGACACTGGGACACAATTCTGCGACACAACAGCCGTCGACGCATCGAATAAATCGAAAGGAACATCGAATCAGGAGTTATGTTAACTTCTCTGAAATCTTTGAACCTACAAGCAAAAGTAGTCCACCACAAAGCAATATGTGAAACTCATACTACATGACATGTAGAAACAACAGAGGAAAAATGTGGTTGAATCCAGTAGCTCACCTTCAAGCCAATTAGCAGCAGTTTATAGAAAAATTATAGCAGAATTTTGACAAATAACATGAAAATTTTATATTTTCTTTCTCTTTTTCTTTTTCCGGTGTAAAATGCTTCTAGTTTGGTTTCTGACAAGAATGATCTTCATCAGCATCACCGAGCCGGAATGGAATGATACTTACCGTACCAAACTGCCAAAAAAAGGAAAGAAAACAAATTTGGACAACATATTAGATATAATCTGTTTTGTTAAAAAGAAAAGAAAAGAACCAAGCAATGGAAGGATGATGATAACCAAATCATAATGAAAAAAGAACAAAAGAAAAAGTAAAACAAACAGACATTGCCAGTTGACGCGGTAAGGAAAAGACATTCAATAATAGTCCTTCAAGTAGTAGAATTCTTTTTGTTGTATTCTTTTGCTACAGAAGTTCCAAATCACATGAAATAATAAATATCCATAATAATTCGCTACAACATAGTGTCTGATATTTAACTCAATTAAATATCCCAACTAGTCGGAAGACACCCAATTTGGTGGAAGTAAACTTGTGAAGAGTATAAAAAGATTAAGAATTCAAAAGGTGCTCAATCCACATTTTGTTCTATACATGCGGTTCCCCTTGCTAACCATAATCTATTTCAAGTTGTCATTCGCCCCCTTGTATGAGAAATCAAACTCGCCTGACATCGCGGAGGCGAGAGAGAACTTTATAGTTAAACTAGGCTAAAATCAAAGATTGATTACGTACAAGGTCGTTAAACAGCCAAAATTAGTAGGGTTCATCGCTGTCGAAAAGAATGTTCTAGTCACAGCACTATTTCGTATTACAGAAGATTACAGAAGAACAGAAAATTTCCTGAGACTACTGCTAGGGCAATCACAGTAATAATGCTGCAGGATGTCAGGCATGATTTTGGAACCTCAAAGAAACGATACATAATCTCATCGTAGTAATTTGCTGCAGGATGACAGGCATGATTTTGGAACCTCAAAGAAACGATACATAATCTCACTTACTATTGGTTGTAATTATAAAGTGAGACAATAATTTGGCAGAGAAGTGCCGTTCCCCAATTCGATCTTCCGTAGCATTGCCTTTGCTGAGTTCACCAAAACTATATAATTTCCAAATATAAGAACTGCAAAATTTTGTCATTTCCCGCATTATACATTGCTTCTGTAACATATCCTCATTTACCATTTACTTATTGTTTGCACACCACCCGTGTCTGACTCAAAATATGAATATGAATAAGCTGCTGAAAATACACGAGACAAATGTCGGCCACCACACAAATAAATAAATAAATAAAAATAAAAATAAAAATCACTTAAAGATATAACATATTTCGGATATGCTCATGCTACTTCAACTAGAGAAGCTAAGATGGTGATGTGCCATCATATACACTTAGCACCTCTAAAGAGAGAGTTTGACACAAAAGATAAAGTTACCGAGAAACTTTCACACCAACCTCTAAACTCTTACTTCCATTATCTATACATTCTATCCTCTTTTGTCATTTCGCAGGCATAATATCAAACCTTCCTAGAGAAGGGAATAATAGAAATAACATAGAAAGGAATTAGTCACAAGAAGCTTAAGAACTTTCCAAGGTTTTGCTAAGGGCACATATTAAGTAGCTAAAATTGTCAAGGAGGTTGAGCGAAAAGCGACGCAGTTACTTTAACCAAAACAGTAAACAATTATGTAATATGTTTACAGAAATTCTGCTATTGCATACTTAACAATGCACTCAAAACCAACAATAGAATAAAATATCTTTGTTCTCTATATACTGTAAATAGTACAATAGGCTGATTTTACTGCAGACAATATCTGATTTTACTGCAGACAATAGGCTGATTTTACTGCAGCCTTCTTCTGCAACGTGTTCAGCACCTGGATATTAATGTACTATGTCATTACTGCACCTAGATTTTAATGTTCCTGTCTCATTACTTCGTCAAACAATGAACAGGATTTCCCTGTTCATTTCAAAAATAATAGAACTGCGTAAACATCATAATGAAGACGGAAACCAATGCAGCCATAAAATTACGTGCACAAGATTAAGAAGCACAAAAAAGACTGCTTACGGCTGACAATTTAGTAAAGAGAGGTTGGTTTGGCAATACGAAATGCATGCTGTGTGGCCTGGAAGAGGAAACTATTGGATCACCTTTTCTCTCAGTGTGTAATCTCAACATACCTTATTGCAAACACCCAAGAGAACTTCCAACTGGCGGACCTGGGAGATGATGTGCGCGTGGTTTGGGACAGATGGGCAGAAATAAATAGAACTCCTTCGACCTCAGCCGGTCGATTCATAGGACTTATAGCTGCCCGGTGGATCACCTAGGACCTCAGGAATACTGCGATCTTCAGGACGACTAAGTATGACCCAACAGTAGATACTTATAAGATCAAACAATTGACGGACCTATGGATGAAACTTACGCCCGACTGACTGACTTCTTTTTTTTTTTCTTTTTTTTTTCCCCGTCACTCGCCGAGGCCCAGTTGCCTCACCCATGTAGCTTAATTCACGTCCTTACTGAATGAAGCGGATAGCGTGCTACCCTTCTCTCTCTCAAAAAAAAAAAAAAAAAAAAGATTAAGAAGCACAAGGATGAGAGAGATAGAGAGGTAAAAGAATCTCTTCAGAGAAAAAACAGCTATTATTAAACAAAAAAAACTGTGATGGATATCACTGAAAAGTAAAAGACAAATTCATTAACTACTATCTGCAGGACTTTCAATCGCCTTTATGTTTTGCTATAGTATTCTTAACAATCATCCAGTAGCATATACACCCACAATAATAATATCCTAGGATGAAAAATAGTTGCGACTAGAAAGTAAAACTAAAACTGATATATTATTTACTTACCAACATTGAGATAAGTAATGCAGTCATGTCGAAGACTAGATTGGCCACATCAATCACCGTGAGTTCTTAACGTATTACAAGTAAAGACCAGTACAATCAAATAAAAAAGGGAGAAAAAATCTCAGAAAATGACAGAATGCAACCATAAACATATTTAGAGCGTCAACACATGCCAAATACAATTTGATTAATCAGAGAATTTCAGGAGGTTTGTTAATGATGAACAAGATGATAAAGAACAAACTTAACACAAGTAGCATTTGTTCTGTCTAATACACGAATATAAAACGTGGAGCAATGCTACTTGTACACCCAACAGTGGGTTAAGTCTTACACCTAAGGACCAACGTTTTTACACTAGTCTTATCACTCCCTAGGTTTTGAAATACGATAAATCCAAAAAGGGTTGTCTAAATTTTTGAATAATGGGATGCAACAATATTTACACACAAAAAATTAGGTATAGGAGTATCATTTTGCTAAAACGTAAGCATAGCATGTAAATTGTTCTCAAATGGAGTGAAATACAACGAAGAAAGCGACTCTTGCTATAATACCATATTAAAATAATGTGAAACAACAATTTATCACCAAAAGCTTAAGCTAGCAAAAAAAAATATTTTAATATTATAAAATATTTGGGATAATATCCAATATGCCCTTCAAAACTTGAGATATATATTTAATAGCATAAAAATTCTCACTTTAAAGTGATAGAAGAATAGCAACAAACATGACAATAATAAAACCAATGTTCAAGCCCCTATAAATTCACAAATAACATTATAACTTGAGACAACCCTCAAAAACTCAATCGCACCTAAAAGTGGCAATAGAATAAAAATAAAATGCTAATTACATCAAAAGTAATCTCTAATTTAGAGTTTATAGCAGACAAAGAGTAAACCAATCCTATACCAATGAGCAATAATAACTATAAGGGTGACCGACCGTCCCTAGCGCAAGTGGCAAAGGGCTTGGTGGTTGGTACCCAAGACCCGAGTTCGAATCCTAGTTGATTCACATTTCCAGCTAAGCTTATTTCTAAATGAAATAAACGAAGCGGGTAGCGTGCTACCTCTCTCTCTCAAAAAAAAAATTAACTATAAGGGTGTAAAACAAGCCCTGCGCTACCTTCGTGATGGGGTAAAAAATATGTCCTATAAATATAATCCACCCTACCTAAAACTCAGCCTACTGGCTGTTGCTAGGCAGGCAAGAATTCTGCCTACTGGCGGACATCTGTTTAGTCAAATCAAAATTAAGATCCATAGGCGTTGTATCTGTATGCTTTTAGTGAATTGCTCTTTTTTAAGCACGAGCTTTTGGAATTGTAGTTTCCACCGAAGATTCAATAAGTGGCATCAAAGCAAGGCACGGGTTTGATTTACGCATGCTGTAATTTAGGAAGATGATAGGGTTGAGAAGGAAGGATTATTGACGGATTGGCCAACATCCTGCCTACAAGGAGGAAGCCAAGTTAGGTCAAGCCACAGTCGAATCCGTCGGTGATATATCTATGAGGTGATTAAAAAGAAAAAACGGACAAAGAAATTAAATTGTACTAGCTGGATTAAATAAATATTTAATTCAAAGAAGAGATAAGTGAATAGATGCTATATCCATCCCAAAAAAATACAACTCAATTATAAACTCATAAAGTTATAATTAACTCAAATTGAAGAAATACAAACTAACTAAATGTAAAAATATGTTTGACCAAAAACTTAATGTAAAATGCTAGAATGCAATTCTAGCATATAGTAGCATAGGCGAAGGAAAGATTCTACCATTTATTTTTAAAAAAAGATATTAAAAGAGAATGAAGAAAGTTTTTGATATTAGAATCACATTTTAAATGACCAACAATAATTGAAAACAGATCCTCAAATCAAGGTTTTAAGTCCCCGTCGGCACGGGCCATATCCACCGTGTCGTACCGTGCGAACAAGATACCGACACGATACAGACCCCGTGCCAATAACATAGCTCAAAACTCTCTATTTTTTAAATTAGTAAGTAATTTCCTCAAAAAAATTCAAAAGATGTGATAAAAAGACATATTAAATAACTAAAATATTTTGTTGCTAAAGAAAATAAATATTTCATGCTATTATGTGTCGGCACACAAGAATTTTTTTGACCGGCATGGCTCGGCACGCACCGTGCCATACCGTGCCGGCAAGTTTCCGGCACTATCCAGCCACGGTACTTAAATCCTTGCCTCAAATACAAAGAAAAGAAAGACGATCTATTTTTTGAGAAAAAGGTAGTACGCTACCCGCTTCATTCATTGAAAGTATGAACTAAGCTATATGGGTGAGGCAACCTAGGCCTCGAGAGAGCGAAAAAAAAAAAAAAAAATCGTCAAGAGGTCTGCTTTGATAGACATTTTGGTGAATTCCAAACCAAAGTTACCTCGAAAGGGAAATCTTAATAATGAGGTCCTATTGAAATAGTGTTAAGCAAAAGATATTTACAAACTATACAATAGGACCAATTTCTATGCATACACAACTCGCCACAGACGAATGTTAATTCACTAATATAGCCGCAAAAATTAAAAGAGGACTCAAATTTGAAATTTAATGAGATATTTTGTTGACTAGCTTTCACGCTGTGGTATAACTGTACTGAAATACTACTTTCTTAAGCAGCACTAGATGCAAAAACTCAAAAACATACAATATGAATCTAGAGAGTGTGCACACTAAGATGATCAAAAAGGCTGAACTTGAAAACAAGAAAACGGAGCGAAATTCTGTGACAGTTGATCCACTTACCTTAACCTAAGGACGCTTACTAAAACCTCAATCAACACAACTTGGCTACCATTCAGTACCAAGAAATAGACAGGAGATCATCTCTACTACTCGAAGTAATTAGTAAACAGTTTGTGACTTAAAGAACCTCAAGCCGACAGCATAAAAATTAAGTGGTTCGCATATTTTCTAATGCATGTTATAGCCCTATATATAATTTTACTCTTTCATTGGCCAACAAGTCATATTGCTCTTCCAATTAATATCTCTTCAAAATTAACGGATCAGAATTGCGTTCTTCGATCAATTCAGGTCCTAGCTCCGGGACGTCGAAGGCAGGAGTCGATGCACGACAGGTAAATTTGAGTCAATTGAATTACGATAAGCCTTCATGAGAACTCTCACGCAAGAAAATGAACTTCCAATGCAAAGGAGCGTGATGAGTATATTCTCCGCATTGGCAGCTAAAACAACAAGTTTCAATTCAGATTTTATTTCATAAAATTACTATCTTCTCAAGGCTCATCCCCCCTACTAGGTTAGCTGGTTAGGGCTAATCATCTTCAAAACAAATACATGCACTACTATCGTTGAATCGAGTAGTCCTTCAAAATTGCATCATACAATAGTTTTCCGTTGTAATAAAGAGGTGGCTCTAAAACCACTAATTCATAATCCTCATTTCTCACATGTCGTTAGTTCACCTACTAGATCTAATTAACATTTATGTTCTTGCCCCCAGACAATGAAAACTTGCACTAAATGTGGCTTCTTTACGCACAAAAAAAGAGGAGCTCAATCTCAACAAATTACATTCTATTCAATCGAGATTAAATGCGCAATGAGATCCAAGAATCCATCTTTCCTACAAATTGAATAATAATGTGGGGCTCCCATCTTGTAACTAGGGAGTATTTTCAAAATTAACAACACAGCCCGAAGCTCACGCCTAAGCACCACTTGACCTAGAAAAATCATTTACTTACAATTGATTTCGCCGCATTTAGAAAAGAAACCACTATAATTCCATGATAAACTCTTAGAAGAACTACGTAACCATGCGTATTGACCGCAAAAGCGACCCGAAACATTCGCCGAGAAGATGGAAACGATGAGAACCGCGCATAATGCGATGTCTCAGGATGAGGAGGAGGGGTTTCCTTACCCTTGTACCGGGTGTGAAGAGCCCCATGCAATGGATGATGATCAGAACAAGCCTTTAATTCCTATATTTGGCCTTCAACTGAATCATACCCTTTCCTACAAAAAAACAAACAAGACATTGATGAGGGAGTGGTCCACAAGCAAGCTCGCTCAGTAACAATGCTTTTTTTTTTTACAGATGATGATACAAACTACATGCATCAAAAACCATGGAATGAGATACTGTTGCAATGAATAGGAAGGTCACAGAAGAAGTAAAAAAACAAAAAACAAAAAAAAAAACAATTAATCACCACCATCACCACCACCACCTCCACCAAATTGGACAAAAAAAGGGAAAAAAAAAAAAAAAAAAAAAACAAGGGCTGAGATGAGAGGGCAAGAACCTGGAAAGAGCCCAGATCTGGGAAAGGACAAGGATAAAATCAAATCTCCTGCCTGTTTCAGGCTCTCCTCTCCTCTCCTAATCCATTTCTGATCACTAAGCTCCCTCATCCAAAACAACAAGATCCTGAGCTGTTCACCAAAAAAAAAATTTAAAAAAAAAATGTGGAAATAAAATGGTGGAAGGTATGAATGAATATTGTTAGTAGTGGCCTTTCTCACTAATATTATTAGTGATTTAAAAAAAAAAAAATAGATAAAGCATCACTCACCTTGCTGCTGATGTTCAAATCATCAATGAAGAAAATGAAGCAAAAAAGATAATGGAGAAAGAGAAAAGCAAAGAAGAAGAAGAAGAAGATGGAGGAGGAGGAGAAAAAGATTTCATAATAAAAAAGATAATAGGGAAAGAACGGTAGGGACAAAATAAGCGAAGTGACTAGTCGAACAGTGCATTCAGTTAGTTCCGCACATCCTGCAGAGTACCGTCGCGTCGCCTCTCGCCTCGCCTCGATCCGATCCCTCATCTCCTCATCCGTGCCCTAATTTGTTTGTTTCTTTTTTTCCTCTTTTTTTTTTTTCCGCCTTGCTGTCCCGCCCTCTCCTTCCTTCCTTCCTGCTTATCATCATTTCTTCGAACAATAATAATAAGAAGAAGAAAAATAATAATAAAAAGAATTACCATTTCCGTGCTCCGCAAAATCATCCTCCTCGGAATGAGAACTCTCTCCAGACCCTCCTCAGACGCCGGACACTTTTGCTGATCAAAACGATGGCATGGAAAAAGCAAAAGCAGATGGAAATGAAAATACCAAGAAGATAAGGATAATAGAGAGACTTCGGGAGCACGCACGCGTGTCCCTTCTCTCTCTCTCTCTCTCTCTCTGTATCTCTTTCTCTTCTTCTTTTTTTCCTTTTTTTTCTTTTTTTCTATACCAATCTAGAAGTTTTCCAAAAAAGAAAAAAAAACTCTAAAAATTATAATAACAATAATAATAGTAATGAAACAATTAAGATCTGAAAAAAAAAAAAAATAGAAGAAATTCTGCGAGGACGAGGATGACGAGAAGATAAGTGAGCACGCAACGAGAAGGGCATACATCATTATTCCCGTTTCTGCTGTGTGCCCACTCTCTTCTGTCAGCCTTCTCAAAAAAAAAAAAAAAAAGACGCAAAAAAGATAGAAAATTTTAATTAAATATTTTGATTTCGTATTCGAATCCGAATCGCCGCCGCTCTTCTCCTTCTTCTTCTTCTTCTTCTTAGATCTAGAAATTCAGTCGATACTGCGGGCTATACAAACTCTCTTTCTCGGAACGGAAAGAGGGGGAGGAGGAGAAGCGGCAGAGGATAATAGTAAGATGGGAAAACGAAGAGTGTTTTTTTTTCTACAGATAATTAATTAATTAAGTAATAGCTAATTTAATTAATAAAAATTTATACTTAATTAATTAGTTAATTAATTAATTATTATGATTATGATAATGATTAGGGTAATGAAGGACACACATAAAGCGGGGATATGGACGACGATGGCCACTTGCGCGTTGTCGACACGTGATTGGCCCCAGAGGCCACTTGGCCCGACACCTGGCTAGGAGGGACCGCCGGATGTGACCATGATGCCACGTGGCGAAGTACGGATGGGTCCAGTGTGGGCCCCGCGGTGTGCAATGGGTGCCCGTTCTGGTGCGCTGGATAATTTTTATTTTATTTTTTAACTTTTTAAATTTTTAAACTTTTTAATTTTTTTTTAATATTTTGTTGCTCTGCTGTGCCGAAGCGCATCTCTTAACTCTCGTTTGGTTCGGAGTTAAAAGAGTGGAGTAACTCTTTAATTCTGAAGTTATTTCTAATTACTCAATTTGAAGATGAGATTAGTTAATCCAACTTTAAATGGATTATTTCGAATAAGCATCCCAAATGGGCTATTCCAATTTTAGCCTATTTGAGGTGGAATTAACTAATCCTATCTGGCTATCTCATTCCATTGCAACCAAACATTATTTTCTATTTATAATAACTTACTATTTTTTTATATCCTACCTATTCTAATAAAATACTATTTTATCTGGACTAAACCCAATTATCAATCAAACATAAAATTAATCTAATCTTATCTTAATCCTGAACTTAACTCCGAAAATAATAAATTTTTATTTAATCCCGAACCAATAGATTTTGTAGGAGGTTGGTTAATGAATTTATGTATGATTTAATGTGTTTTTTTTATTTTTTTTATTTTTATTTTGAATTTTTTTATTGGGTTTTGACGTAGAGTGCTGGGGCCCACGATGCTGGGGAGTGGTGGTGGTGGTGGTGTTGGGTTTTGCGGTGCGTCAGAGAAACGCGGAAATTGTTTCGAGAATCGCGTTGAGAACATGAAGGAGGGGATGAGATACAGCTTACCAAATTAGCTAACCAAACAATTTTCTCAGGTTTGATATGATTTGCCTAATTTTAATATGCAGAGATTTTAACTGATGCAAATTCAAATATTTTACTATTCAAATTTGCTCTAGTAGTATCTGATCATTAAAAAAAGCCTAGTTGATGGCAAATTCATTACAACTAATAAGTGTGTATATTCTGTCTATTTTGATGACGAAGAACAAAAAAGCATGATCAGTAAAGATCATTAAAATACCGATACCGATCGTACCTGCAGGCTACAGTGCCATTTGCTGCACGACTCAAATCTTAACATGGATTCATATTTCTAACTAAATTTATTTTTAAATAAAATAAATAAAACGAATATTCAGATTTGTCTTGAGAATATGAAAAAGTTTGGTCTCTTTGAAAAAGTTTTGGTGGTAGTTATGTCATAGCAGAAGACCTACTAGAGATTATTCAGATTGGTCTTGAGAATATGAAAGCTAGGTGACAAAAAGAAAAAAGAAAAAAATGGTCCAAAAAAGAGGTACAGAGTTTGCAATTTTTCAATGTAAACATCTAATATGGACCCTTTCTCAAAAAAAAAACATCTAATATGGACCGTTTGGTTGGGACACAAGTGGAGGAATAAGTGCTTATTCCCCCATCTATATCCAAACACTATTTGGATAGCTCAGAAACAGTAGTTCTTGAATTTGGAGAACAAGCTAGCTAGGGGAGTAAATGAGCTGAACGGCTCGGCTCATGTTCGGCTTGTTTAATAAACGAGCCTGAATACGAGCCTGGCCACAAAGATCATGTTTGTTTAACGAATGAATTTACCCTATCACTGAAAGATCGAACAAAAATTTAAATACATTCAAATTTCTAATGCTCACGAAATACTAGCTGCATTACGAATACAATGCAATTTAACAATAAAAGTTTAAAAAATTAGATTGAATATATATATAAAAAAATAAATTTATAAAATCTTATCTATTAGACTTTGATCTAATAGTTGAAACTTTACATATAAATGAGTTTTTATAATTGTGCTTATCTTTATATTTTTATTTTGCCAAAAATTAAATAATAAAAACATATATTATATATATAATTATTTATTTATATATATAAATATAAATTATATAAATAAAAAATACCACGCTTTAAGCGGGTTCGACGCGCGTGCACGAACTCCGCCGTGTACACCAAACAAATACAATGCACACAAGGCGTTCATCGAAACAAGAAAGGAAAAGAGAAAATCCTAACAAGGCTATCAGAGCGAGTAATATAAAATCACAAAGTTCTAACATAAAGATCCACAAAGCGATAAATAAACAGAGTACTAAATCCAGAATCTGATACAAAACTCTAAACAGATACATAATACATCTTTTCTACAAGTACAAAAAGAAAAGATGACAACGGGTCACTATAGAAACTTCGTAAGGCTCTAGCTAGCCGCAAACCCCTCGCCTCGATCCCTAGCCACTCCCGATGCAGATGGCTCTGAAAAAAAGCAACAAGCAGAGGGCGTGAGAACTATCAAAAATAGTTCCCAGTGGGCAATTACTGAACTCAGCGAAATGCTCCACTAGGCTAAAAATAAGCATGCTAATAGAAAGTAATAAGCGATAAATAAACAACGAGTACATAAATGGAACTTATCATATTCATGCTTCTACTACAAGTTTAACTAGCATAATCATGATATACTACTTTTAATGGCACATACATATGTCCAATTCAATTAACTTGCATAATCAAAGTAAGCTAACATTTAATTACAAGCACAACCATAATGTCCATATTAGTACATCAAGTAATTTATCCATTCCATTGTACTCTACCAAGCATACATGATAATCCATAATAGTATAAGTGTACTACCACTAGTGATAACGATGACATAATGTTCCAAAGTTTCCAACTACTATACATGCATCAAGTAGTGATCTAAGGTAACAATCATAAGTATGGATATCTACTATGTATGCACAAACCATGACTATATACTAAGTCAAAAGAAGTCTCAAAACCCAATCCATAAGAATGTACCCAAGGTAACATCCCGGCTCGTGCCATGCCTAGATGGCCCCGTGGAGGTCGTCGACTTTCCCCGCAAGAAAGGAGACACGAGAACACGGCAACCCACTTTCGGCGCTCAGTCCCGCACGGCGATTGCATCGCGAAGACCCACTCCGAAGTGTCGGCTTGTAGGGAGCGACCCTCACAAGCAAGGCGAACGAATCGCAAAGGCCCACTTCGGAGTGTCGGCTCGTAGGTTATGACCCTCCCAAGCGAGTGCGAATGAGCCTAAGGGCAACGAGCATAATCATAACATAGGGTCCCTACTTGGGATACTCAAACATCAAGTCTAAAACTTGGAATCTCACTCGTCGACTCTACAGTCGGAATTTAGCTCAACATGTCACAACTCAAATGACACTATCCTACTTGGGATAATTCATTACTCAAACAAGGTTTGGAAGGAATTCATGACATGCACTTTCAATATATATCGAATAGATATCTAATATTACCATAAGCAAGAGAGCTTTAAACATTCACAAGTATCATAATACTAGAAAAATATATGTCTTTCAACCATCCTTCTCACTACAGGGTGTGTAAATAATACCACGAGAAATAGTTTAAGTCACTTGTATTTCATGCCATAAGCTCACATAGAGATCCCCCGAAGGCTTAACATTAAATCTCCTCATGTCTAAAACATGGAATTGACTCGTCGATTCATAGATCGAATATAAGATCACAATAGCCAAAGCTAGTCATACTATTAGAATATATGCATCACATTACCTCAGGATGATCTTATCATGCTCTATTTCACATTATCACATATGTCTTGTCTACAACAAGTATAAGACAGATAACACCAAGTCTCATGCAAGCCTACGTCCCATTCGCATAGGCATGCTATTAACCTCAAGGTTAACATCTTTTAATCCCAAGGTTACAACTCACATTGTCATGTTTCATATCTACTCAAGCATAAAGTACAAACATTAAGTTCTATATACATGCCTCAAACAAGAGCAATGATGTAACTATGAGTGACACTATAAAAGTAACTCAACCACTAGGTTTCCTCAAGGAATACATCTCACCAATCATATTCTAGCATGCTTCCTAAGGTGCCACAAACAATTAGTCTCAACTATGCCCAATACTACATGTATTTCTCTACTACATAGAGCATAGAAATTCCACTATACATAACATAGTCATTTTATGATCTCATAAATTCAAGCATGTCCTGAAGAGTATAAGTTATCATATAAACATATCTTAAAACCCAAGGGAAGACATGGAAGAAGTTCACCCATTTCGGTGAGATCAAACCCACCGGATACGTTTCGAATCCTTTTCGTTTCGCCGAACGAAGTTGCCCCCCAAGCTCCTAATACCCTAAGATAAATATTTGAAGGGATACGAGCTTCGACTAAGCATCTAAATAAATCATCCAAAATTCACATGAAAAAGAGGTGAAAATTACCTTTGATCTAGGAAATCTTGTCCAAAACTCAAATCAACTCAAAGGATCTTCAAATCCAACCTAAAGGAGAGTTCTACACCCATCAATTAGGTTCCAAAAGGTCCAAATCCAAAATCCCCAATTCTAACCCTAGAATCCCAAAACTAGGGTTTCTACCAAAAGAGAGCACAAAACTCGGAACTAGAGGAAAGAAGTATGTTGTTTACCTCTTTGAAGCTTTCTTCTAGCTCCAAAATCCTCAAGGCTTGAAGTTCTACCCACAACCAAGCACCAACTTCGAGCTCCAAGCTTCATCCATGGTGGAACATGCACCAAGAAGCCAAAAGAGAGAAGGAGAGTGATCAATCCCCAAAGAAACCACCCAAAAATCAAAAGGGAAAAGGGGAAAAAGAGAGGAGCTCTTACCTCTCTCCCTCTCACGTCCACAGCACAAAAAGGAAGCCCTAAGGGCTTTGGTGCTGTTAAAGGGGTGCACAAACGCAAAACAGTCCCTGCAGTTTCAGATTTTCGAAATCTGTTAGCTTGTACCGGTACAAGCCAACTTTGTACCGGTACAAATCCTGCGAAACAGCCAAACCCGAGGCTCGGGTTTGCCAGCAATCGGCCATCTGTACCGGTACAAAATCTATTTTGTACCGGTATAGCCATCAAGCTCTCAGATAGCCATCTTTTTGTACCCCAGACAAAGCCCGTAAATCCCAACCCGAGAGCGACCAAACATCCGTCTTTTCGGATTTTGGTACCGAGATGCAAACCATCGTTCTCGGGGTTAGAACCATAGGTCGGAACTCTGTCAACGACCTTCCAGAAAATCTGGAAAAGCTCTGATCTCACATCTGACACTCGAACATTGCTATTTGCGAAAGTTCAGTGCGTCACATTCTCCCCTCCTAAAAAGGAGTTTCGTCCGCGAAACTGCGGATCAATCACAACACTAACCCTTCCGAAGGGAATGGCCGGTACGTTCTAATAGTGCACAAACTAGACCATGAGGTCTCAAGACTGGCGAATTGCTCCAAAGCACAAACGTCGCAGAATCCCGCGGCTCCAAGGTACGGCGAAAAGCCAGCATCTTCTATAGCGACTCCTCGAGCTCCGCTCTTCAATGACAAGTCCCATTACAATCGTACGTGACCAAACCAGTTTCTCATCTGGTCCTCAAGAATCCGAAGGCTCCCAAAGGCTAAGTTCTAACCCTCACATTTCTCAACCAAATCGATGGCGAAATCAAGCTCTGCTTTAACTTGTCTTCATACAAGGAACTCTATCATATATCCTTCCAAGGAGGATATACTAGTACTATTCATGAAAGATTTTGAAAATTTTACTCGTCAAATAATCCATCGAAACTCCACCGGAGTGTTCAGCTGGTCATCAATCGGTTTCTGACTATGATCTTCCACATAAGGTCAAACCTCATCCAGAGTTTGCATAATAAATGCAATTCCACTCCAACAGGGATTGAAGTTCAACATATCATCCCAACAACTCACCAATGATAATCATTGGATTTCATCCTATGGTCTGGCACCACAATTCTTCCCCCTCAATCATGATTCCATTAGGGAGGTAAAGGTCTCAGCATTCACTCTATATTCATTATAGTGGGTCAACACTTAAGAGTCTTCTCGACTTCCATTAGTAATCTCTTGATCCAATACTCTTGGCCTCAATCGCTAGAGGCTTCACAACCGTTGTCCATGTGGGATTCTTCCAAACACCTCAACCTAGTGTCCGCTTACACTCTTCACGTGCTGCTAAGGACTTGTCCTCGGGAGATTAACTCTTGACCTTAGCCACTCAGTAGTTCGTGAAGTGTCACTCAAAATCCTCGTCCTCAATGCTTTCCTTAGCATTGGGTTTTCCCGGTGCCCACAATCTATAGATCCCAACTCGAAGGATAGAGAGCAGTCCACTCAAATTTCATTCGAAGGCTCTCTATCAATCCATCTTGTGCTCCAAACGGCAAACTCAATTCCGTGCAAGAGCCGACAAGGAAAGTAGGCATACGGGAATTCCTCTTAAGGTTCCAATCGCTTGACCATCGCTAGGAGTTTCATAACTCGGTCACGTCAATCCACCAATGCAGTCAGTCTTCACCTATTCTCAACAGGATTCCCACGGCCAACAGCCTCCGATTCCGCATCCTAAGCACCGGTGGCGTACTACAAGCTTAGGTAACATCACAATAATCCTTGTGAGGTCTCAATCCAAAAACAACTCCCGTTTGAGGTTCAACCTCAAACTCCAACACAAAACGGTGATACTCAGCTTGCATCCAATCTTACCGAGTACATCAACTCACAAGGCCAATTGAACGAATCAACGAGCCTCAACTCGGGTCCGAAATCTCAATCGTGTTTCAATTTAGATCACGATTGTCGACGTACAGTCAACACGACCCCAACCAACCTCACGTCAAGTGAGAGCGCCTCTCGGCGAAAACGAACTCTAGGTACAACTTCCCCGCCAACTGGACTCACGATTTGTGACTCAGTCGGGAAACAACCACCACTACTCACGAGATATCCTTCATTCTGAGGATCCTCGATTAGCCAACGGTCATCGGCCGATTAGGCCCCAAATCCACTGCAAGCTACCTGATTTTAGATAGGGAGAAAATCATCGCAACTAGCGGAATTACAACCTTAAGGTGCACTAATTGTGCTCAAGCCCCCAGGGCGAGTCAATTCTGCTCGCACAGCTAAGGGCACCAAGTACCCACAACTATCCCACACAGACATGGCCAATCTATTTCGTTGGCACCCAAAACTCTCTCGAGGTAGGGTGGTAAAACGACACACGCAACCATCCAATCATCCTACATGCATCGCGAAGAGTCAATGCAAAACAACTTGGCAAACAACCGATCGAAGGGTGCAAAAGATGCAATCAGTACAATCAGAAGGAAATTCAGAAAGCGCTGTAAGACATGCTACCTGCAGTAGCTCTCTCAGTCGTCACATCCAGCTCCATAAGGTCAGCAGGCATGCGTTCATCGGATGTCTCTCGTGTCGACGCTGGCGTCGACGTTCCTGTCGTCCAGCCACCTCTCGGGCAATCACGTCGAAAATGGCCCGCCCGGCCACACAAGTAGCACTTGCCTCGATGATGCGGGCAACGCTGCGGTGGGTAGTGACAACCACCGCAGATCACACAACTAAGAACTCGATGACGATCTGGTCCTCTCTGTGGTGCAGATGTGCCTCGTCCTCGCGACTGGCTCCGGTTCCTTAGATATCTTGGCGGACTTCTCCCGTAGAAAGAACCGCGTCCTCGACCCCGGTTCTTATTTACTTTCTTTGACGATTCGCCGACCTGCAACTCCTTGCTCTTGGTGGTCTCCTTGGCCACTCTGGTGTCCACACCTTTCTCCATGGATATCGCTCGGCCCAGACCCTCTTGGGGCCTCCTGGGGTCATCTGTCGGTTGGGTCAATAGGTTCTCCAAACGTCTGATTCCTTCGTCTTGGCGGCGCAAGGTCTCGGCCTGAAGTAGCACCACGCTCGCCTGTCGTTCCACCACGCCGACCAAGGCGGTCAACTGTTCCCTCAACTCCCGTATCTCGCCGGATCGGGGGATGCGAGCTTCCGCCTTGCCGCCTCGGCCGCCATCACGATGTCGTCGCGTCGCAAGTCGCAACAAACATAACAAGCACAGGTTAAAACAACCTATGTTGACGCAGCCCGACTCAAAGACACAATGCCCCAATCATGCGAAAGTAATGAAGTGACTTCCGACTATTTCTTGATATCACGTTGTCGGCCGCCAACGTGATCCTGCAAGAACATAGATGTCTTTCACTTCGATCCAACTCCAACACTTTTGGAGTTATGATAACAACCCAATCATGATACTTTCGCCACAAATGGTCCCAAAGACCCCGTCTCTCTCGTTCCTATCCCTTAGCGTTCAACCGGCCTAAGGTTTGCTAGGTCCCCTAAGACTCAACCTTAGGCTCTGATACCAAATTAATCTGTCACGCCCCGGGCCCAGCGGAAGCCCGCCGGCGCGTGCACAGACCCGCCGTGTACACCAAACAAACACAATGCACACAAGGCGTCTACTGAAACAAGAAAGGAAAAGAGAGAAAATCCTAACAAGGCTATCAGAGCGAGTAATATAAAATCACAAAGTTCTAACATAAAGATCCACAAAGCGATACATAAACAGAGTACTAAATCCAGAATCTGATACAAAACTCTAAACAGATACATAATACATCTTTTCTACAAGTACAAAAAGAAAAGATGACAACGGGTCACTATAGAAACTTCGTAAGGCTCTAGCTAGCCGCAAACCCCTCGCCTCGATCCCTAGCCACTCCCGATGCGGATGGCTCTGAAAAAAAGCAACAAACAGAGGGCGTGAGAACTATCAAAAATAGTTCCTGGGCAATTCCGAACTCACGAAATGCTCCACTAGGCTAAAAATAAGCATGCTAATAGAAAGTAAGAAGCGATAAATAAACAACGAGTACATAAATGGAACTTATCATATTCATGCTTCTACTACAAGTTTAACTAGCATAATCATGATATACTACTTTTAATGGCACATACATATGTCCAATTCAATTAACTTGCATAATCAAAGTAAGCTAACATTTAATTACAAGCACAACCATAATGTCCATATTAGTACATCAAGTAATTTATCCATTCCATTGTACTCTACCAAGTATACATGATAATCCATAATAGTATAAGTGTACTACCACTAGTGATAACGATGACATAATGTTCCAAAGTTTCCAACTACTATACCTGCATCAAGTAGTGATCTAAGGTAACAATCATAAGTATGGATATCTACTATGTATGCACAAACCATGACTATATACTAAGTCAAAAGAAGTCTCAAAACCCAATCCATAAGAAATGTACCCAAGGTAACATCCCGGCTCGTGCCATGCCTAGATGGCCCCGTGGAGGTCGTCGACTTTCCCCGCAAGAAAGGAGACACGAGAACACGGCAACCCACTTTCGGCCCTCAGTCCCGCACGGCGAGTGCATCGCGAAGACCCACTCCGAAGTGCTGGCTTGTAGGGAGCGACCCTCACAAGCAAGGCGAACGAATCGCAAAGGCCCACTTCGGAGTGCCGGCTTGTAGGTTATGACCCTCCCAAGCGAGTGCGAATGAGCCTAAGGGCAACGAGCATAATCATAACATAGGGTCCCTACTTGGGATACTCAAACATCAAGTCTAAAACTTGGAATCTCACTCGTCGACTCTACAGTCGGAATTTAGCTCAACATGTCACAACTCAAATGACACTATCCTACTTGGGATAATTCATTACTCAAACAAGGTTTGGAAGGAATTCATGACATGCACTTTCAATATATATCGAATAGATATCTAATATTACCATAAGCAAGAGAGCTTTAAACATTCACAAGTATCATAATACTAGAAAAATATATGTCTTTCAACCATCCTTCTCACTACAGGGTGTGTAAATAATACCACGAGAAATAGTTTAAGTCACTTGTATTTCATGCCATAAGCTCACATAGAGATGCCCCGAAGGCTTAACATTAAATCTCCTCATGTCTAAAACATGGAATTGACTCGTCGATTCATAGATCGAATATAAGATCACAATAGCCAAAGCTAGTCATACTATTAGAATATATGCATCACATTACCTCAGGATGATCTTATCATGCTCTATTTCACATTATCACATATGTCTTGTCTACAACAAGTATAAGACAGATAACACCAAGTCTCATGCAAGCCTACGTCCCATTCGCATAGGCATGCTATTAACCTCAAGGTTAACATCTTTTAATCCCAAGGTTACAACTCACATTGTCATGTTTCATATCTACTCAAGCATAAAGTACAAACATTAAGTTCTATATACATACCTCAAACAAGAGTAATGATGTAACTATGAGTGACACTATAAAAGTAACTCAACCACTAGGTTTCCTCAAGGAATACATCTCACCAATCATATTCTAGCATGCTTCCTAAGGTGCCACAAACAATTAGTCTCAACTATGCCCAATACTATATGTATTTCTCTACTACATAGAGCATAGAAATTCCACTATACATAACATAGTCATTTTATGATCTCATAAATTCAAGCATGTCCTGAAGAGTATAAGTTATCATATAAACATGTCTTAAAACCCAAGGGAAGACATGGAAGAAGTTCACCCATTTCGGTGAGATCAAACCCAACGGATACGTTTAGAATCCTTTTCGTTTCGCCGAACGAAGTTGCCCCCAAGCTCCTAATACCCTAAGATAAATATTTGAAGGGATACGAGCTTCGACTAAGCATCTAAATAAATCATCCAAAATTCACATGGAAAAGAGGTGAAAATTACCTTTGATCTAGGAAATCTTGTCCAAAGCTCAAATCAACTCAAAGGATCTTCAAATCCAACCTAAAGGAGAGTTCTACACCCATCAATTAGGTTCCAAAAGGTCCAAATCCAAAATCCCCAATTCTAACCCTAGAATCCCAAAACTAGGGTTTCTACCAAAAGAGAGCACAAAACTCGGAACTAGAGGAAAGAAGTATGTTGTTTACCTCTTTGAAGCTTTCTTCTAGCTCCAAAATTCTCAAGGCTTGAAGTTCTACCCACAATCAAGCACCAACTTCGAGCTCCAAGCTTCATCCATGGTGGAACATGCACCAAGAAGCCAAAAGAGAGAAGGAGAGTGATCAATCCCCAAAGAAACCACCCAAAAATCAAAAGGGAAAAGGGGAAAAAGAGAGGAGCTCTTACCTCTCTCCCTCTCACGTCCACAGCACAAAAAGGAAGCCCTAAGGGCTTTGGTGCTGTTAAAGGGGTGCACAAACGCAAAACAGTCCCTACAGTTTCAGATTTTCGAAATCTGTCAGCTTGTACCGGTACAAGCCAACTTTGTACCGGTACAAATCCTGCGAAACAGCCAAACCCGAGGCTCGGGTTTGCCAGCAATCGGCCATCTGTACCGGTACAAAATCTATTTTGTACCGGTATAGCCACCAAGCCTGTACCGGTATAGCCATCTTTTTGTACCGGTACAAAGCCCAGAAATCCCAACCCGAGAGCTGACCAAATATCCGTCTTTTCGGATTTTGGTACCGAGATGCAAACCATCGTTCTCGGGTTAGAACCATAGGTCTAACTCTGTCAACGACCTTCCAGAAAATCTGGAAAAGCTCTGATCTCACATCTAACACTCGAACCTTACTATTTGCGAAAGTTCAGTGCGTCACAGTTATCGAGCCGAACACGAGCGAGCTGACCCATCTCGTGTTCGGCTCGTTTAATAAACGAGTCGAAAAATTTGGCTCGTGTTCGGCTCGTTTACTAAACGAGCAATTCGATCTCGAGCTCTTTCGAGCCGAACACGAGCTAGCTCACGAATAGCAAGCTGAATTGCCACCCTAGAACAAGCTAAGTATAAACTCTTCCAACATTTTTGAAGAATAAGCCTAATTAAAGTAAATATAATTTTAATTATTGTATTAGGTCTCTAATATTTGACCAATCTAGTTATTTCATTAACTAAATTAATTAAATTACTTACAGTTAATTAACAGCATACATTTTTAATTATTTATATTTGCATACAGTTACAAGTACAACTGCGAATTCGTATTTGCATGCTGTTACAACTGTCGTGTAATTGTAATTATATGCAACCAAACTGTCCCTTAGATATTCCACTTTCACTACAATGTAACGATTTTAATTTAGAGGACGCTGAATTGGAGCTCAATCTAGGACATAAATAAGCTACATTATTATTTATTACACGAATATTATTGTTATTATTTATTACACAAATATTATTTAAATTCTATTTTTGTTAAACCGCTATTATTCTTCGCAGTTTTCGGCGCAAAGAGTAAAATCATTTCTTGAATATCAGATGGTCTTAGTTGAATAATTAATCTATCAGAGTCTTGAGAGAATATATAGAAATTGATTCAACTAACAGGTTAATTAATAATCCTATTATTTCTGTTATCTAAAAAGTAAAAAATTGATATGATAAAAATAGTTAAAAAAATTAGTCTTGGTGTTGAGGTCTATATAACAGTAATAGATACGATGGAATTGAGACAAAACATATAGAAATATACTTATGCTTAGTTTGGTATTGAGGCGGATCTAACGCTATTAGATAGTATGGAGTTGAGAAAAAACATATATATAAGAGAATATTTCTGCATTCTCCGATGGAACCTTAGAAAATATATCGTAACTGACTAACCGCAATATGCAGAACGCAATATTACGTACAAAAATGTTTCTCAAATATATATATATATATATATATATATATATATATATATATATATATATATATATATATATATATATTACGTATGAAAATTATAAACAGAATATTTTTTCATCGTCGTTTCTCACTGCACGTATCGCAATCTTCCCGCAATGCCAAACTAAGCCTTATACGTGTTATGACGGTACTACTGTAAAAAGTATATCATAATTGATTCATGCATTACGATATGAAACGAGATATTACATACGTACGGAACAAATATAATATTCTTTGCAATATGCTACTATGTGTCAATTTTATCTCTATTCAATGGTTAATTTGTTAGGTATTTTAATACTAAAACCCAAAAAAGATTTTGAAACTCTAAAGAAAAGGATTATATATAACCCTTTAATACACTTTGTTTCAAACGTTCACTTGTATCAATCTCCGACAAACTGATAGATTCAATATGTGGATAAACAACTATACACCATATTAATCGAATTAAGCATATAAATAAAAAATTTCATAAATAGTAAGGTATATAATTTTCTTATTTGAAAACATATGATAATGATGACTGAGTTCCATATTAAAGTTAACAAATTTTATTTCAGAATTTTGAGTCTTAAATTAACATATTTTATGAAAGAATCAGGAGAAATAATGTTGGCTTAAATAAGCCAGCATTCTGTCCTGTGACGGAAGGTCATGTTGAGCCGATCGAGTCACGTTCGAAATGACGTGAGGCGGGGCTGGTCGGACTGAGTCATAATCAAGATCCGTGGGCGCTGTATCCATACGCTTTAAGTAAATTTGTTGTGTATTTTTAACAATTCGAGCTTTTGGGATTAATAGTTAGCGTCAATGATCCGACAAACAGAAGTTTAACAAATGTATTCTTATTCTAAATGTTATAGTTTGAAATAAAAGTCTCGTATAACTAGCATCCTATTGGCTAAGATACTAAGCACACATTATAGGCATCCAAATATGTGATCACAAAAAAGTGAAAGCACCTGAAAATGTATCTAAATGGTATCCATATCTAGTTGCATTATAAGATTACACCTGAAAGCGTGCCACAAAATTGCACGGAGTGCGCGTCACATATATAATTTGCACTCTAAGGCGCATCACACAATTTCACTCCAATGTGCATCACAAAATTGAAATTATCTTTTATCACAAAATTCATGTCGATATGGTCAACATCACACTACAACAGAATTAGGTTATAGGCACACATATTTGGAACACTTTTGAGTAAATGTCTTATTTATACTAAAACTTAAAAAAATATCTACTAATGCCTAAATATAAAGCCCAATCAAACTAAAAATAAAAGATTACTCTACTCAACCCACCACACCCAGTCCATTTCGCCCGATTACAAAAAAGAAAAAAAAAAATTAATTATCATCTTCTCTTCTCTCTTCACTCAATCCACTGAAATTCTAGACGAATAGCTTTTCCTGTCGTCCTCCTCCGCCACCGCAGCCAACGAGATAGAGTTTCGACGGTTGTTAAATACTTAAATAAGTGTTAGTAAATTAGCAGCACTCTCTTAGGTTATAGCGACACTCTTTAACTGTCACTTTATACCTAGCGACCCCACATATAGTAATACTTTTTAAAAGTATCGATAATTTTAGCTAGCAGCACTTTTTTGGCATGTACCTACATTTAAAAGTGTCGCTATAGACCGTTTTTATTGTAGTGTCATATATTATAGCAAGAAAACAAGAAACATTACAACTTAAAATTATTTATCTAGTCAATAATTTAGAAGGAAAATAAATTTTCAAATACTAAAATATTATAAAATAATCACTATTTCTAAAACACATATTTTTCTAAACATTGCACAACAGTCAAATTAAATTTTTTTAGAAATTTTGTTCTTTCTACTGAAATGTTCACGTATGAGAGAGAGTCGAAAGATCCCACATAATTATTATTAGGAGAAACTTCAAAAACACCCTATGTATTTCACACTTTTTCATTTTAGTACCCTGTGGTTTAAAGTGTATCAAGTTAGTACCTTATGATTTCTCACTTTATCACTTTAGTATCCTGTGGTTTAAAGTGTATCAAGTTAGTGCCCTGTGGTTTTGAACTTTATCACTTTACTATCCTGTAGTTTCACACTTTATCACTTTAGTACCCTGTAGTTTAAGAAACCACAGGGTACTAACTTGAGACAAAACTAAAACCACAGGATACTAAAGTGATAAAGTGCAAAACCACTGAGTACTATTTTGATATTCTTTAAACCACAGGATACTAAAGTGATAAAATGAGAAACCACAGCAGTAAGAACTTGATATATTTTAAACCACAGGGTACTAAAATAAAAAAAATTAAAACCACATAAGGGTTTTTGAAGTTTTTCCTTATTATTATTATTATTATTATTTATTCGTATATATGAGCAAATACAATCATGTCACTATTAGGATACCAAAACTTATATTATTATTTTATGTAGAGTTGATGGTGACAAATCATATTTTCGTATTTTATTTTCTTTCTAGAAAACCAATAATGCTAATTAATACGGACATTAAATTGTCTGTTGTAATGTTCGCATATGAAAGATTAATTAGTCTTATTATAGGCATATCAAAAGAATACTTAGCTCGTACAATAATGCTAATTAATACAGACATTAAATTGTCTTTTATGATGTTGGCATATGAAAGATTAATTTTATTATTATTATAGGCATATCAAAAAAACCCAAACAATTGTGTTACTATTATTTAGCCCTTCGAGCCGTTAGATATATCTCGAATTCTAGAACCGCAAAATTTTCTAACATATTATATTTTAATTATTTTATTAAGTTAAATTTAAATTATGCCTAATTTAATTAAGATAAGATATTTCTAGTCTTAGTAGATTTGTATTTCTAATCCTATTAGCATTTGGCCAATATTTTAAATATACTCTTTATTTCATTATTTTGGTGCGGTAGATGAGAGAGAGTACGTATGAGTGTATTTTTGGAATTAGAGTTTTGTAAGAGTGGCATATTTTGTACACCACTTTGATTATAATTAAGATCTCCGCTCCGCTCCGTATTCGCCCGTGAACGTAGGCTAATTAATGGCCAAACTCTATAAATATTGTCTGCTATATATTTTTTTCTTCTCTCATTCTCGAATCTCTTTTGATATTTTTACATCCGACGAACTAGATCTGTTCCGTCTTTATCATAACAAACTGGTATCCGAGTCGAATTGTTCATTTGGATGCTTCAGATGTCGACGAAGTTTGAGATGGAAAAGTTTGATCGCTCCAACAGATAAGTTGTCGTTCTGATGCAATAAAGATCGGGTATAGTTGGAGAGTGAGAAGATTGGCACTTTAGAGAATACCACGAATTTGCTCATTAAGTTTTTAGGCGATCAAGTTCAAGTAATCCGTAAACTTGTTCGCATGTACAGTAGCACTTCATGAGCTATTGGAATTTTGGTAGAGAATATAGAATTCAAGCCAAGATGGAGATTGTTAGATATATCTCAAATTCTAGAACCGCAAAATTTTCTAAATTAAGTTAAATTTAGATTATGTCTAACTTAATAAGATATTTCTAGTCTTAGTGGATTTGTATTCCTAATATAAATATACCATTTATCCTATTGATTTAGTGCGGCAGATGAGAGAGAGTATAGGTATATTTTTGGTATTAAGATTTTGTAAGAGAGAGACATATTTTGTATATCACCTTAATTATAATGAAGATCTCCTCTCAACTCCGTCTTCGCTCGTGGACGTAGGCCGGTGGCCGCGGTAGCCGAACTATATATGTAAACATTGTGAGCTATATTTTTCTTCTCTCTTTTTCTGATTCTTTTAATATTTTCGCATCCGACGAACTCGGACATTTCCACCTTTGCCATAACACGACCAAATACAAATATGTCATTGTTATGACATAAAAACTTATGTTGTTATTTCATATAGAGTAGGTAGTGACAAAGTGTTTTTTTTTTTTTAAAGAAAACCAATATAATCCAAAGAATTATTACTATAATTTTGACCTCAACAAAATACAAACATGTCGTTGCTAGGGTAAAATCTTATGTTGTTATTTTGTATAGAAGAGGTGGTGACAAATTATATTATATACTAGTGAAAATACCCGGGCGTTACAGTGGATCGATTCCATAGAAATAAATAAAAAATAAAACTAAAAAATAAAATGAGAGAAAAAAAGTTATAAATTTTAAAAAATATAATAAAAAAACCGAAGAAGAAGCAACAATAACCGTAATAAAAAAATAAAAATAAAAATATAAAAAAGATTAAAAAAAAATATAAGAATAATAAATTATATTTATAGCAATAAGAGTGGACTTCGAATCAGAAATTACAAGTGATTAAAATTTGAAAACAAACATTATGTACCTTATAGTTTGAGAAAAAAAAAAATAATAATGCATTAAATTGGAGGACTAAAATGTCACGCATCTTATAATTTAAGACAAAATAAAAAATTATTTTTTATATTTTAATTTTATTTCAGATGATAAAATTTAATATTGACTGGTTATTTAATCAGTAATTTTATTTGTAAAAAAGAATATATTACACTATTTAATAAATTTTAAAATGTCTAATTGTTAAAAATAAATGTCAATTAAAAAATAAAAAAAATGAATTAAGTTAATAAAGCAAATTTAATTCTCTCTATCGCAAAAAGTAAAATAATAATAATAATAATAATAATAATAAAAATAAAAAAAATTTCAACCCACCTCAACTCTCCTCCCTCCAGCTGACCCCAGCCCCGCCGCCCTCCTGTCGCCACCTGGACTAAAACTCACGTTTCATAGATTTACTAGTGAAAAAGCCCGCGCTTTGCGGCGGGTAAAATTATAGGAAGTAATTAATAGTAAGATAATATCAAATATTCCTTTGTATTTCTCACTTGCCACAGCTATAAAACGTCACTTACTATTAGTAGTAGGAATGTAACCGACGATACCTTTTCTGACAATGATGATAGTGAAAATAACGACGATCCCTTAGGCCGCAGCGGAGGGGGATATGGGCGTGCATTAGTGAGAGAGAGGGAGAAAGGGAGGAAAGCGACGGTGTATGAAAAAAAATGAGGGAGAGAGAATTGAAAGTTTGGTTCTAAAAATATTTAGATGTATATATATAGAGAGAGAATTTTCATCCGTTAGACTATACTATTTAACCAACAACACACTCAACTTTAAGAGGCTCACATCATTTTAACCATATATTTTTTCATCCAAGACCGAAAACTTAATAACACCAAGCAAATCTATTCGGGTTCATGTCAGGTTCGGATTTGGATCGCGTACGGACAAAGTCCATATCCGAATTCGAACGACTCGAATTTTCGTTCTTTGTACTCGTATTCAAAAATCATATTTATTTAGTATCAAACAAATCTATTTATTTATTCGGATTCGAATACAGATAAAACTTTGAATATTTGTACCCATCCAATGTAAGCCTGCATGGAACATGTTGTGACATTTGTCATGGAGTAATTGGTCCGCTTTTGACATTAACACCTATACTTTGAACAACTAATCCTATGATTTGTGTCTAACTAGTGGATCCTATCCTATATATATGTATATAGATGATGGATCCCCATCTTAGTCCCATCAGTTTATTGCCAACGCAAAGGTGTTTTACCAAACCCAGGCCATTTATGTTTTCTTGGTTTATGAGCCTCCCTATTCATAGTAATAATAAGGGATAATTGCCTATATATCCCTCGTGCATCTGAAAATATTCGATCTACACCTACTTTTTTTTTACTTTCTAAAATGCCCCTCATACGTTCCACCGTTATTGCAAAATATACCCCCGCAGTTATCTCCTGTTAAGTTAATCTGGGTTAAACGTGAGTTAAATATCTACCACAGTTAAAAAAAATTAAAATACCAATTTTGCCCTTAACTTAAGGGCAAATAAGAAAGGTTGGTGACGGTAAAGGGGTATATTGAAAAAATCAAAAGTCGGAATACTTTTGTGCCATTGACTTTAAGGGCAAATAAGAAAGACAGTGATGATAGAAGGGTATATTTGAAAAGAGCAAAATAGTAATTTTACAGAGATAACAGAGTTACTTAACAGATTTTAACTATAAAGATATATTAGAAATAGGTTGGAACGTAGGAGGGGTATTTTCAATATTAGTCTTCTAAGAGGGATAAATCGGAAAATCGAAAATTTTTCAGGAGTATATAAGCAATTGCCCATAATAATAACATAGTACATCAAATTTTAATTCTTACATACCAATGAGCTTAAACCTATCATAACTTCATAAGCAACCATGTTTCCTCTTTTAAGCATATAGTACATATTCATGTGGTTAAGATTCATTCAACCATGTTGCCTCTTTTAAGCGTATAGTACATATTCATGTGGTTAAGATTCATTCAACCATGTTGCCTCTTTTAGTTTCATGTGGTTAATGCACGGGCTATTCCTAGAGCAAGTGACAAAAAATTTGGTGGTTGATATCCAAGGTTTTAAGTTCGAATTCTAGTTGATTCATATTTCCCGCTAAGTTTATTTTTAAATAAAATAAACGAATTAATGCTAGAAATACAAACCAGACGAATTCAGAAGAGGGAGGATTTGTTTTTTTTTTTTTAACTCCTGTCTTATTTTCTAAACGGATTTGGATGGATTCGGTATGAATTGAGATTTTATTTTATTTTTTGGCCTTACTTACTATTTTATTCTGGGTTCGTTGAAATTAGAGCAAAATTTATTTTTTTTATTTATTTTTTTCATTTGTGGCTCTCATTTACCGTCGCATTCGGGGCGAAATCTCTACTCGTCCAAATCCAATTTGCATTTCTACTCAAAGCATTGGTTTATGTGAATTTTTTTAAAAAAAAAAACTAGCTTTATTTGGATTTCAAGAGGGTCCCCCACTAGGTTCTATTTGAGTATAGGGATGTTCAAGTTTGGAGTAGCACACATTCTAATGTATATTCTTTTTGTAAAAATGTACAAACTAATGCTTAGATTTAAGTATCAAATCTTTCACCACATTTAATTAGTTATACTAATTTCTCCATAAAAAGAATTGATATTTTTTTAAGATTCAATCATATTGCCTCTTTGGTGGGAGCAAAGAGAGAGAAGTTACTCAATACTAAGGATACAAACCGGACAGATCCAGGAGAGAGAGAGAGAGGGGTTTTTTTAACTTCCGCCTCATTTTTTTTTTTACGGGTGACTAGATTTGAGATGAATTGAATTTTATTTTATTTTTTTGCCTTATTTACTATTTCGCTTGGGGTCTCTAGAAAAAGAGCAGGTTTTTGGCTTTTTTTTATTTTTTATTTTTGGCTTTTATTTATTGTTTCATTCGGGGTGGTTATAGGGATGTTCAAGTTTAGAGTATAGCACACATTCTTATATATATTCTTTTGTAAAAATGTACAAACTAATGCAAAGGACATCTCAATTTTAAATATCTTAGATTTAAGTACCAAATCTTTCAATATGTTTAATTAGTTTTACTAATTTCTCCATTAAAAAAATTTGACAATTTTTTACGGTCATTTTTAGCAAAAATTTGACAATTTTCTAACCATTGGATTAAATATTATAACCCAGTGGGGACCACTCAACCCTAGGGAATCATTCAACTCTAACCGACTAATATCATCCTAACCCTATAATTTCTCATCCAAGGGTTAAAAAATTAATAGGACAAGTGCTCCTATCCTATTAATAGGATAGTAGCAATATATATATATATATATATATATATATATATATATATATATATATATATATATATATATATATATATATATATATATATATATATATATATATATATATATATATATATATATATATATATATATATGTAATTAAATTTAATACTATTAGTAGAAACGCTCTTTTACTACCAAGTTTTTAACCCCTATCGGATGAGAATTTGTAGGGTCGGGATGATATTAGGTAGGTAGCGTTGAGTGGTCCCCCTGGGGTTGAGTGGCCCCACGCTTTATAGTATTTAATCCAAATTGCTAAATAATGATAAGAAATGATCCAACGGTTTAAAAATGGATAGAACAATTAATTTTCATACTAATAGTAAAGTCAACTCACTCATATATATATATATATATATATATATATATATATATATATATATATATATATATATATATATATATATTCATTACTTGACAACTTTTTTAATTTTTAAAAATATACTATGGTTTTGGCAGTGATTATATAATTGAAAGTTTTCTTAGTTTTCGCTTTTGGCCCTAATTCTTTTTGTTCTCTCAAGATAAATGCATCATTAATCTCCGTTTTTTAGATTTATTTATTTTTTAAAAAAATAGAAACTCGTTTAAAAATTTACGTAAGAATTTTGTCGCTGCTTCTGAATAGCTCTACTCAACGGCGCTTCTTGCATTTCTTTCTTTTCTCAAGATAAATGCATCAATAATCTTCGATCTTTAGACTTACTTATTTTCGACAGTAGAAACTCCAATTTAAAATTTTTCGCATTACCTAAAGTAAAACCTCTCCAAAAAAAGTCACATAAAAATTTTATCACATCTTTTAGAAAATAGCTCTACTCAACAGCGCTCCTTGCATTTCTTTCTTTTCTCAAGATAAATGCATCAGTAATCTCACAGAAACTCTAATTCGAAAATTTTTATTCAACTTACGGAATTTTTTTTTTTTTTTTTTTAGAGAAAGATAGGTAACACGTTACCTGCTTCGTTTATTTCATTTAGAAATAAACTTAGCTAAAAATGTGAATCAGCTAGGTTTCGAACTTGGGTCTCGAGTACTAACCACCAAGCCTTTTACCACTTGCTCTGGAGACGATCGGTAGTAGTCCCGAGGTTAGGATGGTGTAATTTGCAATTTAATATGAGATCAATCCTAACCTTAAACAACTAGCAACTTTTGAATAGTACTACTCAACAACTCTTTTTGCATGTGAAACTGCAGTTAGATCTGGCAAGCCCTTATTAATAGATAGGCCCCACAGAAACCCCAGTATGTGCCACTAGTGGAAATGCAAAGTGTGTACGAAATAGCTTAAAAAACATGAATGCGAGTTAAAAAAATCCCCACCAAGGAACATGGGAACCTATCAACATCCAATTAACCCAAATAACAAGTATTAATTAGTTCCAAGAAACATCACCATTGAAGGATATGATAAATGGGATCACTCTTTTGCAGGTGTGCCTTAGGGCAGTATGAGTAATAATGCGGGTTCTTTTTTTTTTTTTGAGAGAGAGAGATAGGTAGCACGCTATCCGCTTCAGTTATTTTATTTAGAAAAAAACTTAGCTAGAAATTTTTTTTTTTTTTTTTGAGAGAGAGAGATAGGTAGCACGCTACCCGCCTTGTTTATTTCGTTAAGAAATAAACTTAGCTAGAAATGTGAATCAACTAGGATTCGAACTCGGGTCTCGGGTACCAACCACCAAGCTTTTTGCCACTTGCTCTAGGGACGGTCGGTACTTAGCTAGAAATGTTACTCAACTAGGATTCGAACTTAGGTCTCGGGTACCAACCACCAAGTCTTTTGTCCACTTGCTCTAGAAACGATCGGTAATCATGTGGAAATGGGTACATATGAAGTGACTTAGGGACATGTTTTCTCTTTTTTTTTCTTTAAAAAAAAAAAAAAACACAGGTCTCACCTACGCACAGATATTAAGACTTCGTTTAGAATTACGAATAGATTACATTACGTACGGTGAGAAAGTACGATAAGAAAATATTATGTTTGTTTTTGTTCTACATATCATGATGAGCCGGTTATGGTATATTTTGTGCGGTCCCATCGGAGAACGCAGAAGCATATCGCTCGCTATATGGTTTTACTCCAATTCCATTTTCTAATAACATCAACTGGGCCCCAATTTCAGTTTCTAATAACATCAGATGGGCATCAATTCCAAACTAAGCCTAAATATAAAATATTACACATATTATTATTTGGGTAAACTTCAAATACCTCATGTGGTTTTACACTTTCTCACTTTAATACCCTGTGGTTTAAAGTGTATCAAGTTAGCCCATATGGTTTCGCACTTTTTTACTTTAGTACTCTTTGGTTTAAAGTGTATAAAGTTAGTACCATGTGGTTTTATTTTTCTCTTTTTATTATTCATTTCACTAATTTTTTTCATTAAATTAGTGACAAAGTTAAAACTAAAGGGTACTAAAGTGAACATTCGATAAACCTAGGTAGGTTATCTGAAGTTTTTTTTGTATATAATTTAACGAAATTTTAACGGAGGAAAAAAAAATCAGTAACAAAGTTAAAACTAAAGAGTACTGAAGTAAATATTTGATAAATCTAGGTAGGGTATCTGAAGTTTTTTTTGTATATAATTTAATGAAATATTAACCAAGAAGCCGACGAAAAGAAAAAAAAAATGAAATCACAGGGTACTAAATTAATGCACTTTAAACCACAGGGTACTAAAGTGAGAAAGTGTGAAACCACCTGTTTAGGGATGCAAACGGGGTAGATCTGGGGGCGAGAGCCCCGCCCCACCTCCCATTCCGTGACGGGTTAAAAAATACATCCCATAATCCGCCCTGCCTGGTAACCCGCCTCCCACCGGCGCCCCGAATCTACCCCGCCAACTAATATTTTTTATAAAATTATAATATTATTAATTTTTTGTAAAATATAAATTAATAATTTTTAATAATATTATATATAATTTAATAATATTAATTATAAAAATTAAAAATATAAATCACAATTCAAAATAAAATTCAAAAGTTTCAAATACATTAGAAATGAGAGTACTAACTTATTTATATTTTGAACTTTTTTGTAATTACATTATCTTTTCGGAATATTTTTTAAAATATAAATAATTTTCGGGGCGGATCATGGCGGGACGGGTGAAAATTTCTCCCGTTTTCTGCCCTGAATCTATCTTGGATCGTAAAATGTACCATGTCCGTTCATTTTCTCCCATTTAGTGCTCCCGTCAGGGCGAATCGAGGTGGGAGCTCTACCAGCCCGGATTTGTTTGCATCCCTACGCAGGCTACTAAATTGATACACTTTAAACTATAGGATGCTAAAGTGAAAAAATGCGAAACCATATGGATGATATTTGAAGTTTTCTCTTATTATTTTGTTATTGCTGAATTTTTTAGGCGATAAGATAGTTCAATATAGCAATTCAAAATCAATTGTTACTCAGTTCGACTTTCCAGTAAGTGAGATCTTATGAAAGCCCAAATTTTCTATATATATAATCCAGTGCGTAGAAAATTTCTACACTGAAATTAAATTATGAGAATTCCCAGCTTAGATAAGGTAGAGTAGTCCAATCTGAGCTTAAAAACTTTCCTTAGCCTTTACTTTTCCTAAACATATTTCAACAAGAGAAATAACATGAGTTATTTTTCCTGTTTTCTCCCAAATAAATATTGCCTTGTATATTCATATTTAAATTCATCATCTCAAAAGCTTATTTGATTATGCAGTACTTAAATTTTTTTTCCTTTTTTGTGCCTATCAACTGGATATAGCTGGTAAAGTAGGGCCCCTTCTGTCCATTATTGGGACAAATTTGGTGGACACAATCCCCAAACATAATAGTTTGGGGATTGTCCGGATCGGAGTCATGTGGGAAGCCGTACCTATCTCAACCGTCCAAAAAAAATATTATTTTTACTGGATTAAAATACTTAAAAATTTTTGTTGGAGGGTTCAGAAGAACTCGACTTGCCACACAAAGAATAATTCACATTATGTTTGGGAACTATGTGCACCAAATTTTTGTCCCCATTATTTATTGAGCAGCACCTAGTAGGATTAATGGGCTTTTTTTTATAAAATAACCTTTCAGAAACTTGAAATTGATAAAATAACTATGTTAAAATTTTATTTGTAAAACTAACCCTTCTTTCGCCACGTGGGTGCCACGTCAGGATTCCTCACAAAGACGGTGAATCGTTCACCGTCTTTATTATATTTATTGTGAATGTGGTAAATGATTCACCGCTTTCTGAAGGCGATTCACCGCCTTTAGTGCAAAATTTCTTTTTTTCCTTCTCTAGAGTTGCGGCGGGTTGGTTTTGAACCCAAGGCGGTGAATCGTTACCGCCTTATGAAGACGGTGAACGATTCACCGTCTTATCATGGACACCATATTCTTAATTTGAAAAAATTTACACATCAGAATAGAAATTTGCACTAAAGGCAGTGAACGGTTCACCGCTTTATGAAGGCGGTGAACCATTCACAGTCTTTACAACAAATATTACAACAAATATTCATTGTCTTTATAAGGAATCTCTGACGTGGCGCCCATGTGGCGAAAATAAGATTAGTTTTACAAATAAAATTTTGATAGGATTATTTTGCCAATTTCAAATTTCAAAGATCATTTTATAAAATAAAATAAAAAACCAGAATTAATTGGAACATAAAGAAAGAGGCACTCACTGTAGAGGTACAGTGCACATGGCCTTGGCACCTGACATGATACAATGTGCAATAAAAAAAGGTGCATGCCAATGTTATAAAAGTAAAAACATTTGTAAGAGCAAGGTGATTTTCTATTGGATATTCTTAACCTGATTTTGTACATCAACATGGATGTTTTTTTAATCTTAAACTGATTGTACATCAACATGGATGTTTTTTCTAATCTTAAATTAGGACATGTCAAAGGCTTCAAGGAAGAAGCAACACTGCTTCCTATGTTAGTGGCATCTCTCTCTCTCTCTCTCTCTCTCAAACTTAAAATTTGTTGAGCTTGGTCCACCACATCATCATAAACTGTCCTATCTCTATTTTCATATTTCCCACCAGCTCTAAAGCCTAGTTTGCAAAAGTGTTTTCCAGCGCAACTACTTTGATGCTTTACAGTTCAAGAAAGAAGAAGAAAAAAGAAAAAGAAAAAGTGTTGCAAAAGTCTCACCTTTCTGATTTCGCAAAATAATAATGTGTGTCGCCGCTAGGCCTCGATCTAAATAAGATGGTTTGAGTTTAAAATAGTAATCGTAGTATAAAAGACATCTACTTATGCAGTCCGCGACTAATATGATGAATTAAGTCTCAAAACCCAATAAATGGCATAATGCAAAGAAGTGATTTACCATAACAAAGCACATGCACTAATAGTTGGAACCAACCACTGCAAAACACATCCACTAGTACTTGGAACCTACCATAGTACCACTACAAAGCACATCAACTAACACTTGAACCTGTCATAACAAAGCACACCAACAAGTACTTGAAACCTAACCAATACCTGAACCTATCATTACAAAACACATTAACAAGTACCTAGCACCTGTCACTAAGCACATCCAATAATACCTGAACCTCCCATTTACCCACTTGAGGTGAATATCTCTATGACTCTATCATCTATCCTTGCAATAAAAAATAAATAAATAAATGAAATGCTCCATTTTTTGGCTTTTTTAATGCCCCTCTGCTGTTGGTGACAACTCAGAACTCTAGGCAAACAAATGGGTCAAATAAAAAATGTAGCATAAATCCATCAATCAACTTGAGACAAAACCTACTAAGCAAATAGTAGGAGTTTGGCCTTTTGTGGTTTATGTGAGTCACAATAATCCCAACATTTTAGGATTGTGAATCCTATCTACAAAACACTCTATAATTGTATAATGAAGATACAGAGATTATTTAATTATTCACTGTTCAATGATCATCTTTTTGTTGTCGAATTCAAATATGAACCCAAACATCTGGGTCCTGGGTTTGCTCATTCAGAGTAAAGCTAGAAAAATAATGTTAAGAGTATCTTATTTTCCTCTAATACTCTTTTCTTTTTTTTTTGTCCTCAGCATGCGCATATTAAAGTGCTCTCCAATTTTAAAGTGCTCTCGAATTTTACTGCAAAATATCAACTTTACAAGAAAAAACATAGGGCAGTGTTGATTCTTTGAAGAAGAAAGATAAAGCCATTCCTTTATAAAGTAGAATAAAATACTATGTATCTTCCCACTAGGGGAAATTTGTACTATAATTTAAACATCTTTATTCAAGTTCTCACAATATATATCAAAATTAAAATGTCATGTAGATTCTCATTAGACAAAGGCAAGCTATGACATCTAAACCCAATCTTGTGCTATCACATTAGAGAGAGAGAGAGAGAGAGAGAGAAAACATTAACAAGAATGAAGAGTTGATGAGATTTTCATATACCTAAAATTGCTTGTTAAATAAGAGAATAATGTGGTGTACAGAGTACTAAATAACAATAGTTACAACATGATAAAGACAGTGCTGAAATGGAGCGGTTGTACCTTTCATAGGTATATTTCAACAAGAAAAGTTGATAGAGGTAGATGAACTAAAAGCAAGTGCAATGATAGATGAGTCGGCTTCTCGTAACTTGTTTTGCTGTAAAGCCCGTTCAACGAATGCAGCTTACTAGCTTTTCTGAAGTGCACCAGCAGCAAATAAAAGATTCCTACGAGAAAACTGCAAAAAAAGGTCCGGCAAACATTGATATAACTGTCAACTCACAAGTTCGAAAAGAACCAAAGTCTCGAAACCAACTGAAGAGAAATGGCAAGAACGAAAGACGAAATCTGTACCCGCAAGGTAGAAACAGGAGTTGATTTGGTTGGTAGAGCTTTCAACAATCTCAAACGGCTACCAGAACTAGCTTTACTGCTCACAATAATGTTTTCATCAATACCACAACATGATAAAGAGGAATTTGATTATGTTGAAGGTGTAGATTAATCAACTTACTTCTCCTCCATCTTCAGTGCCTTTGTGCCGGAAGTAACATCCCAAAGCTTTACTGTACAATCCGCAGAGCCGGAGGCAAGCAATGTTCCTTCACAACTGAGGCCAAGAAGAAATTAACCCTGTGAATATTTTTGCTGCTATTTGCTTCCTCTCTTTTTTTTCCCCTTCTTTTTTTTTTTTTTTGTTTGTGAACATTATTAAATGCAAAGCAGATGAGGCTGAATTTTCTACATAACTTTACAGATGAAATTTAAAGGATTATGACAACAAAGAACAAGTATCAGGGTAAAACCCATTAGCAGGCATCATTGATCATCAAGCGTTTCATTATCAAGCTCAGAGCATCACTATACTCTAGAATAATAATAAAAAAGATGTATAAATAACAGAAGCTCTAGATTCAAGAGTCAGTTGATTGATTTTCTTTTAATTTGCAATTTTGCAGCTCTTGAGAACTCATAATAACTTTAGTGCCCGTTTGCCACCAAAAATGGATTCGATAGGATAAGACAAGAGAGCAATATTTGTGGATGATATTTTACAGGCTCGAAGGCTTTGGAGGCCAAATAATCCTACTAGGATAGAATTATCAGATCTCACCTTAAAGGTTAGGAGCGAAGAGTATCGAATTGACAAGTCCTAATGTATCCCAACAGACTCAAATACCAGCCATGGTCCCATGACACGTCAATCCCAAACTCTCAAATGGGATTTGATAATTCGATCCTTGCTCTTTGATCAAAAAGGCCTGCTGAGCCACTAAATCCTTCCTCTCACCCAACATCGCTCTCTTATCGTATCCATCCAATACAAAGTGAGTGCCAAACGTGCCTTTAAGAAAGAAAAAAAAAAAAAAAGCAGGCGTAGTCCTTGAATTATTTGATTATTGATTGATCAGAAACTTAGAATAAAAATGGTCAAACCTATTATTCAAATTCCCTAAATGTAAACAAATGAAGCTTCTCAGTCAACAAAGTACAGGACCAAATCAGTGTATCAGCTACAAAATGTTTCTACAGCTTGTATTTAGCCAAATAGCAATACTGTTTCACCACCTTTTCCACAAAACCCCATACTGCATGAATTGTGGCAATCCTTTCAGGTGCCTCACGAGAGGGTAAAGGGTCTAAGCTCTCTTCAATGTTTCTCATCTAGCAATTCCATGCCACAATTACCTGAAAAGAGCTAGAGACAGTATTCCACATTTCCACTTTAACCAAGATATCACTGATGTTGCAATAAATTCATCTCATTATTCCACTTGACATATGTGCAAGTTGACAAAAAGGAAAGATGCAACTTGATTGAATCATGTGGATCTGAAGTTCATCACGGACCTCACGGTTAATTTGCTTGTAATTATCCATTAACTTAACAGAGATATGCAGTTACAATCAAGTCTGATTTGATCATTTCTATATTTACTTTCTCAAGGAATTGCTTTTCTCTAAGTTAAAATCTTTATACCAATTTAAGACTACATGAGGTGTTTCGCTGTTCTAAAAATTTGACCGTCTACAAAAGAATAATCATATAGGGCACCTACAGCACCCCTCCATCAAGTTGTTTCAGTCGATCTCAGATAAGTTACATAAGGGTATGTCCTAACCATCAATTTCTGTAAGTCTTGCCCATCAATTTCTGCTGAACTTTCATCCCTTCTCTTAATCCTGAAAACTCGCACATTATAAAATCAGCCAAATTTGTTCTTATCTTGAGATCTATAGATTCTAAAAGTTGGCTCCCTTGTATTTGGGTCCTTATTGGCCTGGCTTCCAGAACAAACCTCTCTAATCTAGAATGCAAAGGCTTCTAGAAATTAAACATTTGGTTAACATTTATTCTAGAGCCTTCACCCTGGAACGAAGGTAAAATGAGCTTCCCGAGACAGGTTCTGGATATGTTTTGGCGAGTAGTAGTTTCCATAAAAGCTCTAGTGCCTCTTCAAACAACTCTCTTCAAACAACACTTCCTTTGAAGCTCTAGACGAAACAGGTTCTTGCTCTTAACATTTGGTTAAAGTGCTATTTGAGTAGAGCTGTTCAAGAAGCATTAATAGCTTATTACTATTAATAAAATGTTTTCAATCCCTTCCTGCTGGAATCAGGATCACAAGCTTCAAATTGGAGATTCTGGTTTTGCAATCCAGATGCTCATTTCGAGATCTACATGATGCCTCGGTTTCCTTCTAGGCTTCTACCATATCTTGAAAAGTGATTCCCTGTTCTGTTATTCTGTCTAGCCTTAAAAACAGGCTTTTGATCCTTTTAGAGTTGGAAATGAAAAGTGAAAAACGATAAGCATAGGACTACAACAAAAGTATAAATACCACTTAGAATGACTGAAATCTAACTAAAGAAACAGTTTGAGGTTGCAAAATTAATGCAACAGGAAATACTGCTTTTTCCCCTGTTGTTTGAAAGATGAGCCCCCATAAGACCTGGTTTTCCTTGCATATATGCCAGCAAATAAATGAATCTTAGGGCGCATTTAATTCGAGTTACATAATATTACAGAGTATTTCAATATATCCAGGTAGCTTGGATTTCTAAATGAGATTACTACTGATGCTGCATTAGCGCGTTTGGTTTAATACAATAATGTAATGCTGGATTGCAGTGCTCATAACATTACTATATTTTGTTCAGTCTATAAAATTCAGTAATCTTGACAATAAAGTATAGTCTATTTCAAAATTGTCCTTAGCAATATGTGGCAAACTTTTTTTTTACTCTTTACAAATAATATTTTTTTTACTAAATTTTATTTTAAATAATTTAAATTTTTAAAATTTTAAATTTTAAAATTTAAATTTGAACAAAAATATAAAATTTAATATTTTAATTTAAAATATAAATATTAAATCTATAAATTTAAAATCTAAAATTTAAATATAAATTTAAATTTTAAAATTGGAAGTTTAAAAATTTTAAATTTAAATTTTGAAAATTGAAAATTAATATTTAAAATTTAAAAGTTGACAATTCAAAATTTTAAATTGAAATTTTTAAAATGGCGTATTGAAAGGGTTTCGGGAGTTGAAGGGGTAAACTTATAATTTTATATAACATATAAGATTAGCAGCCTTCGATAATTCAAGATACAACCCCCCCGCCCCCGTAATATTTTCGATGTAATCTTACACCTTTTGTAATCCTGCAATACCGAACAGATTACATACCGGATAAACCAAACACAGTAATCCTGGTATGATTGCCTGGAACCCAAACCAAACGCACCCTTAAAGAAATCACACCCACTAACAAACATTTACCTGTGCGTATTTCAGAAGTCTTGACCCAGAAAAATGTTAAAGTTCCAATTTCTAAAGCCAGATTAATAACTAAAACTAACTAGGCCTTTTTTCCTTTTGAAATTGTATAATATCTTCAATCTTATCAACTGAATAAAGAAAGTGATAAAAATTATTCAGTGTCTTTGTTTATGCCACCCATAATTAATTCTAAACTCCCCATGATTAATTCTAAACTCCTATATCTAAAAGCTCAACATAACTCACTGACTTGTGTTCATTTTAATCATATCCAAATATGGCAGCCATGATGTCCAAGTCAATATACAAAGAGACGAGGAAAAATCCTAGAAAAGCATCAAAATGTAGTGATTGCTTAGTAGTTAGTTTTAGATTATCTTTCTAAAACCAGAAGAATGAAAATCATAAAATGCAAAGAGAGGAACAAAACTGTGAGGAGTTTATTACCTGAAAGCAAGTGTCCAAACACAAGAGCTGTGTCCCATTAGTGGCGAAACACAGCGGCCACTAGAAAGATCCCACATCATGATTGTGCCGTCTTCATCACCAGAAGCCATATACCTCCCGTCAGGAGACATCGCCAATGATAATACCATACTCCTGTGGCCGATGAAAATGCGAACGCACTCCCCCGTTTGAACATCCCATAGCCTTACAGTTTTGTCGCTAGAACCAGTCGCAAAGTAATTACAGTTCACATGCCACTGTACACACTGAAAGATATATATTGCGGAACATACAAACACACTTGGTCAGAAAAAAATTCCACTCTTGAGTCTCTAACAAGAGAGAGAGAGAGAGAGAGAGAGAGCAGATAATTCCAAATTGACTGAATTTAAACATTTCAGGACCGACTCAGACAATGGAATACCAAAATTGACTGCATGTAAATATTTCACGACTGAGACAATGGAATTGCATTTAAACATTTCAGGACCAACTCAGACAGTGAAAACCTCAAACATTATAAAGTTCAGGAATGAACTTACGTCAACATCAGAAAGATGTCCAGCCATTATGCGCAAAGGCTTGATTCTCTCCATTGACCAAATTCTAGCAGTCCGATCATGTGAACAACTAGCAAAATAATGCCCAACTGGACTAAACTGCAAAGAAGAGTAAAATATGTATACAGCAGATATCAGAACCTAAAGCAAACTCGTTTATAGAATTATTGCAAAACAAACTCATTTTATAAGAGAGCTAGTAGATATGTGGTTTCCAAATATTATTATAGTGTAATTGTCTAAACAGGATCAATTTTGATCTCTTACCTGAACATCCCACACTGGGTAGTTGTGTCCTTTGTAGCAAACCAGGTTACTATTTAGCTTAGTACACCATAATCTAACTGAAAAAATAATATTAATAATGATAAAAATAATAACTTAAGATGTGCAATTTATGAAGGATTGATCAATGAAGCTGAAAACTGCTTACTTGTGCAGTCTGACGACGACGACAAAAGAAAATCTCCAAAAGGGCTAAAGGTAGTAGAATAAACTGGTCCAGAGTGGCCCTGAAATAATGTGTACTGCCTCTTCCCCTCATCTGAATTCAGCATATGCTCTTGGGCTGACCCGTTTTCTCCCTGCACAGTGGCTGAAAATTGTCGTTCAACACATTGAAAGAATTTTCAATCAATCGCAATAGCAATTACGCAAATATAAATATTATCAAAAGTCCTAATATAAACTTGTCAGAAAATCATTCACAACTTTAGAGTTTCAAACCTCAAAAAGGAATAAAAAACAAATCTATGAACCTAACTATAACATAACATTGCAGTAAAGAAATAATGTTCAGAAGGAAACCATTTGTCGTACTAAAAACTACATGGATCGGCTTCTAAGAGAGAATGTATTGACAAAAAAAATCTCTTGAAATAAAAGGAAAACTTGAGTTCCAATCAAGAATAGACCAATCGTGCAAAAAAGAAACTGTAAAGCAGCGGTAAAGCATCGACACTAACTCGTTTTGCCTGCTTGACCAATCTTTGACATGTCCCAAACCTGACAAAAAAAGTCGATAGTTTAGCAACAACATGAAGCTGAAATTAAAAGGAAAAAACGGGTTCTAAGAAGAGAACAACCTTCACAGATGAGTCAGAGAATCCACCAGCAACTAGTGATCCATCATTTGATATAGATGAACAATTTAATCTAAGATAAATCCAAAACAACAGTCAAAACCAAGCTATCCACATACTAGTGTAAAACTTGGTCATGACTAAAGTACATTAGTAATTACCCATTATGTGCATTTATAAAGGTATAAAAGCTGACTGATGGCAGTGCCAAGCTGCTTAATTGTACACGGTTTCGCAAGTCCTCTAGAATAGCTTGTTCCTCTTCAATAGACCTGAAAAACTATGCAAATCAAAATTTGGTATTTGACAGATATACCCAAATGACCACATATATATATATATATAAATATATATATATAGAGAGAGAGAGAGAGAGAGAGAGAGAGAGAGAGAGAGAGAGAGAGAGAGAGAGCAGGTCTTGTGGGCTACATATATATATATATATATATATATATATATATATATATATATATATATATATATATATATATATATATATGTGTGTGTGTGTGTGTGTGTGTGTGTGTGTGTGTGTGTGTGTGTGTAGAGAGAGAGAGAGAGTGGGTCTTGTGTGCTATTAGGAGCAAGAAGGTCTTCGTGCTTCAAGCTGTTTTCGATGATGGAGCTTCCGAATTGACAATCACTCCGTTAAACTTGATCTAGCGTATTTGAAGTATCTAGAAAATAAATTGTGGTTTTTCGATATCATTTACCTAGCGATCGAAAGGGTTCAAAATCAACAATTTTTAATGGTCGATGTATATCGTTTGCAACTTTAAGTGTAAAAATATTCAAATCATATGAAATTTTGATAGAAAATTCTTTATACTATTTACTACAAGATCAATATATCTGGTCAAAAATTTTAGTGCTATATCACCACTTTTTGTTAGATTTTTATTTTCAGCGGTTGATTTTGAACCCTTTCGATCGCTAGGTAAATGATATCGAAAAAGCGCAAAATTTATTCTCTAGATACTTCAAATATGCTAGATCAAGTCTTACGGAGCCGATCGTCGATTTAGAAGCTCCATCATCAAAAACGGTTTAGGAGCACGGAGGCCTCCGTGCTCCTAAATAGCACACAAGACCTACTCTATATATACATATATATACATCTATATATTACTCATATAGAGTTGATAATTTCTAAATATGGTTATCCTAGTAACAGAAAGTATCGATAGGTCAGCTTGGCAAAGAGTTGGTCCATGTTTTATAAGCAAAAACAAAAGAAAATAAAAAACTATTTTATTGAAGTTTTGAACAATATTTGCTCTTGAAAATTCTGTAGGCACTAAAAAAAAAAAAAACTAAGAACACATTTTACTTCAAAAATAAAGCATCATTCTTTGCAGCAAACTGCAAAGCTAATATGGAGCCCAATTAAATATGGCCATCTACAAAAGGAAAAGGAATAAACAAGAAATAGTTCGTTAGGGAAAAAAATCCTACAAACTTTAATAATACCAACTTGTGCATGGAAAAAATGGGATACCAACTTGCATATGTATTAAAAAAAAAAAACAGAAAAAGAGATTAAAGAATAAGATGGGAGAAGGGAAATACATTACAGGTAGAGGAAGTTCTGGTTTCACTCGAGGAGCCATGGACACCATGCTTGTCTCGGAGCGAACGTTCTTTCCCGTCGCACCAACAAGCTTGTCCTTCTTCAGCTTCTTGATAGAAGCACCCTGCTTACCTCCATCTGTTGATCTCTTCTGGAGCAAAAATTTTCAAAACGTGTAAAGGTTGAACCCAGAAATCAAGAAACACATACACAAGACAAATGCACAAGACATTCTTACGGGCCACAAATAAATTCGATTGGGGTAAACAGAATGTGCAAAACATAGTCTTCGTGTATAACTGCAGGCCAAGTAGATGCATAGACATATAAGCAGTATAGATGTAAAAACAGCATAGAGCAACATACAATTAAAAATATTTTAACTTTTTTTAACACAAAAGAATATGCAAATATCAGAGTATTAATTAGGAATTGCTTGGTTGATCTCATGAAATTTCATGCAAAAGTTTCAAGTTAGTGGAGAAAAAACCTACATACTAATGCTGTTAATGCATAATCCATGTCAGTGACATTATTAATCTGGAGAAGCATCGCAGCTACAGTGAATGACCATTATCAATACAGTAAGGCCTCATCTGCAGCAAATCACATTTTTCTTATTTTTCTCACTTCAAATTCTATGCCCTAGGATGCGCCGGCAGATGTTGGACTGTAACCAACAATAACAACAATAACTGCTCCCCCCACGCCACCCCGAAAAAAAAAAAATGATGGGCATGGTATCAAGCGAGGACGAAGATTTCCAATTGCAAGACTCAAATTTGTGAAGCAATTACTTGCCTTGTTATCTTCTGGGTCTACCTCCTTGCTTTCAACATCAGCCTTCTCAGAATCTGAAAGTGCTCTTTCCAAACGTTCTTCAATTGAATCTTCAAGTAACTACAAGTATACAATATTTTGGATGTGGTAAGCAAGAAAAGACTGGTCTAAATCCAGATCAAGAAAAACAAAAGATTTCAAGGTTACAATTTAGACATAACAATTCAGTCATGCTCATGTAAGTGGAAAGTGCAACAAACTATGAGCTGAAATGATACCCACCCCCCAGCGTACTTCCTTCTGATTTATCTGTTTGGCTTCATCCTGGCTGCTCCCCATGAGAGCAACGACATCGGCATCATCAGCAATTGAAGAGGGCTTTCCAGCAGAAACTGCCAAGATTGCAAACGAACAAAAATCAATGTTCATGAAAAAAAAAAAGAAAAATAGAAACTAGAGACAGAAAAAACAAGTATCACCGAGTTTATTTCATAATAAGGAGCACAAAGAATTTAGGACAAGTAAAAAAAAAAGGTTGTACCTTCAAAGTTTATGTGTTCATTGATAATCCCCAGCATAGCAATAGATTGTGTCTTCTGAAGATATTGCAGAAGAAGATCATAGGAATACTGCAGTTGGAGAAGCTAAGAGTTAGCATCATCTGCAATGATCCCAACAGCTATTAACTCTTTAATAGAAATACCCATCAATCAAGAAAAGCAATCACAAATCAAAGATAACTATCTGATATAAAAAAGACACGACTCTGAAAGGTTGTGGTAGAATATGCCCCCAATTCAAGATAACAAGGCTTCAGCATAGACTAGTATAGAAGTTTTGGGAGTTTCATAGTCAGATCATTTCAGCTAAGGGCGCCATGTAGAAAGCAAAACAGCAAACCAGCCTTGACCTCAACCTAAAGATTTTAAAAATCCAGCAGAGTAGGGCTTCCAAGCTAATGAAAAGCGACCACACTATTGCTCTTGCCCTTGACAAACAACTCCCTACAGAAAGAGGGTGACACCTAGAACTGGTAACTTGAATCACACGAGTCTACTACAGGATTTACGATGCTTAAGCCAAATTACTAAAATCTACTAAATGCAACTTTTTCAACAGTAAGGACGTAGGACTATAAGGGTGCAACCGTAATAATAATGATCTGTGGGTTTTACTACACAAGAGTTTTCACGGAAAACTAGTACAAAGAGTGACTCATTGGAAGTTATGACATGCATCTGAAAGAAACATTTTTAACAATTTATAACATAAGAAGTATGTGGAATGGCGAAAAAGTATGAGTTATTTGCTAATAACATACTTCTGCATCAACCTAGAGCAGCTAAATGGTTTGAAATCAAGAAAGAATGCACCTGTCAACAATATTGAAGAAATATATGGGTAACATATCAAAGTTCAATGCAAGAATCCAAAATTTTAAAGTCTTTTGGACAAAAATTGCAAAAATGTGCAAAGATATATCTTGACGTCGAATAGATAATGCAACTTTCATCGACTAATAGAACAGTAACAGGTCAATAAGAGAAAAAAAGTAATGCATGATGGCACCTCACATAATTTAATTTTAACTTTGCTCTGCCGTAGAGTACGAGCCAATTCCATCTCCTGAGAGGTAATGACATATGATGAAATAACCAAAATTAACATTGCTGGAGGATAGTAATATACAAAAATATGAAATATAGGACACAAAAGTAGAACCTCCAAATGTGAGGGAGAAAGGATGCCTTCCAACTTTTGAAGATCCCGCAAATGCATTAGTTCATGATCTTCACGAAATGTATGGAAAAATGTCCGAGCTGAATAATGTTCACAGCAATATTTTCAACAATAAACTAAATGTAAAATACTACATAAACAATCAATTACATGCGAACAAATTCTGAGAAGTAATTTGAAACCAAGTTAAAAATGTACCTTCCTGCATATGTCCTCCTGCCACTAGATCCATGAAGCAGTGTATAAAAACAGGATAGAGCACTCGAAGTAGTTCATGCTGCAGAGTTTAAAGCGAAACACCTAATTATAATTGTAAAGCAAAATTTATAATACAAAAGAATCTTAAAAAGATAAGATTAGTAGTAAAAGCTAATTAAAGCAAAATAATTACCATATATCATAAACCCTGGAAATGCATAAAAGACAGTTATTTCATGTTTCGGCAGGAACAGAGCTAAGTTTTGATTAAGCCTTCCCCTTAACCTTTACTGAACCATTATGTAAAACTTTTTAAATATAAATTTACATATATACAATGTTATGTGTTAATTAACATAGGAACGACCAGCGATGATCAAATCATATTGGCCACGATAAACCAAATAATCATAAGACCATGGAGAACGAAACTTGCGTTTCTCATTATTATGAGGGGTTACCTTGTACAAATCTAGTGAACTGTACGCCCATGATCTCAGTTTGCTGTAACCATCATGGTACCGCACTGGATTGTTCTCTAATCTGTCAAAAGTGTATAAGAATATATGCCAATAAGAACTGTCAGAAATAATCTGTAGATTGACTAGTATTCTGTGCTTTTGCACATAACTATCTGAAGTAGCCAACAGATTTCCTGCGATTACTCACTACAAGATAAAAGAAAATATAGTAAACTGAAAAAGTAACATGGTGCGGCAATTATTTAACAAAAAAGAAAAATAAAGGTTCCGTAAATCCACATGAGTCTTGGCAGCTCGGCAGCACATAGGTTTGCGGCCATGCCCTATAGATAGGTAAGTATTATTCCCCAAACATTTTACTGTTCTCTAAATCAAATCATCTACCGAAAATTCGCCCTAACTTCATCTTTGATAAGGTTAAAACCCAACTCAAGCTGCTCACAAACCAGTTAGCAACCTGCTGACGCTGAAGTACCTAAATTTACTAAATTCAAATCAAATCCCTTTCCCCACTTAAAAACATGCATTTGCCAAGTACCAAGCAAATACAAGCTTTTGAAGGAAGCAACAAGCATAAAAGCTCGTATGGAATTATAATAGAAGAACATATAGAATTGTCGCCAAAATACAGCACATAGAACTTGTATTAGAAAATTTTCATTTTCGATGACGAAATCATGGATAAAAAAGGGGCGGAAAAAAGTAAAAACACACAATTTTACATGGTAATAGTACAAAAAGCCTGGTAAACCTTCCCGCTCTCTGTACAACAACTATGAGCTAAAGACAATACATTCAAATTAAACAAAAAGTTTACATATTTTCTACAAAATTACCATAGATTACCAAAATTTACCAGCTTAAATGCTCGAGAATCAGCATAATTAACTAAAACAAGTTGACGAAACTACAGTTAGCAAGACAAACCAAACAAAGATCGACCTTTTTCGTTAGTTCGTATCTCATGCTGAATCCTTAATCAACTTCAGTTACTTGATTGGGATTCTAAGTAAAAAGAGGAAGGGATTCGCCCAAATTAACAAATAATATTACCTCAAACGCTCTTAATTTAGCATAGTCAACTAGACCAAGCTGAAGACATTACTTAAAACCAAACATTTATCAAACAAAAATCTTTCTTTTTTTCTAATGTGCATCTCCTACTAGTCCCCGATCAACTTGAGTTACTTCATCGGGGATTCTAACAAAGAAAACCGAAGGGCGTCGAGCGAATCCAAACCTAGTGAGTCCGAGATCGCTGTGGGAAGAGGTGGAGAGGCGATTCTGATCCCGAAGCGCGAGGTCGCTGAGTTTGAAGCCCTTCTTCCTCAAGTACGCGTGCACCGCTTTCTCGAGCTCCTCCTCCTCCATTGTGGGGATCGGAGAGAGAAGCGAAACCTTCGCTAGGGTTTGAGATTGGGGGAGATCCCTTTGTACTTTTTCTAGGGTTTATAGCCGCGGCCCCGTATGCGCTAATTAAGCGAGGGGATGATACGAAAGGGGGCGAGTAGAGACGAACATCTCTGTTTGCAAAATGTCGGGTCTGTTTTGTAACTCGGTTGAACGGGTCCGGTTCGACCGGTTGGACCGTGAACCGATTGCTCATCCGGTTCACTTAATTCAGTGCATTTTATATATTGTATAAATATTTATTTATACAATATATAAAATATTTAATAATTTTTATTTCTTATATTTTCATCCAACGGTATAGATTTTTAAAATCCGCTGGGTTCATATTCGAGTTTTGAGTTTTTGGTCGGATATGGATATGGTATGAATTTTTAAAATCCGTCGGGTTCGAATCCGGGTTTGAATTTTAATTTAATTATCGGGTTAGAATTTTTGAAAAAAGAAAGAAAATGAATACACACCGGCTCCGGCCCTGCCCGCATGGCATTGACGTGGCGCATGCATGACAAACTCAGCACCATTTTTACAAATTAAATTTTGACATAATTATTTTTAAAATAAAAATTAGTCAGAGAGCTAAATACAAAAAAAAAAAAAAAAAAAAAAGTCATTTGAGAATATGTGAGACTTTTTAAAGCTAGAGTACTAAAAAAAAAAGTGTCTCAATTACTTCGCAATTTAAAATTTAACACAAAATATAAAATTTAAAATTTAAAATTTAAAACTTGATACATCTCTGGAGTAAGAGAGCTCAAGAAAGCTGAATTTTTTTTTTCTCTAGTTAGAGTGGTAGAGTGGGATGTAGTTTTACTCCATTTTTTGGAATGTATAATATAACTATGCTCCAACAATTACATATTTCTCTTCTTTTTTTTCTCCCAAACACTTCACAGGATATTTTTTTTTGGGGCAATTGCTTATATACGAAAAGCTTTCCGATTTTCCGATTTACCCTCTTAGAAGGCTAATATCAAAATATCCCTCCTACGCTCCAACCTATTTCTAATATACCTTTAGAGTTAAAATCATAAGAACTCTATTATCTCTCAAAATTACTATTTTGCTCTTTCCAAATATATCATTCTACCATCACTGTCTTTCTTATTTGCCCTTAGGTACCGCTTTGGTTATGATAAGCAAAAAGTGGCTATTCGAGGGATAGGTATAAATTGAGGATAAGTTTTAATTAAATCAATTTTCAATTGGATGAAAATTGGGTTATTCCCGGAATAAAAAAATAGCGTTTGGTAGGTAAGATAGAATAAGAAAAGTAGTGAAATTTAAAATCTTAAGTTTTAAATTTAAAATTTTTAATTTTAAATTTAAAACTTTAAATTTAAGATCAAATTTAAATTTGAAAATAATAAAATATCAAAATTTTAAATTTAAAAAATTTAAAATATTAAAATTTAAATTTATAATTTATAATTATAAAATTTAATTTTGAAATTATAAATTTAAATTTTTAAAAATTTAAATTTTAAATTTTTAAAATTTTAAAATAAGAATAGAGGTGGGAACAATTAATTAAAATAAATTTTTAAAAATTCTACTCAAACTTAAATTTAATAAAAATAATTTATTATAATATTTAAATATAATTTATTATAATATTTAAATAGAAATAATATGTATTAATATAGTACAATTAAAAATTTTATAATAAAAATAATTTATTATAATATGTAACCTATTATATTTATATAATTTAATTTTAATTTAATTTATAATTTTAATTAAGTTTGAAATTAAGCATTGGAATAGCGCTATTCCACCAAAATGGTGGAATAAGAAAAACTTGCTATTCCGGAATAATCGGGAATAGCAAGCTTTGACCGGGATAAAATATCCCGGCCAAATTTCGCCCCGTTTGGCAGAATAGCGGGGATAAATGTAGTTATCCCCGCTTATCACCCCAACCAAACGGGGCCTTAAAGTCAGGGGCACAAAAAGTATTTCGACTTTTGATCTTTTCCAATATACCCCTCTACCGTCACCAACCTTTCTTATTTGCCCTTAAGTTAAGGGCAAAATTGGTATTTTAATTTTTTTAAACTGTGGTAGATATTTAACTCACGTTTAACCCGCATTAACTTAACAGAGATAATCATGTATTTTGCAATAACGTGGAACGATGAAGGCATTTTAGAAAGAAAAAAAAATAGATCGTATATTTTCGCATTTACGATGAGTATATAGGCAATTATCCCTTTTTTTTTTACCGGTATAGTATAGTTTAACTATGCTACGTGTTTAGGGGATCAGAGGAATGTTAATTTTATCTAAATCTCCAATTCAACTACTAAAGAAATAGCCAAGGTATGTTCGGCCCTGAAGGGCAGGAGAGCTGACCTTAGGGTAAGTTTGTTTCAGCCGAACTCATGGTCGAACTTTCGAGCTTGTTTAATTTGCTAGCACTCTTGTTTGGAACGTGCCGGCAGAATGGGAATCTCGCAAAAAAAAAACAGTTTAATGAGGGAGAAACTGCAAGTTTCAGAAACTAGCCTTCACGCCGGAAGGGTATGAACCGAACAGACTGGAGATGAGCAGTGGTCTGGCAGCAGCAAGCAATTCAGCACCGTGGTGGCCACATTTCAGATGAAACAGAGAGTTTGAAACAGCTTTCAATGTCGACATGAACAAAATTTACACTTAAGACGATAAAAGATTGAAACAAAAGATCAAACTTCTCGCATATTTGTTAACAACGAGATGGGAACTAACCGCAAACATAAAACTCGACGCGTAATGCAACAAGCAAGTGGGGTTTCGAACCACGGCCGTACGGACCAATTTGCCAATAAAATTTATCGGCACGAGCGGCCACCACCAAGCTGAACATGGCAGCAATGCACGGAAGAACGAACTTACCAAACATTTCCGATGGAACTACGACACAAACGGAAATGATAGCAATGCAAATACCAACGCCGATCAACAGTACAACCCTCGAATAAACCAATCACCAATCTTATTGCAACAAAGTATAGGCAATATAGAAGTACCTCAGGGGCAGAGCAGGGGGGAAAAGGCCAACATCTACAGGAGTTTTGCACACAAATTCGAACATAAAAGTATAGACCATCTCAGCTGTTACATCCAAACACGGCTAAATACATAGGAACTCCACAGAATTAGTGATAATACAAACAGAGTCCGCTGAAGTTTAAGGCCTTCAAACAATTTAAGTCAGATCATCTTCCTCTTCTTCCTTAGCTTTTAGAGCATTCTTGCTTCTTAGTAAAAGAGTGGTTTTCCAGGGATCCTGCATCCGTTCAAACGGCGTGTTAGAAGGCAATACGATTACAAATCTGTCGGAGAAGTGCTTCAAATTGGGATCGAGGCATCACCCAAATTGCTTCTCACAAAGCCACGGGTAAACTCAAAAAGGGGCACGGTGGTGCAGCAAATTTTCACACCACTGCTTGGATTTAGTTTTTTGGACCTACTAGATGTCCCGAGATTGTTATTCAGGTTTTCTGTGAACCGCATTAAAATTTGGGTTCAAATCAGGCTCTGATCCTTTCTGGGTCAGATTTTGAACTAGAGTCAACATGAAACCCGACCCCAAACCCAAATACCAACAGAATTAACAAGTTTCGATCATATCTGAGCAAACACGATCAAGTAATAGAAGGGTACAATATTAACATCTTAAAAGATTGTTGAACATGCATTACACCAGCATAAATAAACAAGACAGTTTAGAGCATGCTTTTGCCAAGTCAAAACATACCAGTCGAGTCATGCTATCATACTCCTTGATGAAATCAGTGAATTTGGCAACATCTCCTTCATCCATAGAAGCTGCCAAATCCTGTTATATAATTACAAAACTCAATTAGCAAGAGTTAGTTCACATAAGAATCAATTGCTGTGGAGCACCAAATTGTTGTGAAATCCTATGCACAAGTTTGTAAAGAACTTCAAAGAAAACCACAGAAATTTTATATGGATCAAGAATCTTCACACTACTCGTACCACAAAAACAATAGCTTGATATTGAAAAGACTAGCACAAGATGCGCAAAAAATTGCAAGATTAAATAGTAGGTTGGATCTTACAGCTAGCAGTTTGTATTCTCTAGTGCCAGAAAAGGTTGGGTCAAGTTCCTGTAAAATGAATAATATGCAAATTCAGATTGCTGTGTTGGCAGATAATTCAAATATTTTGATTTTTTAAAGAATTTTGATAAATCGAACCTGATATCGCTCCAGTGCATTTGTAATTGCAACAACATCACCTTTGCAAAGTTGGCAGATACCAGCATTAAGGAGAATTCCTTTGACACTGTACTTCAGAAGACTGTTGTTGATTGATTGCCGTGCTATTGCTTCAAATATCTCAATTGCCTTTGGGTATCTGAAAAATTTCCCAACCATGTTAGCAATCCTAGTATACTTCAGCATATTAGTCTCAAAAATGCACTGAATATGCAATGTAAGAGGTTTCCATGATGAATTATATGTGAATCCAAGAGACCGAAAAATTACTACTTATAACAAAAGTCATAGTTGGGCCTAAGATTTAATCGTTTCCTTGTAGCAATTAAGACAACATCACAGGTCAAAGATTGGAAAAGGAAGAGTTAAAAGATAGTTCTACTTGTAATTTCTGAGACCATCAAGAAAAAGAACCACATGGATGCATACGAAAGTACCAATTCATCCATACACCTTAAAGAAACATAGAACTGGTTTAAGGGCTTAATAAGAGAAACCATTAACATTGGAAAGGAAATTTCAAGCTTTTTAGTCAGCTAATAACAAGAAGGAACCACAATTCCAAATACTCAGGTGTAATTTCGGAAAAGAAAGAGAACCAGACCAGAGAGTATACAATAATCAACCAGAAGAAAATACAAGAATAGTAACAATAATCAACAACAACATGAATTGTAAATTGCAGCATCTTAAGTATGAGCAGCATATATATGCCCCACACCCACAGTGCACTACAACAAATCAAAGTGCATCACAGTGTTGAATAATTCATGAAGCTGAGTTAAACTCCTGCTTTCTCTCACTTGAGCTCACATCAACAAGAGCAAAAGCCATTGGATATAAATAACTGACTGAATATAACAAGGAATGAGAAATGGGTTTACTGCAAGTTTTATTTGCAAATAAATAGCATGATGTGAATAATAGAACTAGAACCATAAAACAACATAACAGGGATCCATGAGCGTGTATGCAGATTCCAATTCATGGAACTTACTGCTCTAAAAAGAAGTGATTTGATTTTTCGATACGACAGTCAGATTTTTAAAATCGCTGCATGCATATACAATATTTAAGTAAATGATGTCATTCTTACTGTTCCAGCTGTGCAGAAAATTCTGCAACCTTCTGCTTGCACTGGTTTGCAGAAGTCGTCACTTCTTCACTCTGGAAAAGATCGGCAGCCCGTTCATAGAAATCTATAGCCTTTTCTAAATCCTGTTCCTGCTGGTATAACTCACCAAGCTCCTGCAAAATGAAATTTACGATGTTACCCAGGCAACATTTCTCAAAAAGCAGTCTGCAAGTACAGGTTTTTGTAGGCCACATATATATATATATATATGTATGACACAACCATCCCTTCTACAAACATATAGCAGCCATTTCAAAAGAGCCACATTCATCTGGGGTGGGAGAGAATAACAAATGATGAAAATATGGCTTGCTTACCAAACATAACTAGTTGTAAATCTGATATATATTAATTGGTATATAATACGAGTATAGTACAAACTGTTTTTTTCTTTTAAGGAGAGAATACCTTGCAGTATCTTGCAGCCATGTTCAATCTGCCAATCTCTAAGAAAAGGTTAACAGCCTGGTTCAAAGCCTGTGCAGCATCTGCAGATAAGGGATATTGCATGGCAAAAAAGACAATTAAAATGCTGAAACATGAAAAGAATTTCAAAACAAAATGCAAATCCTCAAGCACAAAAACTCGCAGTGAAAGAAAAGGTAATTTGGCACTGCTGAAAAAAAAAAGTGATCTAAAAGTCCGACAGAAGATAAAAGAAATTCTTAAACATTAGTACCTTTAGGTGAGATTTTCTTATAACAATTTGAAGCATCCACATAAGCTGAGGCGGCTTCATGTTTGCTCTCTAACTGCCAGTTGAGAAACAAGATTTGGGTTCTAATCATGCTTATAACAATAAATTCAGATATCTCAAGGTGTAATGGAATGTACCTTCAAATGACAGTTAGCAAGTTTGATATATATTGCTCCAGCCCTCTCCCCTGCAACACCAACGACAGATAGGTAAGCCTAAAAGAACATGTTCAAACAATCCTTTAGTTGCAAAGATTGTCGAAATTGACTTCAATTAATCGACAAGAAATTCATCGTCTACTGCATCATAAGCAAATAGGCCGTTGAAGAGTAGTTAGATACTGCCAAGGAGTGAATGTCAAGACACAGCTATGAAAAAATGATACGATATACATAAATCTCGGACAATGGAAGAAAAATACCATTTGATAAAAATACAAGTGGGTGATTGCAACATACTAATAGCAGAGCATATAAAATACTAGGACGAGCCAGAGATCTCGTAGTCCAGAAGCATGCAATGATAATTAACCACATTTCCAGATACAATAACATATCAATCTTCGAGAAGGCGGTGAAATGATCTCTCACTATAACTTTAACATGCTAGAATCCCTATCAATCTTCGAGAAAGCGGTGAAATGATCTCCCACTATAACTTTAACATGCTAGAATCCCTATCGTTCATCGTAATTTCCGCATGCAACAAGAATTTTTAGCTCCACACATAAATCAATCTCCACTGTCCTATCATTCCAATCAAATTTTAAGCAAGACCCTGGTACGTTCCCCATAATTTCCCAATTAGGGTTTGATTTCGAACATTTTCCGATCTAGAAAGAGGTGTTTCTGCAAATTCCTAAAGGGCTTGTTTAAGATTAGTTCCCTTATTTCGAACAAATTCAAATTATGCCTGCATATCCTCTTTAATAACAGCTGAATCACATAAGCCCCCTTTTCTAATTCTATCTCTATTTCTCTCTTTACGAGCTCCGATCCTCTCAAAGCGATCAAATTATCCGCATCAACACGATCAAACCCTATCAGATCCGCGCAAAACAATGCAATCGAATCCGATCCGACCACGCCAAAGATCAAAAGCATGCGATCGAAACGCCGAGTTCACCGATCAACGAAGCGCAAACAGATCGAAATCAACACAAATTGGAGAGGAAAAAAAAAATAAAAGGGGGTAGGGGGATCTCGATTACAATTTTTGGCGAGCTTGAAGGAGTTCCCGGCCTTGTCGAAGAGATCGGCGGCGTCCTCGTACTTGGATCCGAAGAGGCCCCACCCCGTGAGCTTCTTCTCCGCCTTCTTCTCGAAGTCGTCGCCCCGCGCCTCGTGATCCGCCATTGCCGACCCCTCCCCGTCCTCTCTCGATCTTCGCCGCAAAGGTTTTACGAGTCTTTTCCCTTCTCTTCTCTTCTTTTCTCTCTCTCTCTCTCTTCCTCGGCGTGAAATGAGAGAGAGATTATAGAAAGGGAAAAAGTGAACAGAAAAAATAAATAAATAAATTTTAAATACCACTCCGCTAATTTCATACTGGCTTACTTTAAGATTCTATAATTTAAAATATGGATAATTGTCTATAAACCGCTAGATGTTTGAAAATATTCGATTTATTCTTTTTTTTTCTTAAATATCTCTCGTATGTTACACCATTATTGTAAAATATTACTACGCTTATCTCCGTTAAGTTTACTTGGGTTAAACGTGAATTAAATATCAACTACAAAAGGCAAATAAGAAATGTTAGATGATAGATGGATATATTGGAAAAGACTAAAAGTCAAAATATATTTTGTGCCCCTAACTTTAAAGACAAATAAGAAAGACAATGATAGTGGAAGAGTATATTTGAAATAGCAAAATAGTATTTTTACAAAGATGACAAGAGTTAATTAACATATTTTAACTCTGTATGATATTGTAAATAAGTTGTAATGTAGCGAGGGTATTTTCAATAATAGCCTTCTAAAAGAGGTAAATCGAAAGTCGGAAACTTTTGAGGTTATATAAGCAATTGCCCCTTTAAAATATATCAAGTTAAGATCATGCAAAGATTATTTTTATTTTTTATCAATTTTTTTATAAATATTTTATTAAATTATATATATAAAAAAATTGAGATACCTCATTTAGATTTATGGAATATTCACTTTAATATATTTTAGTTTTATCTTTGTCACTTATTTAACGAAAAAAAATAATAAAATCGATAATAAAAAGAAAAAAAATTGAGAGAAAACAAAATTACATTATTGGTCCTCAATGTTTGCACTTTGTTTTACTTGAGTTTTTAATTTTTACAATCAAGTCCTCAATCAGCCTCTTAATTTTATTATAATTATGTCTCAATCATTAAAAAAATAAGTTAAAGTTAATAGACACAGCTTCGTTTTTTTTTGCATATCAATTTTGGTTCCTAAAATTTACATATTATTTACTTTAGTCTTCAAAAATAAAAATTCAAAATTAATATTAAAATTAAATTAAAAACTAATCAAAAATTAGAATTTTGAATTTGAATTTAAAATTACAATTTTGACTTAAAGCTGCATTAAAATTTTGAATTAAAATTCAAAATTTTGAATTCAAACTTAAAATTTTGATTTTAATTTTGATATTTAGGCATTAGTAGATTTTTTAAGTTTTAGTATAAATACGACACTTTTTCAAAAGTGTTCCAAACATGATCCCTATAATCTAATTCTCATTGTAGTGAAAATTTGTATTTTATATGTAAAAATAATAGTTTAATATGCCCTCTAAAACTTTAAAATAGACCAAAATACTCTTATTTATTTGAAAAAATCCTTTTAAATATTCCCTTGTCCTTTTAAAAGGATTTACCATTGGGATTGAATTTTTAAAAGAATATTTTAAAAAATGCGATATAAAATTTAAAAACTTTTAAATAATAATAAATATATAAGGTAAAGCCTCTTTTATGCACATTGAACTTCCCATTGACACATAAATAAACATCCAATAAATTAATTTCTGATTATGAGATCCCTGCAAATGGAGTTAATTTCCAGGGTACGGTGCATGGTGCACCGGGTGCATGCAATAATTCTAAGCTTGTGTTAGATGAGAATACAGTGTATCGGCATTTTTTCCACGTTGGATGTGTTGAAGGAACCATCACCACCGTCCATAGGTCTAGTAATGGAAATGAGTTAAGGCTCTAAAATAAATGCTAGGATTAGCATCCGGGTAGTGGCGCATGCGGATGCGTGTGATTCAACTACCGCCGTCGAAAACGCGATAATCGATCCTCACTGTCCAAAAGTGAGCAGCTTGGTAAATTGCACCTTAAACCCCTGAACTTTTACCAGAGTTTTGTTAGTATTAATTTTAAAAGAGTGATTTAAAACTTCAATTTAACTCATGAGCAGCTTTCTGGACAACCCAACGCTCTATCGGTCTTGTTTGGAAGTTCGTGCTTAAATTTTTACATGTGAGACTTAGTCCCATATTAGAAACCAAAGCTTATTGTTGCCCTTTATATACTACTTTATTCTGAAGTTAGTTACTTGGGAGAATATGAGAATAAAACTCTCAACTAAACACATGGACGCATGCATGGTATGAGCTAGGTCCGGCGAACAGAGGCACGCACGGCCCTGACTATTTTGTTCATTTTTTTTTTTTGAAATTTTTTTTTTGAAACTTAATGATTGGCTTACATCGGTAAGAGCTCAAATCATAGCTTACTTTGGTAAGGGCTCAAATCCGATCTTATCCAGATTTGGTCCAATCTCGGTAAAGGCCAACGGCTTGCCCGAGCAAGAGTCATTGGACCCTATCGTTGGACCTTACCTGAACATAACCTATATACAGAGGTTAGGGTGCACTTGAACAGAAGAGGAGCTCAACCTGAGCTTCACCTCTTGATCATCTTCTTCCACCGCTTCTCTATGCACTAAGCTTCATCTCTTTTCATACTAAGTTTCATTTATTTCTACAGCAAGCTTTTTATATTTTGCTGGATCTCCTAAAGCCTACTGGGTTTGTGTTGCGTCGCTAAGAGTGATTGCCGGAGTCTCGCACGTAGAGGGACAATCTCGCTTTTAGGATAGTACTTTCGCACGGGTTGACTCACGGACCTCACCTATTCTCTTCTTAATATTTACTCATTGATTCATATATGCATTTTAAAATACTTATTAAAACTTTGTGTTTCAGAATATTTTCGAAAGGATATATTTTTTACTAAAAATTTAGAAAGAATTTTTCCAACAAGTTTACTTAAACATTTTGAGTTTGACATTGAAGGTCTTAAACTTTCAAATTTGCTGTAGGCTTATTTTTACAACTAACATAAATTATTGCCTACACCCAGCGCACATTATTTTCCCACACAATTCATACATCCCTCTTTAAACTTTCATCTCATGTTCCATTCCTACCTCCTTTTAAATTGTGGCATTTTTTTAATTTAAAAGTTTGAATTTTTTTTTTTTTTTTTTTTTGAGAAATAGGTAACATGCTACCCGCTTCATTTATTTCATTTAGAAATAAACTTAGCTGGAAATATAAATTAACTAGAATTCGAACTTGGGATCTCAGGTATTAACCATAAAGCCCTTTGCCGCTTGAACTAAATATATGAGAGCAATGACGGATTTTTTGTGCATAAATATACGCTTGATGAATTGAGAAGGGCCGGGCTGGTGTTTCTTCGATGTTAATAGATTTATGGATTAGTAGACTTATGGGTTGATAAGAAATATTATGGATTGAGAAGGTTAACTAATAATTTTAAAAGCTCGAGCTGAAGAAACGAACACACCCATCAAATAGATTAACCCAGCCTAACCTGATTTTCTCCCGAATATATAACCTATTTCCACCAATAACCCGGCATCGATCATTGGTTTTGATAGCACTTTTGGTTCGAAATCACAAATTGATAATTTTAAAAGATCAAGTTGAAAGAAAAAAAAAAAAAAGCACCCATCAGATTTAGACTTGCGTTACGTGCGGTGAGAAAGTACATTGGAAAAATACCCCGTTTGTTTCCGTAATATTGCGTTCCGCATATCGCGATGAGTCGATTACGATATATTTTCTGAAGCATATCCCTATATGCTTTTTCTACAACTCCATTTTATCTAATAACGTTAGATAGACCTCAATACCAAACTAAGCCTTAAAGTGTAAAGATGCACGGTGCTTATGGGCTCAATTGTCGCTCGGCCCAATTAAACTTTCACGCAGAACATTAGTTCTTCTTCGGCCAACAAATATAAGATGATTATAGCAGCAGCAGCATCCGGATAGTTCTTCGGTGATTCTACTATCATTTATTTAGATATCATTAAAGAGAGAATTTTCAGAATGATGGTTTTGAATCTTTTAGACCCTTTAAACCATGATTAGTCAAATTTGTCCAAGCGTGAAAGAACAATTAGAAATAAATCCATTGCTGAAACCAGTCAAAACATACAACAATATTTAATCAATCTTTCTTTTCTTTTCCTTTTATTTGATAGGGGTTAAATCCCCAATTCCTCTTACGAATTAGAAATTAAGTAACAACACAGATATAATATACATCCAACAGTTAAAGACCACGGATAAATTAAGAAAGATACCAATTAAGCAGCAGAAACCTGAGTTTCTGACTCCGCCCACATTATGAACTTAGCAGCAGGCCGGAGCTCATCACGGCAGAACGGTGTCACCTGAAAAACTTCGACTGCAGCTGCCGCCGCTGCTGCCGCGATCGTCGCCCTAGCCCTCGCCACTCTCTCCAGCGTAGAAACCACTCCCCTCGTCCTCTCCTTCTTCGCGGCCGCCCTCATCTCTTCCTCCTCCTCCCCGCCGCTCTCCACGAAAAGCGGCGACAGGTCGAATCCCTCCGACAGCCCAATCAAATGAAACGCGTTCATCGTCGCCGCCGCCTCCTCCGCCGCCTCCTTCCTCTTTTTCTCGGTGGATTGCGCCAAACCTCGCGGGATCATCGGGCAGTTCTTGAGCCACGGCGTCTCCGCAAGCTTCGCGATCGTCGTCCTGCTGTCGGGATCGGGATCGAGCAAGCCTGTCAGCACCCTCCGCGCGTCGGCGGAGAGCCACGGCGGGCAGCGGAAGTCGCCTCTCAGCATCTTCTTATGCATGCGAATGATGTCGTCGTCCGGAAATGGCAGAAAGCCCGCGAGAAGCACGTAGAGGACGACGCCGCACGACCAGGCGTCGGCCTTCCGCCCGTCGTATCCTCTCTTCCGCAGGACTTCTGGAGCGGTGTAGGCCGGCGTGCCGCAGGTGGTGGTGCGCAGGAGGAGGCGGTCGGCGAGGGGGGCGCTGAGGCCGAAGTCTGCCACCTTGAGGGTGGGGAGGGGGCTGCCGTCGACGTCGGGGAGGAGGAGGAGGTTCTCGGGCTTGAGGTCGCGGTGGCAGACGCCGCGGGGGTGGCAGAAGGCGACGGCGGAGACCAGCTGGCGGAAGAAGTGGCGGGCGGCGTCCTCGCGCAGGCGGCCGCCGGCGGCGATGCGGGAGAAGAGGTCGCCGCCGCCGGCGAGCTCCATGGCGAGGTAGATCTTCGAGCGGGTCGCCATGACGTCGTACAGCTCCAGCACGTTCGGGTGGCGGACCGTCTTCATCGCCGAGATCGCGCGCATCGGCTGCTCCGCCATGCCGTATTGCAGAATCTGTAAATTTTTTTTTTTTTTTAAAAAAAAAGAAAATACAATCAATTCTCTGTTTTATTTATTTTGAAATAATTTTTTTTTGAATAATTATATATATACTCTTCGTACGTTTGAAAATATTCGATGTACCTTGTTCTTGTGGATGACTTTGATAGCGACGGTGCGGCCAGAGCGGAGGTCGCGGGCGCGGTGGACCTTCGCGAAGGTGCCGCGGCCGAGGACACGGCCGAGCTCGTAGCGCCCGCTGAGGACGCCACCGCCACCGCCGCAGCATCGGGACGAGGGGGAGGATGCGACCACCCCCGCCGCCTCCGCCGCCGCCGCCTCCTCGGGCTCCTTCATGCCGATGTGTTGTACGTACGTCGATCAATTAATTAATCTCCACGGGACGATCAGCAGAGAAGTACAGCAGTGATCGATCGAATTTGAGGATGACGAGTGATTAAGTAACTACTACTGCTACGCAACTGGAGCAAGAAACGGATGGCCAGAGCGGCACGTGCGCCTCGCATGCTCGGTTCGTCGCTGACGTCAGCGAGCGTCATGGCGCATTCCCTTGAAGGAGCGCAGATATATATATATATATAGAGAGAGAGAGAGAGAGAGAGAGAGAGAGAGATGCGTTTTGAGACTCGGAAGAGCGAAGGGAAATTGTGGGGGAACGAACAGAGAGGGGGACAATGCCTGTTTGTGTTCCTTGGTTTGGGGGTGTATATATAGATGGAGAGGCTGTGGAAAGTGTATTTACCATTTTGCCCCTTCATCCACTCAGAATTTCTGCATGTTTGTTTGCCCAAGTGGAGAAAGTTCTTTTCCACTGTAAACATAACGAATAACAAATATATTCTACATTTTTCTTGGTCGACAAAAGATTTCATGATTTAGATCCGAGATTCGAGTCGAATCCTACTGATTCACATTTTCTAAGTTTATTTCTTAAAAGAAATAAACGAAGCGGATCTCTCAAAAAAAAAAAAACAAATATATTCCACCGACCGTCTATAGAGTAAGTGGAAAAGAGTTTGGTGGTTGCCTGGTTAGTATCCGTGATCCAAGTTCGAATTCTAATTGATTTATATTTCTGGTTAAGTTTATTTTTAAATGATATAAACGAAACTTAGCGATATCTATCTCTCAAAAAAAATAAAAAAAATATATATTCCTACGAATTTTAATTTTTATATGTTATTTTTATAATACTTATGATATTTTCATATATGTTTCTATCATTATAATTTGTCAAAAAATTTTAGTTAACTGTAGATTAAATAGTTAATTCTGTTTAATTTTTGCCATTTTTATTATTCTTATATTATACTATTTTGATTTTTTGAGGAATATATTTATGATAACAAAATTGAAAATATGAACAGTTCTTTAATGATAACAAATCAGAAGAATATATTTGAAAATATTAAAATTTTTGTATGGACAACATATAAAAGTTGAATTTTATAAAAATATATATTTATTATTCACTATGTTTGCACGGATCTATAGAAAATTAATCCGACAATGAAATTCAAATTAGATTTATTGTTTTTGATAGATATTATTTATTTTATAAAAATTGAATTTCGATGGTCCAATTCATATATGATCTAGTCCAATTTTGAATTCTCAAAGTCCTTCCTCTTCTTCGTCTTGATCACTTTTCTTTTTTTTTTTAACCAAAATAATTTTTCAGTCCATTTTAATTTTCATTTTGATAATAATGAACCAAATATTTTTCGATGATTCACCATTTTGCTTTTCATAACAATGCAATTCAATTCAATTTTCATATTTATTTCAATCATCAACCAAATATGCTCTAAATCTCTATTGTTATTATTTGGAATTCGTAGTAAATTAAGTTCTTAAGTAATAGGTGTTGAAGTCCAGTGTGGAAGAGAAAGAAATTAAAAAATCAATAAAAAAAATTAACTATTGTGACTCCTTCATTTTAACCCTCTTATATGGTAATATAAAAATTTTCAGTAAAATAAATGCAACTAAAAACTTATTTTTAATCCATAAATCAATTACGAGCAAACAAATATGACTATAGCTGAACCGTCACAAACACGCACTTGCGCACGTACACGTGCACGCAAAAGAAAAAAGAAAAAGAAAAATTAATAGCGTCATCGGCCCGATAAAGAAGGAAACACTTGTTAGCAAATAAGCCGCAGATACTAAAAGCGAAAAAATTTTCTCTTGTACCATGAAAAACGTGATCTTTAGATATAAAAGTTACCTTCGTTAGGGTTTGGATAATTTCATTAGCTCATTAAAATATTTTTTGAGTCAATGATGTTGTAAAACCTTAATAAAATTTTCAGTAAAATAAATGCAACTAAAAACTTATTTTTAATCCATAAATCAATTGCGAGCAAACAAATATGACCATAACAACGATACGGACACGCACTTGCGTACGTACACGTGCACATAAAAGAAAAAGAAAAAGAAAAAGTGATTAGTCATGGCTGACAGCAGTGAAACACTTGTTAACAAAGAAGTCGTGGAAATTAAAAGCGAAACGTTTTTCTCTCGTACCATGAAAATCGTGATCTTTAGACATAAAAGTTACCTTCATTAGGGTTCCGCATAATTTCATTGGCTCTTTAAAATATTTTTTGAGTCAATGATGTAGTAAAACCTTAATAAAATATTTTAATACAGCGGCCAAATGCTTATCTAGATAATAATTTTGCATTAAAATATGCTAATGCTTATCACAACAAAATAAGCTAGAGGACCAAAATTTGCAAAATTTTGAAATTTTTTTGGTACAATTTTTTACATGTTTTGAATTGTACGGAATAGACGGTGATTGGGGGTGGATGAAAGGTTCAAATATTAGTTAATTAATTAACAAATGAAGGATCTCGTGATTTACAGTGATGTGTAAAGAATAATAGTTTGGACCACGAAATCTCTAAAATGTGTTATATGTGACTAACCTTGCAAATCTTACTTTACAAAATCAAGTACTTATTTTTCTCTAAATCGAATATAATAATTTCAAAATTTTGAAAATTAATTTTTGGCATAATTGTTTGATAAAAGCGTACTGAACTTATCTGAACTATGGACCATTCTGAATCGACTATCTACCTTCTATAATTTTGATCTTGCTATCCAACTTTTAAATCTGTTTGAAAATTATATGAATTTATAGATATGAAAATTATATGAAATTTATTGACTTAAATATATAAAGACAAACAATATATTTTAATTTTAACATTGAAATATTATTGACTCATCAAATCAAATCAAATAAATTGAAAGATTTGATAATAATAAAATTAAAAATTTAAAAGTTAGATAGCCCAATCAAATTTTCTTTTTTTGGATTGTACGGATGGATGGTGAGTGGGGGGGATGGGTCAAAGGTTGAAAAATATTAGTTTAATTAATTAATAATTAATTAACAAAGCGAGAGTCTCGTGATCTGCGCGGATGTATTGTCACGTGCGACGTAAGCGCTTTCGGTCAAATGAACGGCTCAGATTGGATCCTTTCGACACGTGGCGCGCTGCATCCCTTGATCAGTTGACCATTCTATTTAGAAAAATTCTGTTTTATTAAAAAAATTAATTTCTGGCCAAATTTATTTATTTTTTTAATCAAATTACACTAAATAATTAACTTTCATTATTTTCGCATAAAATAGATATATATTAATAATACTGTATCTTTATGAAGATATATTCGTTATATTCATAAGTTTTCGACCGTTAGATCTATTCTTTTGATCATTTTTCATCTATTAAATTAGACTATTCAACCAACCACAGGACCACTATCAACTTAATCGGGGGCCACTCTCATCCTAACCGCATATTCTTTAATCCAACGATCGAAAATTTATAAGATAAAGGGGTTTATACTCATAAGATTATAGCAACTCTAGTCATATTAAGAGTTATTATTTAGTTTTACCATATAATACACATACATAATGGTAAGATTAAGCGCTATCGCTTTAAACTTGTTTGAAAAAATAATATTTTTTCTAAAAAAAATTAGAAGATAAGATTGGAAAACAAATATTTATAGTAAAATTTTATTCATTCCACCCTAGATAATTATTTACTAGCTTGTTTTTCATTGGAAGAGATTATACACAATGTTTTTCTCGTCCATTATTTTTTTATCATCTCATGCAATATATTTTACAATTTATTTTAACTATCTGGCTATACTGTCTAATTTTATGTAGCTCCTAAATTAGCTATCGCATCATAAATATAAAATTTATTAAAAAATAATATAATTGATGAATCAGTTATGAAACATCATTATCCTCGATAGCGAAACAGAGTTAGTTAATAACGAAACCACTCTATTAATTAAAGAGCAAATTGAAGCTCAATTCATAAATTGTAGCAAATTAAAGTCTAATGAGTTACTATATATACCATTTTTTTATATAGTTTACCTTTTTTAATTGATAAAGAACAATGCTTAATTAGTGGTTTAATTAGATAACCAATTAAATTAGACAAACACTTTTATATAGTATATATAATATATATATATACTTTATAAAGCATGCATGCATGTGAGTATCATAATTTGCTCTCGAATCTTCGATTTACTCCTGAGTTGGATTATTCCATCAAACTCACTTGGATAATCATGTACGTTTTATTTATTTATTCACTAATTGGTAGGCTTAGGATAATGACCAAATTGTTTAATCAGTTTTTTTTTTTTTGTATGAATAAATTAGGATTAGTACAAAGAAATAATTGCTACGTAGGTGACACATGGATCGATCACAACGGGGCATATTTTACGTAATTATAATTTATACATACTAAGTAATGTGTAGGCTAAAAGTGGGATTAGAAAATACTTTATTTGGATAATGACCCAATGATTTAATTACTATTTACATTATGTAGGTGACACGTGGGACAATCACAACACTGCATGAGTTTTTTTTTAGATTAAAAAAAAAAACTGATTAGTTCCATGAGAAAACTGATCGATCGGAAAAAGGGATAATATTTAATATAGCCTTCAAATTTTAAAAAATATATAATATTTTTCATTGACCAAAATATTTTTATTAATTTTTAAAATTTTTTTGAAATGTTTCTAAGCTCCTAACATTTATTAATTAATGAAGCAAAAATCCCTTGGAAAAATATAGGTTAGTTAATTTAGTGATTATCTAAAATAAAAGTAATCTCTCTTTAAAGCGCGCATTGCACTAATTAACTTTGTTCTAACTTGATCAGATTTACTGAATCCAACATGTTAGTATTATATTTCTTTTGGTATATGGATTTTACTTCGAGCTCAGAGCGATATTCAAATTTGAATTTTGTATATCAACCAACTGTTTTAAACAGCATGACGTAGAATATTCTAGGGTTAATTGCATATAGCAGCTTGTAAGTATATTGAATAGTAAATATATTCCTACAAAGTTCAGCTTAATTTCTTATGTTATACCTGCAAAACTTCAGTGATATTCATATTTATCTCTTTTGTTTGTTACCATTAAAAAGCTGTTTATTTTTTAATAACGGATAAGTGAAATGTCAAATTTTGTCATCACAAATAGGTCCCTCAAAAAGCTTCAACCGCTATAATCGTGCAGAAATGTCACCCCCAAAAATTTTCAATAGTCATCTTCTTTCTCATCTTCTTCCTCTTTAAAATCCAACCCAATCCACCGTTATTGCAATCTCTTCTCCCACTCATTTTCTCCCTTTTCTTTTAAGCAAAATAAAAAAAAAAAAATTATACAGAAAATTTAACGGAAAGCAACACACGTTTGATATGGACGAGCAACACACGTTGTAGATGAATAGGGACGGAGAAATTCTAGTTACAGATTAGTAACTAGCATAAAGGAGAGAGGAAGCGAGAGATAAAGAAGAAGATCAGTTCCTATTGCTAGGATTTTGATTGAGAGAAGAAGGTATAACATAAGGGGGATAAAAATATCAATTTACTTCACTGACTAATCAGAATTAAGTATTTTACCTATCGTCAACTAACTTTTTTTAACGGATTCTAGTGGCAAGGGCATATTTGAAAATATTAGGATTTTTGCAAAGATAGCGTAAGAAAAGTTAAACTTTATAGAGATATATTTACAATTCGCTATATTTACAGACAGCTATATGCATGCAATTACCCTGGAATCTATTAGTTTGAGTTTAGTGCATGCACCATGGGGTTGTTGTGAAGGGCTCATCAAGGGTCCACTCCCAACATGGACTTTTATAGATAACCTTCTTAGATCAAGGTGAGGGATTTTGTCTTATTATTAGTGTGACAAACATCTAACTAATTGATGGGGCCTAATCTCACCATTCTCGCTAAAATATTCCATGCATTACTATAGAAATCATAAGTAGCTTACAATATATAGGATATATTCTGTAACAGTGCAGAGCTAGGTGCTTTTAGAAGAAGCCACGACAGGCACATTTTTAAATTTTGCGATTTTTAATATTATTTATCTAACTATCGAGTGATCTCAAAGTATTCCAGCTCAAGTTAGAAGCACGAAAGTTTTGTTATTTTCAAAAGCATTACAGTTCAGCCATTTTATATTAATTGTAGCAGCATATAGGGGGCGTTTGGATTGACGTATTTGTTTTCTGGTTGTGTGGTGTTTGAGTTTCCTGAAGCGTGATTATTTTTCTCATTGCTTGCTTTGACTAACTCGTAATCGTCCGAAAGTAAATTCAATCACTTGTTGTTTGTTTTGATGTAACTTGGTCTTTGGTAAAATTAGTTTTTTGATTTCCGTTGTTTGTTTTGACGTAAGTAAGTGGATCCCATTATCTCCTAAATATAGCGAAATTTACCACTATAAAATTAAATCTATTATATAATTAAATTTTTTATTATTATTTAAAGATAATCTTAATTTATTATAAATAAGGTAATTCTAACACATTATAAAGAAAGTAGAGTTTAGGTTTTATTGTTTAATAAATTTTTTAGAGAAGGTTGAGTGTGGTGGAAGTCGAGTTCGGCACTTTAGAAGAGGAAGTCGAGAGTAGGTGAAGTGGAGCTCTAACGTAACTTGAGTTACATTATATTTTTCACTTACATCAAAACAAATAACGGAAGTGATGGAACTTGAGTTCCATCACTCCACTTACACCAAAACAAACAGGCCCATAGTTCGTGTAGCGCTCTTCGCATGTTTATGAATCTTTTACGTGATTCCATTTAGCATGCATGAAGTTACATTAGCACATACATATATACTTGAATAATGGAGAAAGGAAGAGAGACTGAAAAATTAAAAACCCTAATGATGTTTCTTGTTCCTCTTCATTGAAGCATTTGCCTCAACAATAGGAGAGAGTACATATATAAATCAAACCTCTTAGATTTATTATATATCACAATAATGAGTAGTATTCTATTGGGATTAATTGTCCTTTTTTTTATTTTAGTTTCATGAGTTGGTTGCATGCATCAGGAAAAGAATTATTCCACTAATTAAGCTCTACACGCAAAAATTAACCACCTAATCGATTCTTATTTTTTTTCATTTCTCTTTTATAATTTTCATATCCAAGGATCTCATGGAGAATAATGCTTTGTACAATTGATTGGAACTCATAAAGGATGAAGGATCCACCAAGGGTTCAACTATTTAAAAGCTTCTGATACTCCAAAAACTTAAGCTATTATTTTTTGACTTCCTTCGATCGGCTGTAAAACGGCTCTTGTATTTTAAAAGCTTAACCATTTAATGAGGAATATTTTTATAATTTATATATTTAACATTTTTTTTTTATGTCTGGGTTCAAGACTTTTTGTTAGGCGCATGATGTGGGATTGTTTTAAATGGGAGAAAATTTACGATAGCAAGAGTACGGGGTGACTCAAACTTAATACTTTTTATTCTCATACTATTAAACAATCGTCAGATTTCGATTGAGACAAATATCATTTACTTGGAAAAAAAATAAAAGAAAAAGATTTCTAGTAGTTTTCTATATGCCTATGCGCGCCATCTCAGTACTTAAATCTTTTTTTATTTGAGGGAGAGAGAAGGATAGTACGCTACCAGTTTGTTTCATTAAAACAAAAAAAAAACTAAGCCCAAGTAATTTTGGGTCGGGCTTTACTTATTCGATTGGGCCCACAACAAAGCCCAAAACGCTAATGTTGTTCTGGGTTGGGCTCAGGCCCAAATTAGTTGGGTCGGGTTATTTTGATTCGGCCGGAGTTAATGTGAGCTCGAGTCGAACTTGAGTTGTAAACCCGTTGGTCCCGCCGCAATCAACACTTTTTTGTATAGAGAAATTATCGCTTAGATATGATCTACCACATCAGTCGTAAACTATGCGAGATATGTCCTCCACCCTATAATTATAGCTGAACACTTAGGGCCAGTTTGGATGCACAGGAAAAAATCACCATGAAATTTATAAACTGTGGTTTTGGTCTAGATGAAATAGAGAATCCCGCAACTCTAAAAAATTCCATGGATTCAATTGCTATGGCTGTTTGGATGCACATTATGCAATTTAATGGATTTTTCTAAACTATAAAATTAAAAGTTAAAAGTTAAAATTTAAAATTTCAAAAAAAATTTAAAATTTAAAATTTGTTATGTGAAATGTGAAATTTTGAATTTTAATTTTTAAATTTTCAAATTTTTATAATTTGAAATTTAAAAATTATAAATTAAAAAATCTAAAAATCTAAATTTAATTTTTAAATTTTTAATTTTAAAATTTTTTAATAAAATTTAATATTTGAAAATAAAAATTTAGAATTTAGAATTTTAAATTTAAAATAAATTTAAAATTTAAAGTTTAAAATTTGTAATTTGAACTATGAGATTTGAAATTTGAAATTTAAAATTTAAGATTTAAAATTTAAAATTTAAGATTTAAAATTTGAAGTTTGAAATTTTAAATTTTAAATTTTATGTTTAAAATTTGATATTTGAAATTTAAAATTTGAATTTTGAAATTTAAAATTTAATAATTTAAATTTTAAAATTAAAAATAAATTTAAAATTTAAAGTTTAAAATTAGAAAATTTAAATTTTAAAATTTAAATTTTATATATAAAATTTTAAATTTTACATTTTAATTTCAAACATTTTAAAATTTTATATTTTAAAATTACAAATAAATATAAAAATTAAAGTTTAAAATTTGAAATTTGAACTATGAGATTTGAAATTTGAAATTTAAAATTTAATTTTAAAATTTTAAAATTTAAATTTTAAGTTTGAAATTTTTAATTTTAAATTTGATGTTTAAAATTTGATATTTGCAATTTAAAATATAAATTTAAAATATAAAATTAACTAAATTGAAAGATTAAATAGTAAAATTAAAATTATAAAAGATTGAATATGAATCAAAATAACTTAGCGCACAGAAAAATTATACACATTTGTAACACATTATATATAGTGTGAGGCTATCTGCTATCTAAGCTGAGCCTTCCGTGCTTCCACGTCATTTTCGATGACGCGGCTTTCGAATCGCTGATCGGCTCCATTAAACTTGATCTAGAGTATTTGAAGTATCTAGAAAATAAATTTTATAATTTTTCGATATCATTTGCCTAGTGATCGAAGGGCACAAAATCAAATAATTTTAATGGTCATAGTGAGCTTTGAAAGTTTAACGGTGTAGAAATATCCAAATTACATGAAATTTTGATAGAAAATTCTTTATACTATATAAAACAAGATCAATATCTTTGATCTAAATTTTTAATGCTATATTATCGCGATTTGTAAGATTTTTATCTTCAGCCGTTGATTTTTAGCCCATTCGTTCGCTAGACAAATAATATCCAACAATCGCAAAATTTCTTTTCTCGGTACTTCAAATACTCTAGATCAAGTTTAACGAGCGATCGACAATTCTAAAACCACAACATCAAAATCGACGTGGAAGCACGGAGCCCTCCGTGCCTAAGCATAGTAGCCTTACTCTTATATATATATATCAGTTTGAATTCTAAAGTCTATTCAATCAGTTAGGGTTGTGGACTTAAAATTCGCTTTCTTTACCTCAAAATTCGTTTTCTTTTCCTTATTTTGGCAGCCTTCTAGACTCATCTCGACCTACCCAGTCACGAGAGATTTCAAAATTTTAAATTTCAAATAAAAAAGAAAAGTATAATAATTCAGAACGAGCTAAAACCCACACGCGAATGTGTGGGGTTTAGCTTCGCGTGTGGGGTTTAGCGCGCGTGTATATATATGGTGACAGCAGTACGTATTAAGTTATTTTTGATATTGGGACTTCCGAATCAGCGATCTTAAAATAGTTAGAAAATAAGTTTCGTTATCTTTTTGTCATATATATATATCCGGTAATCGAAAGAGCATAAACTTAAAGGCTGAAAATAAAAATATTAAAAAAACTATAATACAATACTAAAATTTTTGGAACAAAAATATTGATCTTATATTTTGTTTTATATGATATAAAAAAATTATCAAAATTTTATATAATTTGAATATTTCTAAAAATGGTTAAACTTTCAAACCGCGCACCACGACTATCAATACTATTAATTTTAGGACTATTCGATAAGTAGGTGGATAATATTAAAAAACTATAAAATTAATTTTTTAAATAGTTTAAATATCTTAGATCAAGTCTCACGTAACCAATTATTGATTTGAAAGTCCCAATATCGAAAACGAGTTGATAATCAACACGAAAATCATCATGCTTCTAAAAATTACAAGAGGTTTGCGTATCTTCAGAGAGAAAGAGAGAGAGAGACATCAAATTATACTACAACAAAAACGGTCTATAGCGACACTTTTAAATATAGGTACATGTCAAAAAAGTGCTGTTAGCTAAAATTACCGACACTTTTAAAAAGTGTTGCTATATGTCGGGTCGCTACGTATATAGTGACAGTTAAAGAGTGTTGCTATAACCTAAAACAATGCTACTAATTTACCAACACTTATTTAAGTATTTTACAACCGCTGAAACATTATCTCGTTGACTACGGTGGCGGAGGAGGTCGACAGAAAAGCTATTTGTTTAGAATTTAGGTGAATTGAGTGAAGAGAGAAAGAGAATATGGTAATTGATTTTCTTTTTTTCATTTTTGTTTGTCATCGGACCAAATAGTTTGGTAGTGGGTTGAGTAAAGTAATCTTTATTTTTTTGGTTGGATCGGGCTTTATATTTAATCATTAATAGATGTTTTTTTAATTTTAGCATAAATACGAAGTGTTACTTAAAATGCTCTCAAACATGTGTCCGTAACGTAATTACATTGTAAAGAGAGAGAGAGAGAGAGAGAGAGAGATGCACTGCATTTGACCTCGTGGGCTAATTAAAAGCTTAGACAGATGAAATTAAATTAGTAATAATAATTTGATATTTAATAAGTGGATATGGAACCGTGTGAATCTCCACTCGCCTGCTTTGACCCGGAATGGACCTTCTTGACTAGTACTCCTCCTTCCACACCAATTTAATTAATTTCTCACACAATCTTTTTATCATTGACTCCTGCAACTTCTCCTTTTAAAGTGGTTAATTATATCATGGAGCCTGCTGCCTCCATTTGAGCTGTTATTATATGCTAATAAATACTATAGAATGGTGCATGCATGCATGGACTGTGGAGAAAGCTTGCTTTTTCGATTCTCCCAGTGACAGAAATGGTGGGGCTACGACTAAAAAAGCCGTAATGCTGCCTGCTTCTTCAGTGATCGATGGTGATAGAAAAAAGAAGACTGAAAGCAGGCACATTTACTTATGGAGAATACTTATGTAACATCCGTGTTAAGAGATCAATTCTGACCCCATAAATTCTTTTGTACTCATAAGTTCTCAGCCATTAATTAGATCTGCTATTTTAATCATTTTCACACATTAGATCATATTATTCAACCAACGACCTATTCAACTTTAAGGGACCTCAACTTTTCTAACCGGGGACCATGGGGGCCACTATCTTTCTAACGGAAGACCACTGTAATTCTAACTTTTTTAGGAATTTTTTTTTTCTCTTTCTCTCACTCCAGGAGACACTCCAACCTAAAGTCATGGGTCAAATCACTTCTTTACTTAAATAAAAGGGAAAACTTCAAACCCTCCTGTGGTTTCATACTTTTTCAAAAACCTCCCATGTGGTTTAAAATGTATCAACTTAGTACCCTGTGGTTTCTTACTTTATCACTTTAGTACCCTGTGGTTTGAAGTGTATCAAGTTAGTACCCTGTGGTTTTGAACTTTATCACTTTAGTAAATGATATCAAAAAATCGTTAAAATTATTGATTTTGAGCCGCTTCGATCACTAGGCAAATGATATCAAAAAATCGCAAAATTTATTTTCTAGATACTTCAAATACTCTAGATCAAGTCTAAGTCTAACCGATCGTCGATTCGAAAGTCCGAACATCGAAAACTATGGAAGCATCCTAGCCGCACTATATATATATATATTACTATATATATATATATATATATATATATATATATATATATATATATATATATATATATATATATATATATATATATATATATATATATATATATTTCGACGGGATACTATCGATAGCATTAAGTGCTTGGTGCTATCGAGTTTTCAACTGTAGATTTAATCCTTTAATTATTTTTATCTATTAGATTATACTATTCAATAAATAACTTACTCAACCCTAAGGGGCCCACATCAATGAAATCAAACATTTTTTCATCCAAGGGTCGAAAACCTAATAGCACCAAGTGCTTGTATATATATATATATATATATATATATATATATATATATATATATATATATATATAGAGAGAGAGAGAGAGAGAGTTGAGCTAGAATACTCTTAAGAGTACCGAGCCCATTTTACTCTCAAGTTGTTTTCGATGATAGAGCTTCCAAATTGATGATCGGCTTCGTTAAACATGATCTATACCACTTAAAGTGTTTAGAAATCAAATTTCAAATATTTTCGACATCATTTGCCTAATGATCAAAGGGTTTCAAAATTTGTAATTTTCATGGTGGATAAGAGACGTTTTCTCGTTTAACGGTGTAAAGATATCCAAATCAATTGAATTTTTGTTAGAAAATTCTTTAAACAGTTTAAAACAAGATCTATACTCTTGATCTTGATTACAAGACTCCTATCATCATTTTTTAAAGAATATTCATTTTCAACCATTCATTTTCTGCTCACTAGATGGATACAAGAATAATATCGAAAGTGCGTGAAATTTGATTTCTAGGTAGTTTAAATGGTTTAGACCATATTTAACGGGCCGATCGTCAATTTGGAAGCTCTATCATCGAAAACAACTCGAGAGTAAAATGGGCTCAGATTTCTTAAAAGTATTCTAGCTCAACTCTATATATATATATATGCTACTATATTATGTATATATAGTATCGATGCTCCGTACTATAGTCTTGTTTTCGATCTTAGGGTGCTCAAATTAACGACTCACACCGTTAAATTTAATCATAAATTAAATTTAATTTTTGATATCAAATTTGAATTAACAATTAAAAATTTTAATTATATAATGGATCAAAATTAAAGTTTAAATTTTGAAATAAATGTCAATTAAATTTTGATGCTATTAGTTTAAAACACACACTTAAATTTTAGATTCATTAGAAATCAAAAAATATATAAGAATATTTAATATATATATAAAAAAATGAGCAATATAGAGTATTACAAATATTTTATAATAAAATATAAATATATAAATTAATTTTTACTGTAAATTTTTAAATAAATGTAATGTACAAATTTATATTGATTTAAAGTAAACTGAAATAATTATAATGTGTATTTGTACATACACTCAATTAGTATATATATATATACTAATATACATACATAGAGTGGTCTATGCTTATCAATAGCGGAGGTCTCCGTCTACCAAGTTTTCCACCATTAGATCCACCCTTTTGAAGATTTTCACCCGTTAGATCATACTATTCAACCAACCATCCACTTAACCCTAGGGGGCCCACATCATCTGAACCGCACATCTCTCAATCAAACGGCCAAAAACTTGGTAGCACCAATGACTTGGTGCTATTAATAGCATAGTAGCCTAGTTCTACATACATATATGTATTAATGTAGAGTCACATCAAACTAATGATTTAGTTCCTTGAAAAAGTGTTCATAAAAAACATTTAATTCACAATTTTTAATATTCAGATAAAAATTTAAAAAATAAAAATATTATTTCTTTTATAAAATTTTCAAAAAAAATTAAAAAATATTTCTACAGGAATTCAAGAGATGAAAAATATATTCAGATCAAAAAGCTATTTTTTAATGGTAAAAACATACAAAACTTACCCAAACTTTAGACCATTTTGAGTTGTCAATAGCATTTTGACCACAAAATTTACATGTGTCATTTAGCATTACATGGTCAAATGATATAATTTATGTAATTCTCGCAACTATATATTTATTAAAATAATTAGATAATATAATTTTTTAAGTCAAAATATTTGAGTTAATCAATTAAATTAAAAAGCTAGACAACGAAATTAAAAATTTATAATATTAGATGGTCAAGACAAAATAGTCGATAATTCAGATAAGTTATATACATTTGTAAAATTTTTTAAAGACTCAATTGCTTATATTAGTGAACTAGTAGGAACATATATTGTTTTTATAAATGTACTATTTTGCTCTTTCAATTATATTCTTCTATCGTTACTAACTTTTATTATTTGCCCTTAAATTAAGGGCAAAAAAAAGTATTTTTATTTTTGTTTTATCAAATATACGCTTTCACAATCACCACTTTTTTTATTTGCCTCAAACTAGCGGCAAAATTAGTATTTTTATTTTTATTTTTAACTACGATAGAATTTGAATTCAGATTCCTTTCGAGATGACTTAACAGACACTAACATTATATGTATTTTTGAATAACGAAAGAATATATATAAAGTATATATATTTAAAATAAAAAAATAAAAAAAATAAAATATTTTAGAGGTTTTGAGAAATATACAGATAACTATCCCTTAAAAAAAAAAAAAAAAATCAGACATAAAATGTGCTTGAATGCATCCATGACCCATGATGAGCGCAGGTTCAATGTTGGAAAAGCCCAAATAAAGAAGGGCCCACATGCATGCATGAATGCATGTACATGACCATGACACATTGTCGTGTAGTTCGCCGGTAAAGTATAATTCCCACCCCGAAACACACGGAAATCCCATGTCCAATGTATATATAATAACATATACACGGAAAGATATTGTGCATGCACTTTGTTATTTGCATCAATTTTCGTGGTCCCGTTTCCCATATAAATTATAATTAAAATTTCGACATGAATATAACGTGACAGGTCACTTTATCTAACAATTTAGCCCCCGTTTTGTTCGGGTTAAAAAAAAACTAGTTATTTCAGTGATAGTGTTAAGTTTGGGATTAAAGTGGGGTTAAAATATTTTTGTATTTGGTTGGGAGTTGGAGTTAGTCGAGGATAGTGAAAAATAGTGTTTGGTTGAAGTAGGTGGGATAAGAAAAAATAGTGAGTTATTATGAATAGAAAAATAGTGTTTGGTTGGGGTTTGGTGGGGTTAAGTGAGGTTAGCTATGCCGGGATAACTTTTTAAGGTGGGGTTTACTAATCCCACCTTTTTTTGGTAATGTTTGGGAATAAAATGGAGGTTAAGGAGTTATTCCACCCCTTAACCCCCAACCAAACGGGAGCTTAAGCTTTTATTACGATATCGTATTAAAGTTGGGTTCACGCTTCTGTCTTAATTAGTTCAAAGTAGCTGCGACAATTTGAAGTTTATAGTTATGCTTCCTATTTTCAGATAGTGCCATTAAAATAGATAAAACTCTAGCGGAGAGGTCGTCGGGGAGCTTTTCATCACGTGTGTTGTTTTATTATCATCTAAATTCTTTTTTCGATATTTTTAATAACGAAATCGAAAATAAAATTAAAAATTATAATCTTTAAACAGAGCAAAACTGAGCACGTGACAGCGGATCAGGGCTCCTCAATGAGTCGTCGTCGGGGAACTCCCTGCTAAAAGTTTTATTTCATTAAATTATGTTGTTATTGAGTGATTTCAAGATGTAATTAATATGTAAGATATATTGTTCATCACATTTTTCCATAGTATATATATGAAACATATTTTTTTTAATTTAGAAAATTTTGGATTGGGCACGAATCCTTTTAAAACCTATAATATTAGAGGTTTTAAATTAGCATTTCATTCATCAGATACATTTTCAATAATATATATTCACAAAAAACTAAATATACATCAACAAAATTCATAGATTTGAAATATAAAAGTAGAGAATATATATATAATGGTTCCCCATGATTTATGTACCAAATTATTAATCTCTGTGCAGTAATATTTTACAACTCTTGATTTTTAATATACGTATCATTCGAATATTGTAGATCATACTTACCGACTTTAGTTTTAATTTTAATGGACGAATAATTAAAAATTAATAACAGTGTATGAGAAATAGTCATACACCAGGTGTAGGGAATAGTTTTTTTCATAAACCACTGTTCATGTGCCGGCGCTTAAACTATATTATTATGATAAAAAATAATAAGCCAATAAGGTCAAAGAACATGAGATAAGTGGTAACGTAAGTATTAATATAACTATATATATATATATATATATATATATATATATATATATATAATTATTAATCTCTGCGATCATTTTCACAACACTTGATTAATATACTATCATTCGAATATTGTAACCAACTACCCACTTAAATTTTAATGGACACATCATCCTAACCTCACATCTATAAATCCAAAGGCTAAAAACTTACAAGTACCAATACTTACTTTTAAAAGCATAGGAGCTCAATTCTATATATATATATATATATATATATATATATATATATATATATATATATATATATATATATATATATATATATAGAACTAGGCTACTATATATGCTATTAATAGCACCAAGCATTGGGTGCTATTAGGTTTTCGGCCCTAGGATTAAAAAATATACGGTTAGGATGATGTGAGACTTCTAGGGTTGAGTTAATTGTTGGTTTAATAATATAATTTAATGGGTGAAAATGGTCGAAGAGTTAAATCTAACGTAGGAAAACTTGATAGCACCAAATACATGGTGCTATCGATAGTATCCCAGCCGTATATATATATATATATAGTCCGGCTACTATACTATTATGAGTACAATCGCATTCGTACTCATAAGTTGTTTTCGATGATAGAGCTTCCGAATCGACGATCCAAACCGTTAAACGTTATCTAGAGCATTTAAAACTTCTAGAAATAAAATTTTATAATTTTTCGATATCATTTACCCTACGATCAAAAGCTCACAAAATTGATAATTTTTAATGGCGGTATGAAATATTTGCTAGTTTAACGGTGTAAAAGAATCGAAATAGGTTGAATTTTTGATAGAAAATTCTATTCATTACCTAAATAAAGATCAATAACTCCAATCTTAAATTGAAAGACTCGATCATCCATTTCTTCGATTTTGACCGTTCATTTTATACCCGCTTGATGGACTTTATAATGATTTTGAAAAATTAAAATTTATTTTCTAGAAGTTTCAAATATTCTACATTATTTCTAATCATGGATTAAATACTATAGCCGATTAAGGAACCCGCTCATAACTTGATGGAACCACTCCAACCTAGGGAGATTCGTTCAACTCTAGCAGGCAGGCTAATATCATCATAACATACAATTTCTCGTGAGGGTCCACAAGTAAAAAACTTGATATAGGACAAGTGCTCCTATCCTATTAATACGATAGCGCCCTAGCGTAATATATATATATATATATATATATATATATATATATAGTAGGTTTTGTATCATTTGCCTAGTGATCGAAGTGGCTCAAAATCAACTGAAAATAAAAATCTTACAAAATATGATGATCTGACATTAAAATTTTAGATCAAAGTTATTGATCTTGTTTTATATGGTACAAAGAATTTTCTATCAAAATTTCATGTGATTTGGATATTTCTACACCGTTAAACTTGCAACCGGCCCACCACGACCATTAAAATTAGTGATTTTGAGCCCCTTCGATCACTAGGCAAATGATCTCAAAAAATCGCAAAATTTATTTTCTAGATACTTCAAATACTCTAGATTTAACTTGACCGTACGTCCATCGATCAGAGGCCCGCTTATCAACCTAAAGACATTGTGGAGCCTTTGAAGCACTCAAATCATAAACCTCATTGGCCTTACGTTTATTCATATATATATATATATATATATATATATATATATATATATATATATATATATATATATATATATATATATATATATATATATATATATAGTAGGTCTTGTGTGCTATTATTAGGTGCACGGGGCCTCCGCGATTATATGTATATATATAGTCTGGCTACTATACTCTTATGAGTATTGAGGCTTTTGTACTCATAAGATTTTAGCCGTTTGATCCACCATTTAATCATTTTTACCAGTTAGATTATACTATTTAACCAACCATGCATCCACTCAACCCTAGAGGCCCACTATCAACCTAACCGTAATCACTCTCATCCTACCCGCACATTTTTTCATATAAACGATCAAAAAGTTATGAGTACAAATGACTCTATACTTATATAAATATAGTAAAGATCTCTCTCTCTCTCTCTCTCTCTCTCTCTATATATATATATATATATATATATGACAAATTTTTTGATAGTACATTACTCGTATCGTTTATTTCCTTTATAAATAAATTTAATTGGAAGTACGAATTAATTAACTAGGATTCATATTTAGAACATCAGGTACCAACCACCAAGTTCTTTACCACTTGCTCTAGGACGGACGGCGTATTGTGACAAATTAAGAGAAAAAAAAAAAAGCAGAAGGAGAGAAGTATGATTCAAACTGCCGCAAGCCACCAAAAAAAAAGAAAAAGAAAAAGAAAAGTGAAGATTTTAGTGGACTTTTCAACTAAATCGGCACAAGAGAATAAATGAACCACCCACTTTAATTCAGCATTTTGTCGCGTTCCTTGATTTTTCTAATATGCCCCCACGCATATATGGATCACTGGCCTTTGAAATTTAGGGTGTTCTCAACTAATTAATCAACCTCAGTCGCTTCTTTAATTCTTTGATTCCGCTTCTGTTTTCAACTATAAGATATTCAATATAAAGAATAAAGAATAGGGAAAACTTCCAAAATCCCCCTCAAGTGTTTCGTCCATTCTCACTTTTTAAGACTTCGTTTAAAACGTATCATCAGTCTTCCCGTGCTTTGTTTTTTATCTTTTTGAAAACTTTTTTTGTTAATATTTCTTTAAATTATATACAAAAAAACTTCAAATACCCACGAATATTCACTTTAGCACTCTTTAATTTTAACTTTGTCACTGATTTAAGAAAAAATAATAATAAAATTGATAACAAAATGATAAAAACGAAACCACAGAGGAGCAAATTGATATGTTTTAAACCACAAGTGATCTAAAGTGAGAAAATACGAAACCACAGTGGGTTCTTGGAGTTTTCCCTAAAGAATATTTGGCTACGACGTACATTCGCGAATTTTTAACTGGTTAGTTGAGAAATATCATGACGCGCTTCAAGATTTGTACGTTATGATATTAGTTATGTGTTGGAATCAATGTGTATGTTGAGGGTTTAGATATCAGGGTTTATGGTGTAATATTTTTGTTTATGAGTTGGAAAATATTACTGCTTATATGTTTTTACCAATTTTTCAAATAATTTTATTTTTTTCATAGCTAATAGAATGAAAAATAATAATAAGTTAGAGCTAGCTTATACATCTAACGGATTAAAATTATTTAAAGATAGATCTAACGGACAAAAATTTATGAGTACAATTGACTCTATATTCATAAGAGTATATAGTAGCCGGACTCTCTCTCTCTCTCTCTCTCTATATATATATATAATTGAGCTCCTATGCTTTTAAAAGTACCAAGTTATTGATGCTTGTAAGTTTTTAGCTCTTGGATTAATAGATGTACAGTTAGAATGATGTGGGTCCCCTTGGTAATAATGGGTGGTTGGTTGAATATTATAATCTAATGATGAAAATGATCAAAATTCTAAATTTAACGGTAAAAATTTACAAGCTCCAAATGCTTCGCTTTTACAAGCTCTATAATGACTCTATATATATATATATATAGAGAAAGAGAGAGTTAAGCTCCTATGCTTTTAAAAGTATAAAGTCATTGGTGCTTATAATTTTTAGCCCTTGGATTAATAGATGTGCTGTTAAGATGATATGGGCTCTCTTGGGTTGAATGGGTGGTTGGTTGAATAGTATAATCTAACGGGTGAAAATGATCGCAGCGTAGATCTAACGGCAAAAAAATTACAAGTACTAAGGGCTTAGTGTCATAGCGGGACTCTCTCTCTCTCTCTCTCTCTCTCTCTCTGTGTATATATATATATATATATATATATCCGCAACCAAATTAAACTAAACTAGCTCTAAAGCTAATTAATAGGATTAGGTTGGGCTTTAATTAACACAAGGATTAGGTTAAAAGTGAGATCGAATTATCCGTTTCTTCCCACGTGGGAGAAAGTTGACCGTGTAGACCTTGAATTAAAGACCGCCGTGTTTGACACGTGGCCGCACCGTATTAGTCGCTATCACTACTTTACCTGTGTCCTCATTATCCCGCGGGTCAACGAAAACCATCGCGAATTCAACGGATGGTGACCTCCACGCGCCGCCTATTTCTTCGGCCACGTGTCGCTACACCATTTGATGGCGAGTCGCCGTGTGTGTCACGTGCTTACTACGAGAGTAAATTACACGAAAAATAAAGGGTAAACTTCAAATAAGCCCCTACAGTTTTGTTTCTTCTCATTTTAATTTCCTACGATTTAAAATATATTAATTTAGTTTTCTGTGGTTGTATTTTTCTTTTTTCGTCGGATACTCCATTAACATTTCATTAAATTATGTACAATATATATATATATATATCCACCAACCAAATTAAACTAAACCTTATTGAATATTTACTTTAGTACGTATCTTTTAGTTTTAACTTTGTTACTGATTTAATGAAAAAAAATTAGTCGATAGAATAATAATAAAAAAAAAACTACGGAGTACTCAATTGATACATATTAAACCATATGGTACTAAAATAAAGAATGGTGAAATCACATGAGTCATATTTGAAGTTTTTCCAAAAATAAAGTAGATTAAGTACCGAGAGAATGGAAATTGGCAAAAATTCAATAATTTTAGATTTTTTGTAAAAATAAATTATTTTTTATACTTTATATAGTAGATTTGAATTTTTAGTATAAAGATTAAAACATCATTAATGCTCTTTCTTTTTTTATTCTCGTTTGTTTTTACGCGATACCCAATAGTCCCACATTGGATGAAAATTGAGTTGTCATTGGGTTTATAAGAGACTTAGACACTAATAATAATAACTGTGCTTAAGCATTTGATATATAATTTACGATCGAAAATGTGTGATTCATGTAGATACGAATCGACGACTCGCATTGTGATTTTTGTGTGTGATTGAATGCGAGGGCGTGAGTGTGAGAGTCCAGTGCATATAAGTGTGTGATGTGTGTGATTGTGATTAGGCGACGAGGAGGAGGAGAAAAGTAGTAGGTATGAGGTTGATTTAAAAAAATAAAAAAAATTAAAAAAAAAAAAAGTTTTTCTTTTTAAAGATTATAATAAAAAAGTAAGTCTAGAGGTTGCTTTATAAAAATAAAAAAGTAATTTTCTTTTCATGAGAAGACCATAATATGTTGTGGCCGTTACAGTAAAAGTCAAAAAGTAGAAAAAAAAGTGTAAGTTATATAGTTTGAGACTAAGTTATTCTATTTAAACTATTTTAAGGTGTAGATTATAAAATTTTTAAATTTACAACTTTTTAGAGACTCATTTTGTTTAGTTAACTAAAATTAATTCTTAGAAATTCAAAAATTACAAAAACCTAATTAAAAAAATAAATTTCAAGGGTCCATTTCACAATTTCATAATAGTTTGGGGGTCTTTACAACTTTTTTGTTAATTTTCTTTTTGGTGAAGACTTTCTAAACTTTTAATTAGTTCTTGGGTTTTAGTAATTTTTTCAAATTATTAGTAATTCTATCAAATTTAATAATTTTAATTATCATTGGTCACTTTTATTAATTCATTAGTAATTTCATCAGATTTAATAATTTTAATTATCTTTGATCATTTAATTGAATTAAGTATAAAAATTAGAATTAAAAAAGTAATCCCCCTTTATATAGTATACATCGACATCTATGAAATTAGATTAGTCTTTTCTCCTCCCATAAAACTGGTGGATACTTATATCATAGGCACCATATTGATAAATTTTTTTTCTTCGAATTAAAACTCTATATATTTTGTACATAGACTTTTATATGGTGTAGATTATATCTATAAAATTATATTTTAATTTTAAAATATTAATAATAAAAAAAAGATTTGGTGGATTTAATATTTTAATACGCTGAGTGTGCATGCAATTTTGTTGAAGTAGAGTTGGGAGAGGTGGAGGGATATGTGTTCCTTTGTTTGTTCAGCTTATGCGACTAATTAACTCTCTTTTAATATAGTACTATAGAAGATGAATACAAGCATAATACTTTCTCCGATGACGACGATGATGACGATGACGATGACGATGAATCATAACAACTCTAACTAAAATATGTTGAATTTAACAAGCCATGTTTTCCACATGGTTCACATGATTATTATATAGAACTTATTATAGATCAAGCAACATGCCACTAAAAAATAGCTACTTAAATTAGGAAAAACAATGGGCTTGTGTTTATGCAATGGATTAGTTGTTTGGCTTAAAAAAAGTAAGTGAAGAGATATATTAAGATGGGTAGACATGTACTCTCGTTTTGAGAGTTATATCCTTTATATCTTTTATATAATATACAATGATAATGAGTTTATAAACAACCTATTTTGACCTTAATAAGTAAGGTATCACATTGTACATATCATTATCAATTCAATTGATTTTAGTTAAGCCTAACAAGTTATTACTGCTAGTGGGTCGCATTATAATTGGTATCAAAGACGAATAGCGGCCGGAAGTGTGAGAACTAAGTACTATGCAGGACAAAATATTACATCAACAGATTTTGTAGGAGTCATACGGAATCCCACATGGCTTGATAATTCTAATCCTGATTTGGTTGCCTGTGATCTGGTTTGGATCCGATGAGAACGTTAGAATCTAAACAGGAGGAGTTGACACAAATACAACAGATTTGGTGGTTTGTAACGCCCCAATGGTCCCACATCGGATGTTCCGATGAATTTATATAAAGCCTACACGCTAAAAATAATAACTGAATATAAGCATTTTGGGTTGGTGATTTAGTCTAACGAGTAATTACTGTTAGCGAGTCGGGTCGTTAGAATACAATTCCACTGAGCATCCAAGCAATGTGTCACGGGTAAAACTTTTCCCGCTGACTTTTCCTCGACAAAGAGCCCATTTTGCCCGATCTTGGAAGCTTCTATCCGTAGATTTGAACCGATTGACGCAAAGGCCGAGAAGTCAAGAGTCCCTTGGAGTTTATAGGTGACCCTTCCGGTTTCTATGTAGGCATTTATGTAAGTCTCTTGGGAGACCGTAGAATTTATTATTTTATGCCTTTTGGTATGCTTTCATTTATGGTGAGTGGCCTATATATAGTGTGGCCTCCGCTCCTCTTAGCCTCAGAATCTACTTTGTATTTTCAAATTATAATATAGAAGAGCTTTCTTAAGTTTCTCTCTATCTCTCTCTCTTGTGTTTAGTTCTAGGGCGAGTAGGTCCTAACTTAGCAAGTAGAGAGGCAGGCTTGCTCACTTCGCGAAGGAAGGCGGGCGCCGCACGAATTTTGCGAGCAAATTCGTTAAGTCCGTGACAAATTGCTATAATTTGAATGACAAAAAAATACTGTGAATTAACACCACTCTATAAAATAGTGTTAATTGACACCTTTCACACCAGAGAAAAATGAATGTACATATAGCGTGGTACAATAACTTAATACAGCTAAGCCATTTTTTGTTCAACTAAACCCTTTGCATGTTTTTGTTTCCAATTAGGTTATTGAGAACAAATATAGTCTCAAGCTTTGAGACAGGGCCATATTTTGCACAATAAATTTTAATTTATTTTAATTTTTGTTCTGAACTTTTAAAATTATTATAATCAAATTTTACAATTCAGTTCTAGTTGACTAAATACTAATACATTGCTGATGTAGAAGTGTTATGCCATTTAATTTTTGGTGCATCACCAATCATAAAATTAGTATATCATTTTCTTATCTACAATACATCAATATATATAGAGTTCGACTGATATACTATTGATAATACCAAACACTTGGTCTTTATTAAATTTTCTACCGTTAGATTAACCGCTTTGATTATTCTTACCTTTTAGATTATACTATTCAACCAACTACCCACTCAATACTAAGGGCCCGTGTAATTCCAACCGCACATTTCCTTAATCCAAGGGCTAAAAAACTTGTAGCCCTAAAAAATTGGTATTATTGATAGTATTCCAGCCTAGTTCCATCAGTATACAGTGAACTAAATTAAATTATAAAATAAAAATATGAGATAAAAATCATAACAAATTAAAATTTAATAACCAAAATTTTAAGTAAAGGGTATGTTTGGTTGGGTGTACAAGTGCTCAAAAAAAAAATTCCTGCTGAGATTTTTTTCCAATGTTTGGTTACTTTGTAACATTTTTTATTTGGAAAACTCCTTTTACATATTCTCCGGGAAAAAAGGCCTTTTTGTTTTCCGCTCGCCGACCGCGGAAAACGAAAAGTAGAAGCTACCCATAGCGCGGCTCACTGCTTTTGAGCATGCGCGGTCCACGAGGATCCTAGCCTCGTGGACTGCGTGAGAGAGAGAGTCCACGGGTCACCTCGTGGACCCGCGGACACGGGTGGTTGGTTGAATAGTATGATCTAACAGGTGAAAATTATCAAAGTGGTGGATCTAACGGTAAAAAACTTGGTAGCACCGAGTGTTATGTGCTATTAATAGCGCGTGATAGGACTATATATATATATATATATATATATATATATATATATATATATATATATATATATATATATATATATATATATATATATATATATATATATTTATAGATGTGAGGTTAGGATGATGTGGGCCCCCTTGGATTAAATGGGTGGTTGGTTGAATAGTATAATCTAACGGATGAAAATGATCAAAGGTGTAGATCTAACGGTAAAATATTCACAAGCACCATAGCCATTGGATTGAGAGATGTGTGGTTTAGATGATGTGGTCCCCCTAGGGTTAAGTGGGTGGTTGGTTGAATAGTATGATCTAACGGGTGAAAATCATCAAAGGAGTGGATCTAACGGTGAAAAACTTGGTAGCACCGAGTCTTTATGTCTTATTGATAAGCATGACTATATATATATATATATATATATATATATATATATATATATATATATATATATATATATATATATATATATATATATATATATAAAATTGAGCTCTATGCTTTTAAAAGTACCAAGTCATTGGTCTTGTAAGTTTTTAGCCCTTGGAGATTTATAGATGTGAGGTTAGGATGATGTGGGCCCCTTTAGGTTAAGTCGGTGGTTGGTTGAATAGTATAATCTAGCAACGGGTGAAAATAATCAAAGACGTAGATCCAATAAAAAATTCACCAAAGTCTTGGTGCTTTCTAACACCATAATAGGACTATATATATATATATATATATATATATGAGTCTTGAGATCTTATCGATAGCGACCATGCATTTGGTCTTTATCAGTTTTCCATTAGATTCATCCCTTTGATGATTTTCACACGTTGATCATACTATTCAACCAACCACTCACTTAACCCTTGGCGGCATCATCCTAAATTCACATAAACACTCTCTAATTCCATTGTCGTCTCCAGAGTACCCAACGACTTTAAGCATTGAATATATATATATATATATATATATATATATATATATATATATTATAATAATAATTTTTTATTTATAATTATTTTTTCTTTCAACCAAACAATAGTAAAGAAAAACTAATTTTATATTTTTATCTATAAAAATTATATATTTTTATATAGTATTATATACAGACTAACACATATATTATATTAAATACATATCAATTTATTATATTATATAATTTTAATATATTTAATTTATAAATATAAATTATAATAATAATATATTTCCTAATAATTAGCATAAATTATAAATAAATAATAATAATAATAATAATAATAATAATAATAAAATATACTTTTTCTTTTCAACCAAACAACTATAACTGAAAACTAATTTTTTTTTTCCTACAAACCAAACACCAAAATACGTAAAAAAAAAAATTCGACCGAAATTTTTTTTTCCCAGTTTTACGTCAAACCAAACAACCCCTTAGTAGTTTGAGGAGCGAATGTACAATTTATCATCTCCAATTCAAACACTACAACTATGCTTTTTACACTCACTGAGGCACCTAATTTGTACAAAAATGAAGAAAATATTTTATAATTTGCACAAAAACTAAGGAAAATATCCAAGTGGGCACGACATTTATGCGTAAAAAATACACGCGGTACACAGTACTCCTACACTTTTTTCAATACTACATGTTCAAATTTTCGCAACGAAGTACTTTTCATATAGGCAATATAACTAAAAATTTTGATAAAAAAAAATATTGGTATCTATCACTCCCATGGCACGAATTTCAAATTTGTCTAAACGGTGAATAGAACGATCCCATGCATCGGGACCATCTCTATTATATATTATATAGGGATAATTGCCTATATCATAAATCGTCTGAAAATATCCGATCTATTTCTATTTTTTTTTTCTTTCTAAAATGTCCCTCATATGTTCCACCGTTATTGCAAAATACTCCCGCAGTTATCTCATGTTAAGTTAATCTGGGTTAAACGTGAGTTAAATATCTACCACAGTTAAAAAAAATTAAAATACCAATTTTGTCCTTAACATAAGGGCAAATAAGAAAGGTTGGTGATCGTAGAGGGGTATATTGGAAAAGACCAAAAGTCGAAATATTTTTGTGCCCACGACTTTAAGGGCAAATAAGAAAAGCTGTGATGGTAGAAGGGTATATTTGAAAAGGGCAAAATAGTAATTTTACATAGATAACTGAGTTACTTAACAGATTTTAACTCTAAGGGTATATTAGAAATAGGTTGGAACGTAGGAGGGGTATTTTCAATATTAGCCTTCTAAGAGTGGTAAATCGGAAAATCGGGAACTTTTCAGGAATATATAAGCAATTGCCTATATATATATATATATATATATATATACAACTAGGTTACTATGCTATTAATAGCACCAAGTTATTGATGCTAGTAAATTTTTCGCCATTGGATTAAGAGATGTGTGGTTAGGATGATGTGGGCCCCAAGGGTTAAGTGAGTGGTTGGTTGAATAGTATGATCTAAAGGGTGAAAATGATCAAAAGGGTAGATCTAACGGCAGAAAACTTGGTAGCACCAAGTACTTCGTCCTATTAATAGCATAGCACCCGGACTCTATATCTATATCTATTTAGGGTCCGACTACTATTATCAGTCGTTTTCGATTATAGAGTTTAGAATCGACGATCCATATCGTTAAACGTTATTTACATATTTAAAATTTCTAGAAATTAAATTTTATATTTTTTCGACATTATTTACCTTACGATCAAGAGGTCACAAATTTGACAATTTTTAATGACTGGTATGGGATACTTGCTAGTTTAATAGTGTAAAAGATTCGGAATTTGTTGAATTTTTGATAGAAAATTCTATTCACTACTTAGATAAAGATCAATAACTCCGATCTTGAATTGAAGGATCCGATCATCCTTTTTTAGGACGTCGTTCTATTTTGACTGTTCATTTTATGCCTGTTTGATGGACTTTATTATGATTTTCAAAATTTACAAAATTTACTTTCTAAAAGTTTTAAATATTCTAGATCATGTTTAACGGAGTGGATCGTCGATTCGGAAGCTCCACCATCGAAAATAACTTATGAGTACAAGAACTCCAATACTCATAATAGTATAGTGGCAATGACCATTTAACTGTAGGTTCTTTGTCATATAGTATATGATTCATTAATATTTTATCAATTAATTTTATATTAATATTTCATCTATTAATGATAATTTTTCTTTATACGATTTTTGGCCCTATAGTATTAAATTCGTTAATGTTTCATCAATTATTTATATTTATTTTAGGATCAGTTTCGGGACTTAATTATTGATTTGAATTGAAAATAACTCTCACTTTTATTATTTAAACAAAAAAAATGTATAAAGACCTCTTGAACTTTAGCTTTTCTATAAACAGTCATGTAAAGTACTTTTAATTTTGGTGGTTAGCTGTTGAGGTTTTATTAAATAGTTCAATAATTTTTTTTCTTTAATTAAAATTACTAATCACATAATTATTTTAATTGTATGTCTTGCATAAATTAGCTTTAAAACACTACAAGAATTTATTTTTTTTGTATTCTAACATGTTAAAAAAAGTCGTCATTTTGGCCATAAAAAATTAACAAATGTGAAAAGATTTAATAATAAAGTAAATTATGAAAAAAAATATAAAATTCTATTCCTAGAAATTTTAAATATTTTAGATCTGTTTTAACGGTGTTGATCGTTATGACTATAATACTTTTTTTTTTTTTTAAAAAGAGATAGGTAATATACTACCTGCTTTATTTATTTCATTTAGAAATAAATTTAGCTGGAAATGCGAATCAATTAGGATTGGAACTTAGGTCTCGGATACCAACCACCAAATCCTCTGCCACTTACTCTAGGAACGGTCGATAAAATAAAATTATAATACTGAAACCCTGGTACTATAAATAGTATAGAAGTCTAGCTCTCACTCTCCCTGTATGTATTCTTTAGGATTGATCGTGTGCCTTAATTTTTTTTTTTTTTTTTTTAAAGATAAGAAGCACCCTATCCGCTTCGTTTTTTTCTTTAAGAAATAAACTTAAGCTAAATGTGAATCAACTAGGATTCGAACTCTGCCTGGAACCACCAAACCCTTTCATTACTGTTTCAGTGCGGTGTGTGACTTAAATTATTGATTTGAAATGCAATCACTGTGACTTTGAATTAACTAGCTAGCTAACTTTATAGAGCAAACTTTTTTGTCACAGATGGTCCCCAAGCTAGGTCCAATTTGCCACGTTATGAACGCACTAAACATTTCAATTAATTGCACAAAAGTTCTTTCTTAATTAGGTTTTGGGGCAACTTCTCGAAAAAGTTAATTATACCTTCTCCCAAACAAAAAAGTCAAAAAAAGTTAACTTTCGATGAGGTAAAAGATGAAGTATTTTTTTTTAAAAAAAAAAAATTGATCACGTCAGTAATATGCAGGAATTATCTGTTCACTATATAAGTCGTAAAAGATCTGACTCCCGCGTCTTAAATAGAGTTTATCCTCTAGAAGTTGTAAAAAAATAAAGTAAAAAAAAAGCTATAAAATTGTTGTTTGAAATTTTATTGTTTATAAAAAAATATTCTTTAATTAGTAGGACATATTTTATTCGACCTCTCGTATTAAAACTTGAACCAATTTATCCACTGCAATTTATCATTGTTACAAAATTGATTAAAAAATTTGAGATAATTGACGAATTATGTTATATAGTTTGAGCAAAATGAGCTGGTACGTCACATTGTTTGCGCATGTCAATATTTATCTACTTAATTTGTTTGATAACAACGGTATTTGTTTTTACTAATATTATCAAAATTATAAATTTATTAAACAAATTCTATTCTATTTATATGATTCTATTATTATTATTATATTAATTAAAATGAATGTGTTATACAGAGTCCGGGTGAGATACTATCGATAGCACTAAGGATTCGATGCTATCGAGTTTTCCACCGTTAGATTTAGCCATTTAATTATTTTTACTTGTTAGATTGTACTATTTAACCAACCACTCACTCAACCCTAGAAGACTTACGTCATTGTAACCGTACATTTCTTAATTCAAGAGCTAAAAAATTAATAGCACCTCTTGGATTGAGAACTGTGCGGTTATAATCGATGATGTGGACCCCATAGTTGAGTGATATATATATATAACACGAACTAGGTTGGAATACTCTTAGGCTTAGTTTGGTATTGAGACCTATCTAACGTTATTAGATAAAATAGAGTTGTAGAAAAAGCATATAGGGTTATGCTTCTCGTTCTCGATGGGAAAGCGAGAAAATATATAAATAGCAAACTCGATATATGCGGAATGCAATATTACGTACGGAAACAAACGGGGTATTTTCTAACGTCTTTCTCTTTATATATATATATATATATATATATATATATATATACTCTCTCTCTATATATATATATATTTAAATTAGCCCTTGGTCAACACGTAACGCCTACTCAATTGTAATATTAAATTTTTCTTATTTTAGTTGTTTTAGATCTAAAAACGTGTTTGCTGTGTATTTTGGAGCCCCACCAGTTTTTTATTTTATTTTTTTCAATTGGTTTTTTTTTTTTGGAACCAATCACTGCTTTGAGTGAGGGCCAAGTTTGACAGCCCCAATTGCAAATATTCCAAACTTATTATATTGTGTTGCTCACTCCTCTAATAATAAGAAAAAAAAAAACATAATTGTCATATATTAAACATCTGTAATTTTTTTTTAAGAGAAAAATAAAATATTATCTGCTTCGTTTATTTTTTTAAATAATAAATTTAGCACGAAATGTAAAGCAAGCTGAATTTAAAACCTCGAATGCCAATCATCAAATCTTTTATTACTTGCGTTAGGAATGATTTGTTATTTTTCTACTGTATTAAAAGTAATTTTTAACATATTATCCTTAATAAAAGAATAACTTTTGAGTATACCTGACCTTGCCAAATCTGTATATTTTGATCCTTTTTGATCCAATGCTTTTTCCGTGGTATTTTTCATCACCATTTCATAGCGTTGGAATAAGAAAGCATTCGAAAGTAACCAAATAATTTCGAATTTTTTAAAAACTTTCATATAGCCCGTCTAGATTTATAGAATATTCATTTTTATATTTTCAATTGTAACTTTGTTATTGATTTAACGAAAAAAAATTAGCGGAGGGGATAATAAAAATAAATAAATAAAACGATGCAGACACGCTAATACACTTTAAACCACGAATACTAAAATAGAAAAATGTGAAACTACAAAAATAATATTTAAAGTTTTTCTAATATATATATATATATACGTAACTCGGTTCGACAAATATGCAAATAAACACCGAAAGAAAAAGAAAAAAATACTTTAAATTCAATCCCAATTTGACCTTGGGTGGAACGAGTAGGTTAACAAAGCCGATTCAGTACTTTAAAATTTTATTAAATTTAATTTTTTTTTTAAGATCTAACTTTTTTTTTAATAATAATAATTAATTATATATATATATATATATATATATATATATATATATATATATATAATTATTGGACGGCACCGAAGGACAGAAAAACAAGCCACGAGGAATATACTTTTTATATTATAGTTTTCCAGAAATCCCAAAAGAGAACAAAGTCAAGAAGTCTTCCCTCCTTCCTCCCCCATAGTCCATAGTCCTCCAGCCTGTCTTTTTCCTCCATTCGCATCTTCTTTCTTCCATTCTCTTCTCTTTCTTCTCCTTCTACTTCTTCTTTTTTCTTTTCTTTTTTTTTTTCTTTTTTGGGGTGCAGTGTTTTATCTTGACTTGAACTCCCCAATACTGCGACTTCCGCGCAGTAGCCGACATGGCACCATCCCCCCCATACCTATCCCCTTCCTCCCTTTTTCGCTTCTTAAAAAAAACACTTTATTTTTTATTTTTATTTTTTATTTATTTTATTTTATTTTTTGCTTGTGACAGTGATTTTGTGACGTTTACAGGATGATGCATGTGTCACGGTATTACCCTTTCTTCCTAGCTAATTAAGTCCCCCCCTCTCTCTCTCTCAATTGGGCTCTATATATACACCCCCAAAACACTCTTCCCTTCTCTCAGACTCTTCTTCTTCTTCTTCTTCTTCTTCTTCTTCTTTTCAAAATAATAGATATAGATAGATATCCACCTTTGAATTAATTCATGGATTCGGCATGGATTAACCACTCGGCGCTCGACCTCGATCTCAACGTCGGTTTCTCGGTGAGTCGTCCGAGAAATCCATGCTTAATTATATATGATCAATTTTGAGCAACCGAGTAGTTAGTTAAAAGAAGAGGAGAATCATTGATTGATTGATTTTTTTCTCTTTTGCTATTGATTTTATCAGAAAGGGATGCTATTGAATAATCCCAAGCATGTCGAGGACAAGTTGTTGGTGATGAAAGATGAAGAGGTACATGTAATTGAATTAAGCTCTCTTTTTTTCTTTATTTTTCGCGAGCATGCTGAGTTAGATATCTTTTTTTTTTAACTTTTTTTTTTTTTTTTAGAATGGAGTAGCGCGTTATATAGCCCGTTCGTTGTTTATATATATATATAATATATTAGATTGAAGCTCTCGAAGCGGAGCTGAATCGGGTGAGCGAAGAGAACAAGAGGCTCAACGAAATGCTCGCGACAGTGGTCGCGAAGTACGCGACGCTGCAAACCCAGCTGCATGATTTGATGGCCACCGCCTCCTCCGACGGAGGTTCGGTCTCGCCGTCGAGGAAGAGGAAGGTCGAGGCCGCGACAAACCCCCCCGCGACGACGGCGGCGACGACGACGACGAACTACGTCGCGAATCAAATGGAGTGCACCTCCAGCGAAGACTCGTGCAAGCGAATAAGGGAGGAGTGCAAGCCGAAGATCGCGAAGGTCTACGTCCGCACCGATCCTTCGGATTTAAGCCTTGTGAGTACTCTCAATTCCTTACTTTGTGTATATATAATTTTGATCTTAAGGTTTTGCAAGATCTAAAAGCTCAGTCACTAATGTTGTTGTTATTGTATTTAGGTCGTGAAAGATGGGTACCAGTGGAGAAAATACGGGCAAAAGGTGACGAGAGATAATCCGTGTCCGAGAGCTTATTTTAGATGCTCGTTCGCCCCGTCTTGCCAAGTTAAGAAGAAAGTAAGGATAAATGGCTATCGACGAAGCTGATGATTGTCTTTTATCTTGTGCTTGAAGGAAATATAGTGATTCCATCTAACCGAACGCTCATTCCTGCAATATAATCAGGTGCAAAGAAGCGCGGAGGACACGTCGATCTTAGTCGCGACGTACGAAGGCGAGCACAACCACGGCCGCCCCGCTCCGCCGCACGAAGGGCACAACAACGGCTCGATTCGCGGCCACAGCGGCGCAGCCGTCGGGCCGAATGGCTCGAATAACGTCGCGCTCGATATCGTCCGACCGGAACCGAGGAAGGAGACGAAGGAGAAGGAGATGCAGGAGATCAATAAGAGCTTGGTCGAGCAAATGGCGCTGTCGTTGACGAAGGATCCCGGGTTTAAGGCCGCGCTCGCGACCGCGATCTCGGGGAGGATTCTTCAGCTGTCCCCTCCTTCTTCTTAGCTAGGAATATTTAGAGTAGCTTAATTGTGCTTCTTCTTCTTCTTCTTCTTTTTCCATTTTCTTTCTATTAATTTTCCTTTTTAATTTCTGATTCCCATCATTTGTTTTGGGTTGGCTATGCTCTTCCAATGTGATGAAGAGATGGCTAAATTAATTGTTTGTATATATATATATATATATATGTTATGTTAGCAGCAAATTAAGATATAAAATTTGGTTTACTGAGGAGGAAATATTAATGTGTTTGAATTCTTAATTGCTGAGTTTGAGATAGTAGGGAGAGCCCCTTTTGAATTGTAAACATTTCATTGGATATGATTTAAGCTATTAAAAAAAAAAAAAATTTGGTTTTTCTGGTGGAGCTATTGAAGATGTCGCAAAGAAGCAAAACTGGTGAAGTGTTTGGTGTTCTCATGAGAAGAATTCATTAGAATTTAATGCTCTACTAATTACATGTATCAAATGGGCATAATTAATGTGGAAAAATATGAATTAGAGCAAATGGATTAGCAATATTAATTTTTTCGAGAGATAGATAGAGCATGCTACGTACATGTTTTGTTTAGTTCATTTAGAAATAAATTTTCAGCGTTTATTTCATTTAGAAATAAATTTAGCTAAAAATGTGAATCAATTAAAATTCGAACTTGGGACCTCAACTACCAACCACCAAGTCCTTAATTTGCCACTTGCACTAGAAACGGTTGGTTATATATGTTGCAATATTAATTAATATTGACTTTTATATACATGGACTTTTGTGTTAGAGAAGATCCTTTATCTACTTAGTTCTTTATCTATATTCAGTATAAACTCCAAAAATAAATTTAGATTCTAAAATCATTGCTCACATCTCTTTGATTCTAGATTGATCTCGTTATCCAAAGAATAGATTTAGTAGAAATTAAACAGATCTAGAAATTAAACATATCCTATACTTAGTTTCATGTCAGGCTTATAGCATTATCGATTCTCGCCCTTTTAATTCAAGTTCGCATTATCACTCTATTAAAAAATCTCAAGTCCATACATGAGGAGAAGAGAAGTATGTATGCTTCATATAATTTAACAGATCTACCCTCATATATATGATATTATTTTGAGCACTAGCTTACCTACGCAGGTAAAATTTATTCTAAAATTGCATACTAGTTTAAAGTAGTAAACATATCGAAATGCTAACCAACCTCTCCCCCTATCCATTCAATGAACTTGGGAGTTTTAAAAATAGAAGTAGGATCAAACTTGTACTTGTGCTACTTGTATTCAACTTAGATTTCTTTCTCCTTATTGGTCATGTTGTTCATTTTTCTTCTAGTGTTGAAGTTGAATTTCGTTGTAACCAAACATAAGATTAGGAATTACAAGTTTGGTCTATAAATACCGACCGTCCCTAGAGCAAGTGACAAATGACTTAGTGGTTGGTATCTGAAACCCAAGTTCAGATTCTAGTTGATTCACATTTCAAGCTAAGTTTATTTAAATGAAATAAATGAAACGAGATAGCGTAAAAATAAGTTTTGTCTATAAATAAGCTTAAGAAGTTAAGGCACAAATAGAATAATCCATTTCTTATGTTAGATTTTCCGCTTTTTGGTGAAAGTAGGTCACTCTATTTGAGTTGTAGTGCAGTATATAGTATATTGGTTTAATTTCTCTAATGAGTTGGTCAATCAAGTACTCTCTATTAATAAATACGCATAATTAAATAGACTCATTCATTTCTCATGTTAGATTTTTCGCTTATTAGTGAAAGTAGCTAGGTCAGCCTATTTGAGTCGCAGGGCAATAGTTAGTTTCTGGAATAACACAATAATTGTTTCTGATTCAAAATACTCAATAACCGATCTAGCAGTTGGTGACTTTTCATGGCGAAAATTGCGTGAGCTGGTCAATCGAGAGTTTTAAAAAATAAATTACCGCGGCGGCGCGTAATAGACAGAGTCAAAGATACGTACGTATCCTAATTGGAAAGATGTATACCAATTTGAGTTCAGTTATACTCAGCCAAGAGTTTAGTATTCCCCAGGAATATGTCAAGTATATGTATGTGATTGCAAACAAAAGTGCATGCTTTGTGTAAGTTTATTAAAGGCCAAGTCAATATCAAGGGACTTCAAAAAATTCAGATATGATGGAGGCTGTAGGACATATTCAAACTTCATTCAAGCTTAATTATGAGTCTCTGGATCTCAGGTGCTCCCAATTTCTCCATCCCTGAAGTTGGAAAAGTTTACTCTCATTTCTCAAATGGATAAATTGTACTGCTGGTCCCCAAACTTTGGTCTAAGTTTCAGTGTCTTTCTTCTTATTTTTTTTTTTTTTTTTGAGAGATAGGTAGCATGCAGAACGTTTGTTGGTTGATAACATTGAAAAGATGTTGATGCAAGTATGAGCCTGCTGTGACACAACTACCAGACCGATCGGTGTCTAAGTTTCAGTTTCAGTTCACAAGGTTTGATATCCTATGGCTCTTATGGAGAGTTGAATTACTATTTCCATCAACAAGCTAAGAAACAGAGGAGACCCTTTGGTTCTTAAGCTTTGATTTGTTATAATTTTTAGCTCGATTTTCGAGAATGTTATAAGCAATTTAGTCTCGCATTCCAATTTAGTACTCTTTAGTTTTAACTTTATTTTTGATTTAATAAAAAAAAATATCCCGAAATGAATAATAAAAAGGAAAAAATAAAACCACAGGGTACTACTTACTTGATACAAAAATAGAACCATTGAGTATAAACTTGATACATTTTAAACCACGGGATACTAAAGTGAGAAAGTGCGAAACCACAGAGTATTAACTTGATACACTTTAAAAACAGAGTACTAAAGTGAGAAAGTGTGAAACCATATGGTACAAACTTGATACACTTTAAACCATAAGGTACTAAAGTGAGAAAACGTGAAATCACACGGTTATATTTGAAGTTTTCTCTATTAATAATGCACGTACAACATTGAAGTCAACTATATCCTACTGAGTGACTTGATTATAAATAAAAGTGTATTAAATTTTAGCTAGAACTTATAACAAAATACGATTTATATTACAAATATAAGTCGGGGAAAAAATATTTTTTTCTTTAGTTTTCATCTTTTATTTACTAGCGCAGAAAAATAAAATGCCAAAAAATACAGCAGTTACAATGACATAAACCACGCATTTATTCTCTCTTCTAGATTAATTTTAGGGTATCATATTGCAATCCTATTATCCACAGAATTGTAACCTTGTTCATGCTTAAAATTCAAACTATTGAGGCGTGTGATCGATGGATGGACCACGTCTGAGAATGTCAACAACCGTAGGCAAAAATTTCTTATAAAATATTTTTCAAAATATTGAGAACCACATTATTTTGAGAACCACATAAAACTTGACTGAAAGTTCAACGACGAATGCGCTATTCACGCCATCTCAAAGTAGAGCTAGCAATTCAATTCGCTGTTCGTGAGCCAGTTCATGGTCGGCTGAAAATGAGTTTGAGGGCTGTCATTCGTTTAATAAATAAGTTGACTATGAGCTAATTTTTTAAGCTCGATATCTTAGCGAGCCGAACACAGTAAGGAATCAGATCACTCATACTCGGTTGGATATAGCTCGAGCAAATATATATAGAGAGTAGGACTTGAGTGTTATTAAGAGTATGGAGGCTTTACTTTTAAGTCGTTTCGATGATGGAACTTTCGAAACGATCGACTATCGCCTCTATTTTGTTGAATATAAAAATGTTTAAATACCGTTCTTTAACAATTTAAGTTTTTAGAGTACAACGGTTGTTTCATACATATGGTATCAGAGCAGGAGGTCCTGAGTTCGAGTCACGTCAGGCCCCTAGCATATTAATTTTCTCCCATTTAATTTAAACCCACGTCATGGTCTGACTAAAAAGTCTCAAACCCAGACGTGAGGGGGAGTGTTGAATATAAAAATGTTTAAACACCGTTCTTTAACAACTTAAGTTTTTAGAGTACAACGGTTGTTTCATACATTTCACTTGATCTAGCGCATTTGAAGTATTTAGAAATATTTTTTGTAGATTTTCAATATTATTTACCTAGTGATTGAAAGTATTTTCGATATTATTTATCTAGCGATCGATATCACTTACATCATCGACTGTTAGATCTACCCATTGGACCATTTTTATCCGTAAGATCATATTATTCAACTAACCACCTACTTAACAGTGGGGAACTACTATCATCCCAACCACGCATTTCTTAATCCAATGGCCAAAAATCTAAATGCACCAATGACTTGGTGCTTTTAAACACTTAGGACTCAATTTTATATATAATCAGATTACTATACTTTTATGAGTATTGGCTCCCTTATACTTATAAGTTTTTGGCCTTTGATTATTTCTAAGTTAAATCATACTATTCAACCAACTACTCACTCAACCCTAAGAGACCACTATCATTCTAAGTGGGGACAATCATCATCCTAACCACACATCCATCAATTAACGGTTAAAAATTTATGAGTATAAGGAGGTCCATACTCATAAGAGTATAGTAGTCTCAATATATATATATATATATATATATATATATATATATATATATATATATATATATATATATATATATATATATATATATATATATAGAGTTTAGCTAGAATACTCTCAAACGCACCAAAAGCTTGGTGCTTTTGAGTTTTTAGGCATTGGTTGGAGAGATGTAGGGTTGAGATGATGGTGGTAGGTAGTAATAAATGGTGGTAGGTGGTGGTAGGTGGAATAGTGTTTGATCCAAGGGTATTAGTAAACAAAAAGTAGATCCAAGGGCTAGAAACTCAAAAGCACCAATGGGTTGGTGCTTTTGAGAGTATTCTAGCTCAACTCTATATATATATATATATATATATATATATATATATATATATATATATATATATATAGTCCGATCGCTATGCTATCAATAAGACGAATCGCACTCTGCTACCAAGTTTTCCACCGTTAGATCCACCACTTTGATGATTTTCACCCATTATATCATACTATTCAACCAACCACCCACTTAACCTTAGGGGGCCCATATCATCTTAACCGTACATCTCTCAATCCAACTCAAAAACTTGGTAGACTAATGACTTGGTGCTATTAATAGAATAGTAGCATAGTTCTATATATATATATATATATATATATAGGCTAGGGCTACTATCCTATTAATAGGATAGAGCATTTGTCCTATCAAGTTTTTAACCCTTTGATGAGAAATTGTAGGTTAGAATGATATTAGTCTGCTTAGAGTTGAATGGTTCCCCTAGGGTTGAGTGGTCCCCACTGGGTTATAGTATTTAATCCAATGGTTAGAAATGATGAAAAAAGTTGATCCAAAGGCTAAAAATTGATAGGACAAGTGCTCCTATCCTATTAATAGGATAGTAGACTCTATATATATATATAGAGTCCTATTATACTATTACGATCGCCTCGTACTCATAAGTTGTTTTCGATGATAGAGCTTCCGTATCGACGATCCACACCGTCAAACGTTATTTACAAGATTTAAAACTTCTAGAAATAAAATTTTATAATTTTTCGACATCATTTACCTTACGATCAAGAGGTCACAAATTTGACAATTTTTAACTAGATGGAATACTTGCTAGTTTAACGGTGTAAAAGAATCGTAATTTGTTGAATTTTTGATAGAAAATTCTATTCACTACATAGATAAAGATCAATAACTCCAATCTTGAATTGAAGAATCCGATCATCTTTTTTAGGACGTCGTTCGATTTTGACTGCTCATTTTATGCCCACTTGATGGACTTTATTATGATTTCGAAAATTTACGAAATTTATTTTCTACAAGTTTCAAATACTCTAGATCATATTTAATCTGGATCGTCGATTCTAAGCTCCATCATCGAAAACAACTTATGAGTAGTAGAGGTCCACTACTCATAATAGATAAGTAATAACTTTATATATATATATATATATATATATATATATATATATATATATATATATATATATATATATATATATATATATATAGAGTCCTATATGGTGCTTGTAAAAGTACCAACCACTTGGTGTTTGTGAATTTTTTACCGTTAGATCCACACCTTTGATCATTTTTATCCATTAGTTTAAACTATTCACCCAACCACTCACTTAACCCAAGGGGGCCCACATCATCCTAACCACAAATCTATTAATCCAAGGGCTAAAAATTTACAAGCACCAATAAGTTGGTACTTTTAAAAGCATAGGAGCTCAATTTTATATATATATATATATATATATATATATATATATATATATATATATATATATATATATATATAGAGAGAGAGAGAGAGAGAGAGAGAGAGGACTCAATTAATATATATATATATAGAGAGAGAGAGAGAGAGAGAGAGAGAGAGAGAGAGAGAGAGAGTGCATGTGTGTGTGTGTTCAACTACTATACTATCAATAACACTGAGCGCTTGATGCTATTAAGTTTTTCGCCTTAGATCTATCTTTTTGACAACTTTTATTCGTTAGATCATATTATTCAACCAATAACTCAATTAACCCTAGGAAACTACTATTATCTTAATCACACATTCTTTCATTTAATGACTAAAAATCTAATAGCATCAACGATCGGTGCTATTAATAGTATGGTAGCAAACCTGATAGCACAAATGATTTAGGGATATTAATAGTGTAGTAGCATAATTCTACATATATCTAATTCTATATGAGTCCGGCTACTATACTATTGATAGTTTCAAGCGCTTTGTGCTATCAATTGTTTTGCTGTTTGATCTACTCTTTTGACTATTTTCATCCGTTAGATTATACTATTCAATCAATTTCCACTCAATTATAGGAGATTACTATTATTCTAACCGGAGACCACTATCTTTCTAACTGCACACCCGAAGATCCAAAGATCGAAAACCTAATAGCACAGATGAGTGAGTTTGATACCATTAATTGTATAATTACCTATATATATTATTTAAATTTTAGACCAATTTAAATAGAAAGATGTCTATATTTTGTGAATTTTAATTATTATATTGAAATTTTAATTTTTAAACTTATTTTCAACTTTTCACTCAGTAACAGCAGAGCTGGCAATCAAACTTGCTGTCCACGAACTGAAATTTTTTATTTTAATAATTCAACGAGCAAGCTCGCGTTTGATTTATTTATTATTTAATAAACGAGCGAAAACGAGCAGGACCTTATCGCGCTACTTACGGGACCTCGTTGCCGGCCCAAGCTGCGACGACCCCCTGGTTTTCCAAGCTTTTACGGCGCATGTAAACCACCGACGTGGGCGACGGGTCCCCGACGCGACTTCGGCTGCGAAACTCGACTTCCTCCGCGCTATAAACCCCATTTAATTACAAGTTCTAGAGAGAGACTTTTTTGGAGTTTGAGCCAGTATACTCTCAAAATCATCGAGAATTGATACTTTTGTTTTTAATCTAATCTTTAAGAAAATATAAAATTAGGATGATAGCGGTATGTGAAATAATATTTGATCCCTTTTTTTTTTTACAGATAGGTAGCACGCTACCTGCTTCGTTTATTTTATTTAGAAATAAATTTAGCTGAAAATATGATTTAACTAAAATTCGAACTACAGTCTCGAGTTCCAACCATCAAGTTCTTTGTCATTTGTTTTAAAGACCGTCAGTTGATCCAATTATTAATGATTAAGGAATAGATTCAGAGTTAAAAATCTATAAAAGTATTAAGAAATTGATACCTCTAGAAGGATCAATAAACTTTTTTGCGCTCCTTTTTAAGTCCCCTTGATTTCTTCCTCCGCGCGCGGAAAAAGCGGTGGCGTGGGTGGGGGGGGGCCCGTGGGGGCAACTCGTCACTTCCGCGGAGGAGGAAAAGCGGAGGTCGTACGCACGTGCGGAGGAACGTGTGTGATTGGCCCGACAACGGGTGGCCCACCAAAACACACCCCGGGGTTCCGACCACGTGCGCCCGAGGGTGTGTGCGGTCGAGTCAACGGTCAGCTCCGCGGCGGCCGCAACTGGAGCAGTTACCTCTGTAGTTAATGTTAGGAATAATTAGATATGTGAAACGGGCGGATTGAGTAACCCACGGCGGATTGTCAGATTGACATTTTGATACTGGATAAAGATTTATCTATAAATTTTTAGATAGTCAACATATTTATCTATACGCGCCTTTGGGTGGACGGGTGGGTATGTGAGTTATTCGTAATTTTATTTTTTTTTGTTGCTCTTATATATATATATATATAGAGTAGGGCTACTATACTATTATGAGTAGTAGAGCCCTACTACTCATAAGTTGTTTCGATGATAGAGCTTCCGAATCGACGATCCACTCCGTTAAATATGATCTAGAGTATTTAAAACTTCTAGAAAATAAATTTCGTAATTTTTCAAAATCATAATAAAGTCCATCAAATGGGCATAAAATGAACGGCCGAAATCGAACGATGTCCTAAAAATAGATGATCGGATCCTTCAATTTAAGATCGGAGTTATTGATCTTTATCTAGGTAGTGAATAGAATTTTCTATCAAAAATTCAACCTATTTCAATTCTTTTACACCGTTAAACTACCAAGTATCCCATATCGGCCGTTAAAAATTGTCAATTTTGTGAGCTTTTGATCGTAAGGTAAATGATTTTGAAAAATTACGAAATTTATTTTCTAGAAGTTTTAAATACTCTAGATCATATTTAACTGGAGTGATCGTCGATCTTAAGTTCTATCATCGAAAACAACTTATGAGTAGTAGGGCTCTACTACTCATAATAGTATAGTATTTACTCTATATATATATATATATATATATATATATATATATATATATATATATATATATATATATATAAGTTTTAAAAGCGTAATATAACTCATTGTTTAAAATATTATAACATACAATAAAAATATTTAAAGTTTTAAAATAAAAATATTTCATAATATGAAAGATATGCAATAAAAAATTAGGATTAGAATTTATAGAATAGATAAATAAGAAATATATATTAATTGAGAAAGTATATTTTGTAATTAAAAAATATTTGTGAGGGTACCCATAGGTGCGGGCAAAAATATTTCATAATATGAAAGATATGCAATAAAAAATTAGAATTAGAATTTGTAGAATAGATAAATAAGAAATATATATTAATTGAGAAAGTATATTTTGTAATTAAAAAATATTTGTGAGGGTACCAATGGGTACCGCAGTGTTACTCAAAACGCCCATCGCTTAACGCACCCACCCGTTTTATTCCTAATTTTTTAGGTTGAAAAAGTTTGTATCCATACCTGCAAATTTATTGGTAACCCGCCGGTACCGGCGGGTTTGGGTCAACATTACCAGGTCTAGGAATAATTGCCTATATACCCCTCATACGTTTGAAAATATTCGATTTATCCCTATTTTTTTTCTTTCTAAAATACCTCTTGTATGCTCCACCGTTATTGCAAAATACCCCCGCAGTTATCTCCTGTTAAGTTAACTTAGGTTAAATATGAGTTAAACATCTACCACAGTTAAAAAAAAATTAAAAAGTCAATTTTGCCTTTAACTTAATGGTAAATAAAAAATATTGGTGACGGTAGAGGGTATATTGAAAAATACCAAAAGTCAAAAAAAAAAAATTTGCCCTTGACTTTGAAATACAGTGATGATGGAAGGGTATATTTGAAAGAGCAAAATAGTAATTTTACAAAAATAATCGAATTAATTAACATATTTTAACTCTAAAAGGGTATACCTTATTATTATTATTATTATTATTATTATGATTATTATTATTATTTTAGCACCCCTTTGTTTCGTTAAGTTAATAACCCCTTAAGTCTGAAGTTATTTCCAAACATTCAATTTGGGGGTGGGATTAGCATATTCTATTTCAAATGGACTATCGGAGATGGTCCATTTGTCCCACCCCACTACTCCAACCAAACATAATACAATTTTACACACTATTTTTTTTGTCTCAGCTACTCCAACTAAATATTATTTTAACTATACCGGGACTAAACACAATTCTCAACTAAATACAAAATTACCCTAACCCTATCTTAACCTGAACTTAACCATATCCCTGAAATAACAAGTTTTTACATAACTCCGAACCAAACGATAACTTAGGGTTAATTGCAACAATATGTTGTTTAAAATTTTAATTTTATTATTTAAATTTTTTATTCATATTTTGACTGTGAAATTAAAGATAATTACTTATTTTAATAAATTTGCAGGTGCGAGAATTATTTGCATGAATTATACTACCCAAGGCTGTAAAAATAAATAGCATATCTAAATTTTAAAGCTAAAATACTGTTCACATACACAAATCAAATAAATTGGGCAACCGATTCAAAATAATTTATAGTTCGGATAAATTTTGTACGATTTTAGTATATTTTTACATTTTGGCAATTAGATTTCATTAGTTTAAATTTGATTACATTTTGACAAAATATGTCACATCAACTCCAACAAAGTCTCGTTTACGCTCGTACATACTGCGTTCATGATCTGTTAGCCTATGATCAATCTGGGGCTCACTCAGGTGGAGCCAAGGTTTACGATTGTCGGTCGTCGATGTGGAGGACGACTTTGACGGTGGCCGGTATCGGCTTTGCGCATGCAGTTAGAGAGTGCTCAAGGGAGAGGAGGTTAGGTATGAAAGCGAAAAGATGGGCAAATGTTGGGGACCAATGGCGCTATTAAATTAAAAGCTAATTATTTTATTGCCCAAAAATCAAAAAACTAAAAAATTTGGGACTAAAATAAAATTTTAGTTTAAGTTTGGTGACCGCTAGTGTAATCGTCACTGTAAAGAGAATAATTCTATTTGTAAATCTCTACGATACATGAGTGTATATCTCACGCCCCTTATATTAGAATTCTCAGAGTAAAAAAATAATTGTTTTTGAATGAAGAGGACGTAAGATGTGCATCCGCGTAACAATAGTATTGCTCCTGTAAATGTATGGTAAATTTCAATTTGCTCTCTTGCGGTTTAGTATATTTTTACTCTGCTGCCATATGGCTTGAAAAATTACAGTTAATTATTTTATAACTTTATTTGTTTTTTATAAGTAATATTGATAGGGATGATAAAGAGTAGATTATAGGAGATCCTATGTGAAAATAAGTTTTTTCTGTTGCAATTATTCTATACAAAAATAACATTGAATTGTGGGTCTATATGTATGCTATAAAAAATATAAGAACTATTTTTTGAACTAGACTGGTATACTATCGGTAGTACGAAGACCTCCGCACTACGAAGTTGTTTTCAATAATGTGGCTTTCTAATCGACGATCAGCTCGTTAGACTTGATCTACACTATTGAAAATATTTGGAAACTGAATTTTATAATTTTTCGGCATTATTTACCTATCAAACGAGTAGCCTAAAAATAAACGACTAAAAATAAAAATCTCATAAAAAATGATGATAAAATATTTAAATTTAAGATCAGAGGTGTTGATCTTACTCTAAATAGTGAAAAAAAAATTTCTATTAAAATTTCATCAGATTTGAATTGTTTTATACCGTTAAATTCACAAATGCATCACATCTATCATTAAAATTGTCAAGTTTGAGACCTTTTGATCACTACCCAAATGATGTCGAAAAATTATAAAATTTAGTTCCAAATACTTTTAATAGTGTGGATCAAATCTAATGGAATGATCGTCGATCTGAAAAGTTCGCATCATCGAAAACAACTCGGTATCGATAGTATACTACCCTAGCTCCTATTTCCTTAACTATTCAAATTGTTATATTATTCATGATTAGGCTTTTCACTATTTTATGCAGCATAATAGAATTACTTTGAGATTATATTCAATAGCAATACTATTAAATTATGATGGCCTTGAATAATATTAGGATGATTTGATTATCATGTTGAATTATATAAAATAATTATTTTTTCAAAAATTCAAATTATTAAAGAACGATATTTTTAATAATAATTATTTTTTATAATTATTTATCTTTAATATCCTCCCATTTTTTAAAGACGTGAACTTAAATTAAATTAAAAAAATTAAATAACGTTATAAGTGTGATGGGACTAGAACTAGGATGTCAACGGGTCGGATTCGGTCGGATTTTTAAAAATCCGAATCCGAAACCGACTACAAAACCCGAAATCCGAACCCGAACCCGAACCCGATGTATTTTAAAAACCACATCCAAACCCGAACTCGAGCAAAAACCTGAAACCCGAAACCCGAACCCGAACCTGAACCCGACCAAAAATTCGAAAATCCGAACCCGATTCTAAATTCAAAAACCCGAACCCGAAAATAATATTTACCAATTATATTAATATATATATGTATTTTGGTTTAGATTACAAAAGTTTAAGTATTTTTTTACCTTTAGATTCAGATCTAAAGCTTGAATTTTTTATATATTATATCATATTTTTGTTCGTGTTTGGGTGGTTCTAGTGTCTGTTCGTCTGTTCTGTTCACCAAATAATATCCATATTCAAATCCATATTCGTCAATTTTTATTTTTAATATTCATATTCAAATCCATATCCATTTGCCTCGGATAAAATTCATATCCGTCGGATTGAATTTGGTGTTAAAGTCGGATATTCATATCCATTTACATCCCTAACTAGAACTCAGAGTCTCCTCGGTCCTCTAACACGTTGTTGCTTTCGTGTACACTCAAAATAAATTGTTCAATTAAATCTGACAACTTTTTTATTTAAAGGTCGATATTTTTACACTAATCTCATCAGTATTTTTTAATATTAAAAATTTAAAAATAGTATTTAAATTCTCAAACAGGTTGCGGTAAAATTTGCGCCCCTATGTTGGATGTACAAACAGCATTTCACTTATTTATTTATTTATGGGTGACCTTCAAATACCACCCATGTGGTTTCATACCTTCTCACTTTAATACCTACATTTAAAATATATTAATTTAGTACTCTATAAATTTATTATTATTTTTTTTCGTCAATCCTTCCGTTAACTTTTCGTTAAATCATATACAAAAAACTTCAGATACCCTATCTATAGTTTATCGAATATGTACTTCAATACTCTTTAGTTTTAACTTTGTCACTGGTTTAACGAAAAAAATTAGCAGAGGGTATAACAAAAAAAAATAAAAATAAAACCAAAGGATACAAAAGTGATACATTTTAAAATACAGAGTACTAAAGTGAAAAAATACAAAACTACAGGGGTGGTGCTTGAAATTTTTTCTTTATTTATTTATTTTCTTTAGCCTCCGTTTATTTCTCGGTTGAGTAATAACCCCTTAACCCTCACATTATTCCCAAATATACTCAAAAATAAGTGGGATTAGCTAACCACCACCACAAATAAATTATCCCGGCTTAGCTAATCCCACTTAATCTCACCAAATCCCAACCAAACATTATTTTCTATTCATAATAACTCATTATCCTTCTTATCCCAACTATTCCAACCAAACACTATTTTTTATTATTCTGGACAAACTACAACCTCTAATCAAATACAAAAATATTCTAATCCTATCGTAACCCTAAATTTAACACTATTTCTGGAATAACTAATTTTTCTTAACCCCGAACCAAACGTAGCTTAGGGAATCCAAAGTAATTTTTTTCCTTGTGCGGTGGTCATTGAAAATCCCTCTCATGATTCTAGAAAAAGACTATATTGGTACCCTCTCACACACCGACAAAGGCAGTCGACTAGTTTGGTTTTATCTACTTGACCGAACCGGGCTGGATTTCAAAGTCGTTGGTCTGCAGTCTGCACAGCTGTATCTGGACTGGATCTGATACCCCGGTCAAGCCGTGTGAATGCCGGCTGCTTTACAGGTCGGATTGGCGGCTGCTCGGTGGAAAAAATAGGCTTGCTAAGAAGACTGCGCCACACTTCTGCGTCCCCTTTTTTCTTTTTTTTTTTTAATAATTTATTACAGAGAAATACTTTGGGTCCCACTTTGAAACACTCAATTATGTTAGAAAAAATTTCAAAAACTTCTCTGTGTTTTTATTTTTTTTCACTTTAGTACCATATGATTTTATTTATTTTTTATTTTAGTATTCTGTAGTTTCTCACTTTATTACTTTAGTAGTACCCTATGGTTTAAACTGTATCAAGTTAGTACTATGTGGTTTTGTACTTTATCACTTCGGTATCCTGTGGTTTCGTACTTTATCACTCTAGTACCCTGTGGACTCTAGTACCCTGTGGTTTAAAAACCACAGGGTACTAACTTGATGCAAAAATAAAACCACGTGATACTAAAGTGATAAAGTGCAAAATTACCGAGTACTAACTTGATACAATTTAAACCACAGGGTACTAAAATGATAAAGTAAGAAACCACAGGATACTTAAATTAAAAAAAGTGAAACTACAGGGGGGTTTTTGAAGTTTTCTCATTATGTTATAGATGCTTTGGTGTAGGTCTGCAGACTACGAGTAACAGATTATCTAAATTAGTAGTTTGTTGTTGGATTATTTGGAATGTCACGGACGATATGATTTTTAAAAAGATCCAGCCGGACCCATTGTTAGCAGTCGACGAGCTTAAACAGTTAATGAAGTTTTGGATATAACTCTCAGCAAAGCAGACCTCTTACTAAGGTGTTGACGATTTTCTTGATGCAGATGCGATGAAAAATATTTGGATGAAAATTGTATTGTTAGATAAGAAAAATATTAGGTAGTTTTATATAAAAAATGGAGGTGTTGGTGGGGATAACCGAGAACTACTATTCTCGGGTAAAAAATTAACGTTTGGGTATAAAGGAGGGGATAAGGGCCTATTCCTATTCCTATCCCCGAAACAAACGGTGCCATTTAAATAAGTTTTATGTTTTATGCCCTCGAGGCTCATGTTGCCTCACTCCTACAATTTAGTTTATCAATTAAATAAACGAAGTGGGTAACGAGCTAATTTTTTTTTTAAAAAAAATATATGTTATAGATGTGTTTGTTAGTACTTTCATAATTGTGGCCTATTTAATCATATTTAATTTGAATTTAGTATAGATAAAGGCTAATTCTAGAATCGGAATCGGAATGGATGTTATACACGTTATAGATATTTAATTTTATATCTACACGAACCAAACATCAACAGTGAGAATAATTTATTTTGATTCCGATTCAAGTAACGAATCAAACAGAATTAAGTAATAAGTCATTCCGATTCTGATTCCAGCTTATTTTGATTCCTATTCTGATTCCGATTCCACCTTCGAACCAACCGCGCCCATAGAATATTACTTAATACGATATATCTTATCAATTTCTTATCTATTTCAATTAAATAAAATTTTAATTAAATTTTGATGGAAAGTCGATTTTAATTCTATAGAAAAAGGATATTGGTCATGCCACCTTTTTATATGCAATCTAATAAAAAATTATCATCGATTCCACACCATACGGAAGAGTGCATGAGAATGAAGGAGAAATTATCTCAAAAAAAAAAAAAAAAAAAAAGAAGAAGAAGGAGAAATTAAATTACCAAGTTCGTTTAGTGACATGCAGTTTATAGTCAAACTTTTCGCATCCATAAATTGATCAAGAATTTTTTTCTCTGTCTGTACGTTATTTTATTTTATTTATGATACTGGATATTGAATTTTGATATTTTCACGCCCCGGGTTGCATATTCACCGGGCACGCCGACAAATCCGCCGTATACAAAAGAATTTCTTCTGTATACGAAGCATAGCTGTACCTGTATAAATATACAATGCTACAAACAGTAGCATAGAGCTGAAATAAACTATAAACAAACAGGTAGGAAAAACAACAATTTTATATACATACAATCACAGATACAAAAGTCATACTACTCGCTCCAGCGAGTTCAACTGTATGTACAAAAGCGTCCAACCAAAAACTGTCACTATCTGCAGGAGAATCCTCTAACTCAGCACTCGACGGGGAAGGGCTCTAGCTCGCAACGTCCTTGGCAGCAATGAAGGCCCCTGCAACAACAGTAGAAGAAAGAGGGCGTGAGAACTACTGTAAAAATAGATAGTCCTCAGTGGGTACCGCCCTAACACATCGGTTCACCCACTAAATTTACAGGGTAAGAAAGAAAGTAAAAGAAGCTGGAAACCCTCGACAGCTAACAATCCCTATACTATCCTGCTCTAAACCACTCTCTGTAAAACAAGAAAAAGTTGACCCAATCTTACGAGGGACTGTGAAAGCACCCGTCCCGCCTGTCGAAGCAACACTACAACTACCTCAGGGGTAGCTAGCGGAGAGTAAGTCCACAACGAGGACGCAGCGACACCAACGCAAAAGCACTAAGCCAGACTCCGGAGCGGCACTCGTGGGCGCGAACCAACCGAGTATGCAAGCGTATCTCTGTCGAGCTCAATCTGGCTCTCACAGGCATAGTCAAGTACACAGGGTCTAAGCACTAATACACCACGTGCCCCTTGGCACAAACTGTAACCACACAGTACACTGGGTCCACCGTCAAACCCCCGACGGTGCCCGACAACCAGCACGACTAGACTCTGCTGAAAAGTGAGCTCGGCATCCCCAGCGCGAGCGTAAAAGCAAACTACACTACCCTGGGTATCCATCGCACTCCCACGGCGATGATACGGCACAAAACGGCTGAGAAAAGCAGCGGCTGAGAAAAGCTTAAATCCAAATAAGCTAACCTTCTCCGAATTCAGCAAGTAAGGGCTCGGAAGCTTCGTCTCGAAGTCACGAATCCAATGGTCCAAGATTCGCTGGATTTCGCCACTTCTACGCGGAGTACGAGCCGAAACACGAAACGTCGACGCTGGAATCTGCAGTTCGGAACTTCAGAATCTGCTCGCAAAACAGAAGCTCAGTAATGATGGGTTCCGACAGGGCAAACCTTGTCCAAATCCGGCAAGTAAGGTCTCGTTGGAATCGTCTGGAAGTCGCGGATCCAACGCCCCAAGTTTCGCCTCTCCTACACAAAGATCTAGTTGAGTCGACCAAAGAGCAGCAGCTCGAAAATCTAGGAATTTAGAAGCTTCGGATGGAAACTCGATGGGCTACTCACCTCGAAACGAGCCCTAGGCCTGTCGCCGAGTCGAGGGCAGTGGTCCCGCACGCACGCCGGGCCCCTCGCAGCGCCTCGACGCCGAAAGCTCGCTGAAATCTCACGTCGGCGCGTCGTCGTCGTCGAAGCTCGAGCTTTTCTTGAGCTCCTCCACCTCCTCTGGTTGCTAAGGGCAGGAGCAGCAGCAGCAGCAAGGAAGGAGAAGAAGCAGGAGGAGAGTCTCACTCTCTCTCCTCTCTGCTGTAAAGAAGGGGTGGGTAAAGGGTGAAGTGACAAGAGCCCAAAAGTCAAACCGCACCATACCGCACGTTGTACCGAGACAAAATCCCATTTGTACTGACAAACGGCAACCCGAGAGCATCTGCGCAGGCTACACCGATAGCCTCTGCTATACCAGATAGCAACCGTCGCCGTACGTATAGAAACCAACTTGTACCGATCATCTCACGTAAAACCTCGCTATTTGCGTATTTTTGTGACACACGCCGCTCTCGCATTCCCACGGACCCGTTTAGCGTCTCGTTTGGCGCTAACGCGACCCAGATCGGTCCCGACACTCTCCAGAGCTGTAGACAAGTCTCAGGTGCAATTTTTCAGGTCTCTACAGATATATATTTATTTTATTGTTGTTTTACATACCGATAAAGATCTATCAATTAGTATCAGAGCCAAAAAGATAAATTAAATATGATTATTTAAAAATATTAAAACTTTTGTAGGTACAATATATAAAGTTGAACTTTATAAAGATATATTTGTCATTTACTATATTTGTAAGAACATGTATGAAATAAATCCTAATATTAAAGTAAATATATAATTTAACTCATGGGAAAAGAGAAGAGAAACTAAGAAAGATATTAAAAAACAAGGAAAATCAAATTCAAGCGAAAGGAAATTTATTTCCGCAAATAACCAAATTCAAAAAAATAGAAATTTATTAACGTAAATAATTTAACCAATGTGAAAAGAGGAGAGAAACGTATAAAAAAAAAAAAAAAAAAAAAAAAAAAGGAGGGGGGGGTAAGTCCATAACGATAAGGAAAATCAAATTCAAGTGAAAAGAAATTTACTTCCATAAATAACTAAGTTCATAAAAATAAAAAGCAAGTGAAAAGAAATTTACTTCCATAAATAACTAAGTTCATAAAAATAAAAAGTAAAAAAAACGTGGTCGGCAGGATTCGAACCTGCGCGGGCAGAGCCCACATGATTTCTAGTCATGCCCGATAACCACTCCGGCACGACCACCCTTTTACTAAATCTTTAAATTTATAGTTAAATCATTTAATAAATACAAACCTGTTCTTAGTTCATGTGATTTTACTTGAGCACTTTATTACATGCATGTTTGGCTCTGTTCGAAGCAGTAAAATTATTTGATGAAGTGTTATTTCAATAGTATAGTATTATCAAGAAAAGCATTTTGTGAATCCCCAGTTTATTCTTTTTGCAATTAAGTAGGATGTTGTAGTTTGCATCTTTGCTTTTGAAGTTTAAAATCTTGTTTTAAAAAAAAAACTTTTGTTACAATAGAAGCTAAAGTTGGGCCCAACAGGTCCTATATATTGCAAGTAAAGTCTCAGTGTATTGTTGGAGATCAGTGAGATGGTGTGGCATTTTGCTATTGATGTTGGGCTAAAAGGTTGAGATACTTTGTGGGGTGGGTTATTGGGCCAACCCAGTCCTAGGGATGCAAATGGATCTGGGTTGATGGAGATTTTGCGTCGATTCATCCCGAATATGGCAGTAAGTGAGAGTCAAGAATAGGATCCGTCCCGAGTCCGTTCTGGTCCACTAAGACATGGAGCAGGTTGTGGAGGACTCTTTTTCATTTTTGATCCATCTTGATCCACCATGAACCTGCTTCCATCTAGATCTGCCCCGAATTGAGTGGTAAGTGGGGGTAAAAAAATAGGAAAAAAATCCAAGTTGGCTCGAATCCGACACACCAAGGAAATAGGGCCGAAGGTGTGGCCCACCCCGTATATATCCTGGTTGCAGCCCCTACTAGTCCAAGTGGGTTATTGGGCCAACCTAGTCCCTAGGGATGCAAATGGATCCGGGTTGATGGAGATTTCACACCGGTTCATCCCGAATATGGAAGTAAGTGAGAGTCATAAATAAGTAAAAAAAAATTATCCGTCCCGATCCACTAAGACGTGGAGCAGGTTGTGGAGGACTCTTTTTCATTGTTGATTCGTCCTGATCCACCATGAACCTGCTTCCATCCAGATTTGTCCGGAATGGAGTGGTATGTCTGGGTAAAAAATAGGAAAAAAAATCCAAGTCGTCTCGAATCCGCCTTGACACGCCAAGGAAATGGGGCGGACGGAAAGTGCGGCCCGCCCCGTATACATCCTGGTTGCATTCCTTACTACTCCAGGTGGGTTATTAGGCCAACCCAATCCCTAGGAATGCAAATGGATCTGGGTTGATGGAGATTTCGTGCCAATTCATTCCGAATATGACAGTAAGTGAGAGTCAAAACAAAAAAAAAAAAATCCGTCCATAGTCCGTCCTAATCCACTAAGACATGGAGCAGGTTGTGGAGGACTCTATATCATTTTTGATTCGTCTTGATCCATCAAGAATCTGTTTCCATCCAAATCTGTCCGAAACGGAGTGGTAAGTGGGGGTAAAAAATAAGAAAAAATCCAAGTCGCCTCGAATCCGCCTCGACACGCCCAGGAAATGGGGCGGAAGGTGCGGCCCGCCCCATATACATCCTGGTTGCATCCCTTACTAGTCCAGGTGAGTTAATTTTCATGGTCCTCGCAATTTGATTTCGGGCTTGTTTAGTATGACGCTTATCTACTGCTAATAATTACAATAGTGTTAGAGGAAAAGTATATAATACACTGTTGCACTTTTCGGTGGTGTCGTAAAAATAATACACCATAACATAATAACTTACGAAAACAAGCATAATATTTTTTATTGTACTTTCTTTTTTCACGTAACACATCCTCCATGTTAGACATTTGCAATTCTAAACTTCCAATAAGATTTTAATTTAGTTTATAAATTATCTAATGTAATTCATTTTAGTTCTATCTTAGACTAAAAATTGTTGATAATATTTTGTTTATTTATTTGTTCTTGCGAATTCATCATATTTTTACTTATCATAAAATTTTAATTCAATAATTAAATTTTTATATATAAAATTACCAGTTAATCGGGTGGGTATATATGGAGAGTGATAGAGATAGAGAGTGTTTATTTATGATACTAGTGATAGTAGATAAAGAGTATTTGCTATCTATATTTCATCCATTGGATTCATAATAGTAAACTAAATACTAAATACTAAATCCTATGTATGTAAAGGATAAAAATTTAATAGATAGCAAATACTATTTTTGTATATATATATATAGACTACTATACTATTATGAGTACGATCCCCTCGTACTCATAAATTGTTTTCGATGATAAAGCTTGCGATTCGACGATCCACACCGTTAAACGTTATTTACAGTATTTAAAACTTCTAGAAATAAAATTTTATAATTTTTCGACATTATTTACCTTACGTTCAAGAGGTCACAAATTTGATAATTTTTAACGGCCGGTATGAAATACTTGCTAGTTTAACGGTGTAAAAGAATCGAAATTTGTTGAATTTTTGATAGAAAATTTTATTCACTATATAAATAAAGATCAATAACTCCGAACTTGAATTGAAAGATCCGATCATCCTTTTTTAGGACGTCATTCGATTTTGACCGTTTATTTTATGCCCACTCGATGGGCTTTATTATGATTTCGAAAATTTACGAAATTTATTTTCTAGAAGTTTCAAATACTCTAGATCATATTTAACGAAGTGGATCGTCAATTCAGAAGCCCCATCATTGAAAACAACTTATGAGTACGAGGGCTCCAATACTCATAATAGTATAGTAGCCACAGCCTCTATATATATATATATATAATTGACCTCCTATACTTTTAAAAGTGCCAAGTTATTGGTGCTTGTAAGTTTTTAGCCCTTGGATTAATAAATATGCAGTTAGGATGATGTGGGCCCCCTTGGGTTAAGTGGGTGGTTGGTTCAATAGTATAATTTAACGGGTGAAAATCATCAAAGGTATAGATCTAACGGTAAAAAATTCACAAGCACCAAGTGCTTGGTGCTTTTACAAGCACCATAGCCGGACTCTATATATAGAGAGAGAGAGAACTTTGCTGTTATACTATTAATAGTATCAAATCATTTGTGTTATTAGATATTTTGGCCCTCAGATTAGTGGATGATCAAAGTGATATGCTGTAAAGATGATAGTGGTCTCTTAAAATTGAATGGATAGTTGGTTTAATAGTATGACCCGACAAGTGGAAATAATCAAAAGAGTCGATCTAATGGCGAAAAACTTGACAGTAATGGCGAAAAACTTGACAGTACAAAGTGTTTTGTTATTGATCGCATAGTAACCGAACCTTATTATATATATAAATTTCAAAGTCCAAAACAAGCGAGCTAAAAAGTGGTCCAGTAATCGAAGTAAAAATCTATAGAACTCCTAATCGAAGTAAAAATCTATAGAACTTATCTGAGCTATTGACCATTTTGATTCAATTATCTGAATATTTTAAAATTTAATTTTACTATCTAATATTTTAATTTTTTTAATTTAAGTCGGTCAATAAAATTTTAACTTCAAAATTTAAGCTAATTTTTACTTTAATAAATTTATAATTGCGACGATTGCATAAAATATGTAAATTAAATTTTAAAAAATAAATAATATATTTAAATTTTAAAATTTAACTATTGCTTACTGAGTTAAATTAAATAAAATTAAAATTTTTAAAGGTTGCCCAGTCTAGTAAAATTAATATATTGTTGGTGAAAATTCGGTAAGCTTTTATGAAAAAAAGAAAAACTTTAAATACCATATATCCATATGGTTTCGTACTTTCTCATTTTAGTACTTGTGATTTAAAATGTATCACTTTCGTACTCACTTTATTATCTTATTTATTATTATTTTGTTGTTAAATCAGTAATAAAGTTAAAATTAAAGAGTACTAAAGTAAATATTCGATGAACTATAGCTGGGGTATCTGAAATTTTTTGTTTATGATTTAACAAAATGTTAACGAAGGTGCTGATAAAAAAAAAAACTATATAATATTAAATTAATATACTTTAAATTACAACGTATTAAAATGTGAAAGTGCACAACTATAGAATGGGTGGTACTGGTTCGTTTGGAATTGTGGAGAGATTACGTTATGATAAAAAAAAAAAAACTATATGATATTAAATTAATATACTTTAAATTACAACGTATTAAAATATGAAAGTGCACAACTATAGAATAGGTGGTACACGAAGGCTTCGTTTGAAATTGTGGAGAGATTACGTTACGTGCGTGAGAAAATACGTTGAAAAAATATTTTATTTGTTTTCATACGTAATATTGGAAGAGTTGGTTACGATATATTTTCTGTGATTCTATTAGAGAACGTAGAAATATATCCTATATATATTTTTCACAATTCTATTTTATATAATATATAATAATATTAAATATGTCTTAATATTAAATTAAATGTGAAACGTAATATTACATACGAAAATAAATACGTATTTTTTCAACATAGTTTCACACTGCACGTAAGAGAATCTTTCCGCCCGATTCCCGAACAAAGCCTGATAAAAAAAAAAACAAAAAAAAAAAATCCAGTCTCCACCTCGTAAATAGCACTGTTGCATTCTGAACTTTTGGCGGAGTTTTACTTTACCCCCCAAACTCTTAAAACGGTCATTTACCCCCCTATACTTTAATATTGTATCTTGTTGCCCCTTCCGTCAGTTAAAGTTAACAAAGCTGAACGAGAGTTAACGGAAGGGTTAGGTTTTGGCGGAAAATCTACCGCCTAAACCGTCCCTTGTTCCAACCCACTCACTTTTATTCCTTAAAAACTCTTTTTTCTCCATCTTCTTCTCATAGTTTTTGCATCCAAAAAACCGTCAAAACCTAACCCTTCCATCAACTCCCGTTCAGTTTCGTTAACTTTAACTGACGGAAGGGACAACAAGATGCAATATTAAAATATAAAGAGATAAATGACCGTTTTTTAGCGCGTTTAAGGAAGGGAAAAAAAAACTCAATTTACCCTCTTCCCCTCCCTTCCCAACTTCACACTCTCGAAACCTCTCGCTTCTCCTCCTCATCCCACATTCTCTCTCTTTCTCTCTCCGCTCCTCTCTCGCTCTCCTCTTGATCTCGATGGCGATGGATCGAAGCGACATCGTGCTTCTCGGGGCCTCTAGGGTTTGCGTCTTCGGATCCCGATGTATACGCCCACACTGCATGTAATGGTTTCTCACGGGAGGAATGGGTGTTAGCGTAAGGGTTTTGCCTCCTCTCATCCTCGATCTGCGATCTATAACCCTTTCTCTTCTCCTTCGTAGTAGTAGTAGTAGTAGTTTATTTGCTAAGATTTACCCCAAAGGCTCCGATTTTTACACCTATTTACTAGGTGTACATGTAGCATTTTTCCTTTGTTAATTTGATAGGTGTTGATGATGAATCGAAGCAACATCGTGCTTATCGGGGCTTCTAGGTTTTAGTTTTTTTTTTTTTTTTGGGAGATCCCGGTGTGTACACGGCCGCGCAAGCAATGTGTTTGTTTTGTGGAAAGCGGAGAGGGTGAAGTAGTTTTCGGCCGTAAATTCCCATTTTTGTTCTTCGGTCGAAATCCAAACTTCCCAAAATAGCTTAATTGGTGTAGGCCGAAGTCAGTTACGGAAGAAAAAAGGCGAGGAAAAAAAAAATATTAAACCATCTCAACAATAGAACCGGAAAACTTCAGTTTCACAACTATACAAATAAACAATGGAAGAGAAGTGATTTTTACATACACTTTAGTTCACCCCAAAGCCCACTTCAAGTTGGACTCAACCGAAACTTCATCTTTGGTGTAAAAGATGAAACAAACGGGCCTCGGGTGTAATGCTTTACACCAACTTTTGGGTGTACAAGTAACATTACTCATTTTCAAATGTAGGTGATGCGGTGGAGGAATGGGGATTCATGGAAAGTGTTTGCTTCCTCTTATGCCCGATCGATTATCTCATGAAGGGTTTGCCTCCTCTCTTGCTCAATTCGCACTCTAAAGTTCTTTCTCTTCTTCTTGTTCTTCGTTTTCATAGTCTATTTGTTAAATTGAGAGGTGTTAGTGATGAATTGAGGTACTGTCGTGCTCATCGGGGACTCTAGAGTCGAGTTTTCGGAGGCCCTGGTGTATAGACTCTGGTGCATGGTTCTAAAACCCTTAATCTTTGTTGATGTGAAATGTTTTGACGATGAATTGAAGCATCATTGCTCTCTTCAGGGCCTTTGGGTTTGAGCTTTTACAGAGTATAGGCGGTGGCGCAAGCAATCCTTTCGCAAATGTAGGTGAATTATGTGATATTGCGGAGGAATCTGTGTTCTTGGAAAGGATTTGGTTCCTTTCTTGCTGAATTTGTTTGCACTCTAAAACCCTTTATGTAAAACCCTTCATGTAAAACCCTTCTTATTCTTAGGCGGTAGCGGCAGCAGCAGTGAAGTTTATTTGTTAAACTTAGAGGTGTTGATGATGAACCAGAGCATCATTGTGCCCTTCGGTTTTACGCGAATCAGATGATTTGCACTTAACGCCTCTAGGTTTTGAGATCCTGGTATATACACTATGGTATTGCAGAGGAACGGGTGTTTTTGGAGAGGGTTTGCCTCCTCTGTTGCACAATTTGCTCTTGAAAACCCTTTCTCTTCTCAATTCGTTGTTTCTATATTAATCTGTAAGGCATTGATGAAGATTGATGTGCTAGTCTCTAATTGGGACCCTTCTGTTCTCTTTGAGCTGTTTTCGGTTCCTGCAGTGAAGGTTTTGATGGCTGGGTGGCATGAATGGCCTATCGGCAACCGCTGCGGCCATTTGCACGTCGAATAGAAGAGAGGGTAATCTCTTTGCTTGATTGATCAATGGCGAATCTAAACATCTCTTTGCCCAATCTCTCCTTATCTCCTTCAATGTGCTTTATTAGCTTCTATTTTTACTTATATTTGCCACTTTTGAGTAATTTTCCTGTTTGATGTTGTTAGGGGCTTTTGCAGTGGTGCAATCCACACAGAGGTGTAATTAGCCTCTCATAGCGTTAGCACTCTAGTGCACCTAAAATGAAGTAGGTAATCTCCCAGACTTGGGAGGAATGCATGTTTTTATTATGCTACTGAGATTTCAAGCTGGTTTCTTCATTTATCTTTTTTTTTCCCTTTTTTTTTTCCTTTTTTTTTTTTTTTTGATATTCCTGTGTTTCCCCGTACTTTTTTATGGATCATTATTTGTTGATTACTGTTGTTATTGAAGTCATTGCCTCCTACTTCCTCTCCTTGTTCTACTGAGGTAGTTGATATCCCTCTTCTTTTTCATTGTCGTAATCATTGATGTGCATTGAACTGTGTTGGCATTGCCAGGTAGTGAATTTGACCTAAGGCATGGCTGCTGATCAGATTCAGGCATTGGATGGTGCATGGTGCACTGGGTGCATGTAATTATTTCTCCAAAACGAAGTAAGTAGTCTCTCTAGTCGGGAGGAATGGGTTTTCTTAGAAAGGCTTTGCCTCTGCAGCTCTGCTCCCTTGACCATCTCCTCTTGCAAAACTGCTTGCCTACTCCCTTGCTCAATCATCTTTTCTCATCAAGTGTGCGTGTGCGTGCCCCTGTGTGCATGCATGTGTGTGCCTTCTTTATTTCTTCCTCTCCCTCTCTCTCTCCCTCTCTTTCTCTCTCTGTCTGATGAAGGAGGCTTCTAGGTTTGCAAATTTTCAGAGATCATGATCTATATACCCCGGTGCATGCAATAATTTCTCTACTTTGGAGGAATGGGTGTCCTTAGAAACGGTCTGCTTCCTCCTGTGTTCAATTTGCACATTAATATTATTTCTTTTCTTAGTTTTTGTTTTGATCTGAAAGGTACTGATGAAGATTAATGGGGTAATCTCTGACAGGGATACTTATCTTTCCTTTTGGGTGTTTTTTTTTTCTTTTTCTCAATCCAGCAATAAATGTTTTGATAGAAAGGCAGCTTGGATGGCCTAATGGCAACCGCAGCAGTTATTTGCCTTTGGGGGTGACTTGATGCTTGGACCATGGACTAGGTTGCCTTTCTGCATTGAGGCTCCCCAGTAAAATATTTGTTCCCCTTTTCCTAACCTCTCCTTATTTCCTTCACCGTACTTTGTCAACTTACTAATTTTACTGTTATTTGCCACATACAAGTTTGTTTAGTATATGGTGTTATTGCTGATAGAGTTTTGCATCTTTTAGCGAGATTTTTAATGCCTTGTGTTACTTTCCAAATAAGTCGGATTTTAGAAGGATTGCAGAAACTAGTAGCTATTAGGATGTAATTTTAGCTATTAAATGGTTGCAGAAAATTGCTGAAGGGTTTGCCTCTTCAATTCTCTCTCTCTCTCTCTCTCTCTCTCTCTCTCTCGCCATTGATTTCTTTAGTGTGATTTATTTGTAGTCTATATTGTTGAATTGAAGTGCAGGAAACCCTTATAAATTTCATGAGTTGCATTTTGCCTTCTGAAGTTTGAAACCTACACTTTACCATCAGGTTAACCTGTACTTCCGCTGATATTTACTGCTTTTGAGTCATTTCTGTTTTTGGTGTTCTTATTGTTTGGGCTTCATATCTGTAAGTTAGTTTTCAAGTTTTGTTTCTTCATGCCTTTATTGTATTCTTTTGATATTCCTGGATTTCCCTTTAATTTTTGGGATTGTTAGTTGTTGGGTTATTGTTGTTATTGAAGCCTTTTCTCCCAGCTCCACTCCAATTGTTATATTTTTTACTTTGTTGGCATTGCCAAGTAGCAAATCTACTGCAAGGCAGGCCAGGTTCAAGGAAGAATTTCTCTTTGTTGCATTAGCTGATAAGGTTCACGAATTGATGTGATGAACCAGGTCAAGGTAATACTTTGTCCTTTAAAGTGCTCCTTATAGAAGTTCATTTACATTTAGGACATGTTGGTTTTGAGGATGGGAGGCTTAGAATGAGAATCAAAATGATCCATACCTATTGTTGTTGCTTGGTTTGAGGGGTTCGCATTCTGATTCCCATTCCGGGGGGAATCGAATCCCCACAAAATGATTCCCACCATGGAGGTCAGAATCAGTTTTGATTCCGAAAGGGATTGAGAAAAGAACTCCTTATTTTTCACTAGCAATTATTTAAATTCAAATATTAATCTATAGTTAATTGTAGAATAAATTGTAATTTTAAATTGAATTTGAATTATGGACTCAAAATATTAATTTTTAATTTTTAAGTTCGAATTTAAATTCGGTTATAAGTTTGATATTTGAATTTAGTTCTAAATTTAATTGTGACTTTGAACATGAGTTTAAATGTTAAGTTCAAATTGTGAGTTCATTTTTGGATTCGAATTTTGTTTGCAAATTTCGATTTTGAATTTACATTTTATTTAAAATTTAAATTTTTCGAATTTCAATTTGAACATGATTTTGATTCCTATTCCTCTTATAAACCAAACAAATTCGGAGTTTTCATCATTCCTTTTTTGATTCCGGTCTATTCCCGTCTGTATTCCGATTTTGATTCCTATTTTGAACCAAACGTGCCCTTATTGTGCTGTTAGTGCCTTTTTGAGCAGTTCTACTAATGATGCACTTCTGCCGAAGCTCTTTCAGCGCAAACAGGCCAATCGATATGAGTGGTATGTTGAAGACTCTATTGAAGAGTTAGGGTCTGTTTGGGCTGCTGTTGGGTGTAGTTCTGCTGCATGGAGTGCTATTTTAATGTAGTTCAAAAGGGCACTAACACCACGCTTGCTGCAATTTCCCTCAACACATGCACACAAAAAGAAAAAAAAAGAAAAAGAGAGAAAAAGATGCTGTTTCTCTCAATTCCGCTTCCAGCTGAACAAAAGCTTCTAAATTTGTGTTGAACGCTTTTCTAAAGATAACCGCAATTGGAAGCATAGCAGAAGAGCTTGGCCAAAAGGATGCCAACACTAAGGTGGTGTTCTTTGTAAGGAAAGGAAGGTCAATATGCTGCCCTGTCTTTCTCCATTTTAAGTTCATTTCAGGGTCCCCCTTTTTTTTCCTTCTTTGATGCTGCTACTGGAGGATTCTACTTTTCTTCCTTTTCTTTCTTTTGAGGCAACGATGATTTTGGCCCTCTGCGGTTATATTTTCCTTGTGGTGCTGAATTGTTGGTTTTAATATTGGAAAGTTGGATTTGGCATGTATGCTTATGATTTTGATGCATTGTGTGTTCACCTCTCTCTCTCTATCTGTTTGTGTGTGTTAAGAGTTTTAGTATGCGACTAGGCAAGTATTGGCTGGTTTGTTTCTTGGCAGGCACTGTTGCGTCTAATTTGTAGGCTGACATTACTTAAACAAACACATGAGGTAACCCCACAACATTAGTGTATATTTTGTTTTGACATCCAAATAGGCCCTAAAATAAAAACTGATCTAGACGATAACTTTCCCTTACCATATCATTATTTTTTTATATGATTAAGTAATTCTCGATGTTTTGATTTCTTGGTTCATTTTAAGCCTTCTCCTTCGTAAATTATCTCCCTGTTCTCCTATTTTTATGTACCCGTTTGGTTCGGGGTTAAGGGGTGGAATAACTCCTTAACCCCGAAGTTATTCCCAAACACTTAATTTGGGGGCTGGGCTCCACCCCACCCCACCCCACCCCACCCCACTACTCCAACCAAACAAAACACTATTTTACCCACTATCCTTCTTATCCCACCTACTTCAACCAAACACTATTTTACCTATACCCGGACTAAACCCAATTCTCAACCAAACACAAAATTACTCTAACCCCACCTTAACCCTGAACTTAAACCTATTCCTGGAATAACAAATTTTTACTTAATCCCGAACCAAACGGTGGCTAAGAGTTTGGTGACTGTAAATGAAAATTTTTGACAAGTTTAGACTGTTCAGGGATCAATGGTGTAATTTACCCTAGTTAAAACATGAGGCATTTGACATAAGAGGAGAGTGCTTTCACTGCTATAGGAGGATTTGGGTGTTCTTGGGAAGGGTTTGCCACCTCCTTGGCTCCTTCACAACCCCACACATACCAAACATGAAATCCAAAACCGTCCTTATCTCTCTCTCTCTCTCTCTCTCTCTCTCTCTCTCTCTCTCTCTCTCTCTCTCTCTAAAAAAACAAAAGGAAAGAGAAAAAACCAAAAAACTCCTCTCTTTGGCTGCTCTTCCTCTTGCATCTTTGCCACGCCAACATTCATAAATCCTCTGTTGTTTGGTCTTATGTATTGAAAGGCGACAATGGTGATTGGACTGGTATTGTGCCCTTGGGCATTTGGAATAGTTGATGGGATATTTTCAATTGTGGGACTTCTGTTCCAAAGTGGCCTATAGTTGAGGGGTTCTCTCTACATTTTTAACTTTTTTGTCTATCCCTGCCAGATCCTGTGTGAGGTTCTGGTGGCAAGGTAGCATGGTTGGCCTTATGGCAACTGCTGCAGCCACTATCCCCAGAGATCCTTATCCTTTTGACCAGTGGGACATCTCGATACGAATTGTCTAAGGCGAATCTAAGCTTTCCTTTCCCCCACTCTCCATGTCTTCTTCATTGTGTTTTAATTTTGTAGCATTTTCTCTTACTGATCTATATTATTTTTAGATCCTCTGTTGAGGGTTTTTATGGCATGGCAGCATTGATGGCTAGAATGCAACTGTTGCAACCATTCACCCTCTGGAGGACTTGCAGAAGAGAGGAGGGCGAGTTCAGTTTACTTGACCAATAAAAAATGCTGAAAGTTGAGGGGCTCTTTGTACATTTTTGCTTTTAATTTAGAAAAGGGTAAATTACATAGAAGGTCTTTAACCTTTTATCCAAGTTTCAGTGGTGTTCCTAACCTTCTGATTGTTGCAATTAAGTACTTAACCTTCCCTAGACGGTTTAAATGTTTTTTTTTTTATCAAAATCTCTGCTTCGGCAAACAATGTTTGCCACACCACATTTCCAATGCCCTAACCGGTTGAACCAGGTCTAGGAAATAATTTTTGATCTTATATAACCTCTTTTTTTCTTCCTGTGTATGTACACTTTATGCCTCACATCTTTACAATATTTAAAGAGCTTACGTATCAACAATTATGAATTTTGAAAATCCATTCCTAGACACCAAGTGTTCAAAATTTATCCATGCTACATGGTTGCTGAAGTGGAAGTGTCCATTCAAATTACTGGAGATTACAATGGAAAGGACCCAACTGAAACAATTAGAAGAGGTTAAAGATCTAATTGCAACAATTAGAAGGATAGGGATTCAATTGAAACTTGGGTAACAGATTGGGGACCTTGTATATAATACCCATTTGGAAAATGGGTGTATTACCCGAGTAAAGTTTCTTGACAAGGTTAGTGACCAATGGTGCAATATACCTGTCCCATCTTTTTGTGTAGTGGATGAAGGCCTGCCCCATCCATCTCAATGAAAGCTCATTCGATCCCCATCCTTCTAAAATGAAAGCTCATTTGAGGTCTGATCATTAAGCCCTTGTAGCCATTCAAGCCATTTGATGCTCATTCAAGCTGTGAGAAACAGTTTTTAGTGGATGATGACAACGTTGATTCGACTGCCATTGTGTCTAATTGCTTTTAGGCATTTCGAACAGGTACTGGTCTTTCGTGAATATTGGGGTTCCTAACCCAAAAAGGCCTATAGTTGAGGGAGTCTCCATACATTTTTAGTTTTCTTTTCTGTCCATGTCTTGTGCTGGAGGTTTTGGTGGCAAGGCAGCATGATCAGCCTTGTGGCAACTGCTGCAGCCATTAGTGGGGATTTGATTTTGCCAAGATGAGAGGAGAGAAGATCTCTTTTCTTGTTAGCGATTAGGGCTGTCAACGAGCCGAACACAAGCGAGCTGGGGCCGGCTCGTGTTTGCTCGTTTATTAAACGAGACGAACACGAGTTCGGTTGTTACAATATCGAGCTGAAAAATCCAACTTGTGTTCGGCTTGTTTATTAACGAGCCGAACATGAGCTGAAACAACAAGAAAGATTGTCAGCCCTACTACTGGGTGAAAAGTTGAAAGATTGAGAAATTGGAATATTATTCTAGTAATTGAAATTCTCTAATATAGTTCTTTTTGCATTTGGGTTGGCCTAAAATCCAAATGGTAAAACTTTGCAATATTTATTAATTTGAAGCATATCGAGCCAAACACAAGCGAGCTGACCCTGGCTCGAATTTGGCTCATTAAGATTTCAAGCTGAAAAATTTAGTTCGTGTTCGGCTCGTTTAAAAGAGCGATCGATCTCCACTCATTTCGAAATTTGAACACGAGCTGGTTCGCAAACAACAATGGATTGCCAACCCTATTAACGATAGGTTTTGCAGATTTATTTGTTATCTCCTAAGAGAGCCCTTATCTTCTCGTCTGGTCCCTTACTGAAGGTCTATATGGCATGGTAGCCTGGATAGCGAGAATGCAACTGCTGCAGCCATTCACTGTCAGGAGGGATTTGACTTGGAGAAAAGAGGTGCATGAATTCTATTTATTTGATCAAAATGGCTTTTATAGTTGAGGGCTCTTTGTACATTCTTGCCTTTAATTTGAAATTGGTTATGTTACCCAAGTGAAGTTTCATGATAAGTTCAGCGACCAATGGTGTAAATTACCAAATCTTATCTTTTTTGAGTAGCAGATTGAACGCCGGAAGTGCCACCTGGTCCATCTCAATTGAATGCTCATTCAATTGAGATGTTTGGTTACATGTAGAGAAATTGAAAACCAGTATTTTCAGGAAAAAGTGATTCTCATGGAAAATTTTTGAGGGACACGTAGGGATATCTTTTCTCTTGGGCAAAAACAATAGAATGGTGTAGAAAGTGAAAACAGCCCTAAAATTTAATAAACTTCAAATATCACCCTGTGGTTTAGTGCATTTTCCCTTTGTTAACCTGTGGTTTGGAAATTGCATCTCTGCCTTTTAAGTGGCAAGGCAAATTTTGGCTCTTCATGTGTGGCGAGCTCAATTAACAAGCCTACTGCCAGCTCTACCCCCTCGTACTCCTCTGCTGATGAGGTTCTAATACAGCTGCCAAGGTGAAATTTGGACCGTGCATTCTTAAATGGACAACCAGTCAACCATTTACAGCTGTCTGTGGAGCCAGCAGTAAGAGGGGGAGAGGCATATAATAGAGAGAGGGCAATTGCTTATATACTCTTGAAAAGTTTCCGACTTTCTCATTTACCCCTCTTAGAAGGCTAATATTAAAAGCACACTTTTAACGTTCCAAGTTATATCAAATATAACTTTAGAGTTAAATTCTATCAATAAACTGTTGGGAACAACCATTATCTCTGTGAATTATTATTGTCTTTTCAAATATACCATTCACTGTCACAAACTTTTCTTATTTGCTGTTAAGTTAGGGGCAAAAGAAGTATTTTGACTTTTTGCCTTTTCAAATATACCCTTCTATCGCCACCAATTTTTCTTATTTGCCCTTTAGTTAGGGGCAAAAGAGGTTTTTGACTTCTTTTTAACTATGGTAGAAATTTAATCCGGATTTGAACCAAGGTGACTTAACGGGTATTAATAGCGAGGTTATTTTTGAATGACGGAAAAATATACGTGGGGTGTATATGAAACGGGAAAAAAGGGGTATATAAGATATTTCAAAAGTTTTGAGGGGTTATATTAGATATTATCCCTAACAGGGGAGAGAGAGCAGAGTAGCAGACTGTTTTGGCAGTAAAAGGCAGCATCTATTATGCGTGCTATTATATCGGCCATTATGGTAAACAATCACTTATCTCTTCTCTAATCTTTGATTTGTATATGAAATATTTTGATGGCTAGGAAGCTTAGAAGGCTCTGTCACAACCTCCGCTGCCATCAGCCCGTAGGAGGGACTCGGAATGGAGAAGATGAGAGGGGGTGGAATTTTCTTTACTTGATCAACCAAAGGCTAATTCGCCCTCCAATGGGGCATGCATTATGTATCTTAACTGATATTGTCCTGGTCGAACCTGTTTTTTACACATTGGCTGTACACGGTTGACGTGGTGGACCAGGTCCAGAGAGTAATTTCTTCTATGGTTAATTTCACTGTTGGTCCTGACCTTTATCCAAGTTTTAGTCCCCAACCTTTTAATCTTTGCAGTCGGGTATCTAACATTTTATCCACAGAAATGCTCGTTAACTTGGATGGAATTTGGTATGTCAACACCATATCATGCTTGCTCGGTACAAAAACTTTGCCATCGCAATTTTCATGAAAGCTAATGGAGCTTTTTGACAGAAGGACTTGATTGAAACAACTAATAAACGCTGAGACTCGATTGCAAATATTAAAAGGCTGGGGACCACTATGAAAACTCTTTAAAGTTGGGGACAAAAGTGAAAACTCTGCGTAAGGTTGGGGACAAATGGAGCAGTTAACTCTTTCCTATTAGAACTCTGTCAAATTACAGTGTAATGTCTTCCGAAGACTTATCTTCAGATTGTTAAAATCAGTTGTCATGGATAAGAGAGTGGAAGTTTCTAAGGGCTGCCCCCTCTGTCTGTATGTCAAGATTATCACAAGCCATTTTTCTTGCTTGATTTTCTTTGCTGCTGCTACTGCTACTGGTTACCATCTTCTTCTCTTTTTCTTTCTCTTGAAGGCAATGATGACTTTGGCCCACCTAAAGGTGCATTTTGCTGCCACATAACCAAACTAGGCCTTACACAATTTTCGTTCAGATCGCGGGTGATAGGATTTAGGTTCAGGGTTTGAGTTTTGATGCTTTATTTGTTTTCTCCTCTCTACTCTTCATCTATTGAGATTTAACTGTGGGGCAATGCAAATTTTGGCAGGCCCATTTCTTGGTGGGCAACCAATTTCATCCACAGTTTTTGGCCGGCAGATAGGGGGAGGTGAAAATGTGTGGTGATTTATCTCTTTTTTCAACTATTTTATAGCTCCATTGTCTGAGGGCTTTACTATTCTGATGTCTGATAGGTGGGCCAAGCTGAGCCTTTGCTGTTCCTTCTGGCCTAGTCTAGCAATCAATACCTTTACTCTATTGAGATATTCAGTTGGGGCTTTTTGCTATGCATTTTTTGGGTTAATTAATCCTCTTCTTTTTTGGTTTTGCAATTGTGGTCTTAATAATTTGGAATTTTGCTTAGAACTTAAATTTGGCATGATGTTAATGGCTTGTTTTTTCAAATTGTCCTCTCTTTCTTTTAAGGGTGTTAGGTTTACGGTTTTGTTCCGATTCTATATTGACGTTTTGAGTTATTTATTTTTGTTGTTTATTCTTTTGCCTTTGTTTATAACTTCCTATACTTCTTTGATTGATTCTATTCTGGACTGTTTCTGATGTTTTGGGTTACTGAAGCTGCCTACTCTTTTCTACACTTTAACTGGTTTTATTGATACCCGTCTTTCTGCGACTGACACCCTTTCAAATTTTGTTTGTTTGGATTTGAGTTGTTTTGGTTAATTAAATTGAGAATTTTGTTAAAAATTAATGGCTTCTTTTCCTGTTGGTTGTTGATTAGTATTGAAGTCTATGCATCAACACAATATGATATGGTGCGTGCCGAGCCGTATCGATGCATGCTGATAAAAAAAAATACATATGTGCCTACACATAATCGCATGAAATATTTATTATCTTTAGAAACAAAATATTCTAACTGTTTATTATGTATCTTTATCAAATCTTTTTAAACTTTATTGAGAAAATTACTTACTAACTTAAAGAATAGAGGGTTTTGAGCTGTGCCATTGGCAAGGGGGCTGTATTGTGCCGATATCTTGTTGGCACGATACGACATGGTGGATACGGTTCGTGCTGATGGATATTTAAATCCTTGGTTTTACACCTCTTGGTTCGGTTAGGTTCGGTTGTACACCTCTCTCTCTCTCTCTCTCTCTCTCTCTGATATTCTAGTACAATGGTGAGACACATTTTGGCTGGTCTACTCTGCTACAGACGGCCATTTGCTCCCACTCTTTTGTTTGCAGATATCAGGATTGCAACTAATTACTCATTTACCTAAGATGGTGGTTGGCTGAACCACTAATTAGTCACTTCCTACTGAATTGCGCTGGCCCTTCACTGGTAATTCATGAAGTAGTGGTTGATTGGGTAATTCTCTTGACTGAATCTAGAATGTTTTTTGCAGACTACTCATCTTCAAAGGAATGGCATGGTAGCCCTTGTCCTAGCAGGAACTTACACTTTTGATGTCATCTGCTTGATTTTGTCTGGCGCGGTTCACAAATGACATGGTATATTTGGTCATATATTCTTCTCGAAAGAGTGTCTTGCGTAACTTTCTTCACCTGGTGTTTTTATGGAGCAGTTGGTGGAAGCTGTGGCATACCAAGGATGGAGGGATTTTGTACACCCAATGCTGCAGAAAATCCGCTCCTTGCAAGCGATGGCAATCCAGTTGGATAAGCAGCAAAATGAGAGGTCTCTCCCCTTTCAATACTTCTACAGGTTCATCATAATGTGTAAGTACATTATGTACTAGTATATTGGTTACACTTTTGTAGGCGATGATGATTCTAGCCCTCTCAAATGATATTTACCTAATATGTGATTCAGATTTCAGACCTTTTTGTTCGCACTTTTCTTCTTGGGGTAGTTTTAAACATAGACCCCTAAAACTTCAAAATATCATACATGCCCCTTCAAAATCTAAAATATCATGAATTTCTTATCTTTATTAATACAAATCATTGATGCTATTAGGTTTTCGACCCTTGAATGAAAGGATGTGCGGTTCGGACGATAGTGGTTTCCTAGAATTGAGTAGGTGGTTGGTTGAATAGTATGATCTAATGGATGAAAATAGTCAAAGGGTATATCTAACGGTGGAAAACTTGATAGCACAAAGCGCTTGGTATTATTGATATTATAGTAGCCGCACTCAAATATCATTCGTACTTCTCTAAACATATAAATCTATCACAAACCCCTCTAAACCCCAAACCCAAAGCCTTAACCCCAAACTCTTTAATTTATTATAAGAGCACTGATGATATTTTACGATTTGAAGGTTTATTTATGAAATTACAAATTTACAATATTGCAGGAGGGCATTGAAGAAATTTACCCGTTCTTTTAATTTCGTTTAGGGTGTGTTTGGATCATTGTAAAAGGATCCCGAAAAAAAAAATTTCGCTGGAAAAATAATTTTCCAATGTTTGGTTGCTCATAAAATTTTTACAGATTTTTGGATAAGTGGGTGTTTTCATTTTCCGCACTGTTCAAGCGGAAAACGAAAAGTTGGATTTGAGAAAAAATGCGGCTCACGGGTGCTTTAGCACACGGTCCACAAGGTGAACTTCACCTCGTGGACCGTGTGAGAGAGTCCACCCATGGACCTACTCTCTCTCCCCCTCAATATATATAACATATATATAATATGCCATTTTTATATAAATATATTATTATATAATATTTTATTTATAAATATATAGTAATTTATTTTATAGTATTAAATATATATACTATCATATATTATATTATATACTTATTTTATAATATATTTTAATATGTTTTATTTATAAATATAAACTATAATACTAATATATATAATGTGATTATTATTATATATAAATAATATATAATATATAGAATAAAAGAAAATACATATAATAGTTTTCTATTTATAACTTTTCCTTTTTGTCCTTTCAACCAAACAACCGTAACGGAAAACTTTTTTTCCTACAAACCAAACACTACAGAGCATAAGATTTTTTTCCTACAAAATTGTTTTTCCACCGAAATTTTTCTTTCAAAGTTTTACATGGAACCAAACACACCCTTACTAAGGTTCTTGTACTTTGGCAGGGAAAATTTTGCAAATTTTGCTGGTCTGTTTCTATTTCGGCAGCCATTTGCTTCAGGTTTCAAAGTCAAGAGTGATGAATAAGGGCGATTTACCCTAACTTGTTGGGCTTGTCTGGCGGATAGTCATCCCTTTCCATGTCTGTCCTTTCTTCAGATTTTTTGCATACATGTTCCTGTAAAATTATCTATTTATTTTCATGTCTGACACGGGCTATTCTGAGCCTTTCTTCCAGTCCTTTTGACGCGATCTTGCTCTTTCCCAGCTGGGATCTTTTCCCTAATTGGGACAAAGACCTTGTGATTTGTTTCTGAGTTCATAGTTTGGTCTTTAGGGACTTGATTGCTTGTTTCTTTGTTGTCCTTTTGCTTCTCTTTAAGAAATTGTTTCATGGTCATGCTCCGCCACATCAGCTGCGGACCTCCTCTGCAGGCAACTATTTGCTGTCTCTGGAATGGTTGTTGATCGCAGTTTTCTTTATCTGGTTTTCCTCTGTAAAAGCTGCGCACTAATATAGCATTGCTCTTAGGGCATATGTTTGGTTGGAAGGATTTGCGGCTGGGAATAAGAATCGGAAAGATCCATTTCTATTGCTGGTGTTTGGTTTGAGGGATTGGCATCTCGATTTTTATTTCCAAGGGAATGAAAAAAGAAAAAAAGATCCCCACCAAGGAGTTAGGAATCATCTTTGATTCCGGAAGGATTTGGGAAAAGAATTTTTTTTTCACTAATAATAATTTAAATTCAAATATCAACCTATACTTTAAATTTGAATCTGACTTAGGAATTCAAATTTAAAATTTTGACTTATTGAGTTCAAATTTAATTTTGAATATAAGTTAACTTGAATTTGAATAGTAAATTTAAATTTTATGTTGAACTTTTGTTTCAAATCTTAGTTATGAATTTGGATAGCATTTTTTTTTTTTTGTATTTCAAATTGAATATGATTCTGATTCTGAATCTGATTTCTCTTATGTAACAAACAGATTAGCAGTTTTTATCAATTCCTTTTTATATTTCAGTCCATTTCCATTCATATTTTGATTTCGATCGATTCCTATTTTGAACCAAACGTGCCTGTAAATCAAGCAAGCATGCCTTGGTCACTTTCTGAGGAGGGAAGATATTTCGAGCATGCAGTTGAAGGCAGCTAAGCTTTTGTGATGTAAGTATTTGGTTTTGATGTTTTGAGACAAATGTTCCTATTTGCTTTAACTTGTTTATTTATTTATTTATTTATTTAAAGTGAGCTTGGCAAATTTCATTTCATGATAGATGGTTGAATCTGAGCTTCCTATGCTACAAGTTTGCTCAATGTGTCATCATTTGCAGAAGCAATTGGGAATTTTTTCCGTCGCGTGTAATGCATTTGGCGTAATGCATTTGACCTGCAATTCCCAATGAAACCAGAGAACTAGTAACTAATACTCTCCCTCCATTTCATTTTTGTTTTTTACCGGATCTTGCTCGATTGTGTTGTGCGTGCTGTTTCTTTTCTGTTCTTTTTGCGGCTATGCTGATTTTGGTACAAACAACCAGATACTAAACTGGTTTGCATGATTTGGTGTACAGACTAATTGAATTCTTGAGTTTTGATGCTTTTTTCTGCAGGCTCCTGCCATTCTCTTCTGTGTCTTTTGAGGCTCAAGCATGCTTGGCGTGGCGAGTTTTTGGCCGGCCATCTTCTTTGCAGGCGACCATTAGCCGCCATCTTTAGTTCGTCGAGCGATGCTCCCTGTACGCCTACGCACATGCCCTCGGTGTATCCGCGCTTCTTATGCACTTGGCTTTCCTGATACTGACCTTGCCGTGGAAGTTTCTGCGATTCATGATCTTTAATTCATCGCCAAATCCGAGCCTTCTTTATTTTCCATTTTGGTAAAAACTTGTAAAACTTATCTGAATCATATGTATCGTTTTGAATGAGTTAACTGATCTTTAAAAATTTTGATTTTACTTCGAGTCGGTCGATGTTACTTTGACTGGCTTTAAAATTTAAGCCGGCTATTTACTTTAATGAATTTGTAGTTACGACAATTGCATGAAGTATACTAGTACTGAAGACAGTCGACGTATTCAAATTTTAAAGTCAAAATGTCTGATTTTGCAAAGGCCGCCTCCAAGTCGACTGGTGGATATCCTTAGTCTCAGATGTTGTTTTTTTTTAGAGAGAGAGAGAGAGAGAGAGAGGTAGTACGTTACTTACTTTATTTATTTTATTTACAAATAAATTTGGTTTGAAATATGAATCAACTAGGTTTCAAATTTGGGTGTCAGATATTAATCACCAAGTCTTTTATCACTTGTTTTAGGGGTGGTCTCTGATTTTTTTTTTTTTTTTTTTTTTTTTTTGAGATAAAAGAAAGACGCTATCCGCTTTACTTTCACTTACCGAACGCGAAATGTGATTTAAATTTTCGTCTTTTGCTTGGTGTCACCACGTCATTACCGCTGTCATAGCCTTGATTGGTGGTGATGGTGGTCTCAGATGTTGCTGGTGCTATTGTCCCTGCGAGTTCATTTTATTTGGCTGAAGGAAAGGGCTTAGGGCATGCTCGATTCACTGGAAAGTGGGATGGGGATTGGTGATTTCCTGCAGGAACTCCAGCTTTATTTGAGCGCCAAGGGAAATCTTGCTCTTGCTACAGGCCAAGTCAAATTACCGAGGGATAGAGAGAAGATAACGTGATATAATTACTACATAAAAGACCTGTCGTGTCACCATCACATTCTACAACTTTTCTACACCTCTTTTTTTTATCAATTAAACGTATTCTACACTCTTTCTTGTAATCATCATGTTCTCAATCGATTAAATTGCGCTTTTATTGTTCACTAACCCATTAATGGGTTTTTTTTTTTTTTAACTTTATTATACAGATATTTAAAAGATATTTATCCGTTAGCCCTCGTTTAGTTTAGGGTTAAGAGGTTTTCCACCTTTTAATCCCTATTTTATTCCTAAATATTATTAAAAAGATGTGGGGTTAGCAAACTCTATCTCAAAAAGTTTATCCCTACATTAATTCCATCTAATCCCACCAAACCCTAACCAAACACTATTTTTCTATTCATAATAATCCACTATCCTTCTTATCCCACCTACTTTAACCAAACACTATTTTTCACTATCCTCGACTAACTCCAACTTCCAACCAAACACAAAAATGCTTTAACCCACCTTAACCCCAAACTTAACACTATTCCCTAATAAACTACTTTTTTTTAAACCCCGAACCAAAAACGCAGCGAGAGAGTGCAAACTGTTATGTTGAAAATCAAGTCGTAATGTGGTGCTACTACGGTATTTTATTTTAATTTTTTTTTACTTTTTTTCCATCTTTACGTTTCTATCTAATTAAACTTTGCTTGCTGAGTACACCTGCCCTTATAGTTTTTCATAAAGATTAATTTTATTAGACTCTTTGTAAATATATCAAATGATTGCTAAATTTATACAAAACTTAAATAATCAAATTTGTTCTTTTGAATATTTTTTAATTTAAAAAAAAATTTCTTAAAAAGAACCCCATATATATATGGGGTAAAAAAATTATTTAATATTTTAAATAGTTATGATTAGCTGTTTTAATTCATGATTATCGAAATTCTAGATATAGATTTTTGAAAGAGTCCTATATAATTATCACTTTTTATAAATATATAATATATAATAATAATATATATATCTTATATTTTATTTTATTTGTAAAAGAAATTTAATTGGCTTGCGACAAAAGCCATACTGCGTAACTGCAGCATAGAAGAGATCGCCTCCTCTCTCTCTCTCTCTCTCTCTCTTCGCTCTTTTTGTGGAGTCCAACAAAGGAAGAAGCTCTCTCCAGAATCTTCCGCCTCCACCACCATCATCATCATCATCTTCTTCTGCATCTTCGTTCCCCCACTCAAAACTCTCTTTCTCTTCTTCTCCGATCCACACACGCTCATCCATATCTCGCAACAATGGGAGGCGACGATGATCGCGATGTGGCGTATTGCACTGATCCAGTGGGTAAATCTCGAAGCTTAAAAAACCCTTCTCTTCTTCTTCTTCTTCTTCTTCTTCTTCTTCTTCTTCTCATGAAGCGCTCTTTGGATCCCACTTCGAAGGGGCTATAATGGCGAGGAAGAGCTTGGATGGCATTTGTTGCAACCGCTATAGCCATTTGTAGCCCTAGGAAGTGAGCGACCAAAGGCGAATCTGAGCCTCCCCTCTCTCCCCCGACTCATCATCATCTCCTCCTCTTAGAGGATCGCGGATTAACGATCAAAAGGTTTTGCCCTAACTTCTCGCCCCTGCCGCCCTGCCACCGACCCCAGCCTCCATCCCTTCCCTTCCGGCCGCTCGCCGAATGCCATCGGAAACCCTCGCCGCTCGCCGAATGCCATCGGAAACCCTCGCGGGGCCACATCGAAGATCGGGTTCTTCACTCTTCAGAAATCAGAACCCTCCTCGTCCCCTCTTCCTCTTCCTCTTCCGCTTCCGCTTCCGCTTCCGCTTCCAACGATGGATCTGTAATCGGGTGGTTCTTTAAAAACCAGGTACAAATCGTCTGAATTTTTATGCTTTAGCTCTCTCTCTCTTTACTTCCAGGTAAACCTAAACAGGGGGGCAAAGTAGAAGCCCTCTCGAATGTTCAAGTCTCTCTCTCTCTCTCTCTCTCTCTCTCTCTCTGTGTGTGTGTGTGTGTGTGTGTGTGTGTGTGTGTGTGTGTTTTGTTCATCTCTCATGTGCTGGAGGGTATGAACTCCGTAAGGTTGGCGGGTTTACATGCATGAGAAATTGTGCCATAGCATGCACCTGCGCCATTGTTCCTCAAGCCTCCTGTATGAGGTTGAGAGTTGATGGATGCATGGCGCATGAATGTACGGATACACTGGGTGCAGGGAATAACTTTTTCTTCAACAAATATGAGGCTAATGGCTGAAGTTTCGGGTGTCTAATAGCCAGCTTGGAAATTTGAGGACCAAATGGAAACTTGAGTAAAAGTTTGGGGGCTAATAGTGCAATTTACCTAAAAAAAATGAGGTGTAATGCTTTTGGAATGGCAGACAAATGCATCTTGGCAAAGACTTGCTTTCTCTGCTCCACACCACTCCAAAAATCAAAACTAGAGGTAGGGCTTGCAAATGAGCGAGTCGGCTCGTGTTCGGCTCGGTATTCAGTGTTCGGCTCGCGTTCGGCTCGGTATTAAGTGTTCGGCTCGCGTTCGGCTCGGTATTCAGTGTTCGGCTCGCGTTCGGCTCGGTATTCAGCTCGCTCGAGCTCGACTCGAAGTTAATTGAGCCGAGCTTGAAGAGAAAAAAACTCAAAATTTATTTCAAGCCAAGCTTGAGTATTGCTGGGCTCGCTTGAATAGGCTTGAAAAGCTTGAATATATATATATATACTAATATATTAAAAGTATTTAGAAATATATAATTATATATTATGTATTTTAATTATACGTATATAGAGTTTAGGTTATTGGGCATATATTTGCCGACTCACAAAACCAAACCAGCAAAACCTTGCTCTAATTACTCCCTCTCCCTCTTTCACTTTCTCGCCCAGTCACTTCCTAAATTATTTTTCTTAATATTATAATACCGTATTCATGCATTTATTTTATATGCTGAACTATTAGATATATTTTTGTATCAAATTTTAGATAATGTTTTACAAAAATTAAATTATAGATTGTATGCTGTTAAGAATTTCAAGCGGCTCGTTTAGGGCTCGAGCTCGCTCGATTTGAAGTTAAGCTCGCTCCAGCAAGGCCTGAATTAATTTCAAGCTGAGCTTGAGCCTAAGTTTAGGCTTGAAATTAATTTTAAGCCAAGCTTGAGCTGAGATAAGCTCGCTAAAGCTCGGCTCGTTTACACCCCTATCTAGAGGCCTTAAAAGTTAAATATAAGCAGTTAAATTATAAGGCCTCTAGGCTTGCTTTTAGGTTTCAAGACTCTCTCTCTCTCTCTCTCATTGTGTGTGGTGATGCTTTTTTCTTCTCTTGGGTGGTAGAAGGTTACGAAGTTACGCAAGCTTGGCTGGTATATGTGCATGAGAAATTGTGCATCATTAAGCACCTGCATTATTGTGCCTTTGTCTCCTGGATGAGATTGAGAGCCGACGGATGCTTGGTGCGCGAATGTTTGGATGCACCTGGCGCAGGCAATAAATTTTCCTCTAGCAAAAGATGAAGCTAATGACTGAAAATAATGTGCTAATGACTGAAAATAATGTATCAAAATTTTCGGATATCTAGTATCCAACATGAAATTTGAGGACCAAAATGAAACTTGGCTAAAAGTTTGGGGACTAGTGGTGCAATTTATCCAACAGAACAAGAGTGTAATTTTTTGGGTGTGATAGACAAGTGCATCTGGGCAAGGATTTGCTTTCCCTGCTTCAAATCTTCTTTATTTCTACCAGGAGCTCTATGGAATTGTTGCTTCTTGTGTAGCTGATGGTTCTTTGTTGAGTGGTGGGTGATTTATGTCCCTCGTAATGTGGTTTTAACTTGTGTTGTTTTGTTTCTAAACCTTTTTACCTTCTTCTGCTGCTGCTGCTGCTGCTTCTCCTCTCTGTGAGTGCATACATCTTCTTCTTCTTCTTCTTCTTCTTCTTCTGCTGCTGCTGCTGCTGCTGCTGCTGCTTCTCCTCTCTGTGAGTGCATACATCTTCTTCTTCTTCTTCTTCTTCTTCTTCTGCTGCTGCTGCTGCTCTCTGTGAATGCGTACTTAATCTGCTGCTCTCTGTGAATGCATACAGCTGCTCTCTGTGAATGCAGACAGACTTTTGCATACTATAAGGAGGTGATGATGATCGCAATGGCCATTGGTTTGTATCCAAGCAATTGGAGCTGGTGATGGCATATCACTGATTGATGGGTGATCTCTAAACTAAACCCTTTTTTCTCATTGTGCTCATTCCTGATCCCAAATTAAATGGGTTATGACCGCAATAAGCTTGGATGGCTTCAGAGCAACCGCTGCAGTCATAGCCCTTGAAGGATTTGAGCAAGAGGAGAGGGAAAAGGAGAGGGAGATCTCTTCATGTGATGGATCAAAGGCGAATCTGAGCCTACCTTTGTTCAATCTCTCCCATTTCTCTTTAATCTGTTTATTTGTGGAATTTCTCCATTTTTGTTAATCGTTGTTTGAGGTTCTTTTGCTATTTGATCTGCTGAAGAGGGTTATGGTTTTTTTTTTTTTTCTTTTTTTTCTTTTTTTTTTTTTTTTTTTGCCATGTTGTTTTATTTTTATCTTTTCATTATCGATTCCACTATTTTTTTTGTTAAATTAGTGACAAAGTTAAAACTAAAGAGTACTAAAGTGAATATTCGATAAATCTAGGTGGGGTATCAGAAGTTTTTTGTATATAATTTAACGAAATATTAACGGAAAGGCTGATGAAAAGATAAAAATGAAACTACAGGATACTAACTTGATACATTTTAAACCACAGGGTACTACAGTGAGAAAGTGCGGAACCACACGGGTGGTATTTGAAGTTTACCCATATAAATATGATTAATCTTATCCTAACTCTTTACTCTAGCGGTAGTGCTTGTTAAATTTTCTAATTATTTTCTCACGATCTAAAGACTATTATTTATCAAATTATTGAAAATTCATGGAATTTCGTTTGTTTCAGTTTTTTCCAGTCAATTAATGAAACTAAGCTGAACCAAATTTCTAGTAAAATTAATCAAATTAATGGCAATGATTCAGTTTTGTTTGGTAATTCAGTTTAGACTGAATGGTGCTCACAGCTAGCTAGTTTGACTCTTCTCATATTTAGAGGACTCTATATTGAAGGTTGTAATGGCAAGGCAGCTTGGATGGCATGAGTGCGCCTGCCGGGTGTTGCAACCGCTGCATCCATTTGCCACTGGAATTGGTTTGATTTGGACATGTCAACAGAGGGAGGGAGAGAGTGAAATTTGTACAAATGGTAAAGGAAGGTAAATGTGAGACTATCGTCCCTTAGTCTCAGGCTATTTTCATCACTACTCTTCTTATTGGAGTTTCTATTTCATTAATATCTGTGAAATTAGATTTTATTTTTAAGATTTCTTTTGGATGAGTGTTTGGGTTTTGGTCTAGGGATGCTGTTCAGTATTATTTTTTTTCTTTAATCTATGCTGTCTTTTTTCACTAACTTTATTCCTTTGTAAGCTTCTGACACTAAGAAATTTTTTTTTGATTGGCTGACCGACCCCTTAGGATACTGACTGTTTTTAACTTCAAGAAATTTTCTCTGATTTGCTATATTACTGCTCTGGGACTTTCTTTATACTAGTAAGATCAGTTATTCTGTCAAAGGGGGAAGATTAGCGCAAGTTGAATCCATGTTCTGCCAATGATATTATCTACGTCCTTCTTATTGGTTCACTCTAATTTTTGAAAAATAGTTATATTAGCAAAGTTAATTTGTTTCACTCTATTGGTTTTGGATTTGTTGTTTTTGGGTTTTCAAGGAACTTTATGATGTTTGATTTTTTTTTAAAACAAAAAAACTGTTCAATTTCAGTTGTCATGATAGATATGTTGTTAGTTCGCAAATGTGGTTTCTTTTTCTTTCTTTTTTAAGTGAGTCGAATCTGCTCCTTGACATCCCTCTTAGAAATGAAATTCATTTAATCCGTTGTTTGAAAGGAGTTTATTTTGATCTGGGATTAGGGGATTTTTGTGTTGTGTGTTTTTCCGTTTTTATTCTTAAAACACCGGCAAGTAGGAGTTATAACAAACTGGGTGATAAGTCTGAGTTTTGCTTGATTTTAATTTTGATTGTTGCCTCAAACTTGATACTAATTGTATTTGAGTCGAGGATTTAAGTGCCGTGGCACGGGACCGTGCCGGAAACTTGCCGGCACGGTACGGCACGGTGCGTGCCGAGCCGTACCGATGCGTGCTGGTCAAAAAAATTCTTGTGTGCCGACACATGATAGCATGAAATATTTTTTTTCTTTAGCAACAAAATATTCTAACTATTTATTATGTCTTTTTATCACATCTTTTGAACTTTATTTAGGAAATTACTTACTAATTTAAAGAATAGAGGGTTTTGAGCTGTGCCATCGGCACGAAGTCTGTATCGTGCCGGTATCTTGTTGGCACGGTACGGCACGGTGGATACGGCCAGTGCCGACGGACACTTAAAACCAAGATTTGAGTACATCTTTGGATTATTGATATGGCCAAAGATACTGTGTGGAAATATAGAGGTGCACACTCCCATAGCTGGGATTATATTGAATATGATATAATAACTATTGTAGTTCCATTCTCTCTGCTTTGTAAGAGACCCTCAGTATGTTTGTTCTATATATTTTACTAGAGGATTCCTTATTATTGTGGTACATGAGAAGGTTGTTATCTAACATGATTTTAACTATCTAGTTAGATTTATAGTTTCAAAAACTAGTATATTTTTGATATCAGCATTTCTGTTTCTAATAAAAAAGAAGTGTATAAAAGTATGGTTTTAGCCAAATATAAAATTATTTGAAACTTTTGACTTCAGGGTTTGTTCATTTCACTTGTATATAGCATTCTAGGAATATTTGAATGCATCGTTCTTCTCATTGATGTAAGTAATTAGTTCAAATCAAACAAATTGAAAGGTTGGGTAGTTAAAGTTGGAAAGAAAGTTGGAAAGTTGACTCAAAATGGTCCGTAGTTCAGAAGTTCTATATGTTTTTACCATCCTTTTATTGTCCCCCGCATATTGGGTCATAAAATTCTGCTCGTTTCCTGCCCGGAATCCATTATTGTCCCCCACTTAATTGCCCCATTCGGGGCAGATTGGGGCTGGAGCTCCACCAATCCGGATCCATTTGCATCCCTACTCCTAATCCAAGGTTTTGTATATATGTTGGGAATCTAGAATGACCCCACCACTTCACCAATATCTCTTACTACTTCGCAAATTGAGTTCCATGGTGACGATTTGACTATCTTGAATAGATAATATGGAAGATTTCTGGAATGTCACAAAATGTGAAACGAATGGCCTGTTTCTATAAAATGGAGCTTACTTTTTCTCACTTGTAGAGGCATGGCAAATGTTGGATGGTCTGTTTTCTGCAGACAACCGTTTGCATCCTGCTATCAGAAATGAGTGGCTGACTAAGCTTGACACTTTTGGCATCATTATCGAAGTTGCAATATTGGAAAGGTATAGGGACTAAGCATACATTTTATCCTTTACTAACCTTGTACCCTTAATCCTGAGAGATTGCGATATGTTGTGGCTTTCGTTTAATGGGAGATGACCTGAAATCTTCTCTCTCTCTCTCTCTCTCTCTCTCTCTCTCTCTCAGCTTTCAATTGCTCTCTCCTCTTAATTACTTTCTGTTCCTGCCCTTCTTCCCTGTGCTGCTCTGTCCTTACTTTCATGCTACCCACACTATCGTTCCTTCGGGCTGTTGATTCCTCTCTGTATATACATACATATATACATACTTGCATACATACATATATATGTACATATATGTACACGTATGCGTTCACACAAACACTCAGAAAGGAGACGATGATGAGAAGCAAGTCCATTACATGACAGAATAGTAGGTAATTTCAAGCTGAATACCATTTCTTCTCTTTGAGCTCTTTTCAGCTCTGTTATGGAATGTAAGGATATTACTATGGATACCTCAGAATGTTAATATATGGCAGGTAGTTTGGACGGTGTTTGGACAACAGCCGCAGCTATTCGTCACTAGGAGTGACCTGGTCTGACGAGAGGGAGGCCAATTTGCCTCCCCTCTTGTTTCACTTCTTTTTTTCATTTGTGATTTTTCAGATTTGCCATTTTCACTATATTCAACCACTTTAGACATCATTGTCTTACTATATGCTGCTGCTTCTGCCTTCTGGATAAATTTTGTTCTCTTTTTCGTTTCTCTTTGAGGCTATGATGATTTGGCCCACCTACAGGGATATTTACCTGATTTGGGATGCAGACTCGTTAATTTAGATCCTCGCTCCTCTGTATTTGAGTTGGATTTTACATTTGGATTTTTGAATCTTCTCCGTATGCTCTGCTATTTTCTCGTCTCCTGATGTTCTAGTATATTTGGCATGGCAATTTCTGGTTGGTCTGTCTTTTGTCAGGCAACCATTTGCAGCCACTCTTTAGACTGGCTGAGACGGGATATATCGTTTCCTGCACTTGGTGTATAAGTACATCTCATTCATCTATAGTCCTTCTCATAGAGAAGGTACTGCAATTCTGATGAACAAAGCAGGTAGCTTGCTACCTTTCTCTCAAAAAAAGAAAAAATATATCATGTCTGATCAATGAGCCAATCTGAGCCTTTTTTTCTTTCTTTTTATGTTCAGAAGATTTGAATTGAAGGATATATCATTTGCTTTCCCTTCTTTTTGATATTTAGAGTTTTTTGGATTTTATGTTTTGGGCTTTTCTTGTAACAAGAGCAGTGGTTTTTGATGTCTCTTGCCATATTGCGATTTCTGTTTTGGGATTTCCTCCCCCTTTTTGTCTTCCTTTTTCTTTTTTTTTTGCCTCATGTTTTACTGTTTTTGCTGGATACCTGTGTTCTCTTTTTCTTTCTCATTGAGGGTATGATGATATTGGCCTGCCCAAAGGGTGATTAGCTGATTTGGATGAAGACTCATTGATATAAATCCTGGAGATCAGATTTGGGGTTCAGAGTTTGGCGTTTTAGTGCTTTACCTTATGAACGGCAATTTTCTACTCTCTACTGAGTGGTTCAGCAAATTATGGCTGGCCTGCTTCCTACAAGGCAACCATTTGCAGCCACCCTTCAGGCTAGTAAAGATGAGGAATAGTGGAACAACAAGAAATTATTGCTTGCACCTGGTGTATCTGTATATCTGTTCATAACATATCTATCTTTCCTCCATTGTACAGAGAAAAACTCTCTATTTTGGTATTTTGATTGGTCTTTTTGTACTGTTTCTTTTTGGGCTATTTGGGAAAGGAGACTCAGCCTAGTGTGAGCTGTTTAGCAATGAGCTAAACTGACAGCCCTATATTTGGAGAAATTAGTGCCTGAACCTGGTCCGCCATGTTGGGCGTGAAATATGTGTCGCATTGAAATTTCTTAAGCTTTTGGGAGGGGAAGATGGAAGGTCGAAAGGTCTGCCTCGCCTTTCCTCCTGAAAACAGCAATCCGTGGATCCTATCTCCACTGTAAGTTCATTTTATGGCCCTTGTTGCCTCTAGATACCCCTTCTTCTTTCTTGCTTTCACTTTGAGGCAATGTTTGTTCTGCCTGAAAGGGTACTGTGCTTATTTTGTCATGCGGAATTTCTAGTTCTTGGATTTAAGGTTTGGGGTCTACGGTTTGGATTGTGATGCTTTATTTGTACACACTGCTCATTTCTCTCCATTTGCTACAGTTCTAATTTGTTGGCATGGCAAATTTTGGGTGGTCAATTTCTTCTTTGGCACCCATTGCACCCACTTTTAGGCTGATAGAGTTGGAGAGATGTATAAATAAATGTATGTATGTACTAAGAGCCCCTCAACAATTGGCCATTTTGAAATATGCCCTTCAGGAATTTGTAAATGGTTGTTCAAGTAAAGACAGTTTATTGTCTAGAAGATGGCGCGAACTCTAATTATATTGTTGTCATCTGCTTCAAAGTTGATGAGCTTAAGCAGTCATCATGTCTTGTTGATGGGCCATTCTGATAATTCTCTAAACGTAGTTGCGTATAACAAGAAATCTATTTTTTTCATGAACTGACATACGGGCTAGCGTGGAACTGAATACACTTTGAAACCAAACCAAACCAACTGGTCACAGGCGTATTAAATTGGTCTTTTCTATTTCTCCTTGTGAATAAGACCAAACACACCTTTCCTCATTTTTGTAGTTTTCTGAAAAAAAAAATTCTTTTGCTTCCTCTGCTCGGTTGTGACCTTTTCTGACCTCAATAACTGTTAATTAATAAAGTTTTCCATATTATTCTAATTTTGAATTAGTTTGGATCTATTAATCACTCTTCGCCACCTTTACTAGTATATATATTTTGGAAGTCTGCACATATTATGTAAGTATCGGTGCATGTACATACATAGATATGCAAGCTGAGGAGGTGATGATGATTGTGAACTTCATTCTCTATTAAGGTTGTAATGGCATGGCAGCTTGGTTGGTGCGATCACATCTGTTGCCGCCATTCAAACTTAGGAGGGTTTGATTTGGACAAGTGCAGAGGGCAGGCTGGAGAGATATATCTCTGATCAATAAAAGGCGAATATGAGTTTCCCTGCAGTCTCATCCAATCTCCTGCTTTGTTTTCTACTATATAACATTACTATTTTGATAATTTCTGGCATTGGGAGGGTTTGTCTTTTAATTTGATCCTGTTCGACTAGTGGTTTGGGCTTTGGTACTGAGATGTTGGAAATAAGGTTTCTTACTATGTGTCTATGTCTTCATTTTTTTTGTAATTGTGTTCTTTTTTGAGCTTTTAATGCTGTTTAATATTGGTATTTTGTTCTAAAAGTTCATCTGTTTTTGTCAATCTATTGGAGTATGTTTATTTATGTTGATATCTAAATTATATTTATTTAGCTGATACCTTGTAATACTTTCGTTTTCTACAATATCTTTTCATATTCTACTTGTTCCTGCATATGGCTTATTTCATGTTTAGTGGTTGCCATGATATTATTAAGATTAAAAAAAGATTATGTTATTTATTTTCTGAGATTTTTTGGTTAAAATGTATTAAGTCCCCTCATTTATGAGAAATTATTGCCTGCACTCTGTGCACATTGCCCATGGAGAGGAGAAATGATTACTTGCACAATTCCATGCGTGAGGTATGGTCCAATCCACTTGGCGGAATGGATTAAAAGAGCATTGAGTGCTCTTTTTGATTTTTTTTGGTAAAAATGTTTGGAACTCCTTATACTGCATCAAACTGACATTCCCCAGGTCATTGTGTTCTATGGAAACCCTGGAAAATCTTGTAGGTGTGATGGCTCTCCACAGTGTGAGCACCACAACTCAGTCTGAGTGCTGTTCATATAACCATTGCACTGGAGACTGCCTTGTTTTATAGATATTGCTCCTACCAAAGTGGTCCTTTTTCTTTTTACCGATATTGCTGCTACCAAAGTGTTCCGTTTTCTTTTCACTTTGTAGGGCTATTTCTAGGGATGAAATGGGTCGGATAATAAATAACATGAGTTTTACAACGTGTCAATGTTTCTTCAGGTTTGATTCTGAAGTGGTGTATCTGCACTATCATTTGGATTCGGAAATGGATAAGGGAGTTTTTTTTCACAAAAGTTTATTGCATGGCTCTTCATTCCTTACCTTTCATTGCTACTTCTGCAAGATTTATTTTCTTTTCTTTTCTTTTTGAGGCAATGATGATTTTGGCCCACCGAGAGAGATATTTACCCAATTTGTGACACAGACTCGTCAATTTATATCCCCATATTCTGATTTGGGGGTTCTGGGTTTGGAGTTTTTGAGCTTTATCTTGGAGCACTGCTATTTTCTTGTGTCTACTGAGTGGGTAATGCAAATTTGGCTGGTCTGTTTCTTAGCAGGCAACCATTTGCAGCCATTCTTTAGGCTGTAGAGATGGTGACTATTGAGTCACAGAACTACCGATAAAATTGTTGCCTGCACCTGGTGTATCTGTACATCTGCATGTTGCCCGCTCATTCACCCTCCACTTTATGGACAAAATACTGATATTTTCATATCTGGCAGTTGGGCCAAACTGAGCCTTATATTTAACTATTATTATCTAGGCTTGATTAATGAATTTATAATTCGTTTTGCTTCTTTAAGTATTTGAAGAAGTGTTTTTAGAGGTGTTCTCTTTGACGTTTCTCTTGTAAAAAGAGAAGGGTGGTTAAGCGTAACACAAGCTGAATATGACTTGTTTGAAAGCAAATGACTCAATTGACCGCCCTACATTTGGAGAAATTATTGCCTCGGCCAAGTTTTTGGGGTTTTTTGTGTCTGGGATGTAAACTTACTACCTTTCATCTTGGGCTCGGGTTGGGGTTTTGGATTTGCAATTTGACCCATTATTTTTGCATATTTCTCTTTCTTATAATATGCTGAAGTTGTTGCACGGTTGGCAAGATGTCTCTTTGCAGGCTACCATTTAAAATTTGCGCATTGTTAGGCTGGTGGGAGATGCAAGTATGTAAGGTGATTTGTATTGTTTTGGTGCATAGCTCCATGCAATACCTTGTTGCCATCAATTGTTTATAAGCTTGGGAAGCCAAATATTCTCCTCGAAGGATATTTTCATAAAAATGTGTGAACATGTCCCTATCTATGTGAAATTATTGCTTGCACCAGGTGCATCCATATGTACATCTGTTCACCACTCGTGGGATTGGAGAAATTATTTCTTCAACCCTTCTCCCTTTCAGATCCCATATTGAAGCTTATGATGGCCGGCAGCTTTGGATGGCATTAATGCACCTTCTGCGGCTGTTTGCCCATAGGAGGAGCTTCATTGTGGCTGAGAGGATATATATATATATATATATATATATATATATATATATATATATATATATATATATATATATACTACTATACTATTATGAGTAAGATCGCTCTCGTACTCATAAGTCGTTTTCGATGATGGAGCTTCCGAATCGACAATTCGTACCGTTAAACGTTATTTACAGCATTTAAAACTTCTAGAAATCAAATTTTATAATTTTTTGACATCATTTACCTTACGATCAAAAGGTCACAAATTTGACAATTTTAATGTTTGGTACGGGATACTTGCTAGTCTAACGGTGTAAAAGAATCAAAATTTGTTGAATTTTTGATAGAAAATTCTATTCACTACCTAGATAAAGATCAATAACTCCGATCTTGAATTGAAGGATCTGATCATCCTTTTTAGGACGTCGTTCGATTTTGACCGTTCATTTATACCCGCTTGATGGACTTTATTATGATTTCAAAATTTACGAAATTTATTTTCTATAAGTTTCAAATACTCTAGATCATATTTAACGGAATGGATCGTCGATTCGGAAGTTCGATCATCGAAAACAAATTACGAGTACGAGGACTCTAATACTCATAATAGTATAGTAGCCACGGCCTATATCTATATAGAATTGAGCTAGAATACTTTTACAAGTATCACCCCCTTGGTGCTATTAGGTTTTTTTCCCTTGGATCTACTCCTTGATTACTAATAGCCCTTGGATCAAACACTTCCACCTACCATCATCTCAACCTCACATCTCTCCATCCAATGGCTCAAAACTCAAAAGTAACACTTTCATGGTGCTTTTGAGAGTATTCTATATATATATATATATATATATATATATATATATATATATATATATATATATATATATATATAACTAGAGGATCTTATCTTATTAATAAAGTCGTTGTTCTTAATAGGTTTGGCCCTTGGATGAAGGGATGTGCGGTTTGGATAATAGTGGTCCCTATGGTTGAGTGGGTTGGTTGGTTGAAGATTTAATGGACTAATAAAGGGTGCATATGAAATTATCCCTATTTATTTGACCAAACAAAGATGAATTTGATGTCCCTTCCACCATCCTCTTTTCTTTCAATTATTTTTATCTGTTGACATTTCCACTTTTATTAAACAATTCTGCAGCTGCTTTCTACTTTTCCTTCTTTCTTTTCCCAGACAGCTGCTTTATCTTGTTAGGCTGAGGGTTTTGTGTTTTGTAGCTGGCATATTAATTCTTAGCTTCTTTTATTACTTGTTTTCCTTAAATCCTTGTATCTATTGATTTGTTGTAAAGTTTTTTGAGGGTCTTATTCAAAATTTTCAAATTTACCCTAAAATTACCAAAGTATCCTTTTAAAACCAACCCATCATAAACCCTAGAGGAAATGGGGATATATGAATGAATTTTTTGAAATCAATAAGGGTATTTTGGCTCTTCAGGGGTAAATAAAGTTTTTTGAAGTTTTGAAGAACATAGTAGATATTATCCTTTTTTTAATATATGTTATTAAACTTGATTTCCAATATAAAAAATAAAAAATAAAGCAAGAATTTGGAAAAGAACTATGCAATATGGATGCAGATATGGTTTAGCTACTCTGCTGATTTGTGTTCGATCCATTTTCACCCCTATCACATGCTCAGCTTGTTTCCGAACGTAGTCAATTGTGTTAACTTGATTGAGCTTTGAGCTAAACACGAGTTGTTTGCAAGCAGTAAGTTCTATCTGCAGCCCTACTCTTGGAAGATTATTTGCTGGATCTGCAGGGACCATGCTAATCTTCTCTGTATTGTTCCAATTTATCAGATGTCTCTGAAGCGATGTATGCTGTTTGACTGCTTTTGTTGGATTTCGAAACTTTGCAACATCTTTTCCTTTTTTTCTATAAAAAAAAACTTAAGCATGTGGCTCATTGCTTCCTGCTCTAGTGACGGTCGGTAATCTGGGTTCAAGGTTTGTGGTTCACAGTTTGCAGCTTTGGCATGGTTTTTGTACAAGCTGCTATTTCCTCCTGTTGAGGGGCAAGGCAAATTTGGTTGGTCTGTGTTTTAGCAAGCAACCATTTGCAGCCACTCTTCAGGCCAGGAGAGATGGCAAGTCGCAAATCTATGAGAAATTATTGCCTGCACCCGGTGCATCTATATATCTCTGCTTTGCATATCTACTATATGCTCATCATATAGAGGAAATACTGACATTTCTCATGTCCGATTGACAGGCTAATCCTAGCCTTCACATTTCATTTCGGGGTTTTTAGTGCAATAGTCCTTCACTAAAATTTTATTTTAAAAATAAATCTCATAAATTTTTATTTGTAGATATAGTCTTATAAAAGCGGTGAATGGTTCACCGCTTTTAAAGGCGGTGAATGATTCACCGCTTTCTTTCTTTTTCTCCCTTTTTTTTTATAATTCTACGATGGTAAAAGCGGTGAATCATTCACCGCTTTTATTATTTTTCTACTCTTAAACAAAAGTTATGAATGCGGTGAATCATTCACCGCATATAAAAACATATTTTTATAATTATTTTTTAAGAAAATTATTTTTACAATTATAAAAACCAATCGGATTAGTTATAAAAAAATTCTTTCATTTCTCTCTACTAGATTGACGAATTCTAAATTGTTTTCTGTGTTTTCGTATTTTGAGATGTCCATTTTGGGTGTTTCTTAGGGGCCTTTCTTGTAACAACCAACAAGAGGGCGGTTCAGTTCAACACAAGTTGAACACGAGCTTTTGTCGAACATTGAGCCTTGCAGTGTGAGATAATATCGGCTGGTCCTGTTCTTCCATGTCAGATCTGATAGTGTGCATAAGCTTTATGTTGAAGGATTTTTAAGCTTAAGGGCCAAAAGGATCCTTTCTCCATTTTAAGAGCATTGTTATGCTTTTGCTTATTGGGTGCTGAGAAATTGTCGCTCAGATGTAGTTCACCACGTCAGTTGTGAAACTAGCAATTGGATTTTTAAAATCCTGCTCGAAAATCACTGGAACAGAGAAAACTATTTCCTCTTTCAGTCCACTCTTAGCAATAATTGAACAAAAATTCTAGTCGGAACTCCTTCACATGTTAGTCTGAAAGGTAATATATGAACATTGTACTTAAAAAATTCTTGAACTTTTGGGATTGGAAGGGCTGCCCTGCACCATCATTGTTAGGGGCATCTTTTTCTTTCTTTGCTTCAGTTGCTGGTGATCAGCTTTTCATTTATTTTTGGCAATGATAATATTGGCCCGCCTAAGGGGATACTACCCTAAACTGGGATGCAGACTTGCTGGTTTAGTTCTTGAATTTGAAATTTGGAGTTGTTCATTGTTTTGGTTCCTAATGCTTTATTTGGGTAAATTGAACTACAAAGTCCCTACATTTTTTGCAAGATTTCAGTTGAGCCTCCAGGTTTTGAACTAGTGAGGTCGAATGCACTTCATTTCAAACCTAGATGGGAAGGCAAATTTTGGATGTTCTGTCTTCAGCAGGTGACCATTTGCTCCCCACTTTAGGTACAAACAAATAAAGAGATGCTGAATGGATGGTGAACCTAAAAGTCTGTCACTCCCGGAAATAGCCATACCTCCTGTTGTTGCTTCTTCCTAGTTTGAGAAAACCAGCAATTATCGTGTCTGATAAATGGGCCATTTTGAGCCTGCTTCACCGTTTCTTTATACCTAGCTGGCTAATCAGTGGAAATGCCATTTTGCATAAAAAATTCACTAGTTTTGCGTTTTCGCAAGATCTGGCAACTTTCATTTATTTGTTTGTTTATTTAACTTTCATGTGCAGTCTGAAATCTTTTCTCTTGGACGGAATCCAGATTCATATGGTTTTGTAAATTTGGACACATCTGGGAAATTTCAGATTTGGAAGCTTGGTTGGACGGCTATTATCGAACCCATTTGCTTCCCTAACTTCATAGCATTGCTCAAAAGAAATTCTAAAGGCAGCTCCTCTGCTTTTGATGCATTAAATGGACCCAGACATAACATATGAGCAACACACTGAAAATCCTCGAGTTTTTGTGAAGGAAGGATGGAAGGTTTGAACGGCTTCCCTACCTCTCGTTATTAACAGCCTATGGTTATCATTGCTGTTATAAGTGCATTGTTGAGCCCTTCTTACTTCCTTTTACTTCCTTCTTTGCTTCTTGTCTTTTCCTTTCTGAAAGGCAATGATGTTTTTGGCCTACTTAAAGGTCAAAATGGAAAAAATGGTCGGATTTCAGGAACTACATATGAAGTTAACCCTCGAACCTTTGACAAGTTAATTGTCGATTTACAAATTTATTTTGGATACATTAAGTTCATCTTTGAGGGTTTTGTGCTAGTGAACGGCTTATTTTTGTTTCTGCCTCAGGATGGAGGTGATGGATTGATTAAGCTCTCTTGCTTGCCCCTTGTGTTTGTATGTATTTGCATAAATGTATGTAAGTTGACATAATGTCCACAACAGGGAGGCAATGATGATTGATGACACCATACAATCTCGAAGGTCATGATGGCAAGGCAGCTTGTATGGCATGAGTGCAACTGCTGCAGCCCTTTGTCCTTATGAAGAGTTTTACTTGAACAAGAAGTGTGGGAGATAGAGAGAAAGAGAGAGAGAGGAGATTTGTTTATTTGATCAATCAATGGTGAATCTGAGCCTCCCCCTCTCATCCCCCAAACCCTATCAACAGCATCGTTTCTATTTCTCTCTCTCCCCCTCATGCACGGCCCCTTTCTCTCTCTTGCATGCTGCTCTCTCTTTGTCGCACGAACACCTATCTTCTTCTACTGCTTTGTCCTCCCAGGTAATCTTTGCGATCTCCTTCCCTCCATTCGCCATGTTCGCATACATATTTAATCACTTCTCTCTCGCTAAAACTCATTGTTTTCGAACTGAAGTTAGATCTGATTTGGAGGCTTTTTTTTTTCCTTTTTTCGTCGGTTTAAAGAGTGCTTATGCTTCTTTTTCACATATTGATTACAGATTTGTTACAAACTTTGTCAGATCTGAAGCCATGTCTTGTTTCCTTTAGTCTTATTAATCTAGTCTTGGATCTCGTTTTTTTTATCTCCCTTTTCCTGGATATGAGTTGGAAATGTTAGGGAAAAATTTATATATTTTTTATGCCCTAATTAATCATGTGTTGGCCAAAAAATAAAAACCCTAGTTAAAAATAAAAACCCTAGAGAGAAAGTTAATGACATGCATCCACCCAAGATCCTAATGTCGAGAGAATTCAAGTAAACACTATGAATGGTGGCACATTGGCAAAATCAAAGAAGCGAAAGTCACCCCTTGGAGAGAATTCGATCAATGAACAATTTTGTTCAACCTTGTGTTCACTTGAGACTTCATTTAACGATGCCAATGAGCACTTAGGTCAGTTTGCTAATTGCTTTCAATTTGTGGCAAATAATGAGACCAAAAAGGAGTTGTTCGAAGAGATACTAAAGATCAAGGGACTTGAGACAGGGAAATAATGGATGCCACTGAAATCCTAACAGGTGATTCTACAAAATTACATACATTTTACTGCATGCCCGATCATTACAGAAAGCAATACATTTTCCGAATCTTAGGTGAACGTGATTGAAGAAATTGCGCTATTGGAGTTGGAATAGTTGGGTTTAGACTTTTTTGGTTGTCTTTTTTGAGGGCAAGAGCTTTTAAACTTTTATAATGAAAGTGTTTAAGCTTCCACTTTTGGATGGTATTATGTTGTGTGTGTAAGTTTCGACTCTGAAATATTTATTCTATTTGGTGCTTTGTTTATTTCTTAACTTGGTAATAGTACTGTTTGATATTAAACATGAAAAATATATATTTGATTTTATGCTGTTAATTTGCCTTTTATGTGATGTTTGGTTAATGATTTTGTTTATAGATGAGTTTCTAAATTGAAATTTATTTGTTATTGTATGATTTTTTATTATATATTATGGTCTTGTTTCTATTTATTCTTTTATGGGTTGAAATTAATTGTTTGCTTTTGGATGGGTTAACTGTTTTTCTGATTTTTATTTATTTATTTATTTTTTACTTTGTGGAGGAAAAATGCGAAACCTAACTGAACCAGCAAATCTGGTTTTTAGAATTCTGTGCACTGGAATCTAACATGTTTTGGGACGGAAAAAAAAAAGAAACTTTGGTTCAGTTATGATTTCGGCTTTTTCGATTCCCATGAACACCCCTAATTATAAGGTTGTGCTTCCCTCTTTGCCCCTTCTGCTGATAGGTACCTTTTACTTCTCTTTTCTTTTGTATTCAAGGCAATGATGATTTTGGCCCTGAGCAGAGGATATTTTCCTAATTTTATGGTGCGGAATTGCTTAGTCATTGATATCAATCTTCGGTTTATGTTTTGGGGTTTAGGGTTTTGACACTTTGTGTGCTCACTTCTCTTTTTTCGTCATCTAAGGCATTAATATGTTGGCAAGGCAAATTTCAGCTGGTCTTCTATGAAACCAACAATTTGCAACCACTTTTAGGCCAACGAAGATGAAAAGAATGGTGACAAATAAAAATAGTTCGCTGGTTCAGAAGATTGCCCTGTTCTTTTTTATGGAATTGTTATTTACTTCAATATTGAGGAGCTTAAGCAATCGTTATGCTTGATTGATGGGCCAATATCTGAGCCATCCTCATCTGTCTCTTATAGCCAGTTGAGTATGACAAGAATTTTACCTTTTTACTATGTATTAAGTTAGCCTTTTATTCGCTTTTTCTTTATGCCATTTGAATAAAAGGTTTATCTTTTCTTAGTTTTACTACTTTCTGGCACCTTTTTTTCTTTTTCCCACCCCTTGATTGCGACCTTTGCAGACCTAAATGTGTTTAAAGTTTACAAGTTTTAGCATATCAAGTTCACTAGTTAAAATTTTCTGTAACAAACCACATTCTGTGTTTCTTGCTGCAGTTTGGCAGGCAATGATTTGAGTGTAGTCACACTCTTTACCGCTCCTTGTATATTATCGATGGTTGGATGGGTAGATAGATAGATTGATTATGTGTGTGTGTGTGTGTGTGTGTGTGTGTGTGTGTGTGTGTGTGTCCCTACATATGCATAGGTACACGCACACGTTAAGAAAATGGTGACTGTAATGGCAAGGCAGCTCGGATGGGTCAGTGTGACTGCTGCAGCCATTCATCATTAAGTGTTTGATTTGAATGGGCAGAGAGGAGAGTGATCTATGTGATCAATCGAAACGGGAATCTGAGCTATCTTCGCAATCTCATCCTCTCTTGAGCAATGTGATCAACTCTATAGAGTTACTATAATATTAATAACTGCCAATTATAAACTTAACATGTTTTGATTGGAGCTTTGGACTTCACATTTCTTTGTAATACCTTTATCTTTGACTTTTGCGGTATTTTCCTTTATGGAGCTTCTAATGCAAACTAAATGTGTTTCATTGTTGTAAAAGATCCATCTGCTTGCGGCAGTGTAGTGGAGTGTGAGTACTTTTGTTCATTATTAAATCGTGTGCATTGACTTGATTTCTGCGTGTCATCCTTGTGCAGGGACCATGCTAATCTTCTCTATATTGTTCCATTTTATCAGATTTCTCCGAAGAGATGTCTGCATTTTGTCTGATTTCTTTGGATTCAATGCTTTTCACAAAATATTTTCCTTTTTTTCACCTTATGTATATGGATATGGATCGTAAGCGCTAACCAACTATCCAAAAAGAAAGCTCTGATAGGAAGGACATTTCCATCTTAAGGGATCAACTATGGCGCTCACCGGCTTCGACTTGCCTTACATCACCTGTACGTTATGTCTATTGTTGGACGTCTTGCTGTTAGGTCTATTGTGTTAGGTCTATTGTGGAATGCAGTCTCCCTCAACTTATTGGGCTTATCCAACTCGACTTATTAGTTTTTTGGGCATATTATCATGGGACAGGAAATTGGACCTATTTTAGCCAATAATAAATAGTCAATAATTTAAAGTTTAGTTGTTATCGTGATGGTTTTTGAAGGCACTTGTTTCTAGAACTAGGCTACTATGCTATTAATAGCACCAAGTCATTGGTGCTACCAAGTTTTTGGCCGTTGGATTGAGAGATGTGCGGTTAGGATGATGTGGGCCCCTTAGGGTTAAGTGGGTGGTTGGTTGAATAGTATGATCTAACGGGTGAAAATCATCAAAGGTGTGGATCTAACGGTGAAAAAATTGGTAGCACGGAGACCTTCGTGCTATTGATAGCATAGCAGCCGGACTCCTTGTTTCTATAATCATAATAGAAATTTATTTCAAGAAATTTATCTTTTTTAGTTATTTTAATGTAAAAATGTATGAAGTCCCTCACAACCATGAGAAATTATTGCCTGCACCCTGTAGATCCGAATATCCATATTATTCTTATGGTGTGGAGAGGAGAAAGTATTGCCTGCACCATGTCGTGGGCTGTGGTAGTGCATTCTTCCCATTGGAGTGATTTCAGGAGAATTAAAGATGAATTTGCTTCCTTTGCTGTCTCTATCATCACTCCCATGGCCGGTGATTCTTCTTTCGGAATCTCAAGTCCTTTCTCTTATTCTTTCCTCTTCTTGTTTTCTGTCTTTCATCTTGCCTTTCTTTGCTGGTTCTGTTGTATTCTCTTTTTCTTTCTTGTAGAAGCTTTCGCACGCCCAGAAGGATGTTACGTGATTTGGGCTGCAGGTTTGTTAATGTAGATCTTGGATTCTGGATTTCGTACTGCGTTCAGGGTTTGGAGTTTTGGTGCACATTTTGTATACGCTGCTATTTTCTCCTGTGTATTGAGGTGCAAGGCAAGTTTCGTTTGGTCTGTGTTTAGCAGGCAACCGTCTGCAGCCACTCTTCAGGCCTGGAGAGATAACAAGTCGCAAAACTGTGAAAAATTGCTGCCTACACCCTGGTGCATATGTAAGTCTCTGCATTGCCTATCCGTTTGCTCATCTTATGGAGGAAATTATGGATTTCTCTTGTCCGACTGACGGGGTAATCTGAATCTTCACGTTTTATTTCTCTACACTGCCTCATTGAAGAATTCATAATTTGTTTTCTGTATTTTCATACTACACTTTGAGATGAAGAATTCATAATTCGTTTTCTGTATTTTCATACTATACTTTGAGAATTCCTGTTTTCTTAGGGGCTTTTCCTACCAAGAGGAGTGTGGCGGAGCCCAACAGAAGCTGATAACGAGCTTTTGTCGACCATTAGGCCGTGCTGTCTGAGAAATTATTGCCTAGTACTTGTCCGCCATGTTGGATTTGATAGCATGTATAACGTTTACGCCGAAGGATTCTTAAGCTTAATGCTGTTTTAAGAGCATTGTTATGCTTTTGCTTATTTCTTTGCTGCTGCCGCTGTTATCGCTGCTGGATACCCTTTCTTTTTTCTCTCTTTGAGGCAATGATGATTTTGGTCCACTGTAGAAAGGATCGCTTTCACAATATTGCCTTGCAGGCTTGTTGGTTTTGCTATCTGATTAGCATGTGAGGTTTAGGGTTTTCGATTTTTGATGTTTTCTCTGTTCATACTGCTCTTTTCTCTCCATGCACTATGGTTCTAAAATTTTGGCAGGCAATTTTTGGCTGGTCTGTTGCCTCTCAGGCAACCATTTGCCCTTGCTTTTAGGTCCCAATAGAGATGGAGAGACGCAAATTAAGGGACAAATGCACCGGAACTATCTGAAGTCGTGCCCATCTGCAGATATTTTTTGAAACTTTGGAAAATTTTATGTTCGGCATCCTAATTACATGATTGTTTCCAATGAATCAAGGAGATTTCCTGTTTGGAGCAACGGCTATTAGTCCGATGATCAAGAAACTGAAGGGAGTTTTCTTGTTTGAAAATAAAGTTGTTAATATAATATATTTGAATGTTTGTATCAAGTTTAGATGGCAATTTGCAAAAATGGTAAAAATTCTTGTGGTTTCTGTGCAAGCCAGCTAAAATTTAGACAGTACTTACTGCGCTTATCCCCAAAACAAGTGGAAGCAGGTTAAAGTTCGGGTGGTTCTGGTGCTTTTATCCCTAGCATTAAATTGTCATGCTTGATAGATGGATCAATCTGAGCCTCCATTTTCCCTTCAAAAGCAAGTTAGCTAAATTGAGAGCAGTATTCTGCGCGTCAAATTGTCCTTACTATTTGGGTTTGAATATAATTTTTTCTGTTTTGCAATTTTTCACTTTCTCTGTTTTTGCATCTTCGGCCTCGTGAGATTTTCTGACTCGAATACCTATTCATCAACAAATTCAGGGTATGTCTCCGGGAAGGAACTTTCTTTTAGTTTTTGCAGCAGTTAATCTGTCTCTTTTACCCGCATCTTGTCTATGTTTGCTTGTGTTTATGCATGTGTGAGTATAGGCAAAGTTATACTTGGGCCCTCGAACTGTATGGCGGGGGACACTTAATGTACTCAGATTTTAATTTATTGTAAATTTTTGCTTGAATTCTATAAATTGTTGCAATCAAGCTTTATAGTCCAATTTAAGTAGCTGGATGATAATGTCGTGTTAATGTAGTACTTAGTAATTTCTACATCATCAACCGCATTACTTCCATTTATATATGTGTATGTACATTCGCACATACGCATATCTGTACATATAAATGTATATCTACATCTCAGATGTGACGATGATTAGTGAACTCAAAATTATGTAATGTACAGTGGCAAAGGCAGCTTTGATGGCACGAGGGGAACTGCCGCAGCTGTTCCCCCTTTGAGCAGTCTGATTTGGATGCGACGGAAGGGATGCGAGAAATCAGCTGCAAGGGATCAGCTTATTTGGTCATTCAGTGGCGGAAGTGAGCCGTGATCTAATACTGCAGAAAGGAAAGGAATCTATGCTTTTGTTTTGTGCTATGTACTTGTATTGACAGACTGCTCACGGATTTCTGAAAACTTTCTTTGTTATTGTAGTTTGGTCTGCAATCTTTTAATTGTTTCTGTCAGATCCCTACATTTTGGTTCTTGTTGCAAGCCCTGTATCCAGAATTGTAAATAGCCTTTCAGTTTCAAGCATTGTATCTTCAATTGTTAGTTTGGTTGCAAATTTTGCTGGGTTATTTGTAACTCTATATGAGGATGGGTATAAGAGGGCACTTACTGGAATGGACTGGTTTGGGTTAAAAGATCTAGGCTTAGTTTCATTATATCATACTGTATTTTAGGTTTTTATTTTTTTTTAAAAAAATTCCTATCTTGAGTTGTTATTGTTTTCAAAAATATTATTAAATTATTATATTTTTGTCAATTTTATGCTATAATTATAAATTTATACTTTTTTATGGGAGCTAACAGTTTTTGTAAAAAAAATACTGGTTGAAAGTTGCATCTGGAATGTTCAGTGTGTTTTGATAAGAAAAAGAAATATTTAAAAAGTAGCATAAAAAAATTAAAAAAAAATGATGGAGGTTTACAATGAATTTATTATGAAAGATTTTATTTTTTTGTCACTGTCTAATCAGCACTTCTTGAATAAAATCATTTATCTTTCTCTCAGCAAAGTAGGAGTATAAGAGAGAAATATAGGGACCCTGTCTCATGACAATCTCTCTCTCTCTCTCTCTCTCTCTCTCTCTATATATATATATATATATATTTTCATTCCCCATAAAATTGTGGAAAGTAATAATTTTTGAAGGGTAAAATTAGGGCAAAGTAGTAACTGAACCTATCCCATCGTTGTCATCAAATCGAGCTGCGGGAAGTGGGTTGAGAAGGAAAAATTTTAGAATACAACGGATATATTAATGACGTGGCGTAACAAACCAATCAAATATCTTCTTTTAGAGATACATGCCTCATCATGATTGTAAAAAAAAATATTTTTATTATACTTTGATTTGAAAATAAAAAATGTGATTGGCTTGTTATTGATGATGTGATACAAGTATGATAGTGTAGAACTTCTCGTTGAGAAGAGCAAACCGAAAAAGATCGGTATCAGAGGAGAAGAGAAAAAAATATGCAAAAGAAAGACGTGGGAGAAGGAGAGGGAGAGGCACAAATAAGGTCAAGAGGAGGAGAGAGAGAGGTCAGGGCAATTCTACCTCTAAACTAGATTTATTTCTATAGACAAAATTAAAATACAGTCGGTGGGAAAAATTTTTATCATAACGATCAATTCAATTACGACCGTCCAAAAATCAGGGAGAACAAAAAAGATCAAATAAAGGGAAGAGAGGCATAGGAGGAGGAGAGAGAAAAAAGTGATAAGATGGAGAAGAGAGAGATAAAAGGGATACGATATCGCGAAGGAAGAGAGAGAAAGAGAGAGATGCATAAGAGAGAGGCAGAAAGGCCCACGAGGGAGAGAAGAGAATGGAGAGATTACTATGCAGCTTTAAAGGAATATCCAATAATATATTTATTTAGGAGTTTGCTTGTGGTGTTGTTTTTTTTTTTTTTGAGAGAGAGAGAGAGATAGGTAGCAGCGTTATCCGCTTTGTTTATTTCGTTTAGAAATAAATTTATAGAAATGTGAATGTTAGAATTCGAACTTGGATCTCGGATATCAACTACCACTTGCTCTAAAGACTAAAAAATATACGGTCTTGTGGTGTTTTTAAAAGCATCATGCATTTTTCTTTGTTTATAAGTTTTTGATTAGATCTACCTCTTGATCATTTCAATCCGTTAAAAGAAATTATTTAATCAACAAACACTTAATTTTAAAAAACTATTATCGTCATAACCGTATATTTTTTAGTTTAAAGGCTAAATATATACAAATATCAATGACATTATATTTTTAAAAGCACAGAAACTCAATTCCTTATTTAAATTTAGGGGCCAATACATGAATTGAAACCCAGGCCACAAGGGCTCCTCGGGTTTGGGGGGCCTTGTGGGGTCCATTTTATATATATTTTTTGGTTTCTCTCTCTCACTCTCTCTCACAATATTAATATTATTAATTCCTAAATTTTTATTTATTTATTAAAACTATTAACATCATTAATTCCTAAACTTTATATATTTTTCGCTTTAGTTCATAAACAAGTTTTTAATAATTAATATATATAATAATAATAATAAATAATATAATATTTGGTAGTTGAATTTTTTATAGTGTAAAAAATATCTATTTTGATTTTGAATTCCTTTTGATTAATCTTATTTTTTATACTTCGATAATCATCTACCGATTTCTTCGCTAATTTAAATTTAGGAATCAAATACTTTATTAGTTGTATGTGTAACGATAAAAGATAAAGCGGGTATAATAAATACGTCACCGCTAAGAATACCAAAAATAGTACTTTCACTATACTTAATTTTTTATTTTTTTTATAAATTCTATCTTGATGATAATAGAGAAATATTATTTATCTTCTTTCTGCTTGTAATGAGTTGTTTTATATTTTAATTTTTTTGTAAATTATATCTCGATGATAATAGAGAAATATTATTTATCTTTCTTAATACTAATGAGATGTTGTTTTATTTTAAACTGATTTATTCATTTTATTTATTTGGTTTAAATATTTTTAGAAAGAAATATACTTTAATTTTATTTTTTAAATTTTAATTATTCAATACGAAGATAAATAATATTTAAAAATATTAACGTATAATAAAAAAAAATTATGTTGATAATTCTAAAAATTTACTATTATATTTCATTTTCCACGGCATTGAGATTTTGGCAGTGTAATTAGACTCTCTGTTGGTAATGTTCCTGTGTGTAATTTAATTACATAAGCACTCCTCAAGTTTCAGAAGAAAATGAGCTACAATAGAGAAGGTACGCGTTGTTAGTTTTCACTTAAGTGAATAGTAATTCCGGTCTTCCGGAGAAGCCACGGAGTAAAGTTGGCTTTCGGCACGTATTGGACTCCGTTTATAGCGATCCAATATCTTATTTCGACCGGTTCAGCCATTCTGGAACTAATGGCGCTGACGAATTTTGAGTTTGACGCACGAATTTCGAGAAAATCTAAAAATACAAGTTTTACTGTTCTTAACTAGGGTAATAGATGGTGGTGCTTAAAAGCCTTGCAATTGCTGACTGTGTGCTTTCCCTTCCCTCGGGAATATAACCAGAAAATAGGGTTCGAGGGCAAACGCCTCACACGCCAGTCGTCTTCGATTACCCGTTGCATTCTAGAATTTTTTCCCCTCAGTGGGGAGGGGATGATCGTTCGAGCGCTCCTCTCTTCCTCAGGCCAGTTGGTGGCCTCTTCTCCGCGCATCAACAAAGGGTTTCCCTCTCTCTCTCTCTCTCTCTCTCTCTCTCTCTCTCTCTAGATCTTTCTAGATCTCTCTCTAGCATACAAAAATAAGTAGGAGGTGATGTTACTTGGTGAGTTGCTCACCGTTTCTCCTCTTCCAGTAAAACCTGAAGAAGGGTTCCCCAAAACTGATGCTATGCTCCCTCTTCTTCTTCTTCTTCTTCTTCTTCTTCTTCTACTGCTACTACTACTACCACTGCTGCTGCTGCTGCTGCTGCTGTTACTACTCTCTCTTATGTTTTGCGAAAGGGCGCCTCTCCTTTTCGGTCGAAGACATAGCATGTCTCCTTCAAAAATGGGAAAAATACACTAACGTCTGCAGCCACAAATGGGATTGTAATCTTACGACCCTCCCTCCGGCCCGGGATTTAGACTAGCCCCTAGAAAAAGGGAGTGATGAGGAAAAGAAATAATAGGGATGGTGGTGTTGTAAGATTACAACCCCGTCTTTGGTTGTAGATCTTAGTTTGATACATTTACGCCCTACTTTTGGGTGTATATGTATCATTGCAAACAAATATTTTATATATATATATATATATATAGTACTATCGATAGCACCACCAAGCTCCTGATATTATCGAGTTTTTTTTGTTAGATCTACTCTTTGATTATTTTCACCCGTTAGATTATACTATTCAACCAACCACATGTTCAATTCTAGGGGACCACTGTCATCCTAACCGCACATTCTTTAATCCAACGGCCAAAATCTCGATAGCACCAAATGTCTGGTACTATCGATAGTACAGTAGCATAATTCTATATATATATATATATAATAGTAGCCTAGTTCTATATATATATATATTGAGGTAATCATCTTAGATGATCATCAATGTTACGAACTTGCTAGTCCAGGTATAAAATATACAGCATTCCTGGAATATTACGGATGTTGAACCAAACGGCCCCTTAAATGTTCGCGAGCTTTGGGGATTGGAAAGGCTGCCCTGCATTGTCATTATTAGGAGCATCTTCTTCTTTCTTTGCTCCAGTTGCCGGTGATCAGCTGTTCTTTTGGTTTGGCAATGATGATATTGGCCCGCCCAAGGGGATACTTTCCTAAATTGGGATGCAGACTTGCTGGTTTAGTTCTCGAATTTGGAATTTGGGGTGTTCGTGGTCGGAGTTCTTGATGCTTTATTTGGGTAAATTGCACTGCTGGTCCCTAAACTTTTTGGGCAAATTTGGATGGTCTGCCTTCTGCAGGCAACCATTTGCTCGCCTCTTTAGACACGAAGTAAAAAAGATTTGCTGAATGGATGGTGAGCTTAAAAACAGTCTGTCACTCTTGGACATAGCCATGGCCCCTGTTGTTTCTTGCTTCTAGTTTGAGAAAACCAGCGAGTGTTGTGTCTGATAAACGGGCCATTCTGAGCCTTCTTCTAAGTTTCTTCATACCTACAGCTGGCTAGTTCAGGGAATGCCTATTTGCATAAAAAATCCACTAGTTTTACGCTTTTTTCGAGTTAGTTTAATAAATCTGAACGGATCTGGAAAAACTCGGATTTGGAACCGGGTTGGACTGATATTCATCCAACTCATTTGCATCCCTAGCTCCTCAACTTTTGAGGCACTATGCTGCTCAGTGGCATTGCTCAAAAAGAAATTCTATAGGGAGTTCCTCTGCTTTTGATCCAGACATAATATATGAGCGACACACTGAAAATCCTCGAGTTTTTGTGAGGAAAGGATGGAAGGTTTGAAGGGCTTCCCTACCTCTCCGTACTAGAAGCCCATGGTTTTCTTAACTCTATTGTAAGCGTGTTGTCAAGCCATTCTTCCCAGCTTCCTTCTTGGCTTCTTAGCTTTTCTTTTACAATGATGATTTTGGCCTACTTAAAGGTTGAAATGGAAATAATGGTCGGATTTCGGGGACTGTATAAAATTAACCCTTGAACCTTTGACAAGTAAATTGTTGATTTACAAATTTTGGGTATAGTAAGTTCATTTTTAAGGGTTTTGTGCTAGTGAACGCCTTATCTACGTTTTTGCGGCAGCTTGGAGGTGACGGATTGACTAATCTCTCTAGCTTGCCCCTTCTTCTGTATGTTTGTACGTGCGTATATATATGTATGTGTGTATGTATGTAATTGAAATGACGTACGCAAGGGGGAGGCAATGATGATTGATGACACCATACCATTGTGAAGGTCATGATGGCAAGGCGGCTTGTATGGCATGAGTGCAACTGCTGCAGCCTTTTGCCCTTATGAAGGGTTTTACTTGGACAAGAAGCGTGGGAGAGAGAGAGAGAGAGAGAGGAGATTTGTTTATTTGATCAATCAATGGTGAATCTGAGCCTCACTTTCTCCAATCTCATTGTATTTCCATGTGTGTGTTCTTGGAGTTGCAGGGAGCTGTATGCAATTAACCCTATTATTTTACTAATGCTGAGATTCTATGGAGTTTTTTTTTTTTCTTTCATTGGGTTGTTTAAACGAGTGTTTTTGCTTTGGTTCTGCGACATTGTTAGTGAGTTCATTTTTAAGGGTTTTGTGCTAGTGAACGCCTTATTTATGTTTTTGCGGCAGCTTGGAGGTGACGGATTGACTAGTCTCTCTAGCTTCCCCCTTCTTCTGTATGTTTGTGTCTGCATGTATATATATATATATATATATATATATATATATATATATATATATATATATATATATATATATATATATATATATATGTGTGTGTGTGTGTGTGTGTGTGTGTGTGTGTGTGTGTGTGTTGAAATGATGTACGCAAGGGGGAGGCAATGATGATTGATGACACCATACCATTTTGAAGGTCATGATGGCAAGGCAGCTTGTATGGCATGAGTGCAACTGCTGCAGCCTTTTGCCCTTATGAAGGGTTTTACTCGGACAAGAAGCGTGGGAGATAAATAAAAGAGAGAGAGAGAGAGAGGAGATTTGTTTATTTGATCAATCAATGGTGAATCTGAGCCTCACTTCCTCCAATCTCATTGTATTTCCATTTGGGTGTTTCTTCTTGCAGTTGCAGGGATCTGTATGCAATTAACCCTATTATTTTACTAATGCTGAGATTCTATGGAGTTTTTTTTCTTTCATTGGGTTGTTTAAACAAGTGTTTTTGGTTTGGTTCTGCGACTTTGTTAGTGAGTTTATTTTTAAGGGTTTTGTGCTAGTGAACGCCTTATTTATGTTTTTGCGGCAGCTTGGAGGTGACGGATTGACTAGTCTCTCTAGCTTGCCCCTTCTTCTGTATGTTCGTGTCTGCGTGCGTGTATATATATATATATATATATATATATATATATATATATATATATATATATATATATATGTGTGTGTGTGTGTGTGTGTGTGTGTGTGTGTGTGTGTGTGTGTGTGTTGAAGTGATGTACGCAAGGGGGAGGCAATGATGATTGATGACACCATACCATTTTGAAGGTCATGATGGCAAGGCAGCTTGTATGGCATGAGTGCAACTGCTGCAGCCCTTTGCCCTTATGAAGGGTTTTACTCGGACAAGAAGCGTGGGAGATAAATAGAGAGAGAGAGAGAGGAGATTTGTTTATTTGATCGATCAATGGTGAATCTGAGCCTCACTTCCTCCAATCTCATTGTATTTCCATGTGTGTGTTTCTTCTTGGAGTTGCAGGGATCTGTATGCAATTAATTACTAATGCTGAGATTCTATGGAGTTTTTTTTTTCTTTCATTGGGTTGTTTAAACAAGTGTTTTTGCTTTGGTTCTACGACATTGTTAGTGAAGTCCCTTCTTAATTTCTTTGTTCCCTTCAATTTCTAAGTATTATGATTCTTCTTTCCATTTCCAACACAGTCTTGTGGGTTTATTGTGGTTTTGTTCTTAGAAGGTCAGTCTGCTATAGTGGAATATTGATGCTTTTAACAAAATCCTTTTCTTTTCGACGTATTGCTTCTATTGCTGTGTTCTTTTCGCCGTTTTTAAAGAGATATTCTATGGTGGGAGAGTGGGAGAAGGTCGTGGTGATACAAATGAGATTAACATTCTTCCACTTATTTGATTTGCTGTTCAGACAATACGAAGGGTTTTCTCATTCTCTTTTTTTTTTCCTGACATTCTGTTGCTGTTTCTTGAGGATTTATGAAATCAACACATCGGCTTTGAAATGTTTCATTAAATTGTTATCCTGTGTGAAATCATGAATGCAGTGAACATTTTCTTCTCCTGAGTTACCAATAGCATCATTCTATTGTTGTTTAATCCTTTTTTTTCGAGGTTCTTGGGTTTTTTTCGAGGTCCTTTTATCAATGGTCGAACAAAACTTTGAGGTTCATGAGTTTGTTGCAAATGGGATATATGAGTATTAAGTTGGAAAATTTCGTGGCTCTTGTTAGGAAAGGTTGGAAGGTTGGAAGGTTGGAAGGGTTGTCCTGCCTTCCTTACTTGAAGCCAGATCTCATGGTTCCGATGTCCCTTCCAAATTCATTATCAGGCTTTTCTTTTTAATTGTTTCATTTTTTTATTTTGTCCTGCTGCTGGCCATCATATTTTCTTACCTTTACCTTCTTTTTCAAAGTCAATTTAGTTTGGGATGCAGACTCGTTGGTTTGAATGTTGAATATAGGGTTTTCGGTTTTGGTTCTGTGTTTCAGATTTGATGCTTCATTTTGGGTAAGTTGCACTGTTTGTCATTATACATTTAGCTAAGTTTCATTTAAGCAAGTTTATTTGTGAGTTACAGTTTGAAGCGCTGAACTTCAGAACAGTTGGCAATGCAAATTTTGGATTCTCTATTTCTGATTATTTTAAGGCCTCTTTTTATGATTTTGGCAGTGCAATGTATGAGATGTACTTATACACCCGGTGCAGGCAATTTCTTGTGCCCTGGGGAAGCTGAAGTATGTCTAGCCAAAATATTTCCCTGATATGAAATCTGGGCCTATCTCCCTTGGGATCCCAGAGTAACACATTAAAGGTTTTTTGCCGCTGGAAGTGTTTGCCTCATTCTCAGCCTCTGCAAGACTCAGTATATTGGGAGCCCTTTCAGGCTGAGCAGGTGATCTCTTAAAAAGCCCACCTCTCCTCTCTCTCTCTCTCTCTCTCTCATACACACACACACATAAAATAGCAAGCATGATAATAAGGAGGTGATGATGATTGGTGAGTTCATCCATTTCTCCTCTTTGACAAAAAGATACTTATTTTCACTCGGTACTGCTGCAAGTTCCCTGTTTGTTCTATAGCTTGAAACAGACTATAGTTCCTCCACCTTCTCCTCTCTCTCTCTCTCTCTCTCTCTCTCTAATGATGATTGGTATCATCACTGTTTCTGAAGAGTACTGCTACAGGTCCTTTGTACTGTTGTACAATGTGGGTTGTACTTCATCGAATTGGGGTGAGTTCATGGGAACCTGTGATGGTGCTCAAACACACTGACTCTCTTTGAGAAAGTGTGCCTATTTCAAAATGGCCTATAGTTCAGGTTAGTTCCATACATTTTACCCAAAAGTGAGTAAATCGTACACCCTCACCATCCAAGGGTCAATTTGTTCACATAACTAAATCCCCAATGGGGTTGTTCAAATCCTAGGATGGTGAGATGTAAGATTTGCACCCACTCTTTGGGTGAATAGGTAACGTTTTTCTTTTACCAAAATTATATACCAGGGTGCTCCTCTTAGATGATTATATGAGGAGCAACTCTTTGGTGGGCTTTTAAAAGCACAGGAGCTCAACTCTCTCTCTTTCTCTCTCTATATATATATATGTGTGTGTGTATATGTATGTATGTATATGTATGTTTGTATCCACAATACTTTTGTATACCCAGGATGCCAATGTATGGTGGTATAGGAAGTACTGGCAAGACAAGCTGTCCCAGAATTCCAGTGTTGTGTGTCTTTAACATTCACTTTGCCATGGTCAGCTAAGATCTGCCATCATAAGTACCGTAATTGGACAAGTTTACCCACCCTGTGACAAATCACAGGTTAATGGGTAATCTCAATACTAAATTCTTGTCCTCTTATTGAGCTCTTTACAGATCCTATGATAAAGGTTACAATGGCAAGGCATCTTGGATGACATCAGTTCAATCATTGCAGCCATTAACCTTTACAAGGGGTTTGATTTGGGCAAGAGGAGAGGAGATCTATTTATCTGATTCATCAAAGGCAAATCTGAGTCTCCACTTCACCCAGTCTTGTGCGTATCTCTTCCATCTCTCTCAGTGGAGAGAAATAATTGCAACGACCTGGGCTGCCATATTATTTGTGAAACTAATGATCGTATCTTTTCTCAATCCCTATGTGAAATCACCTGTGCAAAGAAAATGTCTCCTCTTTGTGTGTAATCTTAGTAATGCTTAGAAAAAAGTTCTATTAGGAGCTCCTGCACATGTTAATATGAAATGTGATGATATATGAGCATTGCACTGTAGGATTCTTGGGCTTTAGAGAGGGAGGGTGGAAGGTTGGACGGACTGCCCCGTGTCTCCAAAAAGCTAGAGGCAACAGTTCCTCTAAGTTCATTTCCAGGTCCTTCTCCATTACTTCTTTGCTCCTGTTGCTGATAATTAGCTTTTATGTTATTTTAAGCAAAAAAGGCTATGATGATTTTGGCCCACTCAAAAGATATCACTCTAAATTGGGATGCAGACTTGCTGGTTGAGTTCTTGAATTCAGGATTTGGATAAATTGCACTGTTGGTCCCTGAATTTTCATGAAGTTTCAGTTGGTCTCACTCTCGAGAGTTTAATCAGTTGCTGTTGGATATGCGAAAACTTTTGACTTGAACAGGAAGGAAAATTTGGCTGGCCTGCTCTCTGCAGGCAACCATTTCTCCACCTCCTTCAATTATGTAGATATATGTAGAGATAGAGAGATGCAAATGGATTCTGTACCTGGAGGCAATGTGTTGTTCTTGAAAGGCACTTCGTTTGCTGTATTGTTATGCTCTTCTAAGATTAGAAAAAAAATATTTACCTATCTAGCCTCTTTACAAAAAAAAATAGTTCAATTTTCATGAAGTTTCAGTTGGTCTCACTCTATAGTTTAATCAGTTGCTGTTGGATATGCGAAAAGTTTCGACTTGAACAGGAAGGAAAATTTGGCTGGCCTGCTCTCTGCAGTCAACCATTTCTCCGCCCCCTTCAATTATGTAGATATATGTAGAGATAGAGATGCAAATGGATTCTGTACCTGGAGGCAATGTGTTGTTCTTGAAAGGCACTTCGTTTGCTGTATTGTTATGCTCTTCTAAGTTGAGAAAACCAGCAATCATCATGTTTGCAAATGGGGCATTCTAAGCCTTCTTCGTCTCTACTTTATACCTAGCCAGCTAAAAAATCTTGAGGCGATCCATCGGCTAAAAAATCACAAGCACAAATGCTCTTGCGCTTTTAAAATCATAGGAGCTCAACTCTCAGACACCGTTTTTGTAAGCAGAGATGAAGAGACGCAAAGTGTACCTAGGAACAGTGTTTTATCCCGGATTCTTGGAAAATTATTATTGCTTGCCCCTGGTGGATCCGTATGTCTCAGACACCGCACCTTATTTTTAACTGTAAATGTGTTGATGGTCCCTCTACTATTACTGCATTTAGCTTTGTAAGTTAGTCCCAAACATGAAATTTTAAGCATTACTTTGGCGACTTATCTACTTTTGTGAGGACTAGATGGAAGCTTGGAAGTGCTGCCCTATCTTTCTTAGAGAGAGAGAGCTCATGGTTCCTGTCTCCCTCTAGAAGTTCATTCTCAGGCCCTTCTTTTTTTGTTGTTGGCTATAGGCTTTTCTTATTTTGACCCTCCCTCTGAAAGGGATATAGCCCCATTTCTAGCTGCAGCCTTGTTGGTTTAGATATTGAATTTAGGGTTTGGGGGTTCATGGTTTTCGTGTTGATGCTTTGTTTTGGGTAAATTGCACCATTGGTCACTGAACTTTCTCCTGAAATTTTGTTTAGGCAAGTGTATTTCTGTGTTGCAGTTTGATGCATTGAACTTCAAAATAGTTGGCAAGGCAAATTGTGGATGGTCTGCCTTGTGCAGGCGACCATTTTGTCCCACTTTTTATGCAACTGGAGATGGAGAGACAACGTGTCCCTAAGAACAGTGTTTCGTTCCAAGACTTTGCGGAGCTCAAAAGCTGTCATGTCCTGATATGTGAGCCAATCTGAGCCTTCTTGACCATTCCTTTATATACATTGGGTTAGGAATATCTTAGCCAATGATTTGTGCTGTGGCACGGGGTCGTGCCGGAAACTTGCCGGCGCGGTACGGCACGGTGCTTGCAGGTCACAAAAAATACATGTGTGCCGGCCCACAATGGCATGAAATATTTATTTCCTTTAGCAACAAAATATTCTAAACGTTTATTATATATCTTTATCAAATCTTTTGAACTTTATTGATCAAATATTTTCTTATTAATTTAAAGAATAGAGGGTGTTGAGTTGTGTCATCAGCACAGTGGTTATATCGTGCCGATATCTTGTTGGCATGATACGGCCCATGCCTATTTAAATCCTTGATCTTAGCCATTTCGAATAAAATTTCCGCTTGGATTTTGCTTTTGCACATTAGAATTACGCTTAGAAATCTTCTTCCCATCATAACCTGAGTTCAAGCTGGATAAGGAAATTTGAATTCATTGTCGAGCAAACTCTGCGTTCCGAAGCAAGGTTAGATGGATCAATGCTACTAGTAATGGGATTCAATGTGGCATGCTGTATATCTCAAGAATGTGGTTAGGATTAGTCAGATCGTTTGTCCGACCCATGGTTCTCATCGAATAACCAGTGCGTGTGTGTATATAACTTAATGTATTGTTACTACATATATTTTTCTTTTGTTTATCTCCGGTTATGAATTTCTCTTCTAATCAAAACCAGCTCTTTCTTTTTGGGGGGTATGATTCTTGCAAATTATTCTATCTTTTAAAACACACTTATTTTAGGTAATCTAACCAACCAATTTGATTTATTTATTTATTTTTTATTTGTCTTTGTTTGACACTTTTTGCTATACAGATTGGGAACCCTCCACAAATTGGAATGCGCGATCTGATCGCGGTTCTGATGGGAGCTCTGTAATTAGATCGTGGTTCCAACCAGATCATGGTTCTGATGTTATCCGACCCGTTTACATCCCTACTTCCTTTCATTTTGAACCACATAAATGAATGAGTGAATTTAATTGTTTACTTTTGAATTGCACTCAATGAGTCCTCTTCTAACTGCACAGGGACTCACCGTGTCTTACAGTAAAAAGGGAAAAAAAAAAGAATTCTATTCTGATTTGGTTCTGAACAGAGTGATTATAAGGAGGCGATGATGATGATTGATGAGTGCATCAGCTTGGCGTGAACAAGCAAAGCTGGTGATGGTGTATCACTCATTAGCAGGTAATCTTATAACCCAACTGCTTTGTCTCATGCTCCTTTTCGATCCTTTGTTAAAGTTTATGATGGCAAAGATAGTATGGATGGCACCAGTGCAACTGCTGCAGCCATTAACCCTGAGGGAAATGATTTAGGCAAGAGGAGAGAAGAGGCATATTTTTTCGTCTGATTGATCAACAACAATGAATCAAAGCCTCCTTTTATGAGGGATAATTGATACAGGTTGCTAAAGTGCAGGGGTGTTTTCTGTAATTTAGCCTTTATTGAGATCCCCTTAGTAGTAATCTTCTATAGTTCGCCCCCATTTCGAGGGATATGTGGAGTGTTTTCTTCTTCGATCAACTATTAGAAGTTAAAATGGCTAGGCAGATTGGATAATATTACTGCAGCCATTTGTTTTTCATAGGGTCTGGGTTTGGACAAGGGCAGAGGAGAGGAATAACTCATTATGTGACTACTGATCAAAGGCAAATCTGAGCCTCCCTTCGCAAATCTTTTTCCTTTTCTATTCATCATTTTTCTTTATCTGTTTGCCCAATTTTTTTCTCGAAACATAAACTTGCTGAGAATTTCTTTTATATATTTAATCCTTTGTATCAGTGGGATTTTTGGTTTTGTTACAGAACTGTCAGGTCTATATTTTCTTATTTTATTGCTTTTTGCCCTTATATTCGTTGGTAATATTATTTATGTCCTTTATTTATATACTGATAGGGCGTGTTTGATTTGAAGTCGGAATCGAAATAAGCTGGAATCGGAATCGGAATGACTCGTTACCTAATTCTGTTTGGTTCATCACTTGAATCGGAATCGGAATAAATAATTTTCATTGTCGGTGTTTGGTTCAGGTAGATATAAAAAAAGTAATCAAATTAATATATTAACTTTATCTTTATAATTAATATATTAATTTAAATGCAAACTAAAAATTAAATATTAAAAATTTACATCAAAATTTTGAAATAATATCAAATTTTCAAATCTATTTTTTTTAAAAAATTAGACATTGAAGTTGAGTGGATAATTCAAAATATAAAACTAAATTTTGATTTATTCAAATTCAAACTTAATTTAAATTCAAATTCATAACTTAGATTCGAAATACTTGATTAAATTTTAATTTTTAATTCAAGTTCAAATTAAAATTTAAAATTATATATTTAATTTCTAAATATAAACTCATATTTTAATTAAAAAAGTTAAAAAATATTCATTCCGTACGGATTCAACTTTCAATCAAGTCTCCTAGGCCGGATTGGAAAAAGAGGCGATTGAGGAATTCCCATTCCACTCGGGGATTAGAATCGGAATAGGACTCCCGCATACCAAACACCCACAAACGGATTCGTTCATTCCGATTCCGATTCCAGGGTGAAAAATAAGCGAACCAAGCACGCCCATAGTCTCTGAGCTTTGATTTACTGTGATTTGTCTGAAATCTATGATATCTTTCAAGCCTTTGTTAATTTTAATTTTAGTCTCCTTTTCCTTGCCTCTTTTTTTATTGCTGTTAATGGGTTTCTCTTTTGCTCTTTTCCTTTTTGTTTTTCAGAGGCAATGATGATTTTTGCCAATCTGAGAGATCTCTCCCTACTTGGGTTGATCAGGGTTCTCTCTCTCTCTCTCTCTCTCTTATATGTATGTGTATATATGTATATATGTTTGGAATATGCATAATAATAACATACATAGACACACATAAATTTATGAGGCATGGATGATTGATTTGTGCATGTGGCCTTTGAGCAGCTGAATCTTATGTTGGGGTAGCACATCGACTATTGAAAGGGTAATCTTGAACTTAGTTCTCTATTTGTGGCAAGTGGAGCCAACCTCCTTTTTAAGGAGCTCCTTATAGAATTTAACTGTTTCGAAAATCTAAGACCCTGCCTCTTTCTTTTTAACTTCTCATGGATTCATGGTCCATCTGTTGCAAAGAAGACTTCCCTTTCAATCTTAGAGGTCAGCCATGTAATGGGTCTGTGGACATCCTGGAACCTGCGTTGTTTTCTGTTGGGATTGGGATTTGAACCCACGCCCTTTCAGACCAGAATCTTAATGTGGTGCCTTAGACCAAATTGGTCATATCAAACTGCACGGTAGGATTGTCGGACTGAAAACTTTTTGCTTTTGATTGATCTTTTAGGTGAATCTGAGCCATACTTTCCTGTCCAAACACCATGCTTATCCTTTTTTCTGTAATAATTTTGTGGTTTTAATAATGATGCCTTTGTTTTTAATGAAGTTTCTTTCGGTTTTTCATCTTGATGTATTTATCTATACTAATACTGGTATATTTGTTATTCTCCTGTCCAAACACCATATGCTTTTACTTGTCAATAGCAGTTTTATGTGAAACCAAACGTCACCCTATGTAATTCTCGAGCTTCTGTGATGGATGCTGGAAGGTTGGAGTGGCAGCCTTGCCCCTCTAGTACCTACATTCAGAGCACATTTCAAGGTCCTTCATTACTTGCTCCGGCAATATCACTATCCTTTGTTTTTCTTGCTTCTTTTTTTCTTTTTCCGTTCCTGCTGTTAGTGATCATCTTTTGGCCCCCCCAACTTGGTGTTCAGACTCTGTTTAAATCTTGATACCACTCATCTGACAAAACTACATTTTGGAAGCTGGATCGAATGGGTGTTATCTTCTCTCCTCTCTCACCCTATACCTCCTTTCGAGGTGTTCAAAATGAGTGCAAACATTTGAGCAGTTTACAGCTTTGATTCATCCTTGGTTTCGTGAACTGAATTCAGGTGATCTATAATCAAATTTGATTTGAAAGAGGATAGCAGTGAGAGGAGGTGATGATGATCGATGATTCAGTGCATAGCTGATTGTTAGTTAATCTCGGATTGCGAACTCGTCTCTTCTCTTCATGCTTTTCTCAGATCCCTCTTCTAATGATGGCAAAGCAGCGTGGATGGTGCCAACGCAACCGCTGCCGCCATTAACGTGTAGAAGGGGTTGGACTTGCATGGGAGGAGAGGGGAGAGAGAGATCTTTTCTCTGATGCATCAAAGGCGAATCTGAGCCTCCCTTTACCTGCAATTCCTGCAGTCTTTTTTGTACTTTCCTGTTTGATTTGTAGATGGAAGCAGGAGCGAATAAACGATGCTTTGATTTAGGCTTCGTTTGGTATTGCGGGGAGATTGCGTTACGTGCGGTGAGAAAGTACGTCGGTAAAATACCACGTTTATTTACGTACGTAATATTGCGTTCCGCATATCGCGATGTGTCGGTTATGATATATTTTTTCTGTCCCCACCGAAAAATGCAGTAGCATATTCCTATATACCTTTTCTATAATTTTATTTTATTTAATAGCGTTAGATAGGTCTCAATATCAAATTAAGTCTTAATATACTACATAATAAATATATGAAAGCAAAAGCTAAGAGAACGTGAAGGATTCTCCTTTTGCCAAGTGGTACGTCAAGTAATTGACATGTGACAATTAATATCTAAATCTAAATTCTAATCTTGTTTAACAGATAATCCTGTCTTCCCTCTTGCAGGTTTGCTGTGGATCTAGATTTTTACTTAAAAATTCTCTTAAATTAAATTTTGTTCATAAAATAATTTATTAAATTTTTAAACGGTAATTTTTTTAAGAAAATTGAAGAAAAGTAGCAGACTATCTACTTCGCTCAATTTTTTAGAAATTGTACTTAGCTGGAAATGTGAAATAATTAGGTTTTGAATTTGGGACTGCGAGTGCCAATCATCAGGTCCTTAGCCAATTGCGCTAGGTACCATCGGCTAAACAATAAAATTAATAAGGTATTTGTATGTGACACACTGATTTAATGTGTAGTAATGATCCTCTAGGGAGATCCGTCGATTTTGAGGCTTATTATGCTACTATGCTTTTATCAAATTATTTTTATAAACAAAAAATTTTGAATACTTATTTTTATATTTAAAAGCTTTTGTAGGTTTAGTTGTATAAAAACTTCATCATAGTGTGTACTGTATAAGGTTAATTTTATAAATAAATATTTTGAAAGAATATTTTTGTAATTATAAAAATATATTTTCAGTCTATCAATAAAAGAAAAAAAGAAGGAAAAACTTCAAATATTCCTCTTGTTGTTTCACTTTTTATATCCTGTGGTTTAAAGTGTATCAAGTTAGTACCATGTAATTTCGCACTTTTTTATTTTAGTATTTTGCGGTTTAAAGTGTATTAAGTTAGTACTCGGTGGTTTTGCACTTTCTCACTTTAGTACCTTGTGGTTTAATATTTTATTAAGAGAAAAATAAAAACACAGGGTACTAACTTGATATAAAAATAAAATCACAGGGTACTAACTTATACAAAAATAAAATCAGAGAGTATTAACTTGATATTGATATATTTTAAACCACATGATACTAAAGTGAGAAAGTGCGAAACTATTTACCCCTGTTTGGTTGGGGGTTAAGGGGTGGAATAACCCCTTAACCCCCATTTTATCCCCAAACACTATAAAAAAGAGGTGGGGTTAACAAACCTCACCTCAAAAAGTTATTCCGGCTTAACTAACCCCGCTTAACCCTACCAAACACCAACCAAACATTATTTTTCTACTTAAAATAACCCACTATCCTTCTTATCCCACCTACTTCAACCAAACACTATTTTTCACTATCCTCAACTAACTCCAACTTTCAATCAAACACAAAAATACTTTAATCCCACCTTAATTCCAAACTTAACCCTATTCATGGAATAACCATTTTTTCCTTAACCCCGAACCAAACGGGCTAAGGTACTAACTTGAAATACTTTAAACCACACGGTGTTAAAATGAAAAAGTGAGAAACTACAGGGTTTTTTTTGAAGTTTTCCCACTCTGAAACCCTACCCTATAAATCTAGGGTTTGAGCTCTCCTCGCTCTGCATTCTCATTAGTTTAAGTGTGAGGCTCTCGGAAGAGCACAAGACGAGGATCGGGTGTTTGTTGGGGAGGGGAAAGGGTTTTGCCTCCTCCTTGTGCTCTTCACTCTCTCTCTTCGACAGAGCCGATGATCATGTTCTTCCTCAAACGCCAAAACCCTAACCCTCTCTATCTCTCTCTAGAGATAGATAGATCGATCGATCGATGGGCAAAAGAGGCGATGATGGTTTCTGAGCCCTACTACTCTCATTCGCAAACCACTAATGGTGATAGTTCTTTTTATCAATTTATTTTATTCGTTCTTGAGTCGCCATTTTACTACGCTTTTATTCATTCATTCATTCATTTGGTTTTGCTGATGTTGATTATGGCTTTTGATGTTCTAGGGTTTCTTTTATTTTCATTCTAATTTTATTTGTTAAATATTTGTTAATATCTCGAATTTCTTGAGCCCATTGAAGGGTAGCCGCGAAATGTTTGTGGCAAACGCAGGCACAAAGCAGGACAGGTGATTTTACACTTGTGCGTGTAGAGCTATTAGGCTTCTAGAAGGTATAAAGGAGTTGATGCTTTTGATTTTTTGGCGTTTGGATTAAGGATTGTAGGGTTGGGATTCAGTGGTCTCCCTAGGGGAATATTATTAATGCAAAGGTTAGAAATGATCGAAAGGGTTGAATCGATGCTTAAAACATTGGAATCACCGCAAAAGTAGTGGTGGTTCCGGAAGCATCATAGTCGGACTCTACTTATGCATGCTTCTCCGGCGCCGGTTTAGTGCTTACATTTTACGGCGTTGGAGGAGTGAAAGAGTAAAAGGAAAGGGCTTTTGAAACTTTTGGCCTTCTAAGGCATAGTTTGATGATGTGGTGGCTAAAAGCATCTTCCTTTTTTTTATGCTATAGAATGTCCAAAAAAATAAAACATTTTTTCAATTTTTTCTCCTTTTATCTTGTAAAATTGGGGTTGCAATCTCCAGCATCAGCAAGAGCTACGTCCAAATTGACCACAATTTTATGTTTCGCGATTGAAAAGTAATCTTAAATAAGAGGTAAACCTTCCTACCTTATTACCTTTTAAATGAAAAAGGTTATATAAATTTTCTTCTATATTGGGGGTAATCCTTCCATGATAAAATTTGTGGATAAAATTTTCAATTGTGTGCAACTAAACAAATTATTTATGATTCTAGTGTTGTCTATTGTATTCAACCAAACAAGATACATGTAGCTGTAATTGTTTCATTGTCAACTATAGAAAACTCTTAACTACACTGTATTAGAATTGCATCCGACCAAATGCCCACTTTAGAATAAAAAGAGTTGGGAGTGGAAGGATGTGGGGCTATTTTTCTCTGTTTTAGATAGGATCAATAAAAATCAATTTTGAGTTGAGCTAGCCCCACAACACAAATGGAGTTGTAATCCTACAAGTCCATCGTCTAAGTGCCGACCTTTTTATAAGCAGGGAGGTAGTCTTTTATGTAGCAGCTACACCATATCATTTATGTCCGAGCCAATCACATCCCTTCTTTTGAGATGAAAGTGCAACAAAACTAGTTCTCTCTATCAACTTACATGACATGTTATTACTCTAGAAAACAAGCACAATATTTTCCCATTGCACTTTAGGGTAGTACTCTTGGTCAACACATTTCCTAACTAGGCCTTAAAGGTCGGCTGGTTGGGCGATCTTCTCAAAATAGGTCAATTTGGCCATATTTCAGATAAGTTCTATACATTTTTATCTACAATTCAACTATGGGTGTATCTTCACCGGAGGATTGGGTGTTCTTAGGAAGGGTTCGCCGCCTCCTGCACTCTCCCCTTTTATCTCTTCTATAACTGATGACTCTAGTTTCGAAATGCAAAACCTCTTCCTAGGGACCAAGTCGGAATATTGTGAAAGTACAGAGGCTATCCATCCATTTTACCCATACAAATTAAGTATTGATGATGATCAATGGGACCATCATCTTGCTTTTGGACAACTGATACTGGTGATGGCTTATCAGAGATCCAAAATCTCTCTACGAAAATTCTCTTTATTCATCCGTTCTATCTTTTGCACTTTTGGTGTGCTGCCATTTTATTGAGGATTTTCTCCTTTTTTTTTTTTTTTTTTCTCAACCGTATATTGAGATTTTCTTTTTTCTTTTACCATTTCGTTAAGTTTACGTTTTGTCTTTCAATAAAGTTTCATTTAGTTTTTGATCTAGATGGAGTTTGGTTTGCTGCTGTGATGTTGGACTTGGCTCTACGGGAGCCGACCTCCTCTATTGGGAGCTCCATACAAAAGTTTTAGCAAACTGTATGATGATTCCCCTTTTCTTTCATAATCCGTTTTCAAAGAGGTAATGATGCTGGATTCCTTCCCCTACTTGGCGTTTACTAGTGATGCAAATGGATCTGGGTTGATGGAGTTCCCTGTTACGGGCTTAAGCTAGGGAAATCTTGGAGAAAATTTCTAAGTCCTGGCATCCCGCCCCAATCTTGGGGCCCAAAAATAAAAACTCAAAAAAAAAAAAGAAACTTGTCCCAAATCTGCCCCGATCTGCTGAGGAAACGGAGTGGTAGGCAGGGCCTCTTCCTTCCCTTGATCGGTCCCAATACGCCAAATACTTGCTTTTGCCCCAAATGAAGTGTTAAGTGGGGGTAAAAGATAAGATAAAAATAGATCTGCCCTGACGTGCCAAGGAACTGCGGCGTGAGGTGGGGACCCCTCGCGCGTCCGGATCCTCCCCGGTTGCACCCCCAGCTTTTTCTGATCCTGTATGAAATTGCTGTTACAACGAAGACTCTCTCGCCATCTAAGAGGAGGGCCTGGTAGATGTTTTAGTCTTTTATGAGATCTGAATACTTCTCTATTCTCTTACTGAGAAATTCTAAAATGAAAACATTTGACGGCAACTCGCAGGGCAGCTTTGGATGGCACCATGGCAAATGCTGCAGCCATACATGGGGAGTGGAGAGGAGGATCTCTCTGTGAATCTGAGCCTTAATCCTTCTATCTAATACCCTATCATCGCCATTTCTTTTCTCTTTTCGGGTTACCTATTTATTATTCTATCTGCAAACAGGCGATGAAGACTGGCGATTGATCAGTTTATGACTTATCAGAGATCCAGAACCTCTCTATCCTGCAACGAAATTCTCCGCTATAACCGTAACATCTTGTGGTTTCTCACTGCTGGGATGAGGAGGCAGTTTGGATGGCCCATTGGTGGCAACTGCGTTGGCTATTCTCTCCGTGCTTCTCCAAACAGCACTTAACTGAATAGCGCCACACCCTGCTCGGAAAGAAATTGGTGTGGACAAGATGTGAGACGAGAGGATTAGGCGCTCTTTGTTTGTCTTTCTTTTCTGTGAAGGGATGCGTTTGGTGTTCTGATCTTGTTATGTTTGAGGTTTTTACGCTGCGGTGTTTGATCTTGTTAGTCTCAGCAGCCCCGTGTGGATGTCGCCCGCACTCTCTGTGGTAGTGCACCAGAAACCATTGAGCATCTTCTGTTTGTGATATAATTCCTTATTATTGTCCAAGTGCACAAAATGGGGATGAAGATGATGCTGCAAAATAAGTATAGGTCTCTTAAGATTATTTGAATTACTTGAAGCTTAAATATTTCTCTTTGCTATAACTTGCCAAAAGTGGCATATGCACCAATGGGACAGTTTTGAGTGCTCTCCCTTGTGAATCTTCACTAGAGATTTTGCTGGATAGTGAAGTAATTGAAAATATTGGCTCATGTTCTCTTTCAATCAGGTCCTTGAACCATGTTACTCTTTCTATTTGTAGACAAAAATAGAAAAAATAAAGAAAATAAGAGATGAGATGCAATGCTTAGATGATTTAGATCAATTGGACTATTCATCTCGGTTTTTGCATTCTTAATGATATAATATGTATGGTCAGGTTGTAGTATGGAAAATGTATTGCAAAACTAGGTAGCAACAGAATCAAATGAGGGCAATGTTATTTATACACTCAAAAAGTATAAATATTATGTTTTATTCATTAAGGACTAATTTTTTTTATACTAATCATATCAATTTATTCTAATATTAAAAATTTAAAAAGAATGTGTAGATACTTTGGATGAATTTTAAAGTACTACATAGCACAATGAATTTCAAAGTATGCTAAACTAATATAAATTTGAAGTTGTTGTATACTATCACTGGATAAAGTATTAAGCAAATATGAAAGAGCACTATGACAACTTACCTAGTACAATAACCTAAAATCAAGTTGTTTGTCACTTGTCAAACACATTCTCACTTGAATAAATACCATCCATAGCATCATTTAGTTTAAAACCATAGTTTGTATAATACAAAACTCCAAACATTCTCAACTCATAATTTCCTATGCTACACTCACCTAGATGATTGTTTACTGGGAAAAGGAAGAATAACAAAGTCAATAGAGGAAAAGGGCATTAATAAATACAAACTTCGCGACTGGAATTGTGAATTCTCCGCAAATCAATACAACAAGCAATTTTTTGTTTTTCTTCGTCGCAATTCGGATCATCAAGTACTAAGAGTATAGAGATCATATCCCATGTCCCCATCCACAAAAGCAGTAAACTCGTCGCGGTCCTACAATGAAGAAATAATGTGGTTTAGCTAGCTATGTGAAAGTACTTGCTCTTCATGTCGTCGGCTAAATCGAGTACTCTTTTCTCAAAAGCCTTCAACAAGATAATAAGGATCTTATTGTGATTTCGAGTGTCTTAAGACACATTTCTTAACATGTTAATAACAACAACAGCAAAAGAAGCAATTTTGTAGTTCAATAGAAAGAAAAAAAAAGGAAAGAAGAAAGTAAAAGATCGCATACCGATTTAAGCATGGCGCTAACAATATCGTCAATGCTGCGACTAAGGCCATTCTGCAACTTGGTCATTCCCGAAGCGTAATCGTCCTTGCACTGAATTTGATCTCCGTTAGATGATCTACTGTCAATCCTCCAATCGTGCGTCGCGATCGGAATGCCAAAATTTGCTTCGCCTATCAAACCCGCATCCATCTGCTTGCTACAAAAGCCCTGCTTCTGGGCAGTAGGATCATTTATTTGAAGATTCGGCAAAATGGAGCTCAAGGAAGAAGTACTTGCATTAGCGGTGTGATCCAGTCTCGGATTCGCGTTCGACATGCTTCTGAAGTCAAAGGAAGTCGTCGTTGGGTCTTCACCGAGGCTCGAAATTGGCGTCGCACTCCCACCAAGTGAAGAAATGGGATTAGGATTCCGTAAATCACTTCCAATCACCGGATTACGATTAACTGCCGCCTCCAAATTGCTCGGAGATTCACGGAGAACAGCGCCTTCTATGTGCGAGGGCATCGAAGCAATACTGTCTCTGATGCTACACGGAGTTAGATCGTTGTGATTAAATGAGTCGTTGACCGGCAAAGTGGTGGCCGGATACTTTGACGAAGCGACGCTTTGCCAAGTATTGTCGCATCGCGAAAGATCGGGAAACTGGGCTCCCTCTCCGACGCGAGTTCTAAAAGAAGGAGAGTTGCCCAACACTCCATTCTGCGTCGGGATCTTGCTCGCTTGCACTAGCATTGAACCGTTCGCCGCGTTCGCATAAGCGTCGCCGCAAGAACCATTAGCTAATCCACCACCGTTGAAGCCGGCGGAGAAAAGCTTGTTTGATTCTTGAAACCCCTGAAACAAATTCCCTTGATGAACTCCTTGCGGATAAGCGGCGGCTTGGATTTTCTCCAAATCCTTAGCGTGATTGCTCGGGTTGTTTTGCGTTCGAGCGATCTGTTGAACCGCCTGAGAGGGAAGCAAGCCGTGCACTCCGAACGCAGTTGGCGTGTTCATCCGGCCGAGAAGCCCATTTGCTTGGCAGGAAGCGACTGACGGGAGATGCGTCCGAGTGCTTCCGAGCGAATGGTAGTTTCTGAAGCTTTCCAATGAGCTCATGTGGATAAATGACGCGTTCCGTCCTCCCAAAGCCGCGGCGATGTTAGCTTGTTGGCTTGTTACAGCACTTAGCCTCTTAAGGTAGAGCCTATACTTCTGATTTCATCCAATGAGAGCGAAAATAGATGTTATTGGTAATTATAGGCGATTACGTAAGCTACAAAAGAAATAGTAGGCATAGGAGTCAGTTTCATCGACAAATAAAAGACCACGATGCATGATACACAATGGATTGCACGGTTGAGAACTATCAATGTCGATGATTGATAGCCGCAAGGTTTCGAAATTGTGCATCCATCACTCAAAATTGTGCATCGACTATTCAGAACTGTGCATCGGTTATCCAAAAGTGTGCATCGTGGCCTTGAAGCGGAGGGGTGGTTCCGTTCTTAAAGTTGAATATAAGAACTGAAATGAATATAAATGGAAATTCAGCCGTGAGTATATGCTAAGAAATGAATATAAGAACTGAAATCATGCCTGCAGATGGCTTGCGACATTCTCTCTAGTGAGCTTCTCGACCTTCATAAGATCGAGAATCCGCTTAGGAACAGCCTCTGTAACAAAATGCACAAAACCAACATATTATCATCGTCGTTCCAACCCATCCAAGAAATTGACCACGGCACGGGCAACAACAAGCCAAGAGCGAGGATTCTTACTGTCGATTCCCAACTGATTAACAGCGGCGACGAACTTGCGATGCAGCTCGACCGACCAAACAACCCTCGGCTTCTTCTGGGCCGAGGGGTCCTCATTCTCGCGGGGGTTCTCGTCAGAATCCTCCTCCTCCTCTCCGTTCTGTTCCTTCCTCTTCTTCTTCAGCTTCCCGTTGCGGTCGACCGCGCCCTGCTCACCTTCCTGATTGATCTGGCTCTTCTGACCGTCCTCCCCGTTCTCAAGATTACTCTGGCTTCGCCCGTCGAGCTTCCGCCTCCTAACGACGTGCTGCCATATGTTCCTCAGCTCCTCGATCCGCACGGGCTTCAGCAAGTAATCGCAAGCTCCGTGCGTTATTCCCTTCATCACGGCCTGCGTCTCGCCGTTCCCGGACAGCACTGCGCGAACGCGAGATTCGTTCGCTTATACGTCATCAAATAATAACGTACCAATAACAGTAATAATAACAATAATGCAATGGGATGTGATTCATTTGCGAAGTAATCGAACTCGACAAATACAAAGAGAGGTATGTGATCATGCTGAGTGAGTGACTTACTAATCACTGGGAGGTCCATTTCGAGGCCGACGAGCTCGAGGAGCTTGAAACCGTCCATGTCGGGCATGTGGACGTCGCTGATGACGAGATCGAATCGGTCCTTGTTCTCGCGCAGCAGCTTCAGGGCAGTGATTGCTTGGCTAGTTGTTGTAACTGAAATTAACAACACACACAAACACACACAAGAACAAAACCAATTGGTCCTAAGGTCCCACTGCATATCTTGAAATAGGGGGGAAAAAACACAAAATTTATGTGATGGAGTGCGAAACAAAACACTCAACACCAACATTTTTTTTTTTTTTTTTTTTGTGCACTTCTTTGCCATCCAACCACATAGAATTTGAACATTTTTTTAAACCAAACAGGGCCAAAAGTTTCAATTTTAAGATTATACACCTAAGTAGAAAAGGCACCAAAAACAAAAGAGAGAAAAAGAAGTTCAAAAAGGAGCAAGAAAAAGGTACACAAAGTAGAGAGTCCCAGAAACAATCAACATGAAAACATACAGTTGATAGGTAGAATTAAAAGGCCCACATCCTAATAATACTCAGAGAAATTAACCAACAAAAGAAATTTTTTTTTAAAAAAAAAATCCCCCCCCCCCCCCCCCAAAAAAAAAAAGAGTAAAAGAGAGGATTTGAAAGGACATACCAACCATGATATATATACTTCAAAAAAAAGAAGAAGAAGAAAACAAAAATAACCCCACAAAAACACAGGAAAAAAACAAGGAAAAAAAAAGAGGACTTGAATGAATTAAAAGATCACCCACGTCCTAATACTGAGAGAAATTAACCAACAAATATGTTTTTTTTTTTTAAAGAAGAAAAAAAAAAGAAACAAAAGAAGGCCCAAAAAACAAGTAAAAGTGAGGAATTTGGAAGAAGAAGAAGAAGAAGAAGAAGCCAACCATGGTATTTGCATCTGATGAGGAGGGTCTCGAGCAATTTGAGGCAGATGGGATCGTCGTCGACGGCGAGCACGCGCATGCCCACCGGAAACTGGTCTCCGGCGCCTTCCCCCTTCACCTTAATCTCCTCCACAGTCATCTTCTTCCTCCTCTGCCTCTTCCTCTTCCTCTCCTTAACTCAAACAAGATATACAAGAAGAAGGAGAAGGAGAAGGAGAAGAAACAGGGGAGACTCAGATGACCAAATCCTCAGAGAAACAATACAAAACCCCCCCCCACCCCGCCCCCACAAACCCAAAAACAAAAAGAACAAAAAAAAAATCCTTCTTTTTTCCTTCTCTTTCCTACTCCCCTGTGAAATAAATGAATGAATGAATAAATAAATAAATAAATACCCAGAACAAATTGAAGCCCCAGAATAAAAGCAGCAGAGGAAACCACAGTCAAAAAGGGAGCAGCCGATGGGGTCTGAAAAGGAACAGCGCAAGCAGGGCTCACCAGAGGAGAAGCGTATGTGTGTGTGTGAGAGAGAGAGAGAGAGAGAGAGAGAAAGGTGGGAGCTTTGAATGGTTTCAGAGAAAGATATAGAGAGAGAGAGAGAGAGAGAGAGAGAGAGGGGAAAAGGAATGATTTTGGAGAAAGAGTTGAATGGAGGAGGAGGAGGAGGAGGAGGAGGAAGAGGAAGGGGAGGAGGAGGAGCCAATTCATGCACCTGCAAAAATGGAAACTTTTTTCCACACCTTTTCACTGCCTTTTAGATTTTTTTTTAAAAAAATTATTAGTCTAATAATTTAATTGTTTTTTTTTTTGAGAAAAATAATTTAATTGTTTTTGTTTTGTTCTCTCTGAATTCAATTATTATTATTATTATTATTATTTTTTTTAAGGCACCAAGGAGAGTTGGAGGCAGCAGCAAGCAATAATTCCTTTCTTTCTTTTTTCTCTTTTTTTATTTTTATTTTTTAAAGAACAAATTTAAATACTATGTCTGTGGATTTATATTTTACTCACTTTAGTATTGTAATTTAAAATGTATTAATTTAGTCATATAATTTAATTCTTATTTTTTTATTATCGATTTTATTAATTTTTTTGTTAAATTAGTAACAAAGTTAAAAGCTAAAGATTATTAAAGTAAATATTCGATAAATCTAGATTTGGTATTTAAAGTTTTTTGTATATAATTTAACAAAATATTAACGAAAAAATTGACTAAAAGATAAAAATAAAATCACGTGACTAACTTGATATATTTTAAATTGCGAATACTAAAAAAATGTAAAACCAAAAGAGGTGGTATTTGAAGTTTATTTATTTATTTATTTTGGAAAGTTGAGAGAGAGAGAGAGAGAGAGAGAGAGAGATATGGGAGAAATATAGCCAATAGGGGTGGTGGGACATGGATTAATAATTAATAATTAAATTAAATTAAAATAGAAAAAAAGAAGGAAAAAAAGTTGGCCTTTTTGCATAAAAAATTTATTTATTTTGAACTTTTACGAAATCGGGTCCTTTTCGTTTTCTGATTCGATCTACTTTTTTCGTAATGCCAAAATATCCTTATACATTTTTCTCTCTTCTCTTTTTTTTTTTCTCGTTTTTTTTTATTTTTCTTCCCCGAGTGGCGAGACAGGCGGAGGCGGAGGCCTCTCGCCTCGCTAGCTTGCCGCTTCTCGCCGCCTCCTCAAACAAATCCACATCCTCCTTGCCTCTCGCCTCCCGCGACGACCTCCCCGCGACTCCGTCGCGCTTCTCGGCCGTGCCATGACCGCCTCGTCCTCGCCTCCGCCTCCGCCTCGCCTCCGCGCTTTGCCCTCCTGTGCCGAACACCACGCCCTCCGCCTACCGACGTCCGTCCGTCGTCGTCGTCGTCGTCAAGCTCCCGCGTTCCATTGCCTCGATTTTTAGAAAATTTTTGTTTAGTGTAATGATGTAAAAAAAAAAAGAAAAATGGTGAGAAGGAGAAATTGTGCAATTTTAGATAAAATGGTGCAAATTTGGACCAAATAGTGCAATTTTGGATAAAATTTGTCCAAACTTGCATAATTTTGCCAAATTTTGCACTATTTCACTCAAAATTGCATCTTTTTTCTTCTCATCCTCATTCTCTTTCTTCTTTTTTTTTAAACCATTACATCATTATACCATTACACCGTAATAAAAAAATCTCCTAAAACCCGGACGGCGAGAACGGGAGCTTGCGGCGATGACGCCTCGTTGGCGTCGGAGAGGACGGAGGCGGGGACGGAGCGAAGGCGAGGGTCGGTGGGGTGGCGGGGAGGGATAGCGCGGAGGTGAGGGCGGAGGAGAGAGGCGAGGCGGAGGGTGAGAGGCTGCGAGTGCGGCGGAAGCGGCAGCCGAAGTCGTTGGAGTGTCGTCGTGGGAGAAGGAGAGGCGGCGACGGCCAGCAGAGGTGAGTGTTGTCGTGGGAGAAGGAGAGGCGGCAAAAGTAAGAGGTGGGTTTGTCGGAGGCGATGAGGAGGATGTGGGCGCCACGTAGAAGGAGAGGCCTCGCCTCTGCTTCCCTATCTCGCTCTACGAGAAGAGAAAAAAAAAATGGAAGAAAAAAAAAGATGAGAGAAAAATGTATAAGGGTATTTTAGTCGGTTGCTAAAAAATAGGACCGAATACTGCAAAAACGAAAAATGTGGTCCGATTTTATAAAAGTTCAAAATAAGTGAATTTTTCAAAAAAGTTTACAAAATTGGGCATAATTTGTCTCCACCCAATGTGGAGAGGTGTGTAATTAGGTCTTTAATTTGAAGTGTTTTTTTTTTTTTTTTTTTTTTTTTTTTGAGAAAATTAATTTGAAGTTTTGAACACACGCAATGTGTTTGGATGGTTGTAACAGTAGATACCGTTTAGTCGGAAAAATATACAGTTAACACACTTAATTAGACTCTACTGTATTGTACTGTATATGTTATTTTTATTTAATATATTGTACTATATTTTTTTAAAAAAGTATTATTATATTATTATATTTTATCAATTTTTATACCGTATTTTAGATTTATTTTTTTATAATATTGAACTATTTTTCTTACGATAAATATTATAAATTATATTTTTCATCAATCTCTAGTTTACCGTCTTTAAATCAATATATTACTATTACTAAATCAATTATTTAGACAAAATCTAACAACTCTATTATGAAACTCTGAATAAAAAGTAGAAAAGAAATATAAAATGAGTCTCGACTCATTAAAATTTTTTGTTTAGTTATTTTTAGCTTTTTTTTTTTATTGATTTTATGTATTTTGTTACTACTTATATTAAAATTAACTGAATATATATGCTCTAGGACTTTCATTCAGTATTTTTTAAAAGCTTTTAGTAATTATTGGTTTTTCTTTCACTTATATAGTAGTACATGATTTGAAGGAAATAAAAAAAAAAAAAAAAAGAATAGGTGGGTTGGGGTGTTTGAAAAAAAAAAGGGCTAAATTATATAAAATTTTTTTGTCAAAATTCGATTTTTTACTTTTCATCCTTATTATTTAAAAACTTACATTTTATTCTCTTGTAAAATGAAAATATTTACTTCGCCCCCTACCGTTAGTAAACCGTTAGAGTTCTGTTTATAAAATATTATTATATTATTTTTTAAACCAAAAATATTCTCAGTCTTCTCTCCTGTAAACATAGTGACAGACAAAATAGTGAGGGGCAAAATAGTTATTTTGTCATCACAGTTCATATCTGAACATTTTTTATTTTATAACTTATAAGGGAGTAAAATATATTTTTTTAAATGAAAAGGAGGGAAAGTGAAAATTTAGATTTTGATAGAAATGTTTTCTATAATTTAACCAAAAAAAAGAAAAAAAAAGGTGTAGTATCAAAAAAAATTTAAAAAAAATCTACAAATAAGTATTGCATAGTGTAATTAAGCAGAGCTAAAAATATAATAGCTACAATATATAACGTATGCATCTTCTTTATGCTTAATTAGATTAATTATACAAAAGGCACTGTAGTTATTAATAATTTGTTCCTTTACATATGGTTAAAATTTATATTTATTAAATTTTATTATATTATATATGAGGTGCTAAGATTATTCACGATATGAAAGATTTTCTTTTATTTATCTCTTTAATTAAAATTACGCTAATTAATTATTGTAAGTGGAGTTGCAACCAATTTAAGCAAGAGTTATATTTAATAAAGCATGTGATAAATAAAATATATATATTTAGTTAGTTTTGTATGAACATAATCTAATAAAATAATTTTTAATTTAAAATTTGTTCTAAAAACACAACTCAGTTCATATTATTAGTATGAATTCGAAATATTTTAATACGCTGAAAATATTAGCTGAAACTTTCGTTATTTTCTAAAAACTTAAATTGTTAAAATATAATAACTTAATATATACATTTCACTATAAAATTATGCATGCTATGCGTGTAACTATATTATTACATTTTTATAGTAAAAGTGTGGAATATAATAATATATAAAATCGACGGCTAATCTACATAAGTGTGCAATCATGTTTTTAATGCACAATTAGTTTAGATTATACTATAAATAAAAAAAATATATAGAACTGTAAAATAAGTAATATTTTTTTTTATTAAAATTGCTTTTCTTTTCTTCTACTCTATATTAAAATTTTCATTTTTCTCGACTATGATAGGGTCCATGATTATGACATTTTTAAAGTTGTAATTAATTAATTATAAGCTACAAAAATTTTATGTCACCATTCTAGGTCTAATATGCTAGGTACTAAATGGTCTCTCAAAGTGATAGGTTATTTAAAACAAAAAAAAAAATCTTTAAAAGGGAATTTTGTTTTTTTAGTTTTAATTTTCTTAATGTGCCATGCATTTAGATCCTAATTATAGGTCTTGTGTGCTATTAGGAGTATAGAGGCCTCCGTACTGTTAAAACGTTTTTGATGATGGAGCTTCTGAATCGACGATCAGTTCCATTAGACTTGATCCAGCGTATTTGAACTATCTAGAAAATAATTTTTGTGATTTTTTGGTATTATTTTTCTAGCGATCGAAATGGTTCAAAATCAATAATTTTTTTTATGGTTGATGTATACCGTTTGCAAGTTTAACAGTGTAGAAGTATTTAAATCAGATGAAATTTTGATAGAAAACTATTTATACTATTTACAGCAAGATCAATATGTTTGATCGAATATCATCACTTTTTGTAAGATTTTTATTTTCAACCGTTGATTTTGAACCCTTTCGATTGTTAGGTAAATGATATTAAAAAGTCATAAAATTTATTTTCTAGATACTTTAAATATGCTAGATCAAGTTTAAGGGAGCTGATCGTCGATTCGAAAACTCCATCATCGAAATCAGCTTAGGAGCACGGAGGCCTCCGTACGTGTTCCTAATAGCACACCAGACCTACTCTTTAGATCTTATATCATTAAAATTCACACACTCACACTTTTACTGTGGCATCACCCAAACAATAATAATAAAAAAAAAACTATATCATTAAAAGTCACACACTCACACTTTACCCTTTACTTTTACTGTGGCATCATCCAAAAAAAAAAAAAGGAAAAAAAAAAAAAAACATACACACATGCATATATATTTCTAAAGATAGGTAAAACAAAAGGCATTATATTTTATAGGTGATCCTTTACCAATTTAAAAACCACCATTATTTAATACATGTCATTTGGTACAAACTAAATGGTGAATAGATTCTCCACAACCCAATGTATAGAAATTTTATAGTCATCATTGCTGTGTTATTTAGCAAATTAAAATTTTAATTTATTCTTTATTCAAACTCATTGATGAGCTTTAGTCATCGAAGAAATTCGTTAGATTACTGCTATGTCAACAATGAACTAAATTATTATTTTCTTTTACTCCTGACTGTTGATGAGCGTGTACTTTGAGCTAAACCCTAAATTAAAATTAAGTATGATTAGATATGAATTAATCTTTGATATAATCTTAACACCAGCATTTTTATGTTGCATAACTATCGAGTTAATTAGAACTTTGAACGCATTATATACGTAAGAACTTGATGAAATTAATCTCATCATAAAAGAAAACTCGATCTTTGACTACTATTGCATATATTAGCCCTGAACAGAATATCCTTTCTACTTTTACCTTTCAGCTAAATTAATCTTGCTACGAAATTAAATATGATTAGATATAAAGTATTTCATGCAACAAATTAAACTACCAAGATACAAACAATTAACTTTGGAGGAGCATGACATGCATGCATATCACTCATGCAACCATCCCAAATATTTTTGTTGCAATTGTCAACAAAAAGCCCTTCAATCAATGAGTGACATACTAATCAAGGTTTATTCAAGAACCCCTCCTCACCAAGCATAAAATGGCCCACCATGAACCAAAAAAAGACCCACAAAAAACACACAAACACAAAGTGCCAAAGTTCCCACTCCCTCAACAACATTATTTTGACATGTATCTTTCAAGTAGCCCTCCCCTAATCTATTTTATTTGCCAACTTTGCCAAGTCCAAACCCTACCTAATTGCCTCCACTTAGGGAGGATCATTTCACATCTCTTAGCTCTTTTTGGGTACATGTGGGGTCCCTTTCATAACCCTAGTGACTCAAAGTTGGACCCATAGCTTTCACCTATATTTGTGTGTCTCTCTCCCTTATCACCCATTGGCCACTACCATACATGATTTAGGTAAACTAGCATCTCAATGATAGCACACTTTGTGATGGTGAAAATGTATGGAGCTCATCTGAATTTTAACCTATTTTGAAATAATTAATTATATATTGGTAAAAATGTATAGAACTCATCTGAATTATAAATTATCAAGCTTTTTAAAATTTTAATTTTACTATCCAACATTTTAATTTGTTTGATTTGAGCTGGTCAATAACACTTTGATTTTAAAATTCAAGCTAATTACTTATTTTAGTGACTTTATGGTTGTAAGAATCGCATAGAGTATATTAACTAAATATGTAAAGATAATCAATTAATGTATTCACATTTTAAAGTCAAAGTGCTATGTACTGACTCAAATCAAATAGATTGAAAGAATGGATAGTAATATCGAAATTTTGAAAGATTTGGTAGATAAATCAAAAGGATTCATTGTTCAAGTAAGTTATGTTAATTTCTAACTTACATATATATATATATATATAATCTTCTAAATATTTAATTAATCTTACTGTCTAACTCTTTAATTTACTTGATTTTAACTATTTTGACTTTTTCGATATAAAATTTGAGTACATCGCTGATATTCTTACTGAATTTATTTAGAATATTTCGTATAATCTATAGTAGGAGTACAATTCAATTAAAACTGAGGGTGCATCGAATTTTGTAATAAAAGAGCTAGCTCTCGGATAGTTTAAATCAAATGAATTGAAACGTTGAGTAGCAAAATCAAAACTTATTGAAAGTTAGATAGTTATTTCAAAATAAATCTTAGTTCAAATAAGCTCCATATATACATTTTTCACCTTTTTTGATAGGTGCATAAATTTTGAAAATTTTGATTTTGCTATTCAACCTCGAATACTGCTATTTGATGAAATAAATCATCAAACTTTTAAAACTTATATATTCATTGCCAAAATGTTGTTATGTAAGAATAATACCTATAATTTACTACATGAATGTGTGATTTTTATCAACTTTTTTTTGGTACAAATAATTCTTGAAAAATTCAAGTGGATTAATATATACACAATTTTCTATAGAAAACAAAAGGTGCTCAAACTACAGCTATATATATATATATATATATATATATATATATATATATATATATATATATATATATATATATATATATATATATATATATATATATATATATATATATATATATATATATATATATATATATATATATCTACTATCCTTTTAATAGGATAGGAGCGCTTGTCTATCAGTTTTTAGCCTTTTGATCAATTCTTTTCATCATTTCTAACAATTAGATTAAATACTATAATGAGACCACTCAACCCTAGAGGGACCATTCATGTGACGCCCAACTTTCCAGGGGGTCACTGATCCTAGGACTACTCCCGTCCTAGCACGCTTAACTCTCTTAACCTCTTAGGCCTTGCCACCACCCAAAATGCTTAAGCGGGTTATAGTCCTATATATATATATAAAGCTAAACTCTTAACCCGCTTAAGTATTTTGGATATGGTGCCCAAGAGGTTAAGAGAGTTAAGCGTGCTAGGCAGTAGTCCTAGGATGGGTGACCCCCTGGGAAGTTGGGGCGTCACATTTGGTATCAGAGCCGGTTCACCAGCTGGACACGTGTGGCGAGTCTCGGCTTTGCCGGGGTCTGGATGACGGGCTAGCGAGATGAGTCTCACATCACCCTGATCGTGGGTGTGTGTGTGGACCTTAACGGGGAGTACTCTATGACACCCGAATAGTTCCACATCGGATGAAAATGGGGTTGTTATTGGGTTTATAAGAGACTTGGGCCGATGGTTGGGCCCAACGAGTTGTATTATTGCTAGTAAGTGGGTCGTTACAATTCAACTCTAAGGGTTGAGGGACCATTCAACTCTAACCGATTAATATCATCCTAACCCTACAATTTCTCATTCAAGGGTTAAAAATTTGATAGGGCAAGTGCTCATATCCAATTAATATGATAGTAGCCTAGCCTATATATATATATATATATATAGAATTAGGCTTGAATACTATTAGTAGTAAAACGTCTTTTTTACTACCAAATTTTTAACCATCGGATGAAAATTTGTAGGGTCAGGATGATAATAGGTAGTTAGCGTTGAGTGGTCCCCCTAGGGTTGAGTGGTCCCCAATGGGTTATAGTATTTAATCCAATGGTTAGAAATAATGATAAGAGTCGATCCAAAGGTTAAAAAACTGGTAGCAACAATGGAATTTTACTACTAATAGTAGTCAAATATATATATATATATATATATATATATATATATATATAGAACTAGACTACTATGCTATTAATAGCACCAAGTTATTGCTGCTATCAAGTTTTTAGCCATTGGATTGAGAGATGTGCGGTTATGATGATATGGGCCCTCTAGGGTTGAGTGGGTGGTTGATTGAATAGTATAATCTAACGGATGAAAATCATCAAAGGAGTGAATTTAACGGTTGAGATGATGGTGGTAGGTGGTGGTAGGTAGAATAATGTTTAATCCAAGGACTATTAATAATCAAGGAGTAGATCCAATGGCTAAAAACCTAATAGCACCACGGGGGTAATACTTCTAAAAGTATTCTAGCTCAATTATATATATATAAAATTGAGCTAGAATATTTTTAGAAGCACAACCTATATGCTTGTTCTTATTTGAATTGAACTATATATAGAGGGTTTGTACTTTTGTTCTTATTTGTTGGTACAATTATAATGAGTATTATTATTATGAGTGCGGGGGGTGCTTATGGAAGCACGGAGGCCTCCGTGCTTCACTTTGTTTTCGATGTTCGGACTTTCGAATCGACGATCGGCTCATTAGAGTTGATCTACAGTATTTGAAGTATCTAGAAAATAAATTTCACGATTTTTCGATTACATTTGCCTAGTGATCGAAGTGGCTCAAAATCAACGGCTGAAAATAAAAATCTTACAAAATATGATGATATGACATTAAAATTTTAGATCAAAGTTATTGATCTTGTTTTATATGGTATAAAGAATTTTCTAAGAAAATTTCATGTGATTTGGATATTTCTACACCGTTAAACTTGCAACCGGCTCACCACGGCCGTTAAAATTAGTGATTTTGAGCCTCTTCGATCACTAGGCAAATGATATCGAAAAATTACAAAATTTATTTTCTAGGTACTTCAAATACTCTAGATCAAGTCTAATGGAACCGATCGTCGTTTAATGTCCGAACATCGAAAACAAAGTGGAAGCACTAAGCCTCCGTGCTTCCATAAGCATACCAGCACAACTCTATTATTATTACCTCATGCATATATAATATGTAGTTCACTTCCCTTGGCTCCCATAAAGAGTGGCAATTAGGGTTCACAGTTAGGTTGGTTGGGCCATTTTAAGAGCATATATATGCCTCAACAAATAATTGTTCATAATTCAACCTCAAATATCATTAAAAATTACTTTTTGAATTTTTTTGTAGCAATTTTGTTTCATATTAAAATAGTATTATATTATCCCGTCAAAAAATAGAGATAGAGATTTGTTTGCTTTCGAAAGCAAGATAACCTTCATGTTATTAAGGTTTTTTGATATTAGGACTTTTAAATTGACGATTGGTTCTGTTAAATTTGATCTAAAGTATTTAAAGTATCTAAAAAATAAATTTCATAATTTTTTTAATATTATTTACGTGGTAATCGAAAGAACCATCATTTCATCACCATTAATTATCTCTAGTTTAAATTTACTTTTCTCATCTGCTGCAGTCGATACAGTTTCAATTAGAGCAATTTAAATTTAAATGTATCGAACTAAACGCCGAATTTAAATTCGCATATATTTACAAATGCAATGAAATTGTAAATATCTCTAAGATTTAATTGCACCATTAAAATATGCAATTATTGTATTAATCTAATAATAATAACCTTCTATTTTCACCTCTACGCTGTGGGGGCGTAAGCACAGGGTTTTCTATGCGGACACACGCCCTTTGACTATAGAACCAACGGTTGTGATGCGCACAGCAGATGATTTTGACGGCTTATTCGACGGTCTCGTAGAAAAATTTATGCGTACGCGTCGGAAGTTTTTCGCTTGCCGACGACGGGTGAAGGACTACATAGACCGGATAGAGTCCACCACGTCAGCCATAGACCGGTCCTCTCTTTTAGGGATAAATTTACGAGTTTGACCCTGAAACTATACAGAGTGTGACGCTTTGATCCTCAAATTTTAATTTACTATAATTTTTTACTCAAATATTTAGATATTTCAGTAAATATGCGTAATTCGATTCAGTTGATTAAGTATTGATATATTATTTATGAAAGTGATACAGCAGTATTGTGATTAGTGTTGTGCCAATAGTTAAAATATTATGTTACTTTTACATAGTAATGTTTCAAGGGACTTGCTAATTAATTTCAAAAGCATGTTAACTAAAAAAACATGTTAAAATTATAGTTTTTAATATATATAAATATTTCGCATCGTATTCTTTAGAAATTTCATATATTCAATTGGATGAAATAAATTAGATCTCCTGCCTGATTACTTAGTGATATTAGCCAGTTAAAAAGTACTGTTTGATTTTCAGTTTTCTCAGTTTGCATATGAATAACTGTTAAAGTGTAGAAAAGCAGGTCTCTTTTCATCAGATGTGCACTGAATTAAACATTTTGTACTAAGCAAGAACAGAGAACGGAGTTGTTTTCCTGCGCACAAAAAGATTCTACACTAATAAGCATACGCAAATAATAATATGTGCCTGTAATTTCGGGTCCAATGGTGACGTGGTAGACCGGGTCTACGGAACAGTTTCTCAACGTGACGACACGAGGCGTAAAAGGAGAGCCCTCATTGGCCGACGCGGGACCCACGTGAGTGTCACGCGGAGCCCCGGGCCGCAAACGCGTTTCCCGAGGCTGGGGCCCGGGGGAGAGGAGACCGTTTCCCCTGCGTTCGGCGAGCGAGGGGAGGAAACGCGTTTCCCCTCGCTATGGTTAGCGTTTCCCCTTGCTATGGTTTTTTTTGTTTTTGGTTTTTTTAGGGGGTGGGGAGGGAAGGGAATCCGCTCTGACGCCTGTGAAGATTCCATTCAGAAGCATGTACTTTTTCTAAAGAAGGTGGGACCCACTCCTTCTGTGGGGCCCACGTCAGTTGCCCAATTTTGGACTCTAATAATTTATTTATTTATTTTCTTTTTTTCCCCTTTCAATCCGGTGTTAAATACTATTTCAGTAAACTTAATTGCACGGAATATTCCTAACTTTTCCCCTTTTTTTTTTTTTTTTTTTTTTTTTTTTTTTTCACTTTGATCCCTTGGGCCAGTTTGTTTGAACCAAAGGTGTTTTATTATAATTTAGGTATAAAAGATTAATTTCATTGTTTTAAATTATATTTTTTTTAGTTATATAGGGATACAATTATATTTTTATTTATTTATTATATTATAATTTATAATTTATTAAATTATCTAATGCTTATGTATAAATTATAGTTTTAACGCCGTTCATTTCTGCCAAACAAATACGAGATGGAAGAAAAGTAATTTTTACTTGAGGTCCATTTTTGATAAAATAAATAAGCCCTGACATCTTTCCTCGCATAAGTGTCCTTTGCGTCAAACTTAAACTTATCATAGTTAGGGGCGGCAATTCCGTTCGTTGTTCGCAAGCCAGCTCGTGTTCACCTCGAAATGAGCTCGAGATCGGCTCGCTCGTTTAGTAAACGAGCCGAACACAAACCGAATTTTTCACGTTTAATAAACGAATCAAGTAAACGCTAATATTATATATTTTATATTTATATAATTTATTTAATTTATATTTTTATATATAAATAAATAATTATATATAATATATATTTTTATTATTTAATTTTTAGCAAAATAAAAATATAAATGCGATCTTAATTATAAAAAGACTCATTTGTATATAAAGTTTTAACTATTAGATCAAAGTCTAAAGAATAAAATTAAAATTATAGTTTTTAATATATATAAATATTTCGCATCGTATTCTTAGAAATTTCGATTTAATAATGAAAATTAGATCTCCGCCTGGCCTTATTAGCCAGTTAGCCGTATGCTTATGGCAATGTTTTTTCAGCTTTTTTTATCTCGGTTTTTCAGTTTTTGCGTACGAACCTCACACTCTATCGACCGGCTCTTCTGAGCCATTCTATGTCGAGCTTGTTGTGTCGTTCAATTGTTTTAGAATTTTGATTATAAGTTCTAGATTGATATAGGAGTTCTAAACTCTGACTATGCCTGATTTATATGAGTAAGCAATACTTTTTTGAATTTGACGTGACATATTTCGTCAAAGTTAATAGAAAACATGCACGTTTATGACCAAACAGCAATAAAATATATAAATTAAAATTTTAATAAAAAGTAGAGCGCAATGCTAAAAGAGATGTACGTCGATGTACACCCCACCCAGATAAATGGGTGGAATAATTTTACTAATTACATCAGGCAATTAGTGAATGATATTTTATCTATTGGATGGATGAGATATAAGATGTATATATCTATAGTATACTATCGACACTTTTCAAGCTGACCCCTATAATTTTTTCTTTTACATTTCAATTTTCTTTATTAAACTTTCAACTAGTTTTAAGCGAATGATATCAAACTAATAAAAATTTTCACTAAATTTAATATTATTTCATAATAAAGTTTACTATTTTACCAGGTTTAAGTCATTTTTTTTCTATTTCAACACCTAATAGCTAATGAAGCCATTAAATTAATTCCAACTACATTTCTAATGCAAGAATTTTTTTTTTCCTATTATATATATATATATATATATAAAACTTAAATTAGAATTATTAAGAATCAAGAGGCACCAAACAAACAAAGTTAGAGGGTGGATTTCAAATTGTCCTACAGGTGAGGGGTGTCTCCACAAATATTCACCAACTATTTATAATAAAAAAATGGCAACAAAAGAAAATAATAATAATAATAATAAATAAAAGTGTTTATGGAGTCAATTTTTGTAGTCACTTTTTCGAGTGTGGATTAAACTACTACTCACGAGGGGTGATATCCCCCGCGTGCTTGAGTACGCAGTGAAAAACGACAAGTTGCTACGCTTTTTCAAAAATTTTTTTATTATTATTATTTATTTTATTATTATTACTATTTTTATTTTTTATTTTTTTATTTTTACTAATTTTTTTTTTATTTTGACAAATTTTACTTTTTGAGGACGCTTTTTTTGGTCACCATGACAGGGATAGAGTCGTTTGTAGCCGTCCGATCGGGATGATGGAATCCTACGAGTCAACTGTCTACTGGGCGCGCAATGAGGTGGTGTGTGGGGCCCACGTGGCCGATATGCCACGTCATTTTAAAATTTTAATTATTATTATTATTTATGATTTATTGTATGTATTTCGAACTGTACTGTATTTATAATTACATCTAATAAAACGATCATGTAGCGTCATGTAAAAATAACTTATGATTTTTATATTTGTTTTGGGTTATACTCTTCATTAACTTCTCTGTAAAATCAGTCACGAGTCCCGCACTTGCGCCGTGGATCATTACATTTTCGGTTATGAGAACTAACCAAGAACGATCGACATTAAATTCTTATCATGCTTTTCTTATTAATATTCGTAGGATAGTTCTGACGTGCTCGAGCGATGCGTGATGAATTTAATGAAAAATTTAATAAAAGATTAAAATTAATACCACTGAAATAGTTAAAATTATTATTAGAGTATTAAACTAAAAAAACAACAAACTACTAAAAAGATATGTGAAGTTTCTCTATTGCTTAACATAAAATTACTGTTGCTTCTAATTATATCTTGCACTACGTTACGTGACATGGTACAGCTAATTATGTAGAAATGCTATATAAAATATCTGTTATAAAGAAGAATTTTTATATATGATATAAGCGACGCCATCGAATTCGAACTGCATTTACTTAAGTTTGCTACGAAGGGTACAATATTATTTGATAAAGTGCCTTTAAAAAAATACTAAAATAAAATAAAAAAAATGGAATAAAATAAAATAAAATAAAATATAAAAAAATGTAATAAAGTTATGCCACTAACTTCCTATCATAAATATAAAAAAATATATAGAATAAAATATTATTACATATCTTATTTCGTCATCCAAACAGAGCCTAAGTTTATGCGGGTAACAAACTAATCCTATTGAATAAGAGTGTAATAAGGGATTAATTAGTTATGTACAACAATGAATAGTAGGATACATTTGACTCCTAATATATAATAATGCATAGGATGAGGAGGAATATAGAATATTCCCACCCCTAAAGTTATGCTGAGAGAATAACCATGCTTGCATCTACTTTTAAATAGAATCATTTGGTATGAGCGCACTAAACCATATATTGCTTCTTTATATGGGCTATTATTTTTATATAACTTCAATCCCTTTCATAGATGTACTAAAGTATATATATATATAGTCCAGCTACTATCCTTTTAATAGGATATGAGCACTTGTCCTATCAATTTTTTAGCCTTCGGATCAACTCTTATTATTATTTTTAACCATTGGATTAAATACTATAATCTAGTGAGAACCACTCAACCCTAGCGGGACCATTCAACTCTAACCGACTAATATCATCCTAACCCTACAATTTCTCATCTAAGGGTTAAAAATTTGATAGAACAAGTGCTCCTATCATATAAAAAGGATAGTAGCCGAACTATATATATATATATATATATATATATATATATATATAGAGTTGAACTAGAATACTATCGGTAGTAAAACGGTCGTTTTACTACCGATTTGTTTTCGATGATAGAGCTTCCAAATTGACGATCGACTCCGTTGAACATGATCTATATCATTTGAAGTGTTTAGAAATCAAATTTCAAATCTTTTCGACTTCATTTGCCTAATGATCAAACGGTTTCAAAATTTATAATTTTAATGGTCGATAAGAGGCGTTTTCTCGTTTAACGGCGTAAAAATATCCAAATCGATTGAATTTTTGTTAGAAAATTCTTTAAACTATTTAAAACAAGATCTATACTCTTGATTTTGATTACAAGACTCCTATTATCATTTTTTAAAGAGTATTCATTTTTATTTTTATTTTTATGTTCACTTGATGGATAAAAGAACAATATCGAAAGTGCGTGAAATTTGATTTCTAGGTAGTTTAAATAGTTTAGATCATATTTAACGCAGCCGATCATCAATTTGGAAGCTCTATCATCGAAAACAAATCGGTAGTAAAACGACCGTTTTACTACCGATAGTATTCTAGTTAAAACCTATATATATATATATATATATATACTTTGTTTTTGAGAGATAGATAGCACGCTACTCGCTTCGCTTATTTTATTTAGAAATAAACTTAGCTAGAAATATGAATCAACTAGAATTCGAACTTGGGTCTCGGTACCAATCACCCACACATTTATAATATATATATATATATATATATATATATATATATATATATATATGTATACTTTGTTATTAAAACAACTAACATGTCTGGTAGTCCCAAACCGGGTGGCAGGAGTAGGTGATTGGATGCACTAGAGATCAGAGTTGAATCCTGGTTGATTCCACATTTTCGGCTAAACATTTAAATGAAATAAGCGGGCGAGTAGCGTGCTACCTCTCTCTCTCTCTCTCTCTCTCTCTCTCTCTCTCTCTCTCTCTCTCTTAAAAAAAAAAAAAAAAGCAACTAATATATACTAGGGGCATTAGTGGGTCGGGTAAATAATGAATCTGAATCCAAATTCAAATCTGACTGAAACATAGCATGCAAATTCAAGTCCAATAAGTTACGAATTCGGTTGTTCAGGATCCAAGAATTTTTGCGATTTTTCGATATCATTTACCTAGCAATCGAAAAGTCTCAAAATTAATAATTTTTAACGGCTGAAAATAAAAAATCTATAAAAAGTGGTGATATAGCATTAAAATTTTCGATCAGAAATATTGATCTTGATCTTGTTGTAGATAGTATAAAAAATTTTGTATCAAAATTTTATCTGATTTGAATACTTCTACACCGTTAAACTTGAAAACGATAGATATCAGCAGTTAAAAATTATTGAATTTGAAATATTTCGATTGCTAGATAAATGATATCGAAAATCGCAAAAATTATTTTCTAGAAATTTCAAATACGCTAGATCAAGTCCAACGGAGCCGATCGTCGATTCGAAAATTTCATCATCGAAAACGACTCAGGAGCACGGCAGCTGCTCTATATATAATAATCTAAAGATTAGTTGCTTTTCAAAAGAAGTTCGCTTTGCACACCTTTGCATGAACTCTCTTACAATGAATGGCTCAGATGCGCGTAACTCTACTTTGAGCCTAAAAAGTATCATTAGCAACTACGATACATGGTATACTTAAATTAAAAATTAGAAATGAGAGTGCACTTTTCTCTTTTTCTCTAATATCAAAATGCTTAAATAATAAGAAATGAATATTAGGTAATTTCCCAACATATATAATACTTCAGTGAAAGCCTAGTAAACTAATACATGTGACAATATTTATACAATCTTTTTATATGCTACATCTCCTAAATAGATGTAGCTCATGTGTTTTTTTTTATTAATGTAATGTAGCATACAAAAATTAAAAAAGTATTGGTCAAATGCACATGAGAATGATTGATCATAGTTTTTAATTTTTATTTGCTAATACTCTTCCAAGTGAACCAAATCATCAATTTTTGTGCAGGGTGAAACATTAGAACTAAAACTCCAAAACTATAAACTAGATTACTCAATAATATATACCAAGCTTACATCTCAGTTCACCAAATGAAATTGGTTTTTTTTAAGGTTAATGAAAGGAATTTGAGTGCACTAGCTAGGCACTCATTTTCCTCAAAATACATGAACTAATTATGACTAAGTACTACAGTAAAACATATATAGAAGGGATCTGGTTAATCATGAGTCACTAGATCAGCTAAATAAGACGGAAAAATTAAAGTACAATCACCAATCACATTACCATAGTCGTTTCTGCTAACAGAAATAAAAGATAGAACGGAAAGACGAAAAACAAAGGTTTTCAATGAACAGATCTACCCATGTTTGAATAGCAGTTATTAAAACACAAGTATAATCAGGATAACAATGGAGCATTTGATGAACATGAGAAACACAAATTGGAGTTGAGCAAACTGAGACACATTTCACTTCAGCATTAGTTTTCCTAATGGTAAATAATTGTATCTTTTCCAACCAATTTACGTGACCTTTCGCAAGTTAAAAGTCTGATGCTTCATTTAAAACTAAGTAGCCAGCCACTTAGTATCTGGTTTGTACCTCCAGTTTTAACGAAACTGGTTCTTCGTTTTGCATCCGAAATGTAATCCATATCTGTATCTGGTTTAGACAAATTAATACGACCCCTAGGGCTCCGTTGTCCAAAACGGACCTCATCTGCTACAAGATCCAACTTGTGTAATGTCAGATACAGCATCATAGATAAGGGGTTCAATCCATTTCAATTTCACATTTAATTTATGTGTCATCAACTTATGGTTCCAGAATGCTTAAAGAGATGCTAACTGAACACTCCATCAACAGAAATTATGGATGTTATCACGGAACTAAAGAACAAGTGAAAAAATAAGCTGACAATAGATTTGAGATCAGAATGCCATATAAATTTTAATCTCTATCATTTTGTTCTTCTTACTACCTAGCTGCATTTTTATCAGCGACATCTTCGATCTTGTCGGTGTAGGAGATTTACATTAATGTAAATATGGATGAATTGGAAAAAATGGACATATCTTTAGTAGGTCTCTTATGTCCAGTTGATCACTGCTAAAATTTCATTAGTTATTAAGAAAATCTAGACAAATCTATGGCTACAAAAAGAGAAAGCATAACGGGGTTTAGCTGGACTTAGACACATATACAGAATGAGAAGAGATAGAACACTTCAATTTTTTTTCAATTTGAGGTGAAGAAGAGTAAAATGAAATCTGCCAGATTGTCTTCGAGATGTAAAATCTGAAACATAACAGTTGCAAAATAGAAAGAAGAAAATAGATGAGGATTGAGGAAGAAGTTAGAAAAATAATTAGCCATCAATTTCTATTCATAAATCAATCCCTGTGTTGCTCAATGTTTATGTCTCATATATACAGTGCAAATGAACCTTAGTTGATTAGAAGAAGACTCAATTATCTTGTACTTCAAGACTAAGAAGAACTATGTTATAAAACAAGGCCCGAGACACATTTCCAAGATTACATACTAATACTAATGACTATATCTCTACTTACATATTGTAGTTTAACTGCAATAACATTGAAAGAAACTGAGTTAAAGGATGACACTTCATGGATAGCATCAAACCGTTCATGGCTGCAATAAAGGATAGTATTAGCAAAATGATGGAGGTTAAACTTTTTTTTTTTTGAGAGATAGATAGGTAGCATGCTACCCGCTTCATTTATTTCATTTAGAAATAAACTTAGCTAGAAATGTGAATCAGCTAGGATTCGAACTTGGGACCTTGGGTACCAACCACCAAGCCCTTTGCCACTTGCTCTAGGAACGGTCGGTGAGGTTAAACTATTGTTTTAGTATCCAAAGCAGGATTACAGAATCTCATTTTAGCACCCAAAGCATAAGAGGATCCGGACCTGTTTTTGTTTGCCATATGATGTATTAAAGTGAACTGCAGCTGAAAATAGAAGCTGAAAAAAGGATTAAAAGAGTCAACTAATTGCTCTACTAGAAAGCAACACTCATGTTTCGAATGTCTACAATAGAATATCAACCCCAAACTTTGTTCAATAGAAATAAATCGATACACTTGGGTTGGATATAAGGCGTAGCTTGTAGCCCAATTTGAATTGTAGTACATCACTTATTCACTTCAATATTATAATTTAAAATTAGAGTGTAGTTAGATATAGAATCATTGTTCAAGTTACAAGACATTGCCTTTACGTTTCGTCCTCTTGTGGTACCTTCTTAGAAGGGATCACTTATGATTTGTACGCTAGTAAGGTTTTGTTGATACAATGTATTGTAATATCCTAAACAACTTCCTCATGTTAAAATCAGAGATTAAAATGCCCATCGGCACAGACCGTATCCACCGTGTTGTATCGTGCCAGTAAAATATCGACACGATACAACCTCCGTGCCGATAACACAGCTCAAAACTCTCGATTCTTGAAATTAGTAAGAAACTTTCTCAATAAAATTCAAAAATTTTGATAAAAATACATAATAAATAATTGGCATATTTTGTTGCTAAAGAAAATAGATATTTCATGCCATTACGTGTCAGCACACATATTTTTTTGTGACGGCACGGCCCGGTACACACTGTGCCATACCGTGCCGATAAGTTTCCGGCACTACCCCGTGCCACGGCATTTAAATCCTTAGTTAAAATTCTCCGATTGTTCTACTAATTTGCTACAAAGCTATATTTCCTTAAATCATCTTTACCAGCAAAGAGAGTCACCAATCTCAACATTTTTTTTAACCATGCGCAAACCACTCAATCCTAAAGAACTAATATCATCCTAATCCTACAATTTCTCATCCAAGAGTTAAAAATTTGATGGTAAAAAGGATCTTTTGCTATCAATAGTATTCCAGCCTAGCTAGCTAGCTCTCTCTCTCTCTCTCTCTCTCTCTCTCTCTCTCTCTCTCTCTATATATATATATATATATATATATATATATATATATATATATATATATATATATAGAGTCCGGCTACTATACTCTTATGAGTATGATTGCCCTCGTACTTATAAGTCGTTTTCGATGATAGAGATTCCAAATCAATGATCCATACCGTTAAACATTATCTAGAACATTTAAAACTTTTAGAAATCAAATTTTACAATTTTTCGATATCATTTACTTTGCGATCAAAGGTTCACAAAATTGACAATTTTTTACGGCCGGTATGGGATACTTGCTAGTTTAACGATGTAAAAGAATTGGAATAGGTTGAATTTTTAATAGAAAATTCTATTCACTACCTAGATAAAGATTAATAACTCCGATCTTAAATTGAAGAATCCGATAATCCATTTTTAGGACGTCGTTCGATTTTGACTGTTCATTTTATGCCCGCTTGATGGACTTTATTATGATCTCGAAAAATTACGAAATTCATTTTCTAGAAGTTTCAAATATTCAAGATCATATTTAACGGAGTGGATCATTGATTCGGAAGCTCTATTATCGAAAACAACTTATGAGTACTAAGGGCCCTATACTCATAAGAGTATAGTAGCCCTATATATATATATAGTTTTTAAAAAAACATTATTTTCCAACAACCCAACATTTTGAATCATAAACACAGCCATATTATTTACTTCTCACCCACTCTCAAGTCTCAACATTCCCATCCAAACTGGAAGCATGAGAAACATTTGTAAGTAAACTACAGAAAATTAACTTTATCATTCTAAAACCAACATGTCTTGATCATGGAAAATTTTCAACGGAACAACCCCTGTTGCATACATATTTAAACCATCTATATTTCAGCCACCAAATTATTGTCTCCCATGGTTTATGTTCTATAAAACCTCACCCGCATAGTAAGCACACCAGCCTCAATTATTCAGGAGAAGCTTTTGTAATGTAATTATGCTAGCCACAACACAATATATATTGTGAAAGAAATTTGAATCATCTTAAATTATCAATAGATAACAAGTACAAGGATTCAACCTGTCTTACATAATTTCATCTTATTTAACATCAACAAATTCTGCAGTTGTTCTTTATCATATCAAAGTAAATACTGCGTGTTTGTTCCCAATATAACGGCAATAGCAAGCAGAGTATACAGAGGCATAAGTAATGACATTCGCATGAATATGAAGACGAAACAAAAAAAAAAAAAAAAAAATCAGCTATGAACATCAAAAGTAGTTTTAATGGCTACATTCCGTCGCAGTCAATTGAACATTAACACAATCCTCAGTTTAATCAAACTAAACACATCAATTTGATTACCAAAAAATCAATGAAAAAATTTCACAAATATGTACCTTTTGAACAAATGCAGCATCAAACACCCACAATGTTAATTCTCTAAAATCGCAGCATCTACAATTCATTACTCCAAACCAATGATTTGACCAATCTACAAATACTTATCATAAAATTCAATAAAACCACCACAAAAAACAGATTTTTTTTTTCGCCATAACACAATGCCACTAGAACCTTCTTCAAATCAACACGATTATTATAATTACTAGACCAAATCAAACCACGAAAGAGGAAACCAAAAAAATCAGCTATAAAAATTAAAAGCAGTTTTAATGGCTATATTCTGTCGCAATCAATTGAACATTAACAAACCCTCAGTTTAATCAAAGTAAATACATCAAATTGATTCCCCAGAAAATAACTAAAAAGTTCATAATTATGTAGGATTTGAGCAAATGCAGCATCAAACGCCCACAATGTTAATTCTCTAGAATCGCAGCATCAACAATTCATTACTCTAAACCAATAATTTGACTAATCTACGCATCCTTCTCACCAAATCCAAAAAAATCACCAAAAAAATCGGATTCTTTTCGCCATAACACAATGCCACTAGAAGCTTCTTAAAATCAGCACGACTATTGTAATTACCAAGCCAAATCAAACCACGCAAGAGGGATCGGATAAAGGGGCCGACCATTTTCGAGAGCCGAAGCTGCTGCTTCTTCTTCCTCTTCCTCTTGGCGCTCTTCTTCCCCCGCGGGCTCCAAAGCCGCTTCGCCGAACCCTAGAAACGAGGATCGAAGACATGGGTCTTGCCCCAAACGGATCGAAAACGGTGATCGAGCAGGTAAAAGGAGGTACCTTGTAGGGTTTCGCGGTGTAGCCCTCAACGGCGAAGAGTGTGGGAGAGGTAGGAGCGGGAGGAGGGTGGTGGTGGGTGCGGAGGGGGAGAGGGAGGTTGGAGAGGGATATGGAGGAGGCAAAGGAGAGCGACGCCATGGGAGGAGAGGGGAGGAGCGCGGCGACGACGACGCCATGGGAGGAGAGGGGTGGAGATGGGGAGGGAGATAACCTCGCGGAGCACATTGTGTAGGACGAGGCCATTGTTGTCCCCTTCGTTTTCGCACTCCTTTGAAATCGTATTCTCTGGGTAAAAATGCATGGGAACCCCTCAACTATAGAATATTTTCAACTATACAATATTTTTTTTTGAGAAATAGGTAGCACGCTACCTGCTTCATTAATTAAGTCAAATGAACCGAGGGTACAAATTGGAAGCAGCTTAGGCCCCCGAGAAACCGGCAAAAGGTAAAATTAAAAGGAAAAGATAAAGAAGAAGAAAAAGTCAAGATAACAAGAGAGATTGGAACCGAGGAAGGAGGTACAGGTTGGGCGTCAAAGCATTGTGGTCTAGTTGTTAATTAGTAATTTGACGCAATCAACGGACCGGGTAACATTGGGCGGCTTTCCTATGAAAATAGAATTGTTTCTATCCGTCCAGATTACCCACTAAGTCGCAGCCAGGAGAATCAAGCGTTGTTTTCTCGACGAGTCAACGGGGATTTCAGTAGTTCCAGCCCAGAGACCTTGAGCATCACCTGCACTGATGTCAGTTGTGTTCGATCCTCCCACACTTAGAAGAATGTACCGAATGTAAATACAGTCGTTGAAAAGGTGGTCGCAGCTTTCCGTGAGTACTGCACAGAAAGCACAGTTCTGGTCTACGTGCATGCCTCGAATAAGCAAACTGTCAGCAGTGGATAATCTCTTTTGGAGGAGCAGCCAAATAAAGGCTTTAATTTTAAGGGGTAATTTCAGGTTCCAGATGTGTTGATTCATCGGCACACGCAGGCCAGCGTCCGTGATGACCTGGTAAAGGAATTTGACAATGAAAAGTTAGTTGGAGGTCCATCGCCATTTGATCAAATCCGGTCTCACACTTGGGCGACGGCCTCGAAGCATGTCTTTAAGCGTCAATAGCTATCTGCGGCTTTAGACAGAGAGAGTGGCCATGGAACCACGACAAATGAAGCGCCATCTCCAACCGTCTTGATTCCAGCATTAAGAGATTCGGGCCTCCTTATTTGTTATTATCTCAAATAGATTTACCTATTTGAGATATTTTTATAAAATATTATAAAATGTTATACAAATAAATTTATAAATAAAGTTATCTATAGGTAATGCAATTGAATCATATAAATTAAATAAATTGCTAAATAAACTATCAATTTTGATATTATTAGCAAAATAAGAGATTTCATTTATCTAATTTTTTAATATATCTTTTGAGTCGCAAATGAATATATGTTAAGATGTTGAACAATATGATATGCTAACTTATTTTTGTAAAGTTTTTATAGTCTAATTTGCCAAATTTCTAAACTTTTTGGATCTATCCGAAATAGCGACAAAGTATAGAATGATAATTGATGCAATTTTTATCGTAGAGAGTAATTGAGAATGGGGCTAAAGTGTAAAGGGGATTTCTATAATTTAGCAATATATATGATGCAAAAGTGCAAAAGTTTTGGAATTATCATATTCTCATTGCTAAATATAAAAGTCGATGGATCTATTTGCAAAAAGGCTAAAGTTTTGGGGCCATTGTGCATTTTCGGCATGATATTATGCAAATTTCAATCTCTATGTAAATTTTCACCAAGTCCATAATGTAGTCATGATCCAATCAAAATTACAAGCCCATTTGCTATTGGGCCTTGCGGTGGGCCGATAATAATAGGGTTTTTTTTTTGCATTTGGCCCCCTAAAAATATTTTTTTTTACAAATGATCCCATCAAATTTATAATTGCAAATTTGGCCATATCCCCGCCACGTAGACGCCACATCAGTGCTAAGGTTTTTAGTTGAGCACAGTGAATGGTTCACCGTGTTCGATATCTATATTTTTTATATATTTCCTTTCGCACTATATATATATTATACTTTTTTCAAACACGGTGAATGATTCATCGTATTCGAGCAGTGACAAACTCGCTAAGTCCGCTCGTTTAGTCACTGATTACGTGTGGCCTTTTGCGTGATAGGATTAAGGTCATTTTTGCAAATATAAATTTACTCAAGTTATTTTTAAAATAAATTTTGTTTAGGAGGCTAAATGCAAAAAAAAAAAACTCATAATAATAATATAATGCCAAAAAAATAATAAGAAAAATAAAAATTAAGATGACTAGGTTTCTGGAGCAACCTTTCTATTTCATAAATTTTTTTTTTTTTTTATATATAAAAAAAGGCTTCTTTATTGCGCCAAAAAGTTGAGTTAAACTCTGAGATCGACCAAGAATTGAGATAGTTTCAATTTGAAGTTCCTGCTTCTGCTATAATTGGATAATAATATCCATATAAGATTTCTACAAAAAAAGAAGAAGATTATTTCTAGATAGTTTCGTATCAGATTATTGATCTTACAAGTACTGCATGCATGGTATAAGAGCTGGTGATCTTATCAGATCAATCTTAATTAACTCCTGATAAATCTCTTTCGTGACGCTAATCGTGAATCAAACTAATGCAAAACAAATCTAATTTTCATGTCAAAATAATACTGGGTAAATTGCACTGTTAATTATCCTCAGGTCGATCTTTGCGAGCTTTACTTTACCCCCCAAACTCTTTTTAAAATGGCAGGCATTTACTCCCCTATACTTTAATAGCAGATTATCGTTTCCCTTCCGTCGCCAGTTAATCTGAGTCGAATTCAGATGAATTAACTACGTTCTGAGGATGGCCAGCACTTGATAGTCGCCGTTCCAAAAGCTAAATTCACTGTGACAGACTGTTTGGCGTATTCGTTGGGGCGACCATGACTTCAAAACTCTTTCTTCTCATGGAGTTATTGTATGAGTCAAAACCTAAATCTGTCATTAACTCCCCGCTGTCGTACCGTTCCTTTAATCGATCCTTGCAAAGAGGCTACAGCATCCATAAAGATATGGTAAATGACCGTCCTTCCTCGACCTGATCAGAGTATCGTGCATACGTCCTAAATTCCGCCAAAATCAATCGGAACTTATTTCAGCTAACAGTGCACTTACCTCAAAATAACATCGTGGAGTGGCTTAATTGTCTGGTCAAATTTTTTTTTTCTTTTTTTTTGATGCAAATAACGGCTATCCGTTTACTTCAGCAGCATGAATTAAGCTAACAGTGAGATCACACTACAATGGTTAGCCAGGTTAATGACAATAGTGTACAAGAAATCTGACAATATAAGCCACGATGATATTCCTTCACATCAGGACTATTGAGGTGCATATTGATGTAGGAAAAAAATAATTATTCTCGATTATATTGGTGTCTGTGTTATTGCTAAGATATTCCAATGGCTGTAAGCTGTTTAATTTTGAAGACTTTCAGAGCACATTCAGTCATAATCTGGGTCAAAATCGATTATATTGGTGTCTAGCCATTGTGCTAAGATATTCCCAATGGTTGTAAGCTGTTTAATTTTGAAGACTCCGGCACATTGGTCTGTCTGGGTCAAAAATATATATATATTTTTTTGAAGAAGGATAATAGGGCCAACTCTTTTATTTTTTAGGGTTTTATGTCATTGTTCACGAGGCCTGATTTTGACAATCCAAAAAAGACCGTCCTTTGACTTGCTTTAGGGACAGTCGGTGGGTCAAAAGCTGATGAAGAAGAAGGGTAATAGGGCCAACTCTTTTTTTAATATGGGTTTTATGTCATTGTTCATGAGGCCTAGTTTTGATGATTGATAGATTCAAAAAAGAAACTAAAGTAATTAATCCAATGATGTAAAAAAATCTGTATTCTCATTGGTTCATTTATGTCACTAGGATGTTTATTATTCCTTTTTTTTTTTAATTCAAAGACCAGTTAAATGAAATGTGTCCCTTTCTACTTTGGAGAGAATCCAAGTTAATTTAGAGGACTTTTGGTAGATGAGATCACATTTGATGTAACCCTAAACTCATTTATTTTTAGATACTAGGGGCATCAAACTACTTGTAAGTTGTTGCTAGGTTTTACTTTTCTCAATCTAATAAGCTTGTTAAACCTACTTTGATTAACGTACAAAACTATTTTCTAACAAGTTTAAGATGTTAGAGAATGATGTGCTAATTTTAATGTTCAACGCTCCTCCTCACATCTGGTTTAAGACATTAAAAAAGCCTGAAAAGCTAGCTGAGATTTGAACTCACAGCCTCCTATTACCGACCGTGCCTAGCGCAAGTGACAAAGGGTTTGATAGCTGATATCTAAGGTTCCAAGTTTGAAGCGTTGCTATTTTACATTTCTAGCTAAGTTCATTCCTAACAAAAGAAGAAGGAGAAGAAGAAGCAAATAGCATGCTGTATATATCTATGTGAAAAAAAAAACAATTAAATCTTATTATAGTCCTCCAAAGTTGAGCTTTTAAGCCTTCAAAACTAGATTATGAAATATTTGGGTAAAACTAACCAATTTTGTATTTGTTGTGTCCTTTTCTCATGTAGATCTTTAATTGTTACTAAATCAACAAGTTGCTAGCTAATTAAGATTGGGCATTTTAAGTGGAAAGAGATATAATTGCTAAGATAATGCTCCTTGCATGCAAACTATACCACATAACTAGGCTAGATATATTACACCACCTCTTTTGGTTTCTCAAACTACAAGAACACTTTAATTTTCAAATTCTATTTTATTATGATTTTGGTTCAAATTAGCTATTTAAATTATTGTAATTAAAATTTCACAGTCCAATTTAAATGGCTGAATGCTAATGCGTTGCTGATGTTGTATCATTGCCATATTATTGACCACAATACTACAATATTACTGTCACGTCAACGATACATTATTATTCAGTCAACTTAATTGAACTGTATGTAAGACTTGATTACAATATTTTAGTGTTTCACGCCTAAGTGTCACACACCTCACCATATTATTCATATGTTTAACCATATTTATTTCGATCTAGTCGAATGAAATGGAAGAGAACAACCAATGCTGAACAAGATATTCATGTAACCAAACAGGTCGTAAAAGAGAGAAATTAAAGTAACTCAATGCAAACACAATAAAAATTTGGGAAAAATAGTTAAATTTTAAAGAACAAAACAGCAATTTTAACATTAAGAGGCTACAAAAGAAACTAAGTACTTCTATTTAATGAGATCACAAAGATTATATAATTTTACTTGACTATTATTAAACTCTAAAGTTTCATTCACTAGCTATTGTCTATATTATGTGTAAAAAGATTATCTATTGAGCTCATCAACCTACCAAATCACTTACTTTTCAAAAATAAAAATTTATAATGAAACTTAAACAACTTTCTAGCCCTAGCTCTTTGGTTAGCAAAGAATTGTTCTATTAACTTGGAAAGTCGATCATATTCTCTTATCTTTATAGATAATAGCTCTTAGCGACGCGTTCAAGAACATATATATATAGTTTTCCTACCTTAGTTTGGCACGCTACGAGCTTCCAGAAAAATACTTTTAGGAGTTGTTGTTCGAAAAATCCTAAAAACATTTCTATTTCTATTAAAATCTTTTCAATTTCAGTTTCGTAACAATCAGAAGCTCTCGAATTTGCAATTACAATTATGTGGCTTTTGCTCTTTTAGTAAATCCTAACAACTTTTTCGTCAAAATCTTTCTTAACAAAGCTTCAAACAAAAATAAAACACTAGTTATAACTTATTTTTCTTCAGTAGTGCAGCAACTAAAAGCTCTTGAACATGTTCTTTATAAAGTATATTGTTTCTCCTTTAATAGAATAAGCTATTTCAGAAGCCAAGTAATATGAATACTTAAATAGTCCTTCTATTTTCAAGAATGAGGATTGCTATGCAAATTGAGGATAACACAAAATCACACAACACACTACAAGATCACAAACACTAAACTAAAGGAAATTAACTAATCATGCCTCAACAACCAATCATGAACAAACAAGTGGCAGAAATGAGCTAGCCACACAACAAAATATGTTTTAGACGACGCTTTTTAAACGACGTTTTTTTTTCTAGCGTCTTTAATATTTAGTATTTGCCGACACTTTGATTAAGCGTCGCCAATAAACATATTTTTATCAAATATTTATATAAATTTTACGACGCTATATTAAAACGTCGGTATATTTATTCCGACATGTTTATTTAACGACTCTTTACATGACGCTTTTACAAGCGTCGGGATTATTTTTGCCGACGCTTTAAAACGTCGCTAATTATTATTTAAAGTGTCCTTAAATGCAAGATTTTTTGTAGTGCACATAGGACCCGGTGATTCCTTTCTTTGTTAATTTCTTCTTTTTCTTTCTCTCAAAGTTTTTTTAAAAATAGTTTTTTTTTTTTTTGTATACTTGTTTATCTACTTAGCTTGATGGTGACAATGGTTATCTTTTTGGATTTTTCATTTTTTTCTTCTTGGCTTGGTCCTACCATGAAAAATATGCATGGAGGAAGATAGAAAGTCATGTATACTAAATTTTTGGATATATATGTTGCACCACTGCCCACCAACTTTTAGCCTAATTTTATTAAGGGATAATTGCTTATATACCCCTCAAGCGTATGAAAATATCCAATCTACCCCTACTTTTTTTTCTTTCTAAAATGCCCCTCATACATTCCACCGTTATTGCAAAATACCTCCGCAGTTATCTCCTGTTAAGTTAATCTGGGTTAAACATGAGTTAAATATCTACCACAGTTAAAAAAATTTAAAATTCCAATTTTACCCTTAACTTAAGGGCAAATAAGAAAGGTTGGTGACGGTAGAGGGGTATATTGGAAAAGATCAAAAGTCGAAATAATATTTTGAAAAGGGCAAAATAGTAATTTTACAGAGATAACAGAGTTACTTAACAGATTTTAACTCTAAGGGTATATTAGAAATAGGTTGGAACGTAAGAGGGGTATTTTCAATATTAGCCTTCTAAGAGGGGTAAATCGAAAAATCGGGAACTTTTCAGGGGTATATAAGCAATTGCCCCTTTAAACTTTTATAGCATACATTGAGCATACTGGTTTTTGAAAGTATTTTACGATCAATTTATTGTGCTGTAGTTCTTTTTCTACGTAAAATTTTATGAGCTGATTGAAATTAAGCGGTGCACAACTTTGCGGATGATGCTTACGTGCTTGGTAATAATTTTACTACAGAGATTCAAATCTGAGGCCTAAAATTGAACTCGAGGTACAAGTTTTACACTTAAAATCTTTAATAAGATATGCAAATGATTTTCCAGCAAGTGGGGAGCATTCAACATCATTTGATTGTGATAGTCTCAGCATAGGGATTCTGATAACACAGTGATCTAAAATAAGTCTATAAAGCATGCACTAATTACAAGCCACTCATATATATAGCCAATTGCCTCCTCTTTTTTCTTTCTTATTTAGTCACAATTCCTTCTCTTTTATGTTTAATTTTGAGTGGGGGTTTTGCAACATTTGGTGTCATGATAGAGAAAATTATTTCATGGACAAGGTCTACCATGTCATTTGCAAATTGAATAACCGATAGAAATAGCGTACGTAATGTCACCCAACTGCTGAATCGATTTACAGATACGTTGAGCGCGACTTCATCGAGGAGTTTCTTAGTAAGATCTCGTTGAAATAATTTGGAAAACTATATGATTCGCTCCGCATCTGAATCTTTAAGTTATGTTCAAATTTAGAAATTTTTTGTCTAAATCTACATTAGACGGCAGATATAGTGGGAGGCAGTAACTGAATATAAGATGTTTCTATTATGAGACTGTGTTAGTCACTATTTATCAACTAATCGATTAAAAGTTTTAAATTAAGCGGCCAAATAATGCAGTATAAAAACGTGTCGGAGTAGTAAATGTTGGATGTGGCCTACGTAATATATTTAAGGCGATCCATAAAGATACCGTCAATATAATTAAGTTGATCTATAAAGATATAATTAGATCCTACGGTTAGGATGTATCCGGACACGTCCTTGATGGACGGACGTGATTTAACATCCTTACATTAAGTTATATATAAATATGTAACATACGGGAGTCCCGGTCTAACCCTAATTCCAATTGTCTGTGACGGCTCCATCTCCGGGGATAAGGGAATTAGACTCGAAAAGTCCCGTCTTTCGCGATCTGCAAGAAGACGAGATGTTTCGAGACGGGACGTTTCGAGTCTAATTCCCTTATCCCCGGAGATGGAGCCGTCACAGACAATTGGAATTAGGGTTAGACCGGGACTCCCTTATGTTACATATTTATATATAACTTAATGTAAGGATGTTAAATCACGTCCGTCCATCAAGGACGTGTCCGGATATATCCTAACCGTAGGATCTAATTATATCTTTATAGATCAACTTAATTATATTGACTGTATTTTTATGAATCGCCTTAAATATTACGTAGACCATATTCAACAGTAAAATCATTTGACGAGATATGTTCCACGACACTTTCTCTACACTCTTCTCGTTCGTAGATTACTTGCTATCGCTTTTTAGAATTTCAAAGCAGCATGAATGATAGATAAAGCAGCGTAAATATGTGTCGATGTAGAAAAATCACTTGACGAGACATTTTCCATGTCCCTTTATCTCCACTTATGTTGCTTTGTACATCATTAATTTGCTGTCACTTCGACTCCACTCATTGATTCTCACTTATTGATGAGGTGTCCAGAGATTATGAGATTTCTAAAGTGAATATACTTGAAGATCAGAAATTCGAAACTCTGTACATTTATTCTAAAATGAGAGTTTTAACACTACAACAGAATTAAATTATAGCGACATATGTTTATGACATTTTTGAGTAAGTGTCCTATTTATACTAAAACTTAAAATAATATCTACTAATGCCTAAATATAAAACTCAATCCAATAAAAAAATAAAAGATTACTCTTCTATTACAAACAAAAAAGAAAAAAAAAAAAAGAAAAATCAATTACTATCTTCTCTTCTCTAGATCTTCACTTAATTCACTGAAATTCTAGACGAAGAGCCTTTCCTGTCATCCTCCTCCGCCACAGCAGCCAACGAGATAGAGTTTCGGGGGTTGTTAAATGCATAAATAAGTGTTGGTAAATTAGCAACACTAGCTCTTTTAGGTTATAACGACACTCTTTAACTATCACTATATACCTAGCGACCCCACATATAGCAACACTTTTTAAAAGTGTCGGTAATTTTAGCTAGCAGCACGTACTTTTTTGACATATACCTACATTTAAAAGTGTCGCTATAAAGTATAGACCGTTTTTATTGTAGTGTAAAATCTATAGCTTCTGGGATAAAATATCTATTATGAATTTTTATCCTAGGGAGAAACAGACATATATGTTTAAGCAGCACCCAAAAAAAAAAAAAAAAAAAAAAAAAAAAAAAAAGAAATGCTATGTTCACAAATAAATCATATAATTAATAATTTTTTTGTAAATTACGTAATCTAAGGGTTGAATTTCATCCTTTGTCCTATAAATCATACATATCTTTATACGAAGGAATGTCAACTGGCCGAATTTGAAGTGAATTTTTAAAAATCTAAATCTGAACCCAACTATCAAATTCAAAATCCGAATTTGAACTGGACCAAAAATCCAAAACTCCAATGTAAACCCGGAAACTCAAATTCCGAAACAATTATTACTTGTTTACGATATTTCAAAACACATTATATTATATCTAAATTTTTAAAATATATATTCAAATGTAACGCCAAACAATTACTATATTATATAATAAAAAATTAATTTGGATTAGGGTCGGGTTCGAGTTAGGATCAGGTGCAGACAAAATCCATATCGAATGTAAATTCGTCAGTGTTTCGTTTTTTATACTCATATTCGAAAAGGTAAACTTCAAATATCATTCTAGCGGTTTGGCACTCTCTCACTTTAGTACCATATGATTTAAAATGTATCAATTTAATACCCCGTGATTTTATTTTTCTCTTTTTATTATCGATTTCACTACTTTTTTTTATTAAATCAGTGATATAGTTAAAGCTAAAATATACTAAATTGAATATTCGATAAATCTAGATGGAGTATCTGAAGTTTTTGTATATAATTTAACGAAAATTCATCAAACATAGAATTTAAATTTAAATTTTAGTTCACAACTCCAAACATAGAATTTACTTTACAATTTAAAACTTAAATATTAAAAGTTTATGTAAGAATTTTAAAATGATAGCCAAAATTGAAAATATAAATCTTTAAAAATTAAAATTTAAAGCTGAGTCAACAGTTCAAAATACAAAACTAATTAACTTACGATTGAATTCAAATTATGAATGTAGAATTACAATTTGAGTTCCAATTCGAATCCATAATTAAAATTTAAAATTTGAATATAAAGTTTGAATTAAATTTAAATTAATAGTGCAAATTCAAAATTCTTGATTGAATTTAAATTTCAGTGTAAGTTGAACTCAAAATCTAAAATTTGAATATTCAATTCTTAATTTTAAACTCATATTTTAATTAAAAATAAAATTTTAAAAAATTAATTAATTTCAAATTAAAATTTATTCCTTATCATTATTCCTCAGAATCTTGCCACGTGGCGTCATTTTCTTTCTTTGGTTTTTTTGAACCGGATTATTGTGTCTATTCAAACCGACCCAAATCCTTCACAAATTTTCATCCAGGCACCAATCCAAACCGCTTAAATCCTTCACAAATTTCATCTTTTCTTATTTGCACCAAATCGGATTGTTTAATTAGTGTGCGTGCCAACGAGAAGCGGCTCAAGTTTTTCATGTATTTCTATCTTTTTTAATTGAACCGGGTCAACATGCCTAAACCGGCTAGAGTTTTGCTTTTTTTTGTTTGAACCGAACCGGGTTTTCTCTTCTTTGTATTTGGATCAACATGTTCTAACCAAGTTCATTACTTCATATCCGGTTATGCATATTTAAAGATATCAAAATATATATTGTTTTCGATTATGTAAATATGAGAAGACATAATTAATATGCCATTCACCACTTTTAACTGTTTTTTTTTTTTTAGAGATAGATAGACGCATTTCGTTTATTTTATTTAGAAATAAACTTAATTTAGAAATGTGAATCAATTCGAATTAGGGTCTCGGTACCAACCATAAGCCCTTTGCCACTTGCTCTACCACTTTTAACTGTTGAAATGCTTAGCATTCTAATTCATTATTATTTTTTAATAATCATTTATGAAAATTAAGAGATCAAGTATCAATTTAATTTTTTTTAAAATTTCTATCATGATTTGATTATATATATAGATGAAGGAGGAAATGCCACGTGGCAAACTTCATAGGAAATAATGTATACGCATTAATTAAGAGATAAGCGAGTGAGAAGACAAAGTATCGTGTAGAAATAGGGTGAGAAAACGAAGCATCAAAAAATGAAAAGAGAGGAGAATGTAAGGATGAAAGAGAGGATGCCACGTGACAAACTTTATGAGAAATAATGTATAGGTTGGAATGATTGATTCTTTTTTATTATAGTTCTTTGTTAAAAAAAGTGTATGTCTACAATATAGATTATATTTACTATTTTTTGTACTAAGCTGATATTTTATTTTTTACAAATTTTCACTTTAACGATATCTAGCCTTATAATTGAACTATTTTGGAGCAATCATTCATTCCGTCAGAATTTAATTTTCAATCCCGCCTCCCACGCCGGATTAGAAAAAATAAGTGATTGTGTGTACTCATGCAAAAAAATATAGATAAGAGAAAGTAGGGCTCTTCATAACTTTGCGCACATTCGATATTGATTTGATGTAATTATAAATACAATATAATTAAAAGAGTATAAAATTTAAAAAAATATATATTTTATTTATACTTTTTTTCGTCCACCACTAGTTATGTAGAATCTTTCAAAAATTGTCAATATAAAAAAAATGCTCCAAACATTACATGCGTGACAAACATCAATTAATGCCCTTTAATTAATAAAAAGATAAATTAGACTTTATCAATTTAAATAAGCACCAATCTTTAAAAAAAAAAAAATTTGAGGCATGAATTGAACCAAAAAGTATTCGTATTATAAACTGTAAAAAAAGAAAGCAAACACCAAGTCAGATGATATGAGGGGTAAATTGGTCATTTTATATTCTAACTCTAATAAAATTTTAACGAAAATTGATAAAAGAAAAAGAAGGATGTTTCGGATATTATTTACAGATTTATAGAAATATTATCGATATTTGACCATTTTGAAGAGATAGTTATAATATTTTTCTAAGTTTTAAGGGTACATGTACATCTAAATTGAAATTATAGTCAATTCTGATATAGTCCACTTGCAACAATCGAAGTTCCTGTTTAGTGTCAACTGCAGCTAGGGGTGGCAATCCGCTTCTCCATGATCACAAATTTCGTGTTCGAGTCGAAATGAAATTAGATCGGCTCTCGTTTAGTAAACGAACCGAACGTACAAGTTTTGAATTTTTCTATTTCATTTAATAAACGAGCAACACGAACCGGGGTCGGCTCGATAATAATATCGAATACATATATTTTATATTTATATAATTTATTTAATTTATATTTTTATATATAAATAAATAATTATATATAATATATATTTTTATTATTTAATTTTTAACAAAATAAAAATATAAATGCGAGCTTAATTATAAAAATACTCATTTGTATATAAAGTTTTAACTATTAGATCAAAGTCTAATAGATAAGATTTTATAAATTTATTTTTTTAATATATTTAATATATATTTTTTTATTTATTGTTCGTTTGTCAGCTCGTGTTCGGCTCGTTTATTAAACGCTCGTTTATTAAACGAGCCGAATTTTTCGGCTCGATACTTTAATGAGCCAGCTCGTGTTCGGCTCGTTTAATAACGAGCCGAACATGAGCTGATCCCAGCTCGCTCGTGTTCGGCTTATTTACACCCCTAACTGCAGCAGGTAAACTCAAATCCAACTACAGTAGTTCGACCTGAGGCCAAATCGGCTGCAAATTTTTATTTATTTTTATTTTTATTTTTTGAGAGATAGGTAGCGTTTATTTCATTTAGAAATAAACTTAGCTAGAAATGTGAATCAACTAGGATTAAGGTGCAAATAAGAAGATTGATTAAGGATTGCTACATTATTCCTCCCTACATATATTCAATCGCTCCAGTTGCATCTGTCTATAACTCTAACTTATCGAATTTAAATATACATAAAACCAATCAGTTCCTAAGTTATTTCGCGCGATCGCTAACCACGTTCTCGACATGCTAATCACTTGATAAATATTGCTAGAATTAGCTAGCTAGAATTATTCCTTAATTAACCAATTAAGCTAGTAATTATGTATCTAAACAAAAACCAACAAAAAAAGAAAAAAAGAAAAAACCTAGCTAGCTAATTAAGAGTTAGATTAATGTATATTTGGACAAGGTATTAATCCTAGAATAATAGTTATTTAATTAAATCCCTCTAGTGTGAAATGTACTTTGAGTAGCATAGAAGATTATTATTATTATTATTATTATTATTCTTTAATTTTGAACTTTTTATGTGCCATATATATTATATTTGTTAGATTTGACTCGAAATTCAGATTTGGCTCAAAATCGGGTTTGACTAAGTTTTGCGGTGCGACCAATTTGGAAAAAAAAATTATGGAAGAAAAATGGGGTGCGGGGGGCGGACCCCCCGCGGTACGGATCAGATCCGAAACCCGTTATGTTTTTTTTTTTCGTTTTTGCCCCAAAAAGGTGAGATTGTGGTCGGTTGTAATCTGAGGAAAACTGTGTATTCCCTTTTCGTTCGATAGTAAAGTTCTCTCCTTCCTCGCCCGTGGTTTTTCCCTGCAAAGAATTTTTCACGTAAATCTGTGTGTTCTTCATTTCTGTTTGTGGTTTTGATTGTGTTTGTGTTCGCCATTTATTTCCGTTTGTGCGTTTGTCGTAACAATATTTATGGAGCAATATCCCATCACTTAATAGATACAAATGCATATATATGTTTTTATTTACTTTTTATATGAAACGCTTCATTAGCCGTATCTTTTCATATTTACACACCAAATCTCATCACTTCACTATTATTAGTTCATGCACCTATACTATATATATATATTACATACAGGTCCCTGCAAACATAGTCAATTGCGGAAATATCCTGCGAAACTAGGTGAGATGTCCTGCAAAAGTCAAAGTATGCGAGATATGTCCACTGTCGCGCCTTTTGCGGGGACATATACGAAAAAATATTTTTTTATATGTCCACAATATCTGCATACTTTTGGACTTTTGCGACATCTCACCTAGTTTCGCTTTTATATTTTATGTTTTTATGCATTTGACCCATATATATATATATATATATATATATATATATATATATATATATATACACACACACACACATAATAATAATAATATCCACCATTAATTAAAAACATGGGAATTAATTACCTAATTATGGTAATAAACCAGCTGCAACTTTACGTGTAGATAGAGATCTTAATCCAGGATATGTTGATTCCTAAATTAGCAAATATGAAATCACCCATGATCCAATGCAAAGGAGACACAATGTTATATTTACTTTAACATATTTTAATTATAGCTGTTTCCTAACATGCTATATATATATATATAATTAGCTTAAGATGATAATACAATATTTATAAATAGAATGATAATTATAAAGCAGGGTTAATTTCTTGAGTACTCGGAATTAAGAGTACCCTTAGTTACATATAGGTACCCCTAAAAAAAAATCTTTTTAATTTCATAAAATTATCAAAATTATCCTTATTTATTAACTCTGCTTAAAATTTGGCCATTTTCCCGTTACGTCCGCCCACGGAGCGCAGCGTTTTAAAAGTTTAGAGTTATGGATTATAGGGTTTAGAATTTAAAATTTTAGGGTTTTTAGGGTTTGGGAGATGCGAATCTAATTAATTAGCAAGTGCGTTACAAAATAATTTATGAATTTTGAGAGGTAATTAATAATTCATATTACCAATTATGAAGGGACATTTGTAGTATTTTTAAAGTTATGAGGGGCATGTTTGAAATTGCTCCTATAAAATGTAAAAATTGTAATTTACCTCAAATTATTAAGCTTAATATTGGAATGCTAATTACATACATATATATATTGGCACACATAAAAGATTGATTAGACTTTTGATTAACCCCCTTGTTTAATGTATTTTTACTTTACCAACGCGTGGTTTGAAAAGTTTTACTTTATTATTTACTCAGTAGTAGACCTGTTCAATCATAAAGATCTACCATTAAATAGAACAGTAAAATTATATATTTTACAATCATAAGATCAAATGCTACATCGCATGCGAGTAAAATTAACTACTGCCCAATTAATCAGTAACATCGCTCGAGAACAAAGATCCGATAAAGTTTTGGTAAAGTTTAATTAGAAGGTCTAATTTACAAGATTAAGAGCTTCCAAATGGACGATCGGCTCCTGAACATGATCTATACCATTTGAAGTGTTTAGAAATCAAATTTCAAATCTTTTTGACATCATTTGCCTAATTGATCAAAGGGTTTCAAAATTTGTAATTATAATGGTCGATAAGAGCGCGTTTTCTCGTTAACGTAAGTAAAGATATCAAAAAAAAAAAAAAAAAGACAATTTTCTTTGTAAAATTTTTCACTTTAATTACCACGATCTCTAGTTGGTAAATTATAGCATTTTGTGGTGAAAATTGAAAAAAAAATTTAAGCAGTTAAAGGTTTTTCCTTTTTTTCGGTAAATTTTAAGCAGTTGATTAAAAGTTTAGCTACTGCATGGTTTTATTATTATTTCAATAAAAAAACTTATCGTTATATTTTTAAAAATCGTATGATGTTATTCTATTAAAAAATAAAACTATACGATATTCAAGGGTAATTTTTCGAATTTGATGGTGACTGATAAGTAAAAAAAAGAAAAAAAGCTTTAAATTATAGATAACCTAAGTGTAATATTTTTGAACCACAAAATGATAAAGTAAAAATACGCTAAATCACTAAACTATGGCAGGGTAAACTAATTTATTTTTTTGGGGTTTTTTTTTTTTTTTTTAATATTTGTTTGTCATATATATAGTTAACCTCATGGCTAAGACTAGGCCCATCCATATGTGACCTCACTTGAATATGGAAGTATTAGACCTTCTCTCACCAATCATGTGATTAAATGTCTTAATATATCACTTTTCTTATCAAATTTGGATTGATTCATCCCACTCACATTAATGCATTAATTTCTATAGAGAGAGAGAGAAAAAAAGAGAGAGAGAGAGAGAGAGAGAGAGAGAGAGGAGATGCATGAAACATCCAACATGTTTAAGAGGAGCCACATAAGTTTCCATGTAAGCTTAATTTCTCTCTCACTACTCTTTTCTAATTTGTAACTCCCAACCCCCACTTCCATCTTTGGGAGATTCATTTGATTCTTTTCCATTCATGCTTTATCACCCTCTCCCTATAATAATAATAATAATAATAATAATAAACATCAATCACAAGTACAAAACCCCACATACATGTATTTGTGCCGTAGCAACAACACCATCATGGATTACTACAACATGGATGAGACTTTTCAAAAAGATGATGAGAAGTTTTACTTTATTAAAAGTGGGGAGCCAACACGCAGAGGCTGCAGCACCACAACTCGGATGCAAAGCAGCAGAAGAAGAAGAGGACAGCGACGAGGAGACGTCGGTCGAGCTCGACCTGATCGGCTCGCTCGGCGCGGCCGATCGGCCCCCGCCGTCGTCGTCGTCGTCGTCGCCGCCGCCGCCTTCGCCCGGCCGGGAGCCGCCGCGCGTGTTCTCGTGCAACTACTGCCGCCGCAAGTTCTACAGCTCGCAGGCGCTCGGCGGGCACCAGAACGCGCACAAGCACGAGCGCAGCCTCGCGAAGCGCGGTGCCGCCGCAGCTATGATGCCGCCGCCTCCGCCGCCGCCGCAATTCCGATTCCCCGCACCGCCGCCGAGCATGGCGGGGGTCTCAAGCCTTACGGGGGCCCCGGCAGCCGCTGCGCTGCACCCGCACCACGGGTGGCTCTTCGGGCAGGGCCACCGGAGGTGGGCGGCACCGTCGGCGGCGATCGGACGCATGTATCCGCATGACATGTACGCAATGTCGGCGAGGCCGCCGCCGATCGTATCGAGGTTCGACGAGACATCGGCAGCGTCCGGAGGGTATCTGTCGGCCGCTGCAGCTGCCGCCGCCGGCGGCGGCGGCAGCAGCAGCAGCAGCAGCAGTGGTGGTAGTAATTTGATCGTTAGACAAGATGAGTTGCCTAAACTTGACCTGACCCTGAGGCTTTAGTTAGCTGATCATGATCATTAAGTTCGAACTAATTTATTTATGTTTCTTTTAAAGTAATTTAACCTAAATTTGTATTTGACTAAGCCGATTATTTTGGTCTTGGCTCATTAATTAGTTCGTATTTTTGTAAATGATTTGAACATTCCATGGTGTTTCGTTTAACTCGTGATTAATTGTGGGTTGTTTGTGTATATATATATATATATATATATATATATATATATATATATATATATATATATATATATATATATATATATATATATATATATATATATATATTTTGTTTGTTTTTTTTTTCCCCCATTGCATTTAATGACTGCGGTTTGAAAATGCACCAAGGCCCCTCAACTATCGCCTAATTTGAACAGGCACCTTCAGCTTTACCTTTTTTTAAAAAAAAAAAAAAATTCTAATTTGATACCTGATAAGTTCTAAATTTTTGTAGGGGTAATAAGTTTAAGGCTTAGCTTGGTATTGAGCTCTATCTAATGGTATTCGATAGAATGAAGTTGTGAAAAAAGCATAGATATCCTTTTGATGGAGCATAAAATATATTATGTAACCGATCGCGATATACTTATTTTTCTATATTTTCCTAACGTACTTTTTCTGCACGCAATCTCCCCGCAATACCAAACGAAACAAATTTTCTAATTTATTTGACTAAATGGATCAACTAAAAGTGGTCTCCATAAATTTTCACCTTTTTGGTTGATGTGCTCGTATTATTATCTACTATATATAGTAGAGGGGTAAGGATTAAACTTTAAAATTGTCCAAAATAGTTAATTAACTTACCTTTTAGTTTCATTTAGACCAACAAATAGTAACTCTTAAACTCAATTACAAAATTTCAAAATTTTGAATCACCACATTATCTTATAAATAGTATTTTTATCATTTCAACTAAGGATGGTAATAAATAAATTTCCATAAGCATGCCCGTTTAACTCTTGTTTTATGTTACTGGTATACGTTATTACTCTAACATTTATATTTTTCCATTTTTGGCCAAAATTAGATCATTGGAAAAAAAAAAATAAATCAATTGCTTATTCTATTTCCAAATGATAGCCCATCTAGGGTTTGAATTTTTTTTTTCTTTTTTCGTTGAGAGATAGGTAGCACGCTACCTGCTTCATTTATTTCATTTAGAAATAAACTTAGATAAAAATATAAATCAACTAGAATTGACTAATCTGGTCTCGGATTAAGTTAACTTTGCATTAGCTTGAGACGTTCGGTGGTTTGAATAAAATTTTGAACGCATTGTTTCTACATGAAATGTATATGGATTGAAGCTCAGGGTACCCACATGATCTCAATCAAAAGCATATATATATATGATTTCTTAAATATAAAATATGTCCCATGTTCATGTTTAAGTTTAAACATGTCCTGTGTTTCGTGTCTGTGTCCGTATAGCATAATAATTTTTATGATTACAATTTTGAGCTCTAAAAGCATAAGCACTTGGTTCTAACTCGCGCCATTACGCAAAAGTTGTTAAAAAAATATTAAAGCTTAAAGCTGTTAGGACCAATTCTATTGGCACTACAGTATAATGCAATATTGTTTGAAAAAATACTTCTTCAAAAAGTTAATAAAATATACACAATGTTAAATTTCTCTCAACAACTTACTTCTGAAGCACTATCAGATGCTCCAAATAGAAGCTTCTATTTTTTAGCTGCAAAATCACAATCCAAAAGCAGTTCTCATTTCAACCGACCGTCCCTAGAGCAAGTGGCAAAGGACTCGTTGGTTGGTACCTGAAATTCCAAATTCGAATCCTAATTGATTCACATTTTCAGCTAAGTTTATTTTTAAATAAAATAAACGAAGCGTAGTCACTATAAAAAAAAAAAAAAGTTGTCATTTTAAATAACTACAATTGAAAGCAGAAGCTAGGGCAGAACCAAACATGCTCACTACTTTTTTTGCAGGAATCCAGACTGTGATTTAACACTACATGTAAGTTCTTCCATACAATTGTTTTGCTACTATCCTCAAGAAGGGAAGAGAAAGAAAACAAAAGAGAAAAAAACAGAGAGGCTACTGGAGCCTAAAACACTTTTCACCCACATATATAGTGCGCACTTTTATTTCCTAAAATCTTCAGCTTAATTTGTGTCTCTACTACATTCCTGCAATTCACTACAGATTGAGTAAATATTGAATTGCTGTTGTATTGATGTGAACAAGATGTGTGTTAACTTAAAAACACTATAATCAATCAAACACAGATAATTATAGGACTAGTTCTAATATGGCATACTCCAATCCACACGCAAACCATGCTTTGCCATAATAATACCTTTCCTAAATCATTATCTTATCTACTTGGTCAGATTCATAACTCGATCTTAACTCACTCTTAAGATCATGGACAGGGTTAATAATGTGTATATATATATATATAGAACTAGGCTACTATGCTATTAATAGCACCAAGTCATTGGTCTTTATTAAGTTTTTGGCCGTTGGATTGAAAGATGTGCGGTTAGGATGATATGGGCCCTCTAGGGTTAAGTGAGTGGTTGGTTGAATAGTATGATCTAACGGGTGAAAATCATCAAAGAGGTGGATCTAACGGTGGAAAACTTGGTAGTACTGAGTGTTTCGTGCTATTGATAGTATAGCAGCCGAACTATATAGATATATATATATATAGAATTGAGCTAGAATACTTTTGGAAGCACCAATTTTTGGTGCTTCTAAGTTTCTAGCCATTGGATCTACTTTTTTGACTACTAATAGCCTTTGGATCTCACACTATTCCACCTACCACCACCTATCCCATCAACCACCACCTACCACCATCATCTCAACCTTACATCTTCCCATCCAATGGTTAAAAACTCAAAAGCACCACCTCAATGGTGCTTTTGAAAGTATTCTAGCTCAACTAGCTCAACTATATATATATATATATATATATATATATATATATATATATATATATATATATATATATATATATATATATATATATATATATATATATATATATATATATATATATATATATATATATAATTAAGCTCTCTTATGCTTTTAAAAGTAAGTCATTGGTCTTGTAAGTTTTAGCCCTTTGGATTTATAGATGTGAGATTAGAATGATGGGGCCCCTTTGGGTTAAGTGGGTTGGTTGGTTGAATAGTATAATCTAACGAATGAAAATGATCAAAGTTGTAGATCTAACGGTAAAAAATTCACAAGCGAATGTTTGGTGCTTTTACAAGCACCATAGATGGACTATATATATATATATATATATATATATATATATATATATATATATATTCTCTATCTTCAAGGAACAAACCACAACTAAATGTAAACAAAGCACAATCCCTCGCAACCTGAGAAGTGCTCCACATATATTCCACATATATAATAGCAAGCCATTGCATAAGCAACTTAGAGTGAGCTCACCGGCGGAAAAGTTGAACGTAGTAAACAACAAATATTTAATAAAAGGCGTGCTTTGCATTATCTAAGTACCTCTTCAGGCGCAAAACAGAACAGAACTAAAATATAAAAGAATTTAAAGACCCATAAATTCAATGCAATCATCTAGTTTTATTTTGGTGCCTGGTAGGGAAATGACAATGACAAAAACTCTAATCAATATAGCGCGTGTGGGGCCATGCTTAGATTCTGGTTGAAGAATGAAGATTTGTGTGATGAAATGGCAAATATATTTTAAGCAGATATCATGGGACCCAACATGCTTTAAGTATCAAACATAACAATAACAAAGGCTTAAAAAAACTCATCAACCAACTATAGGTAATCAAGAAACAAGTCCCCGAACTTTGGCATTTCAGATTTGAACCCCCAACTCCCACCGTCATCTTGTTTGATTTTAAAAAGGTATCTAGATATGTACGAAGTCGCCGTCGATTATCGGCCACTTTGAAACAGATCCTAGATTGTCTTTCTTTTTTTCTTTTTTGTTTTGATAGTTAACCCTCAAATTTCATTTGTTTATTTGAGTTGTTTTAGTCAGTTGAATTGCGATTTGGTTAAATTAATAAATGACGGACTATTCTATAATAACTGAACTATGTTCTTCTTCTTGACGGAATATTTTACAACTCTTCTGACAAAATTTACGCAGTGTTTGGATTGGGGATAGCAAGGGGGATATCCTGCTATCCCCAATCTTATCCCCAAACAACTTTTTTTTTTTTTGGGAACTGTTGTCCCCAATTCAAACACTATCCTCTTATCCCCAAGGGGTAGTTTAGTAATTTTCACATTTCACCACCTCACTATCCTCTTATCCCCAAATACCATCCAAACACTTTTTTCCTTATATCCCTTTATCCCTATCCTTATCCCTATTTTCATCCAAACACAAAATTACTCTTATCCTCATACTTCTACCTATCCCTGTAACAGCTAGTTCTTACTTATCCCCGAACCAAACGCTACCAAATTTAAAAGAATACGACATATAATTTCAATTAAAGAAGAGAACAAAGTTTGGGGACCCTCAACACTTTTGGCCACCAATAATAACAACAACAATAAAGTTTGTCAGTATCAACAAAGACTAGGGCAGGCTAGTAGGTAATACCTGAGATCCATGGCTCTTTAAGTGTTACTAATCATCAGCAGTAGAAAAATTAGCTCTAAAGGCCTTGTAATGTTTGCCATCATGTTTTGACATAGTCAATTTGATAAACTCAGTACCACCTTTTCCGCGAGGAAACAAATATGAACCAATTTAACTGAAAAAAAAGAAGAAGAACAATAACAGCATTAAACCTGATAAGAAAAGAAAATGTAGCAAGTAGGAGGAGATCAAGTCGAAGAAAGCATGCACAAGTGATTGTGTCTACTGCAATGAAGTTAGAGCATAGGCAGCTGTATGTCACGGACTTAACGGTTCCTTCGGAGAATGGACCACTGTCGAGGAGGGGTCTGCGGAGAACATTTTGTCCGTGACATCTAGCCCCATTTGACCATGCCAATCCAACAATGCTTTTACAGAGATTCACTATGAAAAGATCGTACATGGGAAAATATTCAAGCAAGCACGAGTATATAAAGCTTAAACATTAGCTAATGCAGAAAGAGCGGAAAAATAGCAGTCTTGTACAGAAAATATCCTAATTACATATAATTACAATGTCATGATCACACAGAATATAACTATCCAATCCTAATTATGTAGAATTAAAAAGTCATATCCACCACAGTAATTCTTAGGAGTAAATTCTTTGCCTGAGCTTTCTAACCCATTTGACATCTGCTACCCATGCAGTCTCTCAGCAACTGCCCGATAAAATATTAGTTCGTCGTCACTTCCAGCAAAATCTACTAATTCAACAGTAGCAACTGATCTCTCTATGCCTCTTACAGATTCAAAAGTTCATAAAGCACCCGTCTCTCCATAAATACTAGGGGTCAATTTCAAATTTTAAAAAAAAAACTACTACTTGTTTTGCCTTTTATATATTTTTAGAAATGACTATCCTTGGAACCATTAAATGTTATATCTAATAGTTGTGATCCATCACAGGAGAAATGGCATAAACTGTGAAATAGTACTTACATTTCAATTGTCCCGCTCAATATTAGTTTAATATTTTTGAGAATCAAAGCTGAATTAGCTGGATTTGCATGCATGTCGAGGAAAATGCCAGAGCTTTTGTTTAATCTAAATCAATGGATTGTAACTACAGGAGTGAGATATGTGCAGTGCATCTGAATAGGATTGGGATACAAAGAGAGTACATTTTCAATCTTGTAGATTATCTATGCCTGAGCTGCTAATCAAAGCAATCACCCACAAAGCTATATGAACATCACAGCATCCTTATTATCCAAAATTTAAAATATATGAAATTAACATGGTCTAACTCAGAAGTCTCTAATAAGATTTTTAAGCAACTAGTGTTTCCAAGAAGAAAGAATCAATAGTTCACGTAGTTTTCATCAACATTTTTATTATTGTGGAAATCGCAGTTAATGGATGGACCATACTTAGGAAACTAGTAGAATAGCCAGCAGGTGAACTTGGCTGCACACAGAGAAAGCCACCTGCATTTAGGTTGCATATATTCGGGTCATTACTTCTCCGAACAATTTACATAGAGAGAGTCTCCAAAAAGAAATACACCAAACTCCTTTATCTTTTGTTTCAGATAGCCTGACAGACTACAAACGTAAGTTGTAAGGTTGCTCTAACCAGAGGCTCTTAAATAGGAAGCAAAATTTTCCGTCTATACATGCACTAACTGCTTGTTTGCATATTCCATTGAGAATTGCTTATATCATATACCTTCCAGAAAATCTTGACATCGGCTTACATACCGATAAGAAGGTTTCTCTGCCAAGCATATTAATGCAGAAAGAAATGCAATCATGTAGTCTAGTTCAATCAACCAGAAAATAATCAACAAGTGAGTATATAAGCGAACTTGTAAAGTCACAAATTGTTACCTTTTGGTCGTTCAAATAAGCGCTTATCTTCTGCAAACAATATGCTGCAATCAGTTTCTAATTTAATTAAAATGCAGCAAAAAAAAATTTGTCAACATGTTTCTGAGTTTTTCTAGATATGTCTTGTGGACTTCATAACTGATGTATGCATGTTTAAGTGTAAAAAATAGTTCTATTTCAAACAAAATGACAAACAATGAACTACCCAGGTTTGTAAAAGCATGAGGATTTGTTCCACCATTGTTGACCCAGTTTCGGTCAAAATTCAAAATCAACTCTACTTCTGGCTTTTGTCAGTCAATTTAAGCGCTAAAAATAAGTTATTACTTTTGAGAGAAAAAAAATGGAAGGAAAAAACAGTTGGTGGAGCACTAAAATTCAGTTTGGTTTAGTCATTGAAATTCATTTTCAAAGCATTCTGCTTGCAACTTTAAGACCGAGACAAGAAGTAATAGGATTTTTTTTTTCTTTCTCCGAAGTCAGAGAGCCTATTCGGCCCTCCAATTTCGGAGAGACTCGACTCAAATTAAAATAGTTTAAAACTACAAAGAATCAGCCTCGTTAGTGATGATTACATTTTTGTTGTTTTGCAAAGTTTGTGCAAACCATATTTTGCAAGTTATACATATATTGATTTGTTTGGCAACAGAAAAAAAAAATAAGTAGCAAATTTTTGCATTCTTTGTTTCTTTTCTGAAATGAAAAAGATTTTATAAGCTAACAAATAATAATCAGAAAGGTGAAGTCCACCAGCAAGCAGATCCAACTACTTAGAATTTGAAGTTTAGACAATTAGAAAGGAGGAAAAAACATACCAAAATGAGAAAATGATTATCATAGAGTTGATATATCAGGTACAATTGATACATCCTGTGCAAAACATCAATTATTTTCTATTGACATTGTTTAGTACAGAACGAAATTCACAAAAATTAGACAGCATGTTCCTTTCACTTTTCTACATGTAATGTGTATGAAATTACTGAACACAGATCACATAGATTACTTAGAACACAAACATTCTTTATTTATACTTTTGTTTTCCGAAGGAGATGTATCAACATTATTCACGATAACAAGCAATACATCAGCATACACAGTTCCTGTACGAATTAAGAAAGCCTCAACGGCATAGCTGTGACAAGGGATGACGGACTATAGATTCACAGGTTGATGAGATCTTAATTTAGCAAAACTTAAAAAATGGAACCCTGTAGCTTAGCCCTGTCGCACATTACAACCATGTAATGTATTACTTAACCACCCTGTATTTACATTCTGATCTTTTTGCAAAGACCTGCGATCAAATGCTGCCCAAGCTAAGCACATGATCATCATGCGTGTCATTTGGACATTATTATGTCCATTTGCCTCAAAACTTTGTGAAGTAACCTAAATCGAAAAGATTGCTAATTCAAGTAAATGTTTTGAAAATTGTTGATTAACTATGAATGTCAATACATAATTTGAATACAGAACAACTACAATTAATATAAGAGTAACACACTAAGCTTAAACACGAGTTCCAGGTAAAATTATCAACTTTAGCAAAAAACTCAATATAATTCTGTTAAGCTGTTAGAACTATCTGAAACCAATGCAAGCAGATAAAGAAAACAAGCGAGTGTAAAATTACCCACTATCCACTAATATTTTTGATAAAATGGTTCATCCGTGAAAAAGAAGAGGATATCTTAAATTACAAAATCCTACTATGGATCAAATATACTACGAGCATATGCAATAATAATACAAGTAATTAGCATATGGGTTCCTCCTTGAAAAATACACAAGAAAATTTAAGAAAGCATTCACATAACATAAATTGGCAATTTTGTAGATGTGTGCATTGTGCCGAGGGAGATGACCCAAAAACAAATCTGGTTAGAGGGACAAAGGAGACAAACCCTTCAGTGGTAACCGCATTCCCTATTTTTGGACATAAGACTCCACAATCCTCAGCCACCGAAGGAGCTCCGACTTGTCCTTATTCACCATGTACTCATGCAAGAACTCTGCGAGCTCATCATCCACCCCTCTCTCCTCTAAGTAAGCCACCACCGACCTCCGATTTTCCGCATCCAACTCCCTGCCACACCATACACCAAATCTCAACGCAAATCACAAAACCCCTCAAGTAAACAAACTAAGGCCTATTCAATACCAGCATGTTCAATCGCGCAAAATTTTAAGTTTGGAACGCAAACAAATACAGGTGCTACCAAATTAAGCTCTAAAAACTAAAAAGTTACAATTTTGGATCATGGGTCTCACTTAAAATCGCGGCCCATGTAGGGTTGCACTGCAGCGCCCTTCTTCCTGAGCGGAAACACCTTGTGGACGACGAGCGAGTCGGGCCACGCGGAGCAGATGAACTCGAGCACCGAGGGCTCGCCCTCGCCCTCGTCCCCACCCCCGCCTCGGGACACCTCTACGACGAGGCTAATGTGGAGGCGCGGGCCGCGCTCATGCGCCTCCACCCTCTTGAACAAGGGCTCGTCGGGGACCGCGGCGGCGCCGTCGAACATGGTGGCGTCGACCTTAACCTCGTCGGCGCCATGGGCACACCGGAGCCGGATCCACTGCTCCCCAGGGTGGTCCTCGACGGAGAAGGACCTGAATCGATCGGGGGGCTTCACGGAAGCAGGGGGGATCACCAAATTAGTCGATTGGGGTTAGAAGAGGAAGGGGGGAATTAGGGTTTTGGAGAGGGGGCATTACCGGGAGAGCGGGGAGGTGGCCGGCGAGGTAGGAGATCTCGGAGCGGAGGAGGCGGAGGAGGCGATCGTCGAAGGCGGAGGGAGAGGGGCCAGGGTCGGAGAGGAAGGAGCGACGGGAGAGGAGGAGAAGAGGACGAGGAGAGGGGGTTAGGGTTTTGAGGAGAGAGGAGGAGGAGGAGGAGGAGGAGGGGTTAGGGTTTTGAGGAGAGGGGAGGAGGAGGCGAAGGGGATTTGCGGAGAAGCGGAGGAAGCGAGCCATTACAGCGGTTGCGGTGCACTGTTTCTTACTGAGAGGTTTAAGGAGGTGGCCAAATTGCACGTTGGTCCTCACACTTTCAAACAATTACATTTTGCATCTCAAACTCAAATTTTTATTTTCCATGTTATAAAAATTGGGTCAAATAGCAATATGAAAATATTACTGGATCATAAGATCACTGTTTCACGGATTAAACCAATGACTTCAGTATAACATTATTTAATTATTATTTTTAATTAATATTATTATATAGATAAATAGTAAATTAAGTAGATATAAGAATTTTAATGTGTCCCTGTATATCCTAGGTAGAGATGTCAGCGGGTCGGATTTTAAAAAATCTGAACGCTAACCCGACTCCAAACCAGTGACCCGAATCCGAACCCGAACCCAACAGATTTTCAAAATCCATATCCAAACCCAAACCCGACCAAAAATTCGAAACCTGAACCAAAATTTGAACCCAAAATAATTGTTTCTTTTTTTAATATTTCAAAATATATTATATTAAATCTAAAATTTTAAAATACAAATTCAAATATAATATCAAATATAGAGTCGGACTGGGCTACTATTAGTAGCAAAATTCCATTGTTGTTACTAGTTTTTTAACCTTTGGATCAGCTCTTTTCATTATTTCTAACCATTGGATTAAATACTATAACTCATTGGGGACCACTCAACTCTAGGGGCACCACTCAATGCTAACTACCTAATATCATCTTGACCCTACAAATTTTCATCCGAGAGTTAAAAATTTGGTAGTAAAAAAGGCGTTTTACTACTAATAATATATATAGAGAGTTTTGCTAGAATACTATCGGTAGTAAACGAGTCGTTTTACTACCGATTTGTTTTCAATGATAGAGCTTCCAAATTGACGATCGGTTCCGTTGAACATGATCTATACCATTTGAAGTGTTTAGAAATCAAATTTCAAATCTTTTCGACATCATTTGCCTAATAATCAAAGCGTTTTAAAACTTGTAATTTTAAAGGTCGATAATAGGTGTTTTTTCGTTTAACGGCGTAAAGATATCCAAATCAATTGAATTTTTGTTAGAAAATTCTTTAAACTATTTAAAACAAGATCTATACTCTTGATCTTGATTACAAGACTCCTATTATCATTTTTTAAAGAGTATTCATTTTCAGTCATTCATTTTTCTGTTCACTTGATGGATAAAAGATCGAAAGTGCGTGAAATTTAATTTCTAGGTAGTTTAAATGGTTTAGATCATATTTAACGGAGCCGATCGTCAATTTGGAAGCTCTATCATTGAAAACAAATCGGTAGTAAAACGGCTCGTTTACTGCGATAGTATTCTAGTTCAACTCTATATATATATATATATAATATATATATATATATATATATATATAATACAAAATAAATTTGAGTTCATGTCGGATTCGGGTTCGGATCAGGTACAATCAAAATTCATATCCGAATCCATATCCGTCGGGTTTCTATTTTTAATATCCATATCCGAATTCATATCCATATCCATCGAATATATCCATTTCATTCAGGTTCGGATTAGGATAAATTTCGGATATCTATACCTATTGACATCCATAATCCTAGGGACCGCACATATAGAGAATGAAAAAGAGTTAAAGTTTAGAAAGATATATGAGGTCAGAGTGTAAAGAAAAATAATACCAACTAGTCGGTACGGATAGAGTGCTACCTTTCTCTCTCTCTCTCTCAAAAAAAAAATAAAAAATAAAACCCGCACAGATAGTAAACAAGAAAGAGATTACATATATTATGATTATCTCAATTTATTAATATGAGGATACCTACCCTTCCTCAAGGGAATGAGATTAGTACTTTAGGATGAATTTTAATTCTAAGTAAATCTAATATTACCAACTAGATTACTTAGTTAGCCAAACACCGTCATATTTTTTTATTCCTATTAAATTATTAAAAATCTTAAAAAATAGCACGAACCAAACGGACCCTAAAAGTAAAATGGTGCACACGTAATTCCATGAACATGTTAGCTTTTTACACTATATCATATTTTTTTTTGTTGATAATATATACTAATTTCGATATTTTTTGTTGATAATAGTAGAATTTTTCTACGGAGATCAAATAATTTTGCTAAATATATAGTTTCGATTTTTATTTTATAAATTCAGATGAGCAATGATGTGACGCTCCACTTTCTGGGAATCATCCCTTTTAGAACTATTTTAATTCTATTACGCTTAAATTTCATAACTTTTTGAATTTAACCACTATCCAAAATATTATAATCAGATTAAAAAATTTAGTCACATTATATTTTATGTATAAAACTATTTTAAATTCGGCATCAAGTAATACGAGACGAGATGTGAGACTCGTCTCATTAGTCTTTAGCTGACATTGTGGAGAGTTGCGTTCTACCCACAACAGTAATTATTTGGAGAGTCACGCTCTACCCGCTATATAATTCTGACTCAATTAAAATTTATCTCACATTTTCGACTGGTGATTCGCTTTGATACCAGTTGTGACATCCCATTTCTCAAATAGTCATTCATTCTAAAACTATTTTAGTTCAATTAAGAATTTTAACTCTATCATATCTTATATATAGAATTATTCTAAATTATAAGAATATTTATTATCTATTTCTATTACTATACATTATTTTTCTTAATCATCTTGTCACGTGGCAACCTATCTTTCACCCTTGCCACGTAGCAGCCTCTTGCCCTTCTTTTGAACCAATTCCCCTAATCATCTTGTCACGTAGCAGCCTATCTTTCACCGTTGCCACGTGGCAGCCTCTTGCCCTTTTTTTGAACCAAACCGCTAAGCGGTTTCTTCGGCTTTCCGTCTCATTAATTTTTTTTTCTGTAACGTCTACCTCTTCGGCTTCCCGTCTTATTAATTTTTTTTCCATAACGTATGTCTCTTCGACTTCTCATTTTATAATTTCTTCTTTGTAACGTCGCTACTTCGACTTCCCTATTATTAGTTTCTATTTTCTAATAAACGTTGCCCGAGAAGTTCGTGGGCATGACATATAGCGTCCTTGATCATGACCTCGCCTACTACGTCCGCTCTCCTCAAGCTCCGCAAGCGTCCCGGCCTCGCTCTCGCCGTCAACATCGAGTGAGTCAAACTCTAACCCTAGCCTCGAACCATTCTCCCTCGATATCGACCACTTATATTTGTAACGTATAGAACTTGTCGAAAAATGGTCGAAGCCGCTATGATATTTCACGAAATGGTCGGTGTTAGTAGAGAATGCCCTAAATGAGGATACAAAGGGGTCCGATTTCTATGTAACAAATTTTTTTTCTTCTATAATTTTTTTATCTTTCGTTGTTTTTCATTGAATTATAATTTTATTCTAAAAATTTTAAAGTATTTTTTATATTATTAAATTTAATCAAATATGATTATTTCCGCCGTATCGCGCAGGTTCCTACACTAGTCATACATAATTTAATAAGTATAATAAAGTAGATCTGTGGGTGGAGGAAACGCAGATAAAGAAATGACCCAATCGGATTCTGTTTTAACCCGAGGCGATTTCATCGCGGAACTAGTACTGTTAGATACTAATCAAACCAATATGCATTTGGCCCTTTCAGTCTTGACTGTCGATCCAAATAGAGACAGTTTTCGAGCAGGCATGGATGTGAGTTCTCCGGTGAGAAGTCACCGAAGGCGATCAAGGTGGTAGCTCTTTTCGCATGATGGTTTTTTATATTATCGCTATTACAAAGCTAAGTTTCGCCTACTGCTAAGATAGAAGATAGAGAATATAAATATTGGGAATCTGGTACTAGCTTCGAAACCGGATCTTGTGAATCCACAGCCCGCTCCGATACCGACGGTTGTGGATCTAGTACCGATTATTGGGATTTCACAATAAAAGCGTCAAATCAAATTTTTACTATAAACTTGTCTCATCAGCAGAAGCTGATACAATCATAAAAGAAAAAAATATGCAGGTAAAATAAGATTCATTAAATAAGAAAAAATTTCACCCAGGAAACATCTCTCTCATCCTGTGCATCCATGCACAAGGTATACCAATAACCCACGGTTATGAAAGCTGCACATGTCCTCTTGCACCTCTTGCACCCATGCACTAGATGCAACCAAAATCATGATCATCTTGATCATGATTCATGCCATATGGGTGTGGCTAATACATACCACCACCACCACCAAAATAATAGCACCTATGCTATATTTATAGTTTATATCAAAATCTACCCAAATCCTAATATAACTAAGATTATAAATATTTAATTCTATATTTAGTTTATCTCTAATATATTTAAATATTTATCGTAATTTAGTTAGATTTATACTCTAATTAATATTTAAAGCTTAATTTATCTTCAATAAATTTAAATATTAATTTTTATCTAATTGGGATTCAACTACGAATCTAAACAAATCCTAACATTAAATTCTTTCCTCTCTCTCCTTTTATATTTTCTAAATCAAATCAACAACAAGTCAACAACTGTAGCTTTCTCCAGATATCATGCCACGTGTTTTGTCTTGATTGGCTCACACTTCAGCATCCCAAAAATGAGTGTCAACAAGGCCAATTTACTCTCATTGGAGAACCTGCTCAATGAACCTTTTGGTTTTGTTTTCTTCTTCTTTTTCATTTTCTCTTTTACTTTTTTTTTTTTGTGGGGGTGTGAACACATGATTTGAACAATAGCACTATTTTTTACTATTTTTTTTTTTTTTTTGTTTTTTTTGGTTCTTTTTGCTGAGAATTAACACTTGCTTGATGATGAGCATTAATTGTAGTGAGTCATGAATGGCACCTTTACTTGTACCATTGGGTTTTTAATTCCCTCCAAATGAACACTGTGGCTCAATTGCAAATTGACATGTATGTAACACCACTAAGCATTAGCCAAAGAGAAAAAAACAAGAAAACAAAAAAGGAAAAGATAGGTACCAAATCTCCTCAATCAATATAATAACTTTTAAGATAAACACCAAGATCCAGTAATATTAATAGTTCCCAATATTTTGCTTCTCTCCTTATTTATCATCATCATCTTCTTCTTCTTCTTCTTCTTTTTATTACTCATCCTTTGGACATGCTCTCCAACTTTGCATTCTCAGTTCCTCATCCTAATAAGAAGTTTGTGTTGTCATTAAGCAGCTGTAAGTCTTCATCCATGCCAAGTTGCCACCACTTGGTTTGATTTCCTCAACCTCTCTCTAACTTCGATTCAATTTGGTTTTTTTTTTTTGCTATAGATTGTATGTTTGGCCCTGCTTTCGCTTATACTTTCGTTTATAACTATCTGTACTAGGGCATTTGACATCTAAAACAGTTTGAAAGCTTCCGCTATAGAGACAAAAATAGAAATGCATTGACCCGTTTGGTTCGGGGATAAACGGGGATAACGAAAGTTATCCATACTATTCTGCCAAACGGAATGAAATTTGATCGGAATATTTTTATTCCGGTCAAAGTTTACTACTATTCCCGGTTATTTCGGAATAGAAAAGGATTTGTTATTCCACCATTTTGGTAAAATAGCGCTATTCCAATATTTAATTTCAAACTTAATTAAAATTATAAATTGAATTAAACTAAATTATATAAATATAATATGTTACATATTATAATACATTATTTTTATTAATTGTTCTCACCCCTATTCTTATTTTAAAATTTTAAAAATTAAAAATTTAAATTTTTAAATTTTATAATTTATAATTTCAAAATTAAATTTTATAATTATAAATTTTAAATTTAAATTTTAATATTTTAAATTTTTGAAATTTAAAAATGTTATATTTTATATTTTTCAAATTTAAATTTTATCTTAAATTTAAAGTTTGAAATTTAAAATTTAAGATTTTAAAATTTCAAAGTTAAAATTTAAAATTTAAAAATTCAAATTTAAATATATTAATAGAGTAATATTATTATTTTTTATTTATAAAACCCAATACCTTTCTTATTCCATCTTACCTAATCAAACGTTATTTTTTTTATTCCCAAGAACAATCCAATTTTTATCCAAACGCAACATTGATCTAATCCCCGCTTATCCCTCAATTTATACCTATATCTGAAATAGCCACTTTTTACTTATTCCCGACCAAACAATATGGTCCAAAAGTTTGTTAGGAGTGTCACCTAGCTAAAAAATTGATCTCCTAGGAACTAATGTATTAACGTAAGAAATTAATGGCAAAAAAAAATTATACTAGAAAGATAATTTTGTATTTTAAATTGTTCAGAAGTTAAATACATATTACATGTAAAAGCCGAAAATTAAAAAATCAATCTAGTCCCAGCGGATCAGTCTCATTCCACTATACAAAATTTAATCTAAACAGAACTTTTTATATTTAGAAATCTTACCGTGTACCATATAAATTCTTTTGATCTATAGTACAACTGGTAGTATATGCTTTGATCAGTGTTCTGGAGTTCTTACGGAGTTGTACATGTACTGCCTTTACGCGTATCCACACGAAATTAGGGCCCGTTTGTTTTGGTGTAAGTGGAGTGATGGAGCTCAAGTTCCATCACTTTCGCTATTTGTTTTGGTGTAAGTGAAAAATATAATGTAACTTAAGTTACGTTAGAGCTCCACTTCACCTACTCTCGACTTTTTCTTCTAAAGTCTTTGAACTCAACTTCCGCCACACTCAACCTTCTCTAAAAAACTTATTAAACAGTAAAATCTAAACTCTACTTCCTTTATAATAGGTTAGAATTATCTTATTTATAATAAATTAGGATTACCTTTAAATAATAATAAAAAAATTAATTATATAATAGGTTAAATTTTATAGTGGTAAATTTACTAATATATTTAGGAGATAATGAAATCCACTTACTTACATCAAAACAAACAACGGAACTCAAAAAACTAATTTTACCAGCATCAAGTTACATCAGAACAAACAGCAAAAATGATTGAATTTAACTTTTAGACGGTACGAGTTACGTCAAAACAAACAATAAAAAAATAATCATACTTCAGAAAAACTCAAACACCACTATACTTGACTTACGTTGGATCTACAAATTCGTCAATCCAAACGCATCGTCTCACAAAGCGGGCAATCTGGACGGTGCTAGTTGATAGAAGAAATAAACACACGAAAAATACAAAATAGAAGAGAAATTGGTCTTATATGTATATAAGTCAAAAACCGACATCATAATAAGCATCTAATTAATTAAGATATGCACGACACACCATAGGTAGAGCTAATTATTAATAATTAAGATGCATGACACTAATCCATATGGCACTTCATTCCGTACATACTACAATAAAAAGTGTCTATAGCGACACATTTAAATATCGATGCATGTTAAAAAAAAATATTGCTGGCTATATTACCGATATTTTTAGAAAATGTTGCTATATGTGGGGTCGTTAGGTATATAGTGACCGTTAAAGAGTGTCGTTATAACTTTAAAAAAGTACTGCTAATTTATCAACACTTATTTAAATATTTAGCAATAGCCGGAACTTTACCACGTTGACTGCGGTGGCGGAGGAGGAGAGGGAAGGATTTTTCGTCTATGATTTTAGTAGATTGAGGGAGGGAGAAGGAGAGATGGTAATCGTTGTTTTTTTTTTTTTTTTGGTCTTTTCTGTTTGTAATCGGGCAAATGGGTTGGGTTGGGTGGGTTGAGCAGAGTAATTTTTTTGTTTTGGTAGGATTGGGCTTTATATTTAGACACTAATAGATTTTTTTTAAAAGTTTTGGTATAAATTGGACACTTACACAAAAGTGTCCAAAATATATATCCCTATAAATTTATTTATTTATTTATTCTTTTAAACTAATCTCCCATGTGTAGGTATATGTACGTTTCTATATATATATATATATATATATATATAGTCACATTTGATATCTTATCGATAGCATGCATTTGGTGCTACCAAGTTTTCGTTAGATCCACCCTTAGATGATTTTCATCCGTTAGATCATACTATTCAATGAACCGCCCACTTAACCCTAGGGGGCCACATCATCCTAACCGCACATCTTTCAATCCAATGGCTAAAAACTTGGTAGCACCAATGACTATGTGCTATTAATAGCATAGCAGCCTAGTTCCACATATATATAGTATGATCTAACGGGATGATGTGGGCCCCCAGGGTTAAGTGGGTGGTTGGTTGAATAGTATGATCTAACGGTGAAAATCATCTAAGGGTGGATCTAACGGCGAAAAACTTGGTAGCATTGAGTGCTATTAATAGCATAGTAGCCTAGTTCCATATATATATATATATATGGAACTAGGCTTATGTATTAATAACACCAAGTCATTGTCTTCTGCAGTTTTTAGCCATTGAGAGATGTGCGGTTAGGATGATGTGGGCCCCTAGGGTTAAGTGGGTGGTTGGTTGAATAGTATGATCTAACGGGTGAAAATCATCTAAGGGGTGGATCTAACGGCGGAAAACTTGGTAGCAGAGTGCTTCGTCTTATTGATAGCATAGCGTGACTCTATATATATATATATATATATATATATATGGAACTAGGCTACTATGCTATTAATAGCACCAAGTCATTGGTGCTACCAAGTTTTTAGCCATTGGATTGAGATATATGTGGTTAAGATGATGTGGACCCCGTAGGGTTAAGTGGGTAGTTGGTTGAATAGTATGATCTAACGGGTGAAAATCACTAAAGGGATATATGTAGAATCCTATTTAGTAAAATTTTATTTAATAATATCTTCTCTTCCCAATAAAGTTTTATAATTAAGTATATATATAGAATTATCAAATCAAGTTAAAATTGTCTTATAAGATATTATAAATATTTAATTATTATCTAGTTCAATTAGTGATAAATATTATTAATCTCTTTATTTTTAGTTAGATCTTATCTAATTTTAATAATCTTATCCAACAGAACTATTTCATTAGTATTTAAATCTCATTTAAATATATTCTATATATGATTTAATGTCATCTAGATTAAAGAATTTAATTTCGCATATAATTCTCAAACTAATTCTGAAGTCCTAATCTAATTAAGACTATTAGTCATAGCTGAACTAAATAATTATATTTAATTTAATTAACCAGCTTCCTTTCATTTTTATCACTTACACTAAATTTTTTTAGTGAACATGACAGTCATCCATACGATTCGGATGTGCAAAATTTTTATTCTGTGTGACCGCATATATTCATTACCATTCAGCAGTGGAGCTTAATATCAAAATTTTTGATAATAAATTAGAACTCATTTAATCAATAAATAAAAACAATTCAAAATCGTATTCTCTTACTCTCCATGAGTGATACCTAGTAATATATAACAACAATCTATAGTAGTGATAAAGAATAAACTCTTGCTTACAGTGGTCGTGTGATTAATTTCTCTCAACATGTAACGTCCTGATGGAACCAAGTGTTGGCTTAAATGGGCCAGCATCCTACCCTGTGGCGGGAGGCCATGTGGGTCGAGTCATGTTCGAACTGGCGTGAGACTGGGTTGGACCGAGTCATGTTCGAAGTGGCGTGAGGCCAGGTGGGCCGAGTCACAATCGAGACCCGCGGGCTCTGTTTCTGTACACTTTAAGTGAATTGGTTGCGTATTTCTAACAGCTCGAGCTTTTGGGATTAATGGTTAGTGCCAACGATCCAACACCAAGGTTATAGTAACGCATTAAATATTATCATGTAATCATATGACTAAATTATTCAAAATTGACTCAATAGAATAACACGGTTCAAAACTTTTTTCGCATGCTATATATGTATCTTGGCTATGAATTTTTCGAGTCAAGTTCAATAAACTACGTAGGATGTTCTCCCTCATTATTGACTTTTTTTGCATACTATGTACTTTGGCTATAGATTTTTCTGAGTCGACTTCAATAAACTATGTAGAACGTTCTCTCTTGTTATTGAGAATGTTGAATTTCTTATTGAGTATTCACATACCTTACTGTATAAGCCACTACAGTAAATCAATATCGAACATAGACTCATGACTAAAATCTAAGTATTAATATTGTTAAACAGTAGTAATCTATACATGAAGCAATCATGATGCCTCAGATTTGAGGAGTATTTCACATTACTATAGCAATTAATGAACTAGTCATGGGCGAGTATGAAACCATATGAGTATTCAACTAAATGATTACGCTTAGTGTACGTGTTCTCTAACAAGCACATGTACGCTTGCTCTAGTGTCCCTACACTAGCAATTCGAGATTCGTCACCTAAAATAGAAATATAGCATATATACTGACCTATCCAATATATTATCATTCATATAATATTCTTTTGGCTAAAAGCATTTAAAGAATCTTGTATAAAAAAGTATATTTCTATGTCTTCGCAAACAAGGACCTTAGGGATGATTAACATCAATATTGTATTGCCAGTTAAAAAATATGAATATAATATCAGCCCTTATATTATGAATTATAAATAAGTATATATAAATACCCTTATGTTAGTGTTATCAGATTGGCTTTCAGATATATAACTAATAACTAATAACTAATGCACCCCACTCGAGTGCATGCCTTTAAATATTGAAGATGAAATTGAACTCACTACCTCATAAGATCAAAGGGTTTAGAATTGGCTCTGATATAATATTTACCCAAATGATCGATTTAATAGAATATGGGTCCATAAATATAATCAAAGTGTTTAGAATTGGCTCTGATATAATATTTACCCAAATGATCGATTTAATAGAAAATAGGTTCATAAATATAATCAAAGGGTTTAGAATTGACTCTGATACAATACAGTGCTTCTTCTAATAGCCCTTCTAGACATCACGCAATCCTATAACAAATTATTGTTCTTTCTTTCACTACAAAAAATTTTGATTACATTGTGCATTGTTATTCATTTTAGTGTTTTATTGTGCAGATGGGAGAGAAGGAAGAGATAGAGTGTGCCAATGGAGAGGCTAGTGATTCTTGTTCTTCTTTTTTTTCTTTTTTCTTTTTTTTAATTTATGTTTATTAGGAAATTCAAATCTGATTTCTTAGTCCCTGATTTGCAGGTGGAGCAAAGAGAATAAAAAATGTAGAACCCCATAATGAAAGGCAAGTTAAATTTTTGCCTTTATGTAACCTTTTAGGAAAAATTTCAAAAAACTCCCCTGTAGTTTCCTACTTTCTCACTTTAGTATCCTGTAGTTTAAAGTGTATCAAATTGCCCGCCTGTGATTTCGTTTTTATCTTTTTGGTAGCTTTTTCGTTAATATTTCGTTAAATTATATACAAAAAAAACTTCAGATACTCATCTAGATTTATCGAATATTCACTTTGGTACCCTTTAATTTAAACTTTGTCATTGATTTAAGAAAAAAAAATAATGAAATTGATAATAAAAAGAAAAAAACGAAACCACAGGAGGGCAAATTGATACACTTTACACCACAGGGTACTAAAGTGAGAAAGTGCGAAACCACATAGGGGTTTTTGAAGCTTTCCCAACTTTTTATCTTCTATATATGCTATGCTATGCTATGCTATACTCTACTCTATTCTTATTTATCTTGAACTGAGATGTCCAATGTTTTATGCTGTTATGTGAAAGGAACTCCACCTGCCACTCCCTCACACTCTCTGCTGTTACCAGTGATCTAAGATGCATGAAAAAGCCATCCAATTATCACCAAATTAAATGTAACTATCATGTTCCTTCAAACCATGCAAATGTGCATGATCAAAAAACCGATTGGCTCGACGAGTTACAAAATGTTGCTCATAAACAGTTGGATGCTTTCTGTCGGTTTTCTCGACCGCATACAGTGATCGGAACCGTAAGTTCTACTCATACTTATTCATTTCTTATCAACAAAGATCACATTTAGAATATAATGTTCGGATATTTCTGTCGATCGTCAGATTATAGGCATTACGACGGTGTCTCTTCTTCCTGTTGAAACCATTTCTGATATCTCTCCTACACTTCTTCTGGGACTCTTCAAGGTAATTGTTCAATGAGACATGATAATGTTTACATTTGAAATTTTTGAATATTTTCTAATGTTAACATTGTATACTGTTTCTTTATTCAGGCTCTGGTCCCAGCTATATTCATGAATATTTATGTTGTAGGACTGAATCAGCTGTTCGATGTCGAAATCGATAAGGTTTTGTTTCAACCCTAGATTAAAGTTTGTGTTCTTCTTCGCTTTCGTGTCTTGCGAAAAGATGATGATTATATTTTGCGACTGCAGGTGAATAAACCTACTCTTCCACTTGCTTCAGGAGAGTTCTCCATGTCGACCGGAATAGTCTTAGTCGCAGCTTCTTGTATCATGGTATTTTTGCTAATGTAACTTAGTGATTCTATTTAATTTTCATATTTCTTTAGATGCATCAATCTCGACATACAATTTTTTCCTTATCGAGACTAATTTGACAAAAGCATGCTCTGATTTTTCATTTCAGAGCTTTGCTATGGGAGTGAAGTCCGGATCTCCGCCACTTCTATTTGCATTACTCATCAGTTTTCTCCTCGGAAGCGCTTACTCTGTCGACGTAAATCTACACTTGTTACTAAGCTTAACTTTAAATTACAACTAGTCAAATTGTAGCAAGAGTAAGCAAGTGTTTATTTCTTCTTCTGCCTTATTGAGTGTTTTGAGCCGTATCTTATTAATTACTTTGTGTTATCCAAAAGATCGATCTGGTAGGAAACAGGTGCTTAACCCACCCCCAAAATACGCACAACGGGGAGTTGAACCATGTTCTTATGAAACTTACCCAAAGATTGATTTAGCAGATTCATGTAGTTTGGCCTTCAATTTTTGTTGTTGTTGTTGTTGTTGCTGTTCAGCTTCCGCTACTTAGATGGAAAAGGCACGCCTTTCTCGCTGCGTCGTGCATCCTATGTGTGAGGGCTATCTTGGTTCAATTAGCCTTCTTCATACATATACAGGTACTGAGAACATTTTTAGCACATGTACAGATACTAGTTTGGGCGCGCGAAACTTTGTTAACTGATACCTTACTGCTTTTCGTCAGAGATATGTATTGGGAAGGCCTATAGTTTTGAAGAAGTCGGTGATCTTCGCCACGGCTTTCATGTGTTTCTTCTCTGCTGTTATAGCTTTGTTCAAGGTAAATATCATGTATATAAATCGGTTGTTCGGGTACAATTTGTGCTTTCATTTTTTTCGTTTTTCGCCTCGACAACAATACTGAAATCCAAACAATGCTTCTTCTTATTCATTAAAGCTGATGATATTCCTTTCCAGTTTCTCTTTTATTGCTGCACTTCAAATATTTAATCAACATTTTACTGCCACATTTTACCATTTGTAGGACATACCGGATGTCGACGGAGATAGAGACTACGGAATCCAATCCTTCAGCGTTCGCTTAGGTCAAAAAAAGGTTATTTGTTAGAATAAACGACTAATTACCAAGTGAATTATCCTTGTTGTGATCTTTTAGATGTACTCAAATTAATGTTTAAGTGCTTCTTAATGCAGGTATTTTGGCTTTGCATCAAGTTATTGCTGACGGCGTACGCTATTGCCATATTGGTGGGCGCTTCATCCTGCGACAAACTTCGAAGGCTTGTAACTGTTGAGTGATCTTTTTCTCGAAACGCACCTTGTCGATACACATTTTTGTTTCTCAACATGCACAACACGGTATTATTTTCGTCGTTACGAAGTGTAGGTTTTCGGCCATGGTTCACTTGCTTCTGTTCTTTTGCTGCGCGCACGACGCCTTGATGTTCAGAACAAGACATCCATAACAGCATTCTACATGTTTATTTGGAAGGCAAGAGTCTACTTTCTCAATCAAAATCCATACAAAATTAGAATTCCTTTGTCTGAAACTGTACATGCTGACGAAAACATCGCAAAATCGTGCAGATATATTATTCTGCTAAGTTCTTAGTTATATTAGATCGAAAGCACGAGGCGAATGAAAACTAATGCAGTTCGAGAAGCATATCAAACACTTCATTATGTGAATCTTATTAGTACTGAAATTAAACTCTCAACTAACATACTGACCATTTTACGGGGCATCTTTACTTTGCAGCTATTTTACGCCGAATATTTCCTGATTCCTTTTGTGAGCTAATTGACTACTACTATGGTGAAGATCAATCAAAGCATGGAGCAGTTGCATCTTTCACTTGGCACAATAAGTAGATTTTTAGTTTGTTTTGAAATTTGTATCCAAAATTGGGTGAAATTGTTTCTATAAATTATGCTCTCTCTATTTGTAAGGTGTGTTTTTGGCTACATGTTATCTTTTGTTGGTTTTGTTGGATAAGCAATAGTTGCTTATAAAGGCACATTAATAGAGAAGTAATGTAATATTAACCTACTGATAATATGAAAGTAACATAATATATTAATTATTATTGTCTTGTCAATTATAATATTATTATATTATTTCTATATTAGCGAAATGTAATTAGATTACGGAACTTGATTGTCATAATTTAAAAAATTCGAGTCGTTATAAATTAAAATTTGAGAACTAAAATATCGAACGCCTTATAGTTTGAAGGTCAAAAGTGCCGTTTATCTTTTTTACTTTTGTTCACGAGCTACTTTCGGAAACTATTTTGTCAAACAATCTATCTTTTAGTAAGTTCTTTATGAATTGTTTGATCCGACTTCTGCGGTTAGAGTCTTTCTGTTTCTCCGAAGTTGAAGTTCAGAATAAAGCAGACTTTTGTATGAATTCGAGTTTAGACAAAAATTATTTTTCTGTCGTAGTTTGTTTGTATTGCTATAGATTACGGCTCCTCGGAGTCTAGTGCTTGGTAAAAATAATTGACATAAAAAATTGAAGGTGTAATTGATGAGTTAATATTTTATTTTGGAAAAACTTTAAAAATCCTCATGTGGTTTTCCACTTTCTCACTTTAGCATCCTGTGGTTTAAAATGTATCAATTTGTCCTTCTGTGGTTTCGATTTTTTCTTTCTATTATTAATTTTATTATTATTTTTTCTTAAATCAGTGACAAAATTAAAATTAGAGAGTACTAAAATAAATATTTGATAAATCTAGATGGGTATATAAAGTTTTTTTACATATAATTTAACAAAATATTAACGAAAAAACTACCGAAAAGATAAAAACGAAACCACATGGGGCAAATTGATACACTTTAAATCATAGAGCACTAAAGTGAGAATGCACGTAACACAGAGGAGTTTTTGAAGTTTTCTTTTTAATTTTTGTCTAATTTTTTTACCATAAATTATGCTATTTTAAAGAATTTAAATTTCAATCGAACGGTAGTGAGCATTTACGGACAAAATCTTTCTATGGAAAGATAGTGCTTTTTTTTTTTTAAATTTTTATATGAAAAAAAAAAAAACTGTATAAAAATATAATATTTTATACTAATTTTTTTTTTAGAAAAATAAATGTTTACACTTTTTCAACGATTGAAATGTCCCCTCACGTGTAATTAACATGCCTCTTGAAACCTTCGAAAAATATAAAAAAAAAAATTTAATGAACCGTCCACGGATGATGTGGTGCACAGGGTCCACGCATATATAATAAACCGATCTACCATTTCCTCTCTATATAAATACTAAACTCTCACTCTCTCTTCTCCCCGCTCCTTCGCTCGTGCTCTAGGGTTTCTCGCCGCCGCCTCCAACCATGGTGCCTCTCTCTCTCTCTCTCTCTCTCTCTCTCTCTCTCTCTCTCTCTCTTAGGGTTTCGGACTCATCGAGCTAGGGTTTCGTAGCTCGGGTTTTGATCAATTGATGTATATATTTTTACTTTGGTTACTGTTCTTGTAGCCGTCGCACAAGACGTTTAGGATCAAGATGAAGCTCGCGAAGAAGATGCGCCAAAATCGCCCAATCCCCCACTGGATCCGCATGAGAACCGATAACACCATCAGGTTTCATCTCTCTCCCTCTCTCGCCCTCTTAATATTTGTTTCTGTTCTTTTTTCCCCCTAAGATGTGCAATTTTTTATTTAACTTTCTAAACCTTGTAACCCGTTTGATTTCTGAAAATTTTGGAAAATTTTGTCTAATTTTGTTAGATTCTAATGGTTTTCATTTGATAACGTGTAGAGTATTTGCCAAATAATCTTTCGAAAAAGTTAAAATCGCTGTTTGATTCTGATGTGTGAGATATTTTGATTTGACTATCTAATATTTGAAAAAAAAATTGATTTTACTATCAAACTTTTCTACTACATTGATTTGAGTTTGGGTGCATCACTCGCTTTAATTAAAATGGAGTAATGTGAATAGCGAAAAATAGGGCTTTTTTTGTATTTAGCCTCAAATTTTTTTAACAAATGGCCCTAGCAAATTTATATTTGCACAAATAGCTCTCTTCTTACCATGCAAGCATCTAGGCGGCGTTTTTAATTTGAACACAGGTGATTGGATCATCGTGATCCTTTTTGTATTTTTTATTGTTCTTAAAAAAGGGACTAAAATGTGAATATGAACTATTCAACTTAAAATTGCAAATACAAGTTTGCTAGGGTCATTTGTAAATTTTTTTTAAGGGGCTAAATGTAAAAAAAGCCCTGTAAAATATTGTAAATAAGCCCAATAAATTGAATGGGGAAAGAACTATCGAATTTGTTCAAATCAAATAAATTGAAAGACTGGGTAGTAAAATCAAAATTACTAGAGGTCGTAGGGTAGCTGAATCAAAATGAGTCACATAGTTCACCTAAGTTCTATACACTTTGACTTTTTTTCTTATCTTTTTTTTGGTTGCTTTTGATACGATTTGTTGTTGTGTATCATTTTTGTGCTCTAATACTCTTTCATTTTTCTAATCTTTCAGGTACAACGCCAAGCGCAGGCACTGGCGCCGCACGAAGCTAGGCTTTTGAGGATTCGCTCCGGAACGGTTTCTTTAATCTCTTGTAGGACTTACTCCTCTGTTAGCTTGTTTTGGCGTTTTGAAGACATCTGAATGAGAAAGATTTGCTTTTTATGGGATCTGAATTGTTAAAACTTGCCTCTGTGTTAAGTGTTTCTCGCCGTGCAATTTTGTCGACTAATGTTGCTGCTGTTAAATTGGTGTGCATCAGTTTCGAGTCCTGAAATTGTGATAGTCCATTAGTCTAATTCAAAAATCGTTGCCTGTATTCTTAAACCGTTTGGAAATCTGCGACAGTAAACCGTGCCATTTGTTGCTGAAGTTATTGAAAAATTGCGGTTAGGTTTTGAATAGTCTGTCGATTTTGGAGTGTTTCATGCACTGTTTCATTCTCTCCATTTGAAATTTGCTTAGGATCTCCGAAATATTACACACTATATACTCTTATTAGTCTCTCTCATCTTCTAAAGCTGCTGGAGTTTAACCTGTTGATGGATTAGATCTAGAAGTGTTGTTTCGCAGCAGAGCTTGATGTATTGTGTGTTGTTGGTGAGAAATACGTCGCATTCGTTATATCTGAGTAAAATTTACTTGGTGAATGATGATCAGATTCGATAAATTTATTTGTTTGTTAATATTAAAGATCGATTTTGTCGATCGCTTCGCCGCTCTAGTGCCCAAAAAGCACCCTGACTATCTTGATATTGACAATTTGATTGTACTGATTCCTGGTTCATTGAAAGAAAGCTGCATGTGTGTATGGATCTGTTTGTTTTTGTGGATCTCAGATGTTAAATTCGTGATTCGAGGATGGTGTTGTTTCGGCACGAAAGCTCATTAACTCACAATTGTATGGAGATCGACCTTGCGACTTAATACGGTTGGCGAGTTTTCTAAATTTTACTTTGTTTATATTAGAAACAAAGAAACAGTTTTATGTATTTGGGTAAGATCACCTGCATTTGGATTTTGGAATTTTTTTTTATTTTTTATTTTTTGGTTTTGTTGTGGAAAACACAAATTAAATACGTCTTAACTCTATTCATTATCTTTTCTTGTTTCTACATATTTATTTTATTAAATATATGTTTTTTCTTTTAAAAAAAATCATTTTTAACTTTGGATGTTAATTAGAAACAAAATCCACTCTCTTCAAAATAATATTTTCATGTCAATAGATCAGAATAAACGGGAATTCGAACTTCCGATCTAACTGCAGCTACTTTCTCTGACTCGTCTCCAACCCAAATTCACATTATCCCCGCATTCTTTTCTCTTTTTTTTCCTCAAAATAATTTTGTTTTTTTTTAAGAAAAGGAAAAACTAAATAATATATTCTATTATTATTCTCCTCAAATGTTGGGGAGAGGCTCCCCCCCTCCAACGTCCCTCCGCCCAACTCGCCTACTTGACCGGGTTTATACTCGTCCCTTTATCACCACTCCCTTATTAGTTTCCATTTCACCAATTAAACCACCCCTTTCCCATACAATTTTTCCCTTAACTAATCCCCTCATTATTAATTGCACAAACCATGCATCTTCTTCTTACATACATGGTGGTGCAATAAATCTATCGCGCTCTTCCTCCCCGTCGTCCTTTTTGTTTTCTGTTGTTCGCTAGTCGTCCGTCCTTCGTAAATAAAAAATGGCGGCGGCGAGCTTTTTGGAAGAGATCCGCAATGAGAGCGTGGACCTTGTCGGTTCTCCTTTCTCTTCTCTTCTCTTCTCTTCTCTTCTCCTACTTTGTTTTCGCGCCTTCGCGTGTCTATGCATGGTTCGTGTTTGATCGTCGGATCATTTGTGTTTTTTCTCTTTGTTTTTTTTTTCGTGCAGGAGCGGATTCCGATCGAGGAGGTGTTCGAGCAGCTGAAATGCTCGCGGGAGGGGCTCAGCTCGCCCGAGGGTGAGCAGCGGCTCCAGCTGTTCGGGCCCAACAAGCTCGAGGAGAAGAAGGTCGAATCCCGAATCCTAACTTTCATCAGAATTACGTGAAACAGCCGTTGTTTTTTAAAAACTTCAGCTAGCTTATAGATAGAACAGTAGTGTTAATATTTACGTTCAACATGCACTATTCATGCATGCATGTTTGGTTGCGGAATTCGATATAATATGTACGTAAACAGGAGAACAAGTTCCTCAAGTTCCTGGGCTTCATGTGGAATCCGCTGTCGTGGGTCATGGAGATCGCCGCGATCATGGCCATCGCCCTCGCCAACGGCGGAGTATGTAACATATTCATTTCAAAATTTCTCTCTCTCTCTTTTTTTTTTTTTTAACTTTATCTTGCTGGAGAACGGTGTTTTAATACTTTATATTCACTATTTCTCGATTGCAATTGTGTATTTGCTCATAGGGAAGACCTCCGGATTGGCAAGACTTTGTCGGCATCGTCGTCCTCCTCGTCATCAACTCCACCATCTCCTTCATCGAGGAGAACAACGCGGGCAATGCCGCCGCCGCTCTCATGGCCGGGCTCGCGCCTAAGACTAAAGTAGTTATCTATACACGCTTCTTTTCATAAAGCGAAAGATCAATCTGATAGGAAACAGCTCAGAGACTTGCTTTAATTCTGATCGTTATGTATGTACTTACCGAGTTTCGTGTTTGGTTATGGGACTAAGGTGTTGAGGGACGGGAGGTGGTCGGAGCAGGACGCGGCGATCCTCGTCCCCGGCGACATCGTCAGCATCAAGCTCGGCGACATCATCCCGGCCGACGCGAGGTTGCTCGAGGGCGACCCCCTCAAGATTGACCAATCGGCCCTCACCGGCGAGTCGCTCCCCGTGACGAAGAGCCCCGGGGACGAGATCTTCTCCGGGTCGACCTGCAAGCAGGGCGAGATCGAGGCCGTCGTCATCGCCACCGGCGTCCACACCTTCTTCGGGAAGGCTGCCCACCTCGTCGACAGCACCAACAATGTTGGCCACTTTCAGAAGGTCTGCCAATTCTGACCGTTGAACATGACCTACAGCACGTACACTACGTACATATTTGAGTAATAGATTTTGCGAAACTGTTTTAGGTGTTGACGGCCATAGGGAACTTCTGCATATGCTCTATCGCGTTGGGAATGCTGATCGAGATCGTGGTGATGTACCCGATCCAGCACCGGCGGTACAGGGAGGGGATCGACAACCTGCTGGTGCTGCTGATCGGCGGGATCCCGATCGCGATGCCGACGGTGCTGTCGGTTACGATGGCGATCGGGTCGCACCGGCTCTCGGAGCAAGGGGCGATCACGAAGCGGATGACCGCCATCGAGGAGATGGCCGGGATGGACGTGCTCTGCAGCGACAAGACCGGAACACTCACCCTCAACAAGCTCACCGTCGACAAGACCATGATCGAGGTATGCATGCTACGAACAGGAAGCAAATTTCCTACAATTCCGTGCGTAGAATTTTCTCTCTATATGAGGTTCCGTACCGTCCGATACAGACGGCGCGGGTTAATCCAGCGACGGAATCAATCATGTAGGTAGCGAATCCTACGCACGGGGTTGTAACCAATTTGAAAGTAGTGAATGTAATTTTCAGTTTAGTATCCTCATCTTATAAGAATTCCGATTTGGTTCCCAAACGCTTTCTAAGTCATTAGAACTGTCGCAGGTGTTCGTGAAGGACATTGACAGAGACACGGTGGTGCTCTACGCGGCGAGAGCTTCAAGAGTGGAGAATCAGGACGCTATCGATGCTTCCATTGTCGGCATGCTCGCAGATCCCAAGGAGGTAAACTATCAACAGAACTGATTCTGATATTGTCGGATAAATTTACTTAATCCGATCATTATCCACTGACCAAATTCGACCAAGTTAAGCAAACTTGATGTACTACTATTGAAACATTTGTAGAAATACTATTTGATTTGTCAGTATTTTTACATATCATATCAATTTGATTCAGCATTGTAGAGAATTTCCTCCTAAAAATTGATTCTCCGTAGCAGCTCCATCTCAATTCTTTCTATTTTCATTGAATAATAATTTGCTCTTATAGTTTCAATTTCGTTCTTCTGACCACAAATCTCATGTCCAAACGCAGGCGCGCGCCGGGATTCAGGAGGTCCACTTCCTGCCCTTCAACCCGGTCGAAAAGCGCACTGCCATCACCTACATCGACTCCGCCGGCAAGTGGCACCGCATCAGCAAAGGCGCCCCCGAACAGGTAGATATAATTTCCGTCGCATTCAGAATTGAATTAGAATTGAATTGGATAGAAAAGAGTGATGCCGGGAAAGAAGAGAATTTAGTAGCTCGGAGGCATCAGGAATGAAACTGTTGAATCCAACGGTCGTGACCGTCGACGCCTCCGAGTCTCTGAACTTTCACTCTCTCTTTCAGTATTACTATTTCATCTTATCTTATCTTATCCAATTGAATTTTGAATCTTGAACGAGACCGTAATAATGCAAGATCATTCATCTTTCACTTCACGAATGTCGAATCTTTTTCGGTACAGATCATTGACCTCTGCAGCTTGAGAGAAGATGCGCGGAAGCGGGTCCACGGGATCATCGACAAGTTCGCCGACCGCGGTCTCCGCGCGCTGGGCGTGGCGCGGCAGGAGGTCCCTGAGGCCACCAAGGAGAGCGCGGGCGGGCCGTGGCAGTTCGTCGCGGTGCTGCCGCTCTTCGACCCGCCGCGCCACGACAGCGCGGAGACCATCCGCCGCGCGCTCAACCTCGGCGTCAACGTCAAGATGATCACCGGCGACCAGCTCGCCATCGCCAAGGAGACCGGGCGGCGCCTCGGCATGGGGACCAACATGTACCCGTCGTCGACCCTGCTCGCCGACAAGAAGGACGACCTCGCCGGCGGGATGCCGGTCGACGAGCTAATCGAGAAGGCCGACGGCTTCGCCGGAGTCTTCCCGGGTATATATGCTTACATTACACAACGGTTTCCCGCGAAAATTCAAATATTTGTAACCTCTGCATAACAACATTTTCGGAACAGTTCACGTTCACGTGCATGTAAAATGGTCGTGAGCATAGCAACATTTTTCGGAACTGCGTGTGTGCAGAGCACAAGTACGAGATCGTGAGGCGGCTGCAGGAGCGGCAGCACATCTGCGGGATGACGGGGGACGGGGTGAATGACGCGCCGGCGCTGAAGAAGGCGGACATCGGGATCGCGGTGGCGGACGCGACGGACGCGGCGCGGGGGGCGTCGGACATCGTGCTGACGGAGCCCGGGCTGAGCGTGATCGTGAGCGCGGTGCTGACGAGCCGCGCCATCTTCCAGCGCATGAAGAACTACACCATCTACGCCGTATCGATCACGATCCGCATCGTGGTCGGCTTCCTCCTCCTCGCCCTCATCTGGCGCTTCGACTTCTCGCCCTTCATGGTGCTCATCATCGCCATACTCAACGACGGCACCATCATGACCATCTCCAAGGACCGCGTCAAGCCCTCGCCGCTCCCTGACTCATGGAAGCTGCAGGAGATCTTCGCCACAGGGGTCGTGCTCGGCACCTACCTCGCGCTCGTGACCGTCCTCTTCTTCTGGGCCGCCTTCCGAACCGACTTCTTCTCAGTGAGTATCAGTGTCACACCCTGTCTATTTGATCCTACCTTACGGTGTAGTGCTATTTGAATCTCTCTCTCTCTATATATATATATATGGAAAAATCGGCGCATTTGGGTAAAATTGCATGCATGCAGGACGCATTCAAGGTGAGACCGATCAAGGACAGCCCGGACGAGCTGATGGCGGCCGTGTACCTGCAGGTGAGCATCGTCAGCCAGGCGCTGATCTTCGTCACCCGGTCGCGGAGTTGGTGCTTCGTCGAGCGCCCCGGCCTCCTCCTCGTCGCCGCCTTCATCGCGGCACAGCTGGTGAGAACACTCTCAAATCGAGTCGAACAACGACTTTAAATGTTACTGGGTCGAGAGTCACTGGTTACGAACATATGGATCGTCGGTAATCTCCGTTCATATAATCATGGCCTTTCGTAGGTGGCTACGATCATTGCGGTGTACGCGAACTGGGGCTTCGCGAGGATCCGCGGCATCGGATGGGGATGGGCAGGAGTCATATGGCTCTTCAGCATCATAACCTTCTTCCCTCTCGACATCCTCAAGTTTATTATTCGCTACGCCCTCAGCGGCAAGGCCTGGGACAACGTTTTCCAGAACAAGGCAATCTTAACCTCACAGAAAACCTCTCTCGCTACTTCCAATTCTGCTCTGCTATGCTCTGTCCCTATCAAAATTGTTTCTGTTAATATCGGCCGACAGAGGTTAAAGTAGACGATTTGTGTTTCTGATTTCTCGACGAAATAACAATGCAGACGGCATTCGCCAATACGTTGGACTACGGGAAGGGCGAGAGGGAGGCCCAGTGGGCTATAGCCCAGCGGACAATCCACGGCCTGCACCCACCGGAGTCTTCCGGCCTCTTCAACGACAAGACCAACTACAGAGAGCTGTCTGAGATCGCGGAGCAGGCGAAAAGGCGCGCGGAGGTCGCAAGGTAATCGACAAATCGCAACTCAATACTGATATGTTGTGAGCTTGTTGTTGTAGGGGTTCCATGTTGAGAAACACACCTAAAAATCTATTAATACACCTTAACAGGTACCCTGAGATACTTCTTAGAAAAGACATGTTTCATTCATGGGTTATTAATGTTGTACTTGCAGATCTTTCATAAATAGTCTTAGTTTCTTTTGCACATCATAATAAACAACTAACCAACCATTATGCAGGAAAAAACACCACAATGAGTTTGTAGCATTACATGCATCTTTATTCAAGTATGAGAGCAATTTGAGCAAAATACATAAACCTTGAAAATGCTTTTCATTTACAGGCTTAGGGAGCTGCACACACTGAAGGGGCATGTGGAGTCAGTGGTGAAGCTCAAGGGGCTCGACATCGAGACAATCCAACAACACTACACAGTTTAGAGAACTTTCGGATCGACGCCGAAGACGAAAAAAAAAAAAAGTTTTGGAGAGGAAATATTGGTTTTTGATTAGTTTTTCTTTCAATGTTAGGGAGGAATTTTGTGCAGGTTCTTGAAGAAGAATAATGGAAGGAACCGAATTTTGTCGCGCAGTATCATCTGTAATCAGAGTTGGTTAGATGATATGCATCAATAATTTGTCTCTTTTTCAATCTTTTTTTGTTCTTTTGTATGTTTCCTCTCCCTTTTCAGTATCTGTTTACAAGTTGCAATGTAAAGGCTCTTTTTGGCAACTATTTTTTTGTTCATTAATGGAGTATTACAGCAGCAGATGCTTTTGCTTTTTAACAGCAACTGTCTTCATTTTCCATCTGTGATAATTTAAACCAGAGCAGAAGCTATCCTGCAGTACTACAAATGTATACAATTGGCATACATTCCTCAACATGACAATATATAGACTCTGCAGCTGTTCATAAATTTTATGTTTGGATGTCGGAGCAAGTTATTCAGTACTAAATTGTTCGATACAGAGATTCGCTTTCATCGTTGCAGCTTCAGGGTCTAAATTTTAGCTCTTTTGAAATCGTGATAATTCCGATGCTTCTCGATGGTAGTTTTCAAATAGAAAGTGAATTATCGGTACGAAAATCAATTTAGGAACTTCATGTATTAAATGTGGTTGTAGATATCTTTTTATACTCAATGCTGAAACAATTCTAAAAAGGCCTCAAATCTTTTGTACTCAAATCTTAAAAGAGTTTAGTTTGTAACTCCCAGTTTTGGTTGTTTGTAAGTGACACTGAAAGGAAGAGGCCAGGTGGTGTGTAAATCAATTGTGATCCTCATCTTTCAAACAAACCATTTCACTTTCATCCTGGGCCAAACATGAACATGATTATTAGATCTTAAACTAAATTAGAAATATGAATTAAAATTTAAGATTCAAATTTGAGTCAGAGTGTTGAATTCATATTGTGAATTTCTGCAAATTTGTTATTCCGCATAGAGATTTGAATCTAAATTCAAATTTGAAATTGGAACCATACTCTGAATCTTGGAGCATGTTTGTTGCCAAGGATAAAATCTAAATTAGATTCATATAAATTTTAAATCTCTTGTAGGAACCAGAAATAAGGCAGGTTGATCCAAAAACAACAAGAGACACTGTTTTCCAATTTTCTTTTATTCTTTTTCCTTCTTGGAATAATAATCTAAAATTTAGCATGTAGGAAGACTCAATTGAAAGGTGGATTGAATAAGTAGTAGCATCTCCCTGGAGTTTTTCTGAGTTAAGCAGCTTGACAATAAGAAAAAAAAACAACCAAATATATGCAACAGATTCAAATCAAAGCTTCCGCTTCGCAAGCTCATAAGCTCATCAAAGCTTTCCCCCATATCAAAATTCAAAACCCCAATTTTTTTTGTCTTTGCCATTCACCGACTCGAATTAGAGAATCCATTCCAAATCTATAAATATTCTTTCTGAAATCAGTTGTAATCAAGAGAACAACTCATACATTCGGAGAAAGCAATCACTAAATGTACTTTGTAGTTTGTTCCGTCACAGAAGAAACAGCAATTAACGTCGAAAAACTGTAGGAAAACGGCATAGTTTGAAGGGTGATCAATTTTCACTACTCTTCTTATCCTAAACAGGAGGATTCAGTCCATCCTTCCCTTCAGTATTTTCTCCTGCACTTCGGTCGGTGTTCTGCAATAAAGCCCCAAAAAAAAGTGGGTTACAATTACAAAGGAAAAGTGTGAGTTTAACACTATCACTACATGCTTAACATCGAGTTATTTTCGAAAGGTAAACAATCCCAAATTGTTGCTAAACGCTGGACGACCCAAAAGCATAACCAGTGGTTTTTTGTTTTTTCTAAGAACATGATATTTTTTAGAGGTATTTAATCTGTACTACAGTAGTAGTCTCAGAAATGAAGAGTAGAGAGAGCACCGACTTGGCGAAACATGATATTTCACGTACCCTATTTCAATCACCGGTTAGGCAAAACGATTTGCAAGGCTAAGTATTTATTTAGCAACAAGAAAATGCACGAGTGGTACAAATATCAAAGAACCGTCAAAGAGGTCGAATGAAGAACTTACACGAGAAGAACATAGCCTCCCCAGCCACTCAAGCAATCACGATCCACAGATGCTAACAGTGCTTGCGATATAGTCTCAAACAACTCGTCAGGTTCCTGTCACGCAGCGGAAAAAGGTCCATGTCATGCCTCATTATGAAATCAATACAAGAGAATCCTAGAACTCTCCCTCTATCAGATTGCAGTCATCAGGGAAACATAAATTCAACATTTAAAATGGAGAAAGACAAACATTAGGTGGTAAGAAGTACTATTATTCATGCGCCGGCTGCTAACTATATCCTGGCTTGCGTGTGTTAATTAAGAGCTTTGGTTTCATATTCTCTTTCTGTTATTTATGCTGCATGTATGACACTGTTTATTAATCTCAGTCCTAACACCCGCTCTGAATTTGCAACTATGCACAAACATGACTACATAAAAGAGCTTTGTACTTATGGAGGCAAAATGCAAATAGCTTCCGGCAAGACCCAAAAACTGTTCAGCATTCATAGATACGAAATGACAAAACTTCGATCCCATGAACTTAAGAGATATCACAACAAACGTAACCCAAACAATGAAATGAGTCATTGGTACAAAGGAAAAATATCTGTACGTCATATCTTTATCACTAAACCAAATTGTCTAATGACCAGAAAATATGAACGTCACCAAGAAGTAGAGCCAAAATAATCTGAGCCTGCTAAGATACTAACTATATAGGCACGTAAAACAACACAGTAACTAACCATGTTAGGCTTGTACATGGATTCGCAAGCACCATACAGGGATTCCGAGGCTGTACCAGAAACAACAAAGTCTTTGGCAAGCTCCCTGCAACAGAAAATTACCCACTTCATACTCTTCCAAATAAAGAGAGACAAATTTAAAGAATTCAGATATACCACAAGGGGGAAATATATGGCAATAAAGTAGAGAAACAACTCCTATCTAAAGTGAAGTTCCATGTTTTAGCTAGCTGGCAAGCGCCATTGGTACATGGAAGTTTACCCATAAACTAGCTGGCAAGACAACTTCCTTTTCTTTTCATCATCGGACGAACATTCATATCATTGATTGCACATTTCCCAATTAGGAGGCATGAAATTCAGAGGAACTTCCCTAGGACCGGCACTGGAATAATTAGACTGAATGCACAAGTTCGAAGGTAGAGTTTATCCATAAATTGGCCTAATAGCACCCATGGCAAGTGCTCTACTTGTCTCAGTTTTGCTTTACCCGGTATTTGAACACCTATTTTTAAGGGCTTACATCAGGTCCAAAACCAGAGGTAAAATATTTGTTGATTGTTTGAGAGCATTCCTACTTCTGAGTTTTGCTCTAGTGAACTCTGTAGTATCAAGTAAAGGACCAAATGAAGCCTTTAGTTTATATAGTGCTCTCTCTTTCAGCATCTATTATAGAGCATCTTTTACCAAATAAATGCAGGCAACCCAAAACAGCTCTATTTGAATAAATCTGTCCTTTTTTAAGTCCTAGAAGAAACAAGTAGAAATTGTACGTTAATCTGAAGAATGCCAAGGTACTAGAAAAATCTCCTTATGCAAATAGAGACAGCAAATAGCAAGCAACAAAAGAAGTGCTTTGCAGGTGCAGGTAAATTTGGTTAGATGATAAAGAAGTTTCTTGCAGGATAAGCATTGGAAATGGATAGTTACTTGGCACCGAGGCAATCCATAGTACAAATGAATGGTACATCATCATCTCCTAACCCAGCAATTACTGGTTGGCAGAAGTACGGGCCAAATCTGCAGAATTCAAAGAACCTTTCAGCCAAAGTTACTATTATAGGGAAAGGGAAAAAAGATAGAAATGGGTAGAAAACCATCTCACAAAAAACAATACAAAAAGGCAATAACTAACAGCTATTAAATGAGAAATTTCAGCCTGCTAATGGATTTAAGTTCACAAATTACAAAAAGATCTTCTGTTACATACATTTGAATCTATTAAGGCATGCGTACTTCTGTTCAAAACTAACAATTAATGTCAAGGAATGCATGCCCACTCTTATCTCTAGTTCTTTCTTTGTCTCTATCTATAATCATTCTCCTTAAACCCTTTCAGAGTACCTCCTCCTCATACATTCTGACGCCATCCAATATGTCTTCGTACTCCTACAGTTCCTCCAAATACTTTTTAGCCTGCTTCTAGAACAACTTCTCTACTCGTGAACAAAATTCCAGCATATGGTAAACAAAAAGTTACAAGCTGTTGACTATAGGCTATAGCACGAAGATAAAATTAACTTCCGGGCTTCAAAACCAGAAGCTCCTCTATAGAGCTTCTGCATCTAGATACAACACAAATTACTAGTAGATTTTCAATAAAAAAGCTCCTAGGACTTCTTCGAACAGCTCTACGTACGCAACACTTAAGAAAAAGCATTGGATGGGGACCAAACATTCCACTGATATACGCAAAGAAACCTATATCTCATCTCTCCCTGTTTTATCATCTATCCACCTCAACAATCTCATCCTACATGCTCTTTTATTGCAATGATCAAGCAGATGACCTGAAATCAAAGCCATTAACTTCTTCACAGATTTTGGAATTAAACAAAAAATAACCATTCCGATCATTCAAACAAACAAACAAGCAGGCTTGAAACTTCCATTTTCCATAAACTTTTATAACCGGAATTAAATTTAAACCTCTTCTCATATAGCAAAGCTGAGACAAGGCTAGCGAAAGTCTCCGGTTTCATGTCCCTCTCTTCTCGAAGCTGATACAGCTTATGCCGGAACACGAGCCTCTGGTACCTGAACAACACAAACCAAATAAAAATATACTAAATGATAGGTTCCACGTAAAGCTACCATTGTAAACAATTTTCATGAAAAATAATTAAAAAAACGTATTTTCAATGAAAAGAAACTATCTATTTATTGTTTCAATTTTAACTTTTCAGTTTGCATTTTTTTTTTTTTTTTGCTGGAAAAAATCGAAAATCACCCTAAAATACGGAAATTTGCTTTTAAATTAATAAGTATTTTAAGCAAAACAAAATCTTTTCGACCTGAGAGCTATTTTTGGACCTCTTTTTACACGCAACCAAACACTACCCTAAAGAACACCGATTACTATCAAATCAAACTAGATCAACAAAACGAACCCAAAAAAAAAAAATGCCACAACCCGGGCAATCCCGGATCTCTTTCTCTCCCTTACAGGGTTTGCGCGTCGGTGGCGAGGCCGGAGAGGCCGACGTAGAGCTTGTCGTGGATCTTGTACACCCTCTGGAAATCGGTTGCGATGGTCTGAAGCTGCACGCCGAGGCGGCGATCGCTGGCGATCGCGAAGCAGTTCTTCCCCACCATCGCCACGAGGGCGCTCCCGTTGTACTCGAAGATCTACAAACCATGGGAGAAAGAGACTGATTTGTGAGAGAGAGAGAGAGAGAGAGAGAGAGAGAGAGAGAGAGAGAGAGAGAGAGAGAGAGGAATTCGATTAGGGTTAGGGTTTTGGGGGAGGAGGGAGGAGGATACTCACCGACATGGGCGACTGAGATCGGAGACGAGGTTCTCGGAGTTGGGAGAGAAATGAATGAGAATCTATATAATTAGATAAGCTTGTGTCGTAAGAAAGGGCAAAAATGTATTGGGGGAGGGGTTTTGCCTAGGGCTGGCAAACGAGCGAGCCGGCTCGTGTTCGACTCGCGTTCGGCTCGATATTTGGCCTCGCCTTCGAGCTCGAGCTCAATTAATCTGCCGAGCGAGCTAAATTGTTCCGAAATTAATTTCTGCTCGAGCTTGAGTATTCTAGGCTCGTTCGAATTAGGCTCGAAAAGCTCGAAAGCTCGAATATATATATATATTCTACAATATCATTAATAGTCAACCACTTCTTGTTAGATTTTGATCGTTGGATGATGAGATGTGTAGTTAGGATGATAGTGATTCTCTAGAATTGAATGGGAGATTAGTTGAATAGTATAATCTAATGGGTGAAAATGGTCAGAGGGTTAGATCTAACGGTACAAAATTCGATAACACTAAGCATTTTGTACTATCGATAATATAGTAGCCAGACTCTCTCTCTATATATATATTCCGGCTACTATACTATCTATACTATTGATAATCTTGAGCATTTTGTGCAATCGAGTTTTCTATCGTTAGATTTACCTATATATCAACATTTGACTACCGATAGTACCAAGCATTTGGTATTCTCGAGTTTCTTCCGTTAGATCTACCCCTTTGGCCAATTTCATCTGTTAGATCACACTATTCAACTAGCCACCTACTGAACCCTAGGGGCTACTATCATCCTGACCGCCCATCCCTTCATACAAGGGCCGAAAACCTAATAGCAAGCCATTTGCACTATTAATATAATATAGTAGTTTAAATATATGTATAATATTATAATATAGTATAGCTTATACTTTATAAGTATAGATCTCTTTATACTTATAAATTTTCGATCGTTGGATGTGCGATTAGGATGATAGTGGTCCCTAGGATTGGAATAAATTCAACGATCGAAAACTGCTGAGTATAAATGGATATATACTCAAAACATTATTGCAGCCGAACTCTCTCTATATATAATTATATATAATATATACTTTAATTATATAAAATAATATATATTATGTATTTTAATTATATCTATATAGAATTTAGATTATTGTGCACACAAAATTAAATCAGTAAAATTCTACTCTAATTGCTCTCTCTCTCTCTTTCACTTGCTCATAATTATTTTTTCTAATTTTTATAATATTATAATATATTATTTTATGCATTCATTTTATATGTTGAACTATTAGATATTTTTTGTATCAAATTTGAGATAATGTTTTATAAAAATTAAATTATAGATTGCACGATGTTAAAAATTTCAAGCGGCTCGTTTAGGGCTCGAGCTCGCTCGACTCGAAGTTAGGCTCGCTCGAGCTCGGCTCGAATTAATTTCAAGCGAGCTTGAGCCTAAATTTAGGCTCGAAATTTCAAGAGCTGCTTGAGTAAGCTCGCTCGAGCTCTGCTCGTTTCCACCCCTAGTTTTGCCTCGCTTCGGTTCGGTTCGGTTCCATATTTTTAAGAAAAAAACGAACCGAACCGAAACGAACCGATCCGAGCTAGAAATAAAAGTTAAATTAAATCGAACCGAACTAATTCGATCGATTTGGTTCGCTCGTGGCCCGTTTGAGAACTTTATAAAATTTTATTTATTTATTTATTTATTTTTAACTCTGGTATTTTTATATTCTAAATACTGTATTACTTCATTTAAAAATATTATATATATATATATATATATATATATATATGGGAAAAAATGGAGCTAAAATATTATATCTAGAAATAAATCAATAATATTTACTATCAATTTTTTTTGACTATTGAATGCTTAGGCTTGAATAGAATAGTAATAATTTAAAGATAAAAAAGTTAATAATAAATATTATTCATAATTTTATATACTATAATAAGAAATAAATAATAAGAAAAACTTCAAATACTTGACCCGTGGTTTCACACTTTTTCACTTTAGTACCATATAGTTCAAAGTGTATCAAGTTAGTGTCTGTGGTTTTATTTTTATTATTTTATTATCGATTCTATTAATTTATTTTTGTTAAATCAGTGACAAAGTTAAAATTAAAAATGGCACTAAAGTGAATATTCGATAAACTTAGATGAGATATCTGAAAAAAAATTTATATAAAATTTAACGAAATATTAATGGAAAAAATGATGAAAAGATAAAAACAATACCACACGACACTAACTTGATACACTTTTAAACCACATGGTACTAAATTGAGAACGTGCGAAACCACATGGATGGTATTTGAAGTTTACCCAGGATAATATAATAGTCCAACTCTATAAATATATATTATTCGTAATTTTATATACTTTTAAAAATATAGAAGCTCAACATGTTTGTGAATTTCAGACATAAGATTGTCTCAAGATCCGTACAATACTAATAAAAGAGATTATATATTATTAATAGTGCTGCATGGATCTTGAAGCAATATAACAGTTAAAAAATCATAAGCATAAATACTCCTATGCTTTTCAGTGTTTGATTAGGGGATACGGATAGGGATAGGAATAGGCCCTTATCCCCGCTTTATACCCAAATGCTAATTTTTTATCCGAGAATAGTAGTTATCGGTTATCCCCACAAACACCTTCATTTTCTATATAAAACTACTTAATATTTTTCTTATCTTCTAACAACCCAATTTTCATTCAAACCCTATTTTTTTTATCCACATACTTGTACCTATTTTTGTAATTGCTAGTTCTTACTTATATTTGAACCAAACGATACCTTAATCGAGGGGTCTTCATACAGTTTTCCCTAAAGATTGGGGTTCATTTTTAAATTTTAACACCCCACACTAGACTTTTAAAATCATTTTACTTTAATTATTGTACTCATTTATTGCTTAGGAAAAGTTACTATGGCACAAAAATTTTATGGGCATATTCCCAAACTAATTAGTTTGGAAACTATACGGATCAGTGCCATGTGGCCGATCCGACGATCATGGATGAAAAGATGAAAAAATTATATATTTTTAGAGAGAGAGAGAAATAGTAATTGAGAATCGTGGCTGTCGGATCGGCCACGACGCTGATCCGCAAAATACCAAACTAATTAGTTTGGAGACTATGCCCATAAAATTTTTGTCGACATCTGTGTGTGTAATGCGACTTAACATATTACACATTTATTTATTTTAAGGATTAATTTCATGTCAATTGCTGCAAATATAGTGAAAGACAAATATATTTCTATAAAGTTCAAATTTTATATGTTATCTCTATAAAAGTTCTGATGTTTTCAAATATGTCCCTCTAATTTGTTACTATTAGAAAACCATTAGATAACTATTTATATTTTCAATTTTATTATCACAAATATATCCCTTCAATAACCATAATAATGTAATATAAATGAATAAAAATGTCAAAAATTAGCCAAAATTAAGTATTTAATCTATGGTTAATTAAATTTTCTAATGGATTCTAAGCAGAAACATATTTGAAAATATTAGAACTTTTGATGTTGAATTTTGTAGGAATATTTTTGTCATTTACTATATTTATAAGGACGGTATGAAATCAACCCTTTATTTAATATTTGTATCCTATTATTCATTAATTTTGTCAAATTTTTAAATTTTAATAAATTGTTAAGTTAAAAATATGAGACAAATAAAGGAGTCGTCCTGCATAGGTGGGCTTTTTTATAAAATAATCTTGTTAAATTTTGTAATTGGCAAAATGATCTGTCAAATTTTTTTTGTAAAACTAATTCTTCTTTTGCCACGTGAGTGTCACGTCTTATTTTCCTCATAAAGACTGTAAATAGGTTTTTTTTGCAAATAACCTCATAACAAAAATTTATTTTACAATTGGCCATGTGTAAAATTTATTTGCAAAAATGGCCCTACCCCCACCACGCAATCGCCACGTCAGCGCCACGCGGGCGGGACGGGGCCAAGTGTTTAAGTTGAACACGGCGAACCATTCACCGTGTTTAGACACGGTGAATGATTCACCGTGTCCAATACATATAAGACCCATAAATACCTCGGACCCCGGATTTAGCCAAAATATGGCTAAGTCCGGGGTATTTATCCTCGCCCAACCACGTCCGCGTGGCGCTGACGTGGAGCTTGCGTGGCGGGGGTAGGGCCATTTTTGCAAATAAATTTTACACATGGCCAATTGTAAAATAAATTTTTGTTAGGGGACTATTTGCAAAAAATGTCCCGGTAAATCGTTCACCATCTTTGTGTTTCTGTGGTAAAGGCGGTGAACCATTCATCGCCTTTAGTACAAAATCCCACCTATTTCTCCTTGTAAGACCTCCTTTACAACTTCACCCTTAAAATTCCGCCTTTTCTGTGCCCTGGTTCACCACCTTCTCGACCGCCTTTAGAAGGCGGTGAACCATTCACCGTCTTTACAAGAAATATATAAAGACGATGAACGATTCACTGTCTTTGTGAGGAAAACTGACGTGGCGCCCACGTGGCGAAAGGAGGATTGGTTTTACAAATAAAATTTTAACAGAGTCATTTTGTCAATTATAAATTTTTAGAGGGTCATTTTATAAAAAAGCCATGCATAGGTATGTGAGCGAAGTAAATAATCTTTTTTCTTCAAAATAAGCATTGAAGTAAAAGAATTTTGAAAGTTTTAAAGGTTTGGATCTCACATAAAACTTAAAATTTGAGGATCAAAATGAAATTACGCTTAAAGTGTAAGGACTAACACTGCAATTAACCAGAAAGAAAGTCACTTTTTTGGGAGAACCAGGTCTATAGACCGAAGCAATCTCCTCACGCCACGTGGCGACCGTAATTAATTAAACATAAATAAATGGAGGACTAACTAACACTGCAATTAATTAATCATAATCGGGGAACCATGTCTATATATATATACACCTCGCCAATCTCTTCACGCCACGTGGCGAACGCAACCAAAATTAATTTTCCCGCCATTCTCCCCACCACTTCGCGCCACCTCTCCGTTCCTCTTCTCATTACTCTCTCTCTCCCCCTCTCCCTCTCTCTCTCTCCTCACCCCTCTCTAATGGCGCCCGAAACCCTAACCGAGTACGAGCGCCGCCGCATGGAGAACATCCGCCGCAACGGCGAGGTGATGGCCTCGCTCAAGCTCCGCCGCATCGCCTCCGATCTCTCCTCCTCCTCCTCCGCTTCCTCCCAATCCATGGCGACGACGAAGAAGAGGCCCTCCCCCTCCCCCGCGCCCCAATCCCCCGTCGTCCTCCGCCGCTCCCTCCGCACCCGCGGCCTCCCCCCGAATCGATCCCCATCCCCATCCCCCTCCTCCGATCCCCCTTCTCCCCCTCCCGATCCCCCCTCCGCCGCCCCGAAGAGGATCGGCCCGTTCCCCACCGCCGATGCCCTCGTCGGGGGTTCCGGATCGGCCGATCGGGGCCTGATCGACGCGATTGTGGGAGCTTCGAGTCCGTCGGAATCGGATCATGCGAAGGGACGGGGTTCGGGGTTCGATCCGAGGCGTTCGATGGCTCTGAGGGAGGAGAAGGTGAGGAAGGTTCTCCGGGAGAGGATCCTGGCCGTGCGGTTCCTGCCTTTTGGGGATCGGACGGTGATCGCCGCGGGGAACAAGCTGGGGCATCTAGGGTTTTGGGATGTGGATTATAGTGGAGGGGATGGGGATGGGGATGGAGATGGGGTGTATGTGTATTTTCCTCACAGAGCTCCAATTTCAGGGATTTCGGTCCATCCGGATTCACCGACAAAGGTAACATCTTCTTTCACAGCTTTACTTTTAAATTAAAAGCGCGCAAAACCTCAGAGCTAATTCTTTCTCAATAGTTAGTCTAAATGTTCGATCCGCTTCAAACATTATTGTAGGCCATAGTTGTGTAAAAAATTGTTGAGCTATTATGCCTTCGACTTGTTCCGGTACACGAAGATGCTTTGTATCAGACATGCAACAGGTTGAACTATTGAGTAAAATTGTGATGGAGAATGGTTTAGAATTGTTGGTAGCTGAAGAATTTTGGTGCAAAATGTAGTAGTGGTTGAATAACTGAACGAGTGTTGAGTTTCAGAGTCATCTGTAATTTGCTGCACCACACATTAACCTGGTTAATTGATTTCTGAAACTGAAAATTTTGGAAGAAACAAATGTTTATTCCGAACATGTTCTCGATTGCCCCTTACAGGAATGTTACAAATGCTTGTTCGGTATATATTTATGTTACTAAGATTAAGTTTAATTTGCTAGAATATGTCACAGATTGATCCGTAACTCTGTAATGCTTGATGATAATGTGGTTTTGTTTTTGTTGGGGACTCTTTCATGCCTCTTATATGGCCATTCATCCGATATGCTTGGTTCTGTCTTATGTAGATTTTCACTAGTTGCTACGATGGGTTTATATGCTTAATGGATGCCGATTCAGAGACCTTCAACATGATATATTCCTGCGGTTATTCGATCTATTCTGTATGCCAAGCACCTCATGATAATACCTCCTTATATTTTGGAGAGGGAGGCGAGCTCAAACTTTTCGATTTGAGGGTGGGTAAAGTCTCTGGTTCCTGGGGCTTGCATGAACAGAGGATAAATACAATAGATTTTCATCCAGAAAATGTTAAAATGTTTGCTACAAGTTCGACGGATGGGACGGCTTGCATATGGGACTTGAGAAGATCAAAAGAGAATAAGCTGGAATGCTTGAAGACTGTTCAGCATAACAGAGCAGTTCATTCTGCACATTTTTCACCCAGCGGAAGCTGTCTTGCTACAACGAGGTATGCGATCTCCCGCATCTGCTAGATATGTAAAAGCGAAATTAACTCTGTTTAGTCCATTGTAGAATGTGCTGATGTATGACTTGAATTCTTATGCCCTTGTAGTCAAGAAAACACTTATTGATGTGATGGTCTCATCATAAGTCACTCAACATACTTAAAAAGTCATTCATATGTGATCGTTGGTTTAGTGGATATATTCTGCTTATTAACCTTCTTGTTTCTTCACTACAAAATTGAAAGTAGAAGTTAACTTTCGTTAGGGCAAGGAAGCAGTTGAGAGCTCTAAGCTGAAGCACAATATTTTATGGCATTTGTGTTAGAAAAACAAAAGAAAATTACTTTCACAAGGAGTTTGCATATCATGTTCAATTCATTTTACTTTTTTCTTTATTCTGTTTTGAGCTTTGATGCAGTAGAGATGATAAAGTAGGGATCATCAGTGGAGCCAACTTTGAGGATCTGTTTATGAAAAAACACAATAATCAGACTGGAAGATGGCTATCTACATTCAGGTAAGCCTTTGTAAATCCTTTCTTTATCTAATGAGTTGGAAAGGCCTTCAACCCAACCTTCAACCAATTCCACAGCATTTATAATGATCTTTTCTGACGGTATGTCGATTCGAAAGTTCTATCGTCGAAAACAACTCATAAGTACGGAAATCTTTGTACTCACAAAAAAATATAGTAGCATTACTCCCCCTCTCTCTCTCTCTCTCTCTCTATATATATATAGATATATATATATATATATATAGAGTTGAGCTAGAATGCTATTGATAGCAAACCGGCACTTTTGCCACCCATTTGTTTTCGATGATGGAGCCTCCAAATCGACGATCGGCACCGTTGAACATGATTTATACCACTTGAAGTATTTAGGAATTAAATTTCAAATCTTTTCGATATCATTTGCATAATGATCAAAGGGTTTCAAAATTAGTAATTTTAATGATCGATATGAGGTGTTTTCTCGTTTAACGGCCTAAAGATATTCAAATCAATTGAATTTTTATTAGAAAATTCTTTAAACTATTTAAAACAAGATCTATACTCTTGATCTTGATTACAAGACTCCTATCATTATTTTTTTAAGAATATTCATTTTCAGCCGTTTATTTTTGTGTCCAGTCGATGGATAAGAGAATAATATCGAAAATGTATGAAATTTGATTTCTAAATACTTCAAATGGTATAGATCATACTCAACGGTACCGATCATCAATTTGGAGGCTCCATCATCGAAAACAAATGGGTGGTAAAAGTGCCGGTTTGCTATCGATAGCATTCTAGCTCAACTATATATATATATATATATATATATTCACTTGAAGCAGCCTCCAAACCCAGCATTGACACACCTCTATATATTATTATTTACATTCCCGCCTTCAACAAATGCGAAAAACGATCAACTGATCTCAATTTGCAGAGCAATCTGGGGCTGGGACGATTCCTACCTGTATCTGGGCAACATGAGGAGGGCCGTCGACGTAATCTCCGTGGCCGACAGAACCACGACCACTTTAGAGAGCGAGCACATGACGTCGATCCCGTGCCGGTTCGCCGTGCACCCGTACAACGTGGGATCTCTTGCTTGTGCCGCCACCGGTGGTAAGGTGTTCCTCTGGACAAAATCCTGAGGATTTTAAAAGTTTTGCACTATCCAAATTGATGTATTAGTTTGCCTCGTGTAAACCTTTTGCGGTGTATTCTGTGGGTCTGTGCTGCTGCATAAAAGGCTTGCTGCAGTTTTTGGAGAGCTTGTTGAAAACTTGATAATATTTTACGCTTGCATCTTAATTTTCGATTCTCCAACATCTGCTTGGATATGCAATCGTTCTATTATGCTCTACGTTTAGTGGAATTTGCCTACAGGTTCATCTGAAAATAGGGAAAAAAAAATCATGGTTCTAAAGTTTTGTTGTTTGGAAATTGGAATGGCCTCTGCATCGAACAGTTCTTTTTTTTGGGGGTGTATCATCTTCTTTCCCAAAATATTACATAATTTTCCTCATTTTTATGTCCCCAAATCGGGCGTTAACTGTAGTTAAAAACTGAAATTGTCCCCTAATCGGGCGTTAACCGTAGTTAAAAACTAAAATTAATTAGAAATGTAGAAGAGATCTCAAAATTGCACTCAGCCTAAGAGCCCCTTCCTTCGGTTTTGAGCGTCATTTCCTGACAGGCGTGATCTAATGAACATAGATCCAATTTTTCCATTTTTTTTTATTCTTTAAGCTAGCGTTTGGTTCGGGGTTAAGAAAAAACTATTTATTTCAAAAATAGTGTTAAGTTCAGGGTTAAGATGGGGTTAGAGTATTTTTGTGTTTAGTTAGAGTTGAAGTTAGTCCAGAATAGTAAAAAATAATATTTGGTTGGATTAGCTGGGATAAGAATGATAGTGGATTATTATGAATAGAAAATAGTGTTTGGTTGAAATTTGGTAGGGTTAGATAGAGTTAGCTAAGTCGGGATAACCCATTTGAGATGGGATTAGTTAACCCTACCTATTTTTTAGAATATTTGGAGATAAAATTAGGGTTAAGAAATTATTCCGCCCCTTAAACCCCAACCAAACAAGGGCTAAGTTTTTTCTTTTTTCCATTTCTGGTGGTATAAAAATGCCGCTGTGCGGGATTTCCTATCCGTCTCTCCTGAAAAAAGAATTATCTCCAGAGAAAATTTTAAGTTCAATATATATTTTTTTTTTCTCTCCACTCGGGCTAATCCGCCTACTCAGCTTCTTGTATTTATATTTAAAGCAAGTTGTGTATCTACTCCAATGATTCTATTGTTCCGGACCATTATTAATGAGGATCCCGGTTAGATATGCACTTCTTGGAGAATGAAAAAAGAAACTGATCTTACGCAAAACAGAGTCCCAGGGTAACATACAAAGATAGCTTCGCAACATGATATGGCAACTCTTATCATTTGTGTGATGTCCACAATTCGAAGCCCAAACGGAGTCCTAGGGATCTTCCGCAACACGGTTAAACGAAAGATATAGCAGAATTTGCAAGCTATTTCAGCTGCCAGATACAGAAAAAGCACTTTCAACGCTGCTTTGCCGTTAAGGCTTCGTTTGGGATTACAGGAAGATTGTATTACGTGCGGTAAAAAAATACGTTGAAAAAATATCCTATTTATTTCCGTACGTAATATTTGCGTTCCGCATATCAAGATGAGTCGGTTACGATATATTTTCTGTGTTCCCACCGGAGAACGCAGAAGCATATCCCTATATGCTTTTTTCATAACTCTATTTTATCTAATAACGTTACATAGGCCTCAATGCCAAACTAAGGCTAAAAAAAACAAAAGAAAAAAGACTACGCACATGAACATAGCCTACCATCTCCCTCTCGAAATAGGTTTTTCCAAAGGAACATCCATTGCCATTTTACTTCATAACAACCTTAGATCTATTTACACATATACCCCAGGGAAGTTATCCAAGACTCCGAGTATGAAATTGCTCCCGCAAGAGCAAACATGTTAACGTTTAGATCTTACGAGGGACAATAAACATGGCTCCAAAGCTACCCCGATAGACCGAACCCTTTCCGCCTTAGACGAAAAGACGAACAAAAGAAGAGGGCAAACCAGAATGTAGAGCTTAAAGCCATACTCTCTCTCTTTAAGTACACATAACTAAGCAAGTTAGAAAATGCGAGACACAGAATAAGATAGTGCCTCACGCCCTCACCCTATTTAACGAGGGTTAGGATTATATGCTAATGGCGTTCAGATTGGGTGATAGCCCTAATAGTTGGGTAAGGGTTTAAAAAGGGATCATGGGAAAGATCCCATTTGGTCTAAATAGGGTTGGCATACTATACAGCCAGAATTTTTGTTTGTTCAGACCATCTATTAGTATATCTACAGGACCTGCTTTAAGTATGGAAAATTATATACAACAGAGTGCTTCGGAAAGAGATTTAGGGTTAAGGTAGGTACCCTTGTTGCTTCAGATACCATAAGGCCCCTTCTGCGGCATGCTCTTGTGCGGCTTTCTTTTGCGCCTTTGGGTCGCTGAAGCACTCCAATAATGTTGCAGTAGCTCCTTCGACTCGAACAGTAACCTTGTATGTGAACCTGCATATGTATTGGACATGTTACATGATGAGCATACGATACATCAAATGTACAAATGACAAAAGTATGGCAGTTAATAAATAGATGTAGAAATCCTAAATCAAGCAAAATATAACATAGGATACATTTGACATTGGAAAGCACAACTGCCTTGTTCCCCTTGGAGCTTTAAGTTTTTATGGGCATATACAATTTTTAGCAGAGAAGATATCTTTATTTCCTTTTTTTTTCGTTTGGTAATGACTCGATAACAAAGAAGACTTAATCAAATTTAACAGGGGAATTATTTGCTATCTAATAGAAGAAACCCAATCGCAAATATTTTGTTCAGCAGCAAGTCTTAAACTTTGGATTTCTATCGGCAAGTTAGACTGTTAAATAACAACAGCAGCTTATCCAAGCTTCACCATCAGACCTTACTTTTTCTGATTGGACACATGTACTTCACTAACTATAACAAATACACGACCACGAAATAGGGTCAGGATAATGAATATTACTCTCTTAAGTGGCTAGGCCCTTCATCTTTGCAACACTCAAATAAAGGAGGGTCCCAATAGTTGGCGGTGCAGATCTCAAGAAGGCGTGATTTTGCAGGTTTCCGATCCAGATCACCTACACAGCGAAGGAAACATTATTAACTATACTGTCAAGAATTGCTATATCCTTGCAAGATCATCAACTTACATATGTTATATATGACTCGGCAAAATCTAAATTTTCATATTTAGGCCTTACAAGTGTAGTTTATTGAAAATATTCCCTTTTGTTATGTTAGGGAGCTTGCTTTTTTTTCTTTTTCCTTTTTACTAAATTTTGGTTGGAGAGGTGAATGGGCAGTGGACTTCTGTAAGAAGGAATCTAAGTCGACAGTAAATAAGTACTCGAAGGGGAAATTCATATATTGCTCTCTTTTTTTAAATCGGTTTCCAGTGAATAAATAAACCTGACGTAGTGAGAGTTTCCATGTCAGAATTCTGCCATGGATTGCTCTTCTCGGCCAATCCACTGGACACCCCATAATGCTGTATAACAGGCTCATGCTTGCATTTGGTACCATTGTAGTTCTCGTTCACGCCAGCCATACAATCTCCCACCGTGCCGGAAGAAATGAATGATTTATAGCCGAAAGAAGTACCAGCTGATTTTGCATCCTGGAGAGACAAGCTACTCTCTTCTGGTTCATGGGTCGATAGCTTCTCCAATTTAATACAGATATCATTCTCTACTAGAATGGGGCCTTCATCAAAGCCTATTAGCTTTGCTTCATTTTTCCTAGTAGTACGTAGAATCTCCTCCAGTGACTTTCTTTTAGGCTTGTAACCATGAGCCTGCATATGCGCAATAAAAGATTCATAAGGAATAGCAAAAGTAGTGTATTCAAAAAGAAAATTGAATCAGCTTAATCTGCTGGTAATTGTTTATTCCAGTTTGTCAAAAGAAAAGGAAGAGCATCCACTTTCATCTTTTGTTTTACGAACTAACCCATTTCATACAGAATGCAGATTACTGTAAACCAATGGTCTTACACAAGTAGATCTATGTACTGTTGTATTTTGGCTACATTTATGTGCCAAGTATCAATGTAGGACATTTCTTCACAATAACCTTAAAAAAAAATTATATTTAGTCAAATGACCCTAACAAAAAATTTTCTAGCAAACTAACCCTATTTTGTCCAACTTAACACAATGATGGAGAAAGAAGTGAAAGATGATAAATTATTCACCGTGTTCATTGAAAGTGGCGAACCATTCACCACCTTTAGAAAACGGTGAATCATTTACCATATGTCGGTTTTCTGGTTGTTACAGTTGTTTGTAGGTTTTTTGTGTGGGTTGCTAGGAATTTTTATGGGGTTGTTAGGACTGCATGCGAGCTACTATGGGGTTGTTAGGATTGTAAGTGAGCTGTTGGGATTTTGTAGAATTGTTAGGAATGCATGTTGAAAATACTTAACTAAGAAAGAAACGAAGAATCATTCACTATTTCCTTTTTAAAGGGAAAGGCGATAAACGATTCACCGTCTTTTTAACTTTTATTAAAGACTGAGCGATTCACCGTCTTCCAATTATTGCTCCACCCTAGTGCTGAGTTGGACAAAATAGGGTTAATTGGTCAAATAAATTTTGACAAAGTTATTTGGTCAAATATAATTTTTAAGGTTGTCTAAAATAAAGTCCATCAATGTATGTACATAAAATATATTTGTTTCTAAATGCAACTGAAATGCATAGCACAATGTGGATTTGCTAGACATGAATTCTTCCAAATCAAATGATTCTTTTTTAGAATTTAAGAAATATGTGCACAATAGTGGTCAAAGATGACCAAGTGAAAAACTATTTAACCAATAAGTAGATGAAGCATACAATAATTACACCCAGCCAACTTGAAAGAGTGTTAGTAATGCTGTAACCGTATTTCGCTAAAAAAATCAAATCAATACTTTCATAACAGAAAGACTACACTGGCCTTACCTTCAATTTAGAAAGTGCTTCTTGTGCAGCCATTTTCCTAGCAGCTTTCGAGTTTTTGTTAGTTGCCGTGCAAGTAAAAGTGTGATCTTTTAAACCAACTTCTACCTTGACAAAGTAAAGCCCCTTCTCTTTTACTGGATCAGGAAGGCCCAGTGGTAACCTAGAACTCTCACAAAACTCTCGCAATTCTCTAACAGCATGAAGCTGCAAGCTAGTGAAGTTCAATACTGGTCCCAAAAGCATAAGCATTAACTTCCAAACTTGATATAAATCGAATCCAGTGTCCAGAAGTACAGCACCAACACAAGATTCCACAATGTCCCCAAGTACCTGTGTGTGTAATACAATTCAAAAGACTTTGAAGGCAACAAACTAGAAACAACAAAATAGGGAAGCGAATAATTGATAGCATGCAATCATTCAAGAAAATTGTTATAAAATACAGATTGCAAACTTTAGAAGTCATCTGAGTCCATAGTTCACTAGTAAATATCACAAACTCAACATGCTTAGAGCTTAAAATAGAAGCAATACAAAAAATTCAATTCCACTATTAATGCACATTTTGCTGTCATGAAAGTTGAAAGAAATGTCTAACTTCTCTAAGCAAATTGATCAATTATAGCAAATAGTTACTTACAATGTTTTAGGAAGTGGTATGTGGTATGTGGGTGGTCCACATACTGCATACTGCGGGTGCACAGACTGGTGCATATGAAATTTAGGTACTATAAATATTAAGAAGGGTAAATTGCACGTTTGGTCCTCAAAATATGAGGCACATGACACTTTAGTCCTCAAACTTTAAGTTGTAATTTATGGCTCGTACTTCCAAAATTATTGCAATCAAGTCCCACAATCTATCCTACAATACCTTCCTTGTAGCGAGTATAGATTGCTTGGGATCATTCCTCAAGCCTATTAAGCACATTCTATGTGTTCATAGCAAAATAACCCCGGTCACAAGCTCAGTCTTACTCGGCAAGTTCCTACTGACACATAATTACTGCCCAAAGAATATCTAATTGAAGTCACTAGTTTCATTAGAAATAGCTATCTTAGATTAAAAACTATAACCATGGATTTACTTGCTGTGGCAAGGTATGACAATCTTAGCCAGTGAATTCTCATCAGAGAATTAGAAATGCTGCTGGTTATAAAATTAATACAAAAGATTGTCAAGTCAACAAAGTGAGGAAAAGATTTTTGACATGAATATTCATGAAAAAGAAAGGTACTTTCCACATAACAGACACTGGTTAGAATCATCCAGTTTCTCAATGAACTAACGCACCTACCAATAAATGCAGCATAGGTCTACAGAGTTTACATAGTACATACCTTTGGACATGCAGGTTCTTCCAGCATCTCCTTTTCTGGCTCAGATAGCTGGACATATTTCTCAAACTGGTTTACTGCCTCAGTAAGACTGTTAGAATCCTTTACAAGAAACTTGTGCAGCGAATTCCAGACTGCTATATGTGCCAAGGAATAATTGTTTACAGATATTGACCTTAAATCCGTTATTTGACCAGGCTTTAAATCTGGATAAGCTGAGTAGAGGTATGATGTAATCAAGTATTCCAAGACTGCATCACCAAGAAACTCCAGCTTCTGTTCAAAAGGCAAGTAGCAGTACAAGCTGTATCAGTTCAAATTATTTTGCCATTTGCCAACTTTTGAGGAAAACAGAGAAATGATTTGACTTACTCTCGACATTTTTCTGCAATACTAACCTGGTAGCATCCTCCAGGATGATTACTATAGGAAGCGTGAACAAGTGCTTGCAGAATAAGTCCTTTGTACTTAAATGTATAGCCTATCAATTCCTCAAGCTTAGCAACAGTAATAACATCACAGAGTGACAAGTTGTTGTTGCTTGATTCGTATACTCTATAAACATCTGGAAGATCAAAATGAACAGGTATACCGAGCCACCGAAGGAAAGCAAATGCAGCTTTAAACCCACTCTCGACAAGAAATGCTCCAACAAGAGCTTCCACAACGTCTGCAATGGTTTTCCTGTGTAGCCAATTATGGGATTTGGTGCATCTCACATTACCAGATTCTGGTCTATCTGACCCAGAATCAGTTCCCATTTGATGTATGCTTGATTCTGTATCCGCATTACAAACAACATTACAAGGACGGCCTAATGCAAAGAAGTGGGTAGGGTCAAATGGCTGATCACGTATGTACACCTGTAAATTGAAGAGAGAGAAGTACTTCAGATAGATATAGCACTTTGATCTATCTCTTGATGTATTACAGAACATTGACATGGGAAATTTTTTAAAAGATAGCTTCTTTGATTCAACATGCTAGAATACACTTACAAGCAGGAAGACAACATTCTCAAAGAGCAATATGCATTTCTGAAATGACACTTCCAAAAGCAGAAAGCTGGCCAAAATGGTCAAGCCAAAAAGGTCAGGCCAGTGGAAATTAAGTTTAAAACGTGACTGCCCCAACCCACATACAACAGTTTAGGATAAACCAGAAATGCATCAAAGACGATGCTTAATTAGTCAAAGGCAATATTTTGATAAAAGAAAAAATGGAGATCCTCATAACAGGTGAAAAACCTCGCTGCTCATCCAATTTGCCACACAGCACAAAAACAAACAAAATTTTGCTATATTATAGTTTGCCATCATACTTTCTATAATCATTGTCAATTTGACATTCTGATATTTGATTTGCCTGTGGGAACTCCCAAAAGAGAAATTGTACAATATTTAGCAGCACAAGTAAAATTGAAACCACTGACAACTATCTGAAAGTCATCGAAGAAATTTACCTCACGAGGTATAGTGACTAGAGATAGTCTCATAGTCCACAAAATAAAAAAAAAGGAAAAATACAATCATAAACACGGAGAAGATAATCATCTGAAGTAACGTACCTGCAATTTTTTTTTAATTGCTAGTTCGCAGAGATTTGAATTATTTACGATGGCAGAACGCATCCTGGTCAATTGACCCTCGTCTAGTCCTTGATATGAAACAAAACAATGACGGCCAACTGCATACTTCAAGAAAGCATCACCAAGCACTTCAAACCTTTCCAGAGAAAGCCTTTCCAAACATTTCTCTGTCGTGAGTGCTTCTAGAATCTGAAATGTATTTTTCTTGGTTAAAGAATGAGGATTGAAGAGTGTAAACAACTACACGTCTGTGACAACAACTGATCCTTCTGTATGAACTTATGATGCTTATATCGAAACTAATGACTTACACAATCAGCCGTAATTTCAGAAGCTTCTGGGAATGAGGATGCCAAGACTTCCTTCAACTCGATAGCTACAAGTAAATTCTCCAGCCGATGCATCAAAGAGGGCAACAGAGAAAGAGAACTGCCAATATCTTTTGAAAAACCAACTATTTTCAAGCAACACAATTCTGGGGGTAGCTCCACAAAGTGCTCCAACAACTCGTGCAACTCTGATTTTCCAGGCATACAGTTAACATAACAATTAAGATAATAATAAATATTATAAGAAGTAAAATTTCAACCAAAAACAAAGTATACATCTGACATAGGTACAACTGAATCCCAGATGCAACTTAGGTTAATCTTCCAGTTTTCAATTACAATATATCAATTACACCATTGCAAAATTCATCATTCATATGATAAGCAAACTTCAATGTTACTACTTTTTTCATTGCTAGCGTATCAAATCAGGAACTGTCACATCTGCGCATCTCTTTATGATTTACGTGTTGTGATTGTAAAAGTAAATTGAAGTAATCCAAAGATAAGTTTTAAGATAGTGAATAAACAGTAACAAGTTGTATGACATTTTTCAGGGGGGGAAACAAAAAACTAAAACAAAACAAAACAAAAAACTGCATTAGTAAAATAGCAGGGAAGATCACCTGTATTCCCTTGTAAACGGTTATGGAGCAAATTATGTAAATTAAATAGCGGCTTGGCCTTTAGAAGAGGTTGCTCTGGATGGGATAACTGAATATTAAACCTGATTTTAAGAGTGCCAATTTGTAAAATATTAAGCCACTATAAACCAAGTTACAAAAACAAAGTAGCAATTCATTCTTATGGTCAAGAATCAAATAAACAACCCAAATATATAAGTGAAAATTCCCTCAAAATTACAAAGACAATTCATAGGCCAAGAAACGTTCAAGTAGGGGCAGCACAACAGTTTTTTGAAACTAGCAGTCAATCAAAATACTTAGTTCATCAAAGTTATCCCCGCTCTGTTTAAATGTCCAAAAGTCGGTACAAGGACAAGTAGGACTTCGTACACTTGATGGTCAATTTGGACTAAATCATTTGGTGAAGTCAAGAAAAAGAGTAGCTTAGAAATTAAACATACAAATTTGTGCTCGTAAAAAAAAATGAATGTCTGTTATACAATGTATCATCATGTAAGTCCTATTATCTATTTTGGAAGTTGCCTTCTGAATCTCTTCATTTTATTCCTCTGATCTTTCATTTCCATACAGAGATCATTTTATGATTACTAATCAATTCTATTAGTTGATGTCTCAAGGGAAATCAAAGACAATAACACAACACACTAGAGTAGTGGAGTCACTTCTCCACTTCTCCATTTTAAGTGTCACTATTTCTGCACATGATGTAGCCATCAACTTCCCTTCTTGTTGAGTTATAGAAACAAGATGATAGAAGCATTCTGTAGATATTCTTATCTGGGAAGAAATTTATGCTACACATAAACTGCACGGACCAAATATTTGTATCTAAAAAGTAGATTATGACAAATGCATAGATAAAGTAGATCTACAACATTTACCTGTCCTGGTAGTGTTGTGCATAGCTCACACTCTTATACTGGCTGTTGGCATTTGTTCCAAGTATAACATCATCAATCAAGAAAAAAAGTTTGTTGTGTGGAGTGAAAACTAAGCTGTTAAGGACTTTGTGTTTACTGACTGTTCCATTAAGAAGTTTTAAAGAATCACTTATCGGATAAGGATCTTTCCAATCTAAATCTGTAATACGTCCAAAAACAGGTGATGATAAACAGCGTCTTATAGTTTCCCAATCAACAATCATCTTGTCCCCACAATTTTGCTGCTTGACTGGAAGTAATAAATAGAAAGTTGAGAAACAATGTTCAGATGCATGGCATTTGCCCAAGGAAACATGATCACAATAAAACTCTGCTCTGTCAAGGATAATCTTCAGGCACATTTCTTGAAAATATTGCCCAAGCACAATCTGTACACAGTTAGAAAATAATGTTAGACTAGAAGATAAGTATCATAAATGAACTATCCCATATGCATATAAAATATAAAATATAAAATATAGTAAAAGGATTTTTTTTTTAACCTCTTCTTTGCAAAATGTTAACATGCCCTTTCGTTCAATTCCTGCTTCCACGATTCTACCATGAGCAAGATGTAAATCAACTTCCAACTTTTCGGCCTCTTTAGGAAGAGGAGACATGACAAAGAGACCAAACATCCGATATTGTCTATCCTCTGGTATTGGTACAAGTCGAATATAGTAGAAAAACATATTTATCTGACTATCAAAATTGGACCATGATGCTTTGAGAACAGAAGGAACTAACATCTCGTAAAGTTCTCTTAGATTTTCATCTGAAGCATAAAAACAATGAATTGATTATTTGTAGCCTGACAAATAATTCAACACAAAAGTTTGAATAGCTTAAGTCCACATATAAGCCAACCTTCATTGCTGTTGCATCCAGAATGATGTGCAGTTGATCCATTCTTTTTCCCGGAACTTAGACCAGGCAAAAGATAATCAGTTAAAGCACCCTTTTCATGAAGTTCCTTACATGCTTTTAGACACGCATTTCTCTTAGCCTCATCTTTTGATGCACATGGTAGACTCTCAACTTGACGAAATGGAGCATTTGGTGGAAGAATCATTCTGCAAATGATGCCATTACTGTCATCTATGAAAAAAAACTTTGGGGAAGGTTCGAAATATCTGCAAAGAAACATGATATTATCAGTCATATTCGGAAGTTTAAAAATGAATAATTTTTCAGAGAGCAAATCAAAATGTAAGAATGGCAGTCATTACTTACATATCTCGAGGAAGTTTGCTGCAGTAATAATGGAGAAGTGACACACTGCAGCCAGTGCTAATGGAAGCACCCGTACTAGTTACCTTGTAAATAATCTCCTCCAAATTATTGAATGTGTCATCTGATGACCGATCAAGTACCTCCTTACTCATGATAGTTTCGCCAATTATAAAATCATCAAGTAATTTCTCGTCTTGCTGATTCCCCCTGTGAGATTGAGATAACAAACAAAGAACGTAAAGATACTAATAAAGAATAAACACAGAATGCTTAAGCATGCAGATGGCATTCACAAAAGAAAACACCTCTCCACTAGAAATATGTATTTAGATTTCATCATTCGAGCACGGCCTCGAGACTGTATAAAGCTAGCAACAGTTTGTGGAAGATCAAACCGCACAACAAGGCAACAGGTTTGAATATCAAGCCCTTCTTCAGCTACATTAGTAGCAACCAGCAGATTAACCTGCAAATTCAACAAAATTCAAACCATCAATCAAATTATAATTAGAAATAAATCTCCAGCATTTACACACAAACTAAAGTTCCAGCCATAAAGCCCAAGCATTTGAATTCAAACTGCTTGCCTCTAACCGAAACTCACATGTGCACGCACATGCACACACATTTTAACTTGATGATCGAATACTCTCCAGGATTTGAATTCAAGCTGCTTGCTTCCAACCGAAACTTCTATACAAACACGCATATACACACACGACACATCATAACTCTATGGTTGAAAGCCTACTCACACACAAACTAGAAGTTCAGCTATAAAGCTCAAAGATTTGAATTCAAACTGCTTGCTTCTATTCTAAACACACAGATGCGCGCACTCGCACACACACACACACACACACACACACACATACATACACATTTATGAAACGGGAAAAAAAAATACTCAAAGTAGTATAGAAGGTTTGCTCACTCAATAATATTTAAGGATATTGCCTAGTCACACCTCTCCAAAACAAATAAGTATAGAAGGTTTGCTCACTCAAATATTTGAATAAAGAGAATGCCTAGTCATACCTCTCCAGAACAAAATTTTTCAACAACGGCATTCATCTTTTTTCGCGACATATTCTTCAATCCAGAGTGATATCCCACAAGAAATTCACATTTCCAAAAACTGAGAGACTTCATATTTCCAAGTATGTATGCTAACGTTCTTGCAATGATCGTTCTTTTCACGAATATAATACATTTCATGCCTTCTTGTAGTCTGTCAAGAAAATAAAGCCATAGCATTCATTGATGGTGAAGGTAACAATTGAAGCTTGACTTTCAGATTAAGTTGTTGCCAACTGAGTAATGTGCAAGGCATCGGCACTGTATCATACTGTGAGATCCTATCTAACATCTTTGCAGATAAACAGCTCCCATTTGGATTTAGTTAGGTGAGTACAAAGTAAGGTAAACAGCTTCTGTTTGGATTTAGTTAGGTGAGTGCAAAGTAAGATAAACAGCTTCCATTTGGATTTAGTTAGGTGAGTACAAAGTTGTTAACATCATAACTGTTGCTGAACCATTATTAAGCAGAAATTTCGTGGGTCTGAATGTCCGGTAAAGAAAAGCATGCATATACAAGCACATGGACGAGCGTGTAAATGTGCCTAGAAAGATGAGTATATAAGGTATGATTATCGCAGTAGTGAAATAGATGAAAGAAAACAGCATACTTTAAAATATAGCCTAATTAAATTACTACACCGATCAATATTTTATTTCAAGAACATGTCACTAACATGAAGTCCCCATAAGTTCTCTTCTTGGCACATGCCATGAATCTCGATTGCCCATGATACAGCATAAGAGGATTCATGTACAAAAACTAAAGAAAAAATTGTAGTCAAATATCAAGAACAGCATGGAATACAGAGCAGGAGACATCAATATAGTGTGCAAGGATACTATGAAAAATAACATATAATTTTAAAAGATAATCTAAAAAAATGAGAGCAGCATGCGAACAAACCTGTATCTCGTGAGAACCTCAATAAGAACTGACAATTTCTTTGAGAAGAAAGGCTCTTCCACAGTCTCTAGAGTACTGAAATCAGCAGTAGTTTCATCTACAATACCAGTAAATCCAAACAATTCAGTTCATACTCAAGTGTATTGCCCTCCTATCTCTAAATTCTCTTTACAAAGAGGTGCCCAAGTTAGCAACACAAATCTAACTGTAAATATCCTTCGTAAGACAGTAAAAGGGAGTCTTTGCAACAGATTGAAAGTTCAAGTGCTTGTTCTTGACTTAACGTGGCTATCTGCAAATGGGGCAAAGTGTAGGTAGGATTTGGTCTGTTGTGCCCAAAAGAAAAAAATAAAATCATTCTAAAACACGGTAACCAAGTTGCTAAGAGTCTAAAATTCCTAAACTCAACATTCTTTATTAGCCCACAGATATTTCCATGCAGAAAAGAGGGTCGAAGATGAGAAGGAAGGTGTGAGGTAAGAAGAGATAAGAGGGAGGAAAGTGCAGAATAGAGAGAAAGCTTTTCAATTGGATTGCTCTAGTACTGATGTGTTAGATCTGACTCGAAATTCAGTTTTGGCTCAAGTTCGGGCTTTCGACTCGCCGACAGTTTCGCGGTGCGACCAATTTGGAAAAAAAAATTATGAAAGAAAAATGAATGTCAGTGGTGGGTAGCGGAGGGCTCGGGCCGTCAACGGATCGGATCCGAAACCCGTTATGTTTTTCTTTTCGTTTTTGCCCTAGAGGCGAGAGATCGTGGTCGGTTGAAATCTGAAGAACCTTGCATTCCCTTTTTCGTTTCATAATGAAGTTCTCTCCTCCCTCGCCCGTGGTTTTTCCCTGCAAAGGGTTTTCCACGTAAATTTGTGTGTTCTCTTTTGTTTTCTGCTTGTGGTTTGATTGTGGTTTGATTGCTTCGTTGTTCGCCATTTATTTTTCCGTTTGTGCGTTTGTCGTAACATGATGGGTACAGGGTAGTTAAGCATCATTCTAGTAAGCAGCATCATTCCAATCTTTCTTAAATGAAATTTATAAAATGACAAAATATCACTTAGTTTCTGAATTGCTTGGAAATGCAAAAATCCTTAACTTGAATAAGAAAGAGAACTAAACAGAAAACACAGAAACAATATGACTTTCCTTAAATATACCCAACCATACCATTGAAATTACAGCCCAGAATTGAGATTGCCTCCTTCAAGTACTGATCTGTAAGGCACTTGTTACTGTAATTGGCCTCTGTCTCCAATTCACTCAGGTCAGCACCATCAGAAGCTAAGAGCACTCGTGCAGCCTTTTAACACAAATAAAATAAGGAAAAAAAAGAAAGTTATAATTTTTATGCTCGTCGAAAAAATAAAAGTTATCCAAGTTACAGCAATCTACATAACATCTATTGTTAAATCTGAACAGATAATTTATACTCACATGTTGATCATCTTATACAGGGCAACAAAGAAATAAACCAGATAGACAATGCAAATAGAGTATATAATACACTGTCCGGCTGACATATGTGTACAGGAATGAAAATGTACTAAGAGAATTCTCTCAAGTATGATAGTAAGAAACACAAAAAAAGGGCATTATAGCCATAAATCAGATCTAACATGCAAAAGATTGCAATTCATAGCCTATCCTCAATTGCCATGATATTGGAATAAGGCTTCTAGGTGGATTATGCAACCCAGCTTCAAGGCCTATCTAACTTGCCATGCTTTCTATCAGGGATTGCAGTGCCATTGGCACAGCCCCGTGCCCCTTGCCGGCGACACATAGCGTCCCCCCCCCCCCACCAAAAAAAAAATACTAGAGGCATGCTATTGACATATTGCATATTGGCACACTTCGGGTTGCACTTTTTTATTAATTTTTAAGAAAAATTTAGTTTTTTAGAGTATTTTAATAGAGTTGAGCTAGAATACTCTTAAGAGTACCGAGCCCATTTTACTCTCTAGTTGTTTTCGATGATAGAGCTTTCAAATTGACGATCGGCTCCGTTAAATATGATCTAAACCATTTAAACTACCTAGAAATCAAATTTCACGCACTTTCGATATTGTTCTTGTATCCATCTAGTGAACAGAAAATGAATGGTTGAAAATGAATATTCTTTAAAAAATGATGATAGGAGTCTTGTAATCAAGATCAAGAGTATAGATCTTGTTTTAAATAGTTTAAAGAATTTTCTAACAAAAATTCAATTGATTTGGATATCTTTACACCGTTAAACGAGAAAACGTCTCTTATCCACCATTAAAATTATAAATTTTGAAACCCTTTGATCATTAGGCAAATGATGTCGAAAATATTTGAAATTTGATTTCTAAACACTTTAAGTGGTATAGATCATGTTCAACGGAGCCGATCATCAATTTGGAAGCTCTATCATCGAAAATAACTCGAGAGTAAAATGGGCTCGGTACTCTTAAGAGTATTCTAGCTCAACTCATTTTAATATGTCTTATGGATATAAAAATATTTTATGCATTTATCTTACATAATTTCTAAGAATATAATCATAAACATATTAAAAACTAAAAAAATCATTTTATATATATTATGAAAATACATGCATAAAACCAAAACCAAAGTCATAATTAGATAAAAATTTATAGGAAAACACTACCATGCGTAGATTCACTAGATATAAAATGTAAAAGAAATTGGAGGAAATCTCTTATTTTTTTCACTAAAAGTTAGTCTTATTATGCAAGAAAAGCTAATTGCTCCAAATGTTAGTTGATTTACATCTTATATATTTTAAGTATGAAATTTTTTTTTTGTAAAACTTCTACATCAAAAAAACTCAAAAAGTTCCCAAAAAATGCAACAAAAGCTATTTTGTCAATACAGTATTGGCATGACCCCATGCCACATGCCAGAATAGCCTTGGCATGGTACGGCACAGGCAGGGCGGCAAAAGCAATCCTACCTCTCTATAAATTTTGTTCACTTTTTGTTATATTGAACCGTCTCTTCCTCCCTTCTCCATTCTGCAATCGCATGACCTCACCCCCTCCAAGTTTTATTTACATAAAAAGGGATATAACTAGATTTACAACACTCACAGCGATCTTCAGTGCAGCCTTAGCTTTCTTACTCCTTGAGCATCTTTTGTTAAGAATTTACACAAAACCAATGAAAGCATAGGTAGCAGGTGAGGAAAAAGATGGTTTTAAACTTTTAATCAAAACAAGGGACAAAAAATGGGGCCAGCTTTCCCGTGGAGAGAACTATACAACCAAAAAAAACATTGAATATCACATATGTACAAAACCTCAAACATGCATAATTGTTACAAGCAGATACCAGCAGACAACAATTATGGACAGCACAATCATATAGAATATAAGATAATGTTCAACACAAATGAAAGTGAAGCCAAATTTGTAGTGGAGTGATTGATTTCATTACTGAAGCATGATTCATAATTGATGTTTGGTTTAACAAAATAAAAGTCAGTGGTTAAGTATAGGTCACAGATAAATAGGATAGTAAATTATTTTCAGAAAATCTGCAATATACTCCCACACAGCAAGCAATCTAATATGAACTCTCAGGCAGAAAATATATAATAATTTTCAACAAATGAAAACTCAAAAATAACAAATGAGAAAATCTAGAAAAAAACAACAATAATTAACCCGCAATGTTTAAGTGCCTTAGGTTTTCTTTAACGGAATAAAATGCTACCTTGCTGCGTAAAAGTAAGCATTGCTATGTATAAGAGCTTCCAAATATGAAAACAATTGCAATATCAAAAATCACTCACTTGAAGAGCCCCGCAAAGACCAACACTTTGCAAACAGAACAACAGATTGTCGTGCAACCCCAACAGGAACTTCATTTTCTTTTGTTGATCCTTGAAATCACATAAATTCTCCCTTAGCAGGGACATGCACTGCTTGGATCATAAATAAACACATAAATATGCTATTCCTGGCTGGGAAGAGAAATACAGCTCATCCTTAGACATATAAACAAGGAAACAACCTGGATTTTCAGTTTCTCAAGTTTCTCACAGCAAGTAACAATAAGACTTGAAGAAGTATGAACAACGGGGCCATAGGAGTAGACCTCAAGATCTGGAGAAGCAATTATACTTTCAAGTTCAAGATTATCGACTGTGCAGACCTACACAATGATAAGAGAATTTCGTGGAACTTTAAAATACAAAACATATACAACCTCAGAATCTTCATCCCTAACCAATGTTTTCACTTATTTTGGCATTTAATTCAAACCTCAGCATGAAGCAAACTCTCAAGACTATTGATGCATTTTGTGTAAGTCAATTGGTTGGACCCACCTGGGAAGCACATACCACAAAATGAATAATGGAGTTAAAAAAACCAAAATTTTGAAGACAAAAAAAAAGGGAAGAAAATGCAACAAAAGCTAGCAAAGCAATCAGAGTCTGGACAACCAAATATACTAGCAAAGATACTTGCAAATTTATGCTTTCAAGAGATAATGCCAAAGCTATTAGAAAATGGTGTAAATGCTATGCCTTCAAATTTTAGATTCATCCAATTAGAAGAAAAGGGAAAATCAAGCTCGAGTGATAAATGAAGAGTGAAATATACAAGTTAACAGCAGTAAAGCATTAAGAAGAACACCAAACAAATAGCAGCTAGACATGCAACAGAATAAAGCAACATTGTCTTCTCATCCTATGTAAGGAACTAAATTGAATTTGCAAACTTCATGACCTAGATCAACAAGATTGACATAACTCTGGTCCCCTCCTTGTTCTCCTTGTAGGAAAAGGGCCATAAGGCATAAGCTCTAAGATTTAAGCTTGAAAAGAAAAGGTGAACCACAATTAACTGGCTAAACCAATCAACAAGCTTTTAAGCCATGATTTAATATAAATTCTGTCATATTATATACTGACATATAAGAGAAATGGATAATGAATGGTATTAAAAACTCAAATTGATTAATGATAAAATTAAAAAAATAGGTCAATACCTTATAAAATTCAAAACAATAGAGCATGACAGGTTATAGACAAGAAAACAGCAGATTCTCAGACGAGGAGTTAGACACTGCCACAGCACTTTCGGTTACCTTTTCCAATGATAGGTGATGCAGTCATACCAAATATACGAGGAACTTTCATGCCATTGGTTTTATAAAATTCCTGAAAAGTTATTAAGAGAGAATTCTATGACAAAAAAATATTGCATTTCTAATATGATATCTGCCCTTCATCTAAATTTTTTACAAGAAAGATATTAAGCACCGTAGGGCATCTTGTCAATGTCTGTTCTTTTATTTGGATTTTAATAGAAATACCTTCATTATTTGTGCATATGGATGCCTCGTTTGCGCCTGTGCATGATGACACTCGTCAAAAATAAGAAGCACAATCAAATCCATCCTGATAAAACAATGCCTCAAATTATGTAGCAATATTTGTGGGGTCATAACAAGCACCTGTGGCGTAAAGAAATGTCAATCTGCCAGCATACCAACAGAAAAGGCAATAGGCTGTACTACACAAAATAGTAAGAGACAATTGGTAAATGGTAAGTAAGCTATAACCAATCTGCACACATAATTTGAACAGACCTCCTTCACCCATCAATGTCGTGAATTCTTGATTACATAGGTATCGACATTCAAGTTCCAAAGTGTAGTCATTTAGTCATTCAGGTCTATCAATCACGATGACGAGAATAATTCTTTCAAGAAAGTGGAGAAATTTCAATTCTAATAACTGAGATTGAAAATCTAGGATTGCTCACGATAATCTAATGTCTCCAGCATACCATTCTTGTTCTATCACATTTGTTCCTCTCAAGCACACCATTTCAGGAAAAGATAGTCAAAATTTGAATTCAGTATGAATTGTTGAACTTGTCTGGAGCAAAATTTATGCACCCATAAGCACAAATACATGGAATGTTTTTCTAAGCATGATATGAATACACATAAAATAAAATGATGACAAACTGGCAGTAGCTGAAAGAATGTCCTAAGGCATCATTCAGCTCTGACACAAGGACTTACTTACTGATTGAAATTCAGGCTTAAAACTGGAGCTTATGTGAGAGGACTGAGGAGTGCCATCTTTTGTTGTGGCGTAACTGTGCTAGTATATGCAATCTCCAATAAAACATATTTTAGAAAAAGGGGAAATATTAACTTGCACTCCTAGTGACACAGTGGAAATCTCCGGGTTTCCGGTGCTCATCAAAGGCCAGCAACAACACCCAAGCTAGTCCAACTAAAGTAGTTTGAATTGGTTCAATCAATGATAATCCAGTCTAATCAAGTCAAATTAGATGAGACCGAAAGCAGTTCATCCCACCAGATCCACCTTGGCACAATCCAAACGAATAGGACCAAAGCTAGCCAATCATTCTGGTCTAATATACAAAGCAAACTAAATGCCATATATCAAGCAAGGATTTAGGTGTCTTGGCACAGGGTCGTGCAGAAAACAAGCCGGCACAGAACGACACTGTGCGTGCTGGGCCATACCGAGGCGTGCCAGTCACAAAAAATACATATGTGCCAACACATTATGGCATGAAAAATATGAAATATTTATTTTCTTTAGCAACAAAATATTCTAATTACTTATTATGTATTTTTATCAAATCTTTTGAACTTTATTCAGAAAATTACTTACTAATTTAAAGAAGGTTTTTAGTTGTGCCATCGACACGAGAACTATATCATACTGATATTTTGTTGGCACGGTGGATATAGTCCGTGCCGATAGGCACTTTAACTCCTTGATATCAAGATTCAATTTCAATTATCATTAAAATCCATGTCATTCAACTTCTGTTCAACTACAATGAAACAAGCACCTCATAATATTTGGTTCAACATTTCAACTATTTGTGGAAGGAAAACAAAACAATTTTTGAATCCGCATGTTACTGCTCTAGAATTTCCCAAACTTGGAGAGCATTATATATAACCTTTTCAATTAGACTCGAGAGCATTAAAGACTTGAAAGCAGACCAATTTTATATTCTTCTTAGCTATCTGATTGGGGATTACGCCAGGATCAAGTGAAAGCAGGATTTTAAAAAATTCATTTTGCTTATCAATACAGCATTTTAGACTGAGAGAAAATGATGCCATATCTTCCTTTGTCCATTTTGCGATACAACCAACTAAAGACTACAATAACATGCTCATTTCTCAACAAACTGCCATCTAGAGGTTGCCAAGCATGCTCATTTTACATTCCACTGCCCTAATCTGAGTACTTTTCAATATTTCTCTCTTATGACATGATTAGTCATCATAAGCTATAACTTCCTTTATTTATACTACTCGCAAATTGCTCGAATCAAATTGGTTATAAGTTTTCTTTTCATGTGCATCTAATGTTTCTTCATTTTCACCCTTTAGAATTCCTTTATCATACATTATGCTGATTAGCCCTCTTTAGAATCCCTTTATCATTTATTATGCTGATTTTAGCTAAATTCATAATAAAACATACATTTCAAACAAAGTCAGATAAGCTAATTGTTACTCAATAAGTAAACACTAATAAAACATAGAGATTATTACTAAAGATCATGGGTGTTGAAAAGCTATTAACAGCTAAGCATAAATATGGTGCTTGCTGATTTAATGAGAAAAGGAGAACGGCAGTTTAAAAAGCATTCGAGTGAAATTTTTTCCATTTCATAAATATGTTCAGTATTAATGCATAATAGAAGTAACTTGATTTTGCATGCCACAAATAAATAGTTATCCACAACTAATAATTTGAACGTACTTAATATAATAATATCATAAGAGTACAGGTTATTAAACAATATTTGGCACTTGCTCATATCTAAAGCATGGCGTACCTCAGATAGTTCAATCTCCATGTTCCAATCATCATGGTCCTTTAAATTCCTGATGTTCCCATGGTAGCACCGAACTTTGAAATCAGTGGAATTTTCAATTACCATGGCTTGCTGCAGAAATATAGGAGGATACTTCTTCTCATAATGAGATCCAGTTAACTACGATAAAGCTCTGTTATCTTGAATAATATGCAATGACTAAGATGAAATTTCAAAGAAAATTATCAAGTATTAGAACCACTAAACAGAAATACATTATTTAGAAATGCCGGAATAATGAAGGATTGCCCACTTTCAATCACGCCATCCACACCATCTTTCACAACAAGCTTCACTTTTTACTTTCCAACACTCATTATGCTCGCAGAATTGCTTGCAATTTTTCTTCATCAGACATGCAAAACTAGCAAATAGCTATTATTTTTTCTGCATCAAGTCGTCTACTCCAATCCCATTTTCGTGCAAGCAATACTGAAACCACATGAAAGCGATATAAACTCCCTACAATACATATGCTCTATATAATCAAAGTGAGTCCCATAACCCTCACTAAATGGTAGCTTTTAAAACAGGCCCCGGAGTAACTAACCCTGCACAAACATCGCCATTAGCGAGCGACCTCCTAGCACAAAAAAAAATGGCGGGGGAAATCGCGTGACGCACCTGTCGAACGAGGGGGACGGTGGGAGCGAGGAAGACGCAGACCTGCTTGCTCGGCTTGCGAATGAGGTGCCCGAGCTCGTACATGAGCAGCACCGCGATGTGCGTCTTCCCACACCCCGTGCCCAGGTACACGATCGTGTTCTTCTCCACCGCCCTCTTGCACAGCTCCAACTGGTACCTTCATACCCCACCCCCGCATCCCCCGATCCAATCCGATCCGATCACGATCAAAAAAAGCTCCAAAAATCACCAAAACCAAAAAAAAAAAGAGGAGAAAACCCGAGGAGTGGGGAGGCAACACTTACTTCCTAGCGATCGTCCGCGGATCCTTGACGGGGGTCGGATCTCCTAAGCTCGAGCTCGAGCTCTCGCCCATGGCGGAGAGGAGGAGGAGGAGGAGGAGGACGAGGAGGAGAGAGAGAGAGAGAGAGAGAGATGGACTTGGTAGAGACTTCGCCTCGAAGTGGGAGGAGACTCGACGAAGAAAAAGGAGGAGCGCACGGGAGCGGTCGTACGGGGCTGAGGTCGATTTTGAGAATTTCTTACTTACGTACAAAATGTAGCGGAACCCCCTCTCCTATTTTCGTTTTCCAAATCGACTCCTTAACTTTTTGCCTTCTATTTTTGAACAATTGCACGTATGTCCTATAAAGTAAGGGTATTATAAACTTGCCTCTTTATTTTTTGAAATGTATTTTGGGGAGTGTTTAGTTTACACGTCCTCCCACGTAAAAATTTCTTATCTTGTTGAACCGCAAGTGCGAATATTTGAACGAGACCGATAAATTCGAAGAATTAAACATGAGAAGCGATTGAAAGCGTACAATCTGTAAGCACCGGTCCCGACTTCGTGTATGACGTGAAAGAGCGACCTTACTTTTTACCACAGTAAAATTGAGATCAGGCGTACAGTTAGAAACTCACAAATACTGCTTCTTCCAACTTCAGCAAAATAAACTCACTCTAAATCTTTTTGAATAGCTTTAATTATTTTTTGAAATAAGATTATATTTTTGTCCTCGTCTTTAATATAAGAGCAGTATTAAAATTACAATCCAATTTGATCATTTCAAAATCGTGCTATTTTTACAAGTCGTATCAGAGGGTTTATTTTTTTCACCAAAAATCGAAAGGGATAGAACAAGTTTTTATGATTGTAGACTTAGCTTTTATCTTGATACAATTATATATATGTATACATTTTTTTATAAATTAATAGATATTATGTATCTAGTTTTCCAAACTTTAAAATATAGAAATACTAAACCTACAAACCTTGGAGGGTTGTAATCTTTAAACCCCCCATCTAATGGATCAAAAGGGATTATCCAACTCTTTTTGAGTTTTTAGTTAATAAAAAACATAATGGGACTTATTCTTACAAGTTGGCCCTTGGATGGGCCAAGTTGTAAGATCACAACTTTAAAATAGTTGCAGAGGAACCACTTTAAAATATACAAAACCCCCTTATACATTTGAATTTTTTTGAAATGGCCCCATTTCTAAGGATGAAATTGTAGGGAGAGCCCAACTAAACAGGTTTTAAAAAAATTCTGTATATTTTTTTTTTATTGTAGTATTGTCACACTTTTCTTAATATACCGTGTTTATAAGTTATTGATGCATCCAAATTATAGTATGGAAAATTTAATAAGTTTACACATGGATTGTGAAAATATTACATAAAATTACTAATACATTAATAATATAAAAAAGTAATGTTTTAGAAAATTTAAAGTACAATCCATTAATGACTAATATTCTCTTGTAAGTTCTTAAGTTAGCTTTTTCATAATTGAGCACATTTTTATAAAAATAAGTTTGAAAATATGCTTCTCCATTTTCAGATAAGATCGTAAAAATATATATTAGCTATAGCTTGTTACAACACACGCACTTGATGCTACTCACCTAAACAAACAAATACATTCTACTTTTTAACTGTATATAGTGTAATTTGCCTACGATCTCAAACAATATCTTCAATTCAAAATATTCATTCTAAATAAAATACAGTGTATTATTATTCTGTAATCCAAAATAAAATTTTTAACTGGATTAAGAGATTATTTGAAAGCAGAATGTCGTAAAGCAAGAAACTTAGTGAGTTTTGCAAACTCGCTTGCCTCCTAACTATGAAAGTCAAAAGGCTGATTTTCATATAATTCATTAAAAATTTTGCCACTTTTGTGTGATCTCGTAATTTTAGTACTGAAATAAATATTGACGCCAACAGTCTTTCCAGAGTCACAAATTCAATCTCTAATACCAACTGTTCCTAAAATAAGTGGCAAAGGGCTTGGTGATTGGTACCTGTGGTTTCAAGTTTGAATCCTAATTGATCCACATTTTCAGTTAAATTTATTTCTAAATAAAATAAACGAAGCGAGTAGTATGGTACCTATCTCTCCCTCAAAAAAAAATAAAATAAAATAAAATAAAATAAAATAAATCCACACAACGAACTAGACCCTTTTACATAATAATTTAAGATATATTAATTTTGAATAAAAAGATGCCAGCAATAATTTCTCCCCCTTTATCCTTTACTTGGTGAGCAAGGTTTGTGCTTTCCTTGCTGAGCAAGGAAACTCGAAAAGGCACAAAATGATAGTTTGGTTCAAAATTTTGGTATAAAAATTAGATTGTAAAAAAGTTACTTAATATCCTCTCTTCTTTTTTTTTTTCAAATTTCAACATTTATCTCTAATTTTTTAACTCAAAAAGTAGATAAAAAGTTAGTTAAAAAGATCTTCTATTTTATTATTAATACTATGAAAAATAAGAGCTTATTGAATAATTTAATTTAATTTATATAATTCAATTGCATTAATTTACGAGTAATTTTATTTCTCAACTTATTTTATATAAAGCTTTATAGTTAAGTTAAACAGTTATTCCAAACTTTTGTATCTATTTAAATTAAGGGTAAATGATACAATTTTTAATATAGGGATATAATTGAGAAAGGGACTAAAGTTCATGTGACTTTTTTTTTTTTTTTGTTATCTTTTGACTAAAAACTCCTCTGCTAACATTTTGAATTTGAATAGTAAAAACTACAAACAGTTTATTAATTTTTAAATTAAAATGATATTAAAAATTTTTGTTTATACTTTAAAATATTTAATTAGATGGTGCTACTTTTAAGTAGCGGTGGAAACGAGCCGAACACGAGCGAAATTTGGGTCGGCTTGTGTTCGACTCGTTATTAGCTCATTAAAATATCGAGCGAAAAATTTGGCTCATGTTCGGTTTGTTTAATAAACAAGCGTTCCAAACGATAAATAAATTAAATTAGATTAAATATATTAAAAAATAAATTTATAAAATTTTATTTATTAGGCTTGATCTAATAGTTAAAATTTTCTATATAAATGAGTCTTTTTATAATTAAACTCGCATTTATATTTTTATTTTGCTACAAATTAAATAATAAAAATATATATTATATATAATTATTTATTTATATATAAAAATATAAATTAAATAAATTATATAAATATAAAATATATGTATTCGATCATATAATCGAAGTAAGACAGCGAAATGGTGACCCCGAAGTTCGTTGGCTCGTTTATTAAGCAATTTTGATATGATGAATTAGATTTGACTCTTGTTATTCGATTACCATCATAACGTCGATCTGGCTTTTCAATGAAACGAGAAATTTATTTCCATGAAACAATAATTTACAACGGTGTTCCTTGAAACAACCAATTTGGATTACCACCACCTCACGATGCTACTGTGAAAGTTGTAATTTTCATCCCAACCTCAGTTCAACTGAAAGTCATTTTCAACGGAAATATCACTTATAGCACCAAACAAAGAGACCATTACGTGATTAAGGATTACCAGTTAAATCGAACATAATCCAAAAATAAAAAAAAAACTTATTTAAATAATTTTAAGTTTCAAATTTAAAATTTGTAATAAAATTTATATAATTCATGTTAATACTTCATTAGAAGAAACTAAGATATTAAGAAGATGATAAACTTGGCTAATATGGTAATCATTTGTGTTGCTTTTAAAACTTAAGTTTCATTCAAAAAAAGATTTGCAAAAATTTATACACAGAGAACAAATAATAAAAGTGTTTATTTTGATTAGTTGAAAATTTCGCGTTAACGCCTAGTAACTTTCAGTTTTGCATAAAGGTCCTTTGCGGTTTCTCAAACCAAAACCAAAAATTTAGAATTTGTAAATATTTAAACTCTGAGCTTACCAAAAAGTCACAAAAAATTCAAAACAGGGTTAAACTGAAATGTTTAAAATTTGGTTTGGGTTGATTTATTTTGTTATTGGGCTTTTTATTTAGAGGTTTGTAACTTATTTTACTGGACCATATTAATTTGGGCTCTCTTTTATGCTGTAAACTATTTGTTTTTGAATGCCTAGGAAATACAAAAGTTGACTTGTATAAATATATTTTTAGATAAATTATAAAAAAAAATTTCTGTACATTATGGATAATTGCCTATATACCATTCATACGTTTGAAAATATCCGATTTATTCTTCTTCTTTTTTTCTTTCTAAAATATCCCTCATATGTTCCACCGTTATTACAAAATACCTCCAGCTTATCTCATGTTAAGCTAACTTTGGGTTAAACGTGAGTTAAATATCTACCACAGTTAAAAAAAATTTAAAATACCAATTTTGACTTTTACTTAAGGGCAAATAAGAAATATTGGTGACGGTAGAGGGGTATATTGGAAAAAATCAAAAGTTAAAATACTTTTTGCACCCCTGACTTTAAGGACAAATAAGAAAGACACTGATGGTGGGATGGTATATTTGAAAGGGCAAAATAGTAATTTTATGAAGATAACAGAGTTAATTAATAGATTTTAACTCTAGGGATATATTAGAAATAGGTTGGAACGTAGGAGGGGTATTTTCAATATTAGCCTTCTAAGAAGGGTAAATCGGAAAGTCGGGAACTTTTCATGGGTATATAAATATTTGCCCTTTATTTTTTTTACTTGTCCTCTCTAATTTTTAAAAATTTATATTTTGCCTTCTTAAAATTTTTGAAATATTCTAAGGGGGTATAGCGTTAATAGAGAGGGCAAAATGATCAAATTACCTTACTTCTTTTATAAAAAAAAAAATAATTTTTTAATATTTTTCTGTCATTTTAAGGGGTATTTTTGATATAAATTATAAGAAATTGACAGAATAGTGATAAACCCTGACGGAGGGGGAGTTAAATGCAACAACTCAAAATGTTAACGGGTAAAATATACGTTTTTGAAAGTTAAAAATGAAAATACATGTATTATAAGGGGATTTTCTATAATTTAATCTTTTTTTTATTTATTTGTTGGTCAAATTGCCTTTTTGGTCCTCAAACTTTAATGTCCACGAACCTTATCTTAAATTCTAACTTATTATAATTTCTGACTCAAATTTTTTAAGTTATTATAATTATATCCCACACTCGAATTTAATTGATTAAATATTGATACATTTGCATGTGAATGATTACCACATTGGATATCAAGGCCAAAACCAAACGATTGGACTACTTTTTTGGCCCTGGACTTATTTTAAATAAATCTTTCGGCTTAGACATGGCATTTGCTTGATATTGGAAGATGCAAATTGTGTTTGGCGATTTGCAGAAACTAGGGCTTGTGAATTGACCTAATGTTTCACATTATTGTGGACCCGTAATACTATATTGTCGATACATCACTGTTTAATCAACTAAATTGGACTGAAAAAATTGATTGCAATAATTTAATTCGATCCAAAAATTATAATACATTAGAGTTTGTTGACTAAAGTATCAGAGATATCGGCTTAAAGTGACCAGCATCATATTTTATAACAAGAGGCTAAGTTGGACCGAATCACGTTTGAAATGGCGGGATATCGGTTTTGGGCCGAATCATGTTCGAAATTGCAAAAGACTGGTTGGATCAAATTATAATCGAGTCATATTCGAAATATTATTATATTTTATTAATCTCTTTATTGTAATTTTAGATTTATTTTTGTTTTTCTATCTTGTATAATTTTTTTCTCATAAATATCCTTCAATTATTTTTTTTCTTGCAAAATAAATCTTCACTAGTTAAGCACCCGCGCTTCGCGGCGGGGAGTAAGATTTACACCAAAACATAGTAGTAAATGATAAACAATATATATATAAAAGATTTTCATAAAAACACAGTAATAGATGATAAACAACATATATATAAATATTTATAATATTAAAGATCAGTTCAAGATATAACAAAACATTGACAAAGTGCATAGTAAAATGCATAATATAAAAGGTCCAAAAGTTTGATTTAATTATTTGCACTGGATTAACAAAGTGCATAGTAAAGTGCATAATATAGAAGGGCCAAAAGTTTCATTCGATGCTACTACTGCCTTGGCCACCATCTTCTGCAAACCTGTAAGTTTAATGTATGGAAAAAATATTAGTTATGGACTTGTGCACTATATATATCATAAGCATAGCAAAGTTACCTAAGGCGCTTTCTTCTTGGTTGTCCCACATCAGAAGTTACTTCTAATTTATCTTTAAGAAGCCTGATGAATATTATTGCATTACATTAGTATTTGAAATGTAGTTTTTTTTTTCCTTTTACATGTATAATGATAAGAGGAAGAAAACGACTACCTACCGACTTATCATTCGAGGAGTCGCTTCTTCAGAAAACTCGGTGTGAGAATCTTTTGGAGGAGTTAAAAGTAATTGCTCTTCAATTTTATCCTTTTGAACGCTGGAGAAGCTCTTAATTACTTTAAATGATCTAGCACCCACTTCCAATTTATGAGTATCAACTGCCGCCACTTGAAAAATGTGTTTTTTGCCGATTATATTTTTAATAATCGAAGGAATAGTGTATCGAACAGAATCATCAGCATTAGCAAGTTTATGGGCAGGAATGCGTATTAGATCCTGAGCAATTCTTCCAAAAATAGTAAAATTTGCATCACCAGTGTCATCTTCGACAATTGCATTTAGTTTGTACCTGTTAATTTTTCCTAATATTAGTATACGAAGAATACCATGGTAGAAAATTGCGAGAACAGAATCTTTATTTTGTCCTTCCACTTACCATGGTACAGGGGCTTGTTCATTTTTTCCACACCGACTGCACTTAAGTCTTCACCGTAACTTTTGATTCGACTTACATTCATAGCAAGCTCTATACCACCAACCATAGGAGGAGTCTATTGATTTTAATGTAACTTCGCATGTAAACTTTGCATCCTTTAAAAAAAAATTGAGTTTTTAGATCATCAAATAGTTCACATGTGAAAATCTATGAATTTATTTATCATACTGGATAAGAAATATATTTCCAACCTCAATATCCGCTTGGTCTAGATACAACAGGTCGACTATCTTCTTTCTATTAATATGCATTTCTTCTTGTGGGCTAATAGATGCCTGCTGCTTGTTTTCAATTCGATGTATACGGTCAACGGGTTCTTGTATTCTGTCCATAAATATCTTCATATATAAATTATTATGCTAAGTAGAATAAAGAACACAATGAAATAAGTATAGGTCTTACTTATGCGAAAGTCGGTAATCTCCGGAATTTCTAAATCTGTATAGCCTCGATGCCGAAGATGTGGAAAGATATATTTTATCTAGAAACGATAGTTTAGTAAAAACTCAAAGATGCTAAGAATATAAAATATAATTAAGAGAATACCTCGATAAGTTCGAACAGTCATGCCCGCGAGGATAATAATAACAGGACCGCACACCTCTTTTTCGAAGACCAAATTTTCATCAATTTCAGTTGCAAAATTATCCCACAATGTGAGACAATTTGTTTTTTCTAGAATGTAAGAAAATCAAGAGTAGAAAGGTGGGAAAAAAAATTAGAGATTTCATGTGCAAATATTCTGATAAGTCAATAGTTTAGTCTAATCTTTACTTACCGCAAGTCTTCCAGCTCCAAATTTCTAATTGGGGTACGCTCTTGGCCTACATACGTGTGCCCGACAGAACCAAAAGAAACGATGCGACCAATTACATCCGAAAATAAGATCTTGTTTGTTTATATTATATATATAATATAATTTTAAGGTTCAAAGTATAGAGAATGAGTGCATAATATTAGTACCTGAGAGGCAAGTATCATTGTTCCTCCTATTGCAAGCATCATCAAAACTAACAATCTTGAAACTATAGAAAGGTATCGAGTCGATGTCCTCGAGGACCTTAATCACATTGGTCCACTTACCAATCATAACCATATAATCTTGGTCAACGCTTTGAACTTCTTAGCAGGATGACATTAAAATTCTCAATGAAATAAATACTTCTTTCCTCCAGCAATTGCCTAAACTGTGTAACATCTTGTTTGCGTATGGATGCCTGGATGGAATCTCCCTAAGGATAAAAGAAAGAGATTAATTAAGTGCCAAAAAAATTTTTGATTTGAGATTACCAGAAAAAAGCAATTTAAAAGCAATATCATACTATTACCTTTTCATCAATTAGAAGACAGTCCAAACTCAGTATTTGATCTCGCAGGCTCGGTATTTTTGCATCCCACATTCTACTAACCCTGACCTTAATCTTGCGGCCTTGTTGCTTTAGTGATAATTGGGATAAAAGTACGTAGTCCATAGGAATTCGGCTGATCTGTTTATATGTATACGAAAGTTAGGGAGTAAACATCATATCAAATAATACAATGAATAAAAAGGAATGCTATGACAGACATTATATATTATCATTAAGATTGCGGAGGAAATGAAGTAGACAATAACAACTCAATCTTCACCAGACGGGAGATCTTCGAAAATTTCACGATATACAATATTTCGCGTATATCCTGCCGGTTCATTTTCATTATTCTCAACCAATATTCTTAAACCCTCCTGCGAAGTAACACGGGAAACTGCAACATAGAGTTGTCCATGTGAGAATACTGGCCTCGGTAAATAAATGCCAACCCGCTGCAGTGTTTGTCCTTGACTTTTGTTTATTGTCATTGCATAACATAACCGAACTGGAAACTGCCTACGTTTAAGCGTAAATGGCCATTTTGTTTCAGCTATATGCATTACAATTCGAGGAATGTAAACCTTCGCACCAATGTGGCTTCTGTGAAAATTTCACAATAACTCTCGAAGCTAGTTGAGTTACAATCAATCGTGTCCCATTGCAGAGGCCAGCACTTTGATTAATATTTCGCAACAGCATTATGGGTACCCCAATTTTCAATTTTAGCTCATGATGTGGAATGCCGTTAAACTTCAAAGAATTCAAAAAATCAACAGGATAAAGGATATTATTCTCATCCGTATTTGCAGAAGCATTGCATATTGCGTCAGAGCTCAAATAGACTTTTTCTTCGCCAGGAATCAAGGACAGCACATATGTATTAACAGTGTCAGCTGTCTCATTTATAGGTGTAACAATAGCTCTATCCTTTAGATATGCCGGACTATTAAAGTTTTTATCAATGCCATCATATATCACCGAAACAATAGCGGCCACTCCGTTGCCTTCAGTATTTGTAATAATGTCGTCTGGAATTTTAATCCAAGTTGGTTCGTCTTCGCCGTCAACTTTTACAGCTTCTAATCTACCGTCACCAAGTTCAAGTATCCAATTTGCAAAGCGTAACATCAATCGTCTTGCCACATCATCCATAGAATTTCGAGAAAGCCTCATATTGGTCTCAGCGAAAGACTTTACACTGTCCCCATATATATGAGTTTGTAAGTGATGCATTGACTATATCTTGTCTTGTCCCCCCCGTAACAACAGGAAGTATTTGTCTAAAATCGCCGCCAAGAAGAACAGTCTTGCCACCAAAAAGCTTCTCATCTGCAAAAGAGTCATCCGTTTGTAAAATATCTCTTAACGACTTGTCTAAAGCTTCGAAACAATTTCTATGATTCATTGGAGCTTCATCCCAGACAATCAAGCTAGCATGCATAAGCAATTTTGCAAGCTGGGTTCCTCTCTTGATTTCACAGGTTGAATAATCATCTACCTTAATCGGTATTTTAAATCTTGAGTGAGCCGTCCGTCCTCCTGGTAGAAGAAGCGATGCTATTCCAGACGAAGCAACAGCTAGCACTATTTTTCCTTCAGACCGAACTTTTGAAATAATTGTTTGCCAAAGATAAGTTTTACCTGTTCCTCCATGGCCGTAAACAAAAATAACGTCACCTTTATTCCCATATATAGAAGCTAAGACAGCATAGTAAACATTCTTCTGCTCATCATTCAATCCACTAAATAACACCGCATGTTCTTGTTGAAGCTGGTTGGCATCGTAATCCATTTCTTCCCGTAATAATCGATTATTCATATCATCCATAATTGATCTATTAGGAATTGGCACTAAATCGTGATAGTGAGGTACAATTTTTGTTGAACAAAACTTCAAGCTCAAATAAAACTTGATTCTCAAGCTCGATTTCGGCATTTGAATATTACGAGACCCATTATCTTGTGAAAACGATACACAATGTCTTCGGCCATTAATTTCCAATAATCCTCCCATAATTTTGTAGGGTCAGATACCTCGCAGTATATTATTAAAGTAACAAAAAGTTGCCTCAATTCTGGAGAAGTCGACCATCGTGCAGCTTCATCCAATGCCACACGCCACTCGATGTCGTCACCTAGAAGACCTAGTGCATTACATGCTCGAAACCTTACATGGACAACACCATCTATTGTTCGAATGTCCCTAAAATTTTTTGGGCCTCTAACTATATTTAGAAGCATCCGTAGAAAATAAAGCTCGCCAGAATTCGGATGGATATAAACAATTCTTCCAACACGATTTCCTCGCTTTCGTCTCGTCCATATCTTATCCTTCGACTGCCATACCCATGCAGTAGGAAATTCAACATACGTAAGCTGACGCGCATCATCGTATGCGGCATTTGTCGCCATCCATTCCGTGAACATTGTTTTTTCGGCACCTTCCCTGTTCAATACATGCACTAAATTTTGATTTTGATAAAATGTGACATTATTCATCGATGGCAGATGCACAGGCAATCGCTCAACCGTTGGCTCTCTAAAATGTATGTCGAATTGGAACAGTCGCCAAACAGCCTCATATGCTGATAGATAACGACAATCTAAGTATCTCTTGACCTCATCAACTTCTTTGTGTTGTTGTCTAGAACCAGAATCTGTAGATGTCGTTATCTTCAATTATAGCTCTTGTCCTATCTCTGGGCCCTTGTTCACATATTTGAATAGATATTTTATTAGCCTTGATTTATTACACCATTCTATGTTGATGTGGGCCTGGTACTTAACAACCAACTTCAAATTATAGGGAACAACAAATCTATTGTCAAGCTCAATTTCATTCTTCATAACGAATCTCATATCATTCCTTCGTTTATATATAGCAAAACCATTATCATCAACCAAGGTCTCATCTCTGAAATCTTTTGGAAAATGCTTGGAACAACGTCCTTTCCCCATGCACGGTGCCCTAGGGTTAGCTACCCCGCAAGGACCGTGAATCATAAATTTTGAAACAAAATAACCAAGAGGATCACTATTCTTATCTGGTATTTCTGCAGATATAATCGAATCAATATCAGCATTCGTTGGGTACTTATGACCTGGATGTAACCAAAGCAAGATGTGGACGTGCGGCAAACCTCTTTTCTGAAACTCCACAGTGTATAGCTCTGGGGAAAAAAGAATAAAGAATATACAGATTAATTTACTCTATTCTTATTTATTTACCATATATTTTATTTTTTCACGATTTCTCGCTTTTTCAGCCCTTTTTCTATGAATGAATAGGTAATGCGAAAATAGAAAAATGTAAGAAAGAGGTAGGGATGTACACGATTTGCCAAAGTACTCTCCATTTTTAAGGTCGAACATAAGGGACTCTAACTTTAACTTGAATACTCGACTAACAATATCAGGTCGATCCTCAGGTTTTTGTCCGGGAATTTGCTGTAAAGCATTACGAATTTCCAACCACTGAGCATTACACGTAAATGTAATGAACAAATCGGGATGCCCATGATGCTTACAAATAGCAATGGCATCTTGGTAATTTTGAACCATGTACCGTGGACTGCATGAAAATCAAAGGCGGTAAAAAGCCCAGAGAAATGAAATTATCTTCTTACCAATGGCATTACCATCTCAGTATCACCCGCAACAACAAAGATCCCTAATACCTTTATATATTTCACTTCGTACGATTTCTCCTTATGTAGTCGAGCCTTTCCTCTTCAACACATGAAAAAGCATCAACTATATATTGTTGAAATAGTTTCCCTCCACGAACCAAAGTTTTACCTTCAACCGGTCTATTTTGTATTCTGTAAGCATAGAATTCACGCATGGTTACACATTGTCTAGAAATTTCCTTTCTGCGTGAGGTATCACTATATTTAATTCGAATGCGAAAGCCATCCTCACCGTATGGAAATAATATCGGATATTGCATAGCCATGAAAGAAGGATGCAGGTCACTAATGCGTTTGAGACCATCAGTTCTGTGCTCAACAATGATATCACGCGCCGATCTACGAGCCCAAGTCACCAACTATCAAGCCTCAATTTCACCGACGAAGGAGGATTATATTGTGCTGTATCTCCAGAACGTGCACCAACCAATCTTAATCTAATTGGATGATAATCCTCGGTCCTGAATCGATCGCGAACCATTCGAAATGCCTTCACAATTTCATTTTCACAGTCAAACATTTCCATTAGTTGCTCAACAACAGCTCTATCTATATTTTTTAGTTCATCGTCCGCGCCAAACGATCTCATCCTATTGTCAACCTCATTTTCTGTATCATATATATAATCAGGTAAATTTTCTGTGTCCATCGGCCAAAGACCCTATTTTGTGATGATTTTGACCATTAATCTTGAATATATAAGGCCCAGGTCTTCTATTTATTTCGGTATCAATTTTTGCTCCAATTGATGTAAAGGCAAAGATGGAATTATAAACTCTTATATTACTCCGAAACTTTGCAGATTCTCTTCCACCATTGTAATCTAATAAACTATTTAATAAAGCGGGAGTTTCTCTCAGCAACGGTAATTTAATTTTGCCTTCCTGACAACACAAAGAAAATCTGGGTATCCGCTCATTTTTTGATTTGTATATTCTTTCCCCATACCACAAAGAAAGCACCACAGAACTGACATTCATATTCCGGTAATCCCAAATAAGATTCCTCAACATCACTGGCGCATATTGCCAAATGGTCACCACTATGCTGAATGGTATGCACCACATGAGGAGTCGCAGGTTTATTTCTCTTTTGTAAAAGAATGGCCTTTCTTCGCTTCCTATTTTCTCGGTACATAGCTAGGGTGTCCATGGAATCTGCAGATCTACTTCTCTTTCGTAAAAGAATGGCCTTTCTTCGTTTTCTATTTTCTCGGTACACAGCTATGGTGTCCATGGAACTTGTCAAAGAAAGCATACGCACGATATTTTAGGAAAAGAATAAGCAAATATTTTACTACAAAAACAACGAAGCACATAGGAAAAGAGCTAATCTAATTATGCAATTCTAGCAAGGATGCTGAAAGAGCTAATCTAATAATTATAACTATTAACTAATCTAATTATGCAATTCTGTTAGCAAGGATGCTGAAAGAGCTAATCTAATAATTATAACTATTAATATATTTTTTTTCTAAATAATGATATAAAAATATATATTTTACTTACAATATTTAAATTTAATAAGTAACTATTTTCTATTCTCCTTTTCTGATTGTCTTTATAGGTAGATAGGGCATCCATTGGGAAAGCAATAAGTAACTATTCTATTAGAGAAGTGACAGGGGTATATAGGAAAAAACAAATTTCTTTAGCAAAAAGATAGAATACCAGGTATAAGGATCGAAGCTTAATTGTGGATCGTGATAATTGCGAGTAGAAAGAAGCACCTAGCAAGTAAAATAAGATTAAAATAAGATATGAGTCGAATAGAAAGAGGGGAATACTCCATTTATATATATATATATATATATATATATATATATATATATATATATATATATATATATATATATATATATATATATATATATATATATATATATAAGAAAAACAACACAACACATTTAACTAAGCTAAACTTTAATTTTTTTGTGAATACTTTGTATTTTTTTTTCTTCTTTGGCAAAAAGATAGAATAAGATATATAAGATTCATTCTTGACGATTCATTCTTGAGATCGTAAGATTTAAATTTATAGATGTAAGATTCATAATTCATAAATACCCTTAATTAGTAGAAGGTGTGTGCTATATTTAATTTATAGGAAGAATATTTTTGTTTTTCCAAGTGGCAGAGTAGAACACAACAGTTTTTGGAGGTATCATTTGAACGGAAAATCAAATTTATGAGTAAATCTAATAAACCTTCTAATGCAAATAAAAATAGCTCATTTATTAGTAAATTTATTAAACCTTCTAATTTTATTAGTAAAATATAATAAAGGAAGTCTCTCTCTCTCTCTCTCTCTCTCTCTCTCTCTCTCTCTCTATATATATATATATATATATATATATATATATATATATATATATATATACATAATGTACTTTTGAAATTTTAAGTTTTTTATTTTAGGCATTAATATAATGAGATAATATATACTCTTGAAAAATTGGATTTATTCGGCCAAAATCTGTTATTAAAACCTATCTTTGGGATTAAGATTAATTAAATGTCAAACTCTGCCAAATGACTTATTTACATTTAATTACTCTGAAAAAGTGTAAGCATATATCTAATCAATCATCTTAAAAGTGAAAAGTCATGGAATAAGAAGTTTAACTTGCCTCCTCCAATCAAATAGATCAGCTACACTTCTCTTCTTCAGTAAAAAATTTGCTGCCATTTAGAAATAACAGACTGCAGTTAATTACTTTATCTGAACCTACCGAATACAGCTTTTAATGCAATATTTCTTGAGCAGCAGGGCATGAAATAATAAGCTCTGATTTTTTTTTTCTCATATATAGGAAGTTGGAAACTTTAAGTCCCTGTTGAGGTAATTAAATTAACTCAGGAATGGTCCCTTGTCGCTAACTTGGAAATGCCATATAATCCAAACATATATTGATATTATTGGGCAATGAGGTCATTTCGAATTACTAATTCTTAATGGGGTCAAATCCTGGCACAATAAAATTCATTATTCCACTCAAAACACAAAGAAGCGCAAAAAGGCTGTGAAAGAATCAATCAACCAAGTAAATCAAGAAAATTCTCCAAGTTTCGAGCAAATTTCAAAGCCCGATTAAAAATTCTGCATAAATTTGCTCGCAGTAGAAAAACCAATCACTAATCACAACATGTATATTTCCTCATATACTAAGCAAAATTTCTAAGTTAACCGAGCTCTAGACTATACATACAGAGCACAAATCGACAAAATATAATAATCATTCCTGGCCCAATAAAATCTATTATTCCACTCAAAAAACAAAGTAGCGCAAAAAGTCTGTGGAAGAATCAATCAACCAAGTAAATCAAGGAAATTCTTCAAGTTTCGAGCAAATTTCAAATCCCGATTAAAAATTCTGCATAAATTTGCTAGCAGTAGAAAAACCAATCAACTAATCACAACATGTATATTTCCTCAGATTCTAAGCAAAATTTCTAAGTTATACAGAGCACAAATCGACAAAATATAATAACCATTAGATCTAAACGACACAAACATCTATAATACATATATACTAACACCAACTAATTAAACCAGAATTTTCAGCATCCACCTGTAGGGCAGCGAAGATGCTCGTAATCACAACTACGTGTCCGTCAGAAACAGTTCAGGCCAGATAATCTGCGAGCAAAACAATATGATAAAAATAAGTTAGCCTTTCGATACAACTAAGGTAAAAAAAAATAAAAAAATAAAAAACAGAATGGAACGCCGCTAAAATTTATACACTCTATTTTATTTTTCTGAGATCTTTTGATTTTATAGATACATATGCACACCTTCAAAACCCAATAACTATAGCGCAAAAGAAAACCTCAAAGGAAGCAAAAAAATTAAAGCCGAAAACAAAATGGAGGAAAAGAAAAAGAAAACAACATATAATTAAGGCAAGGTTCAGATTTGTTGATCCCCTATTGTGGGGATTTCTACAGTAATATTCGTAGGCTGCAGGGACTGCTCCGGGGCCAGTCAACACGTTGCACCATTATGAGCACACTAAATCATCAATACGAAACCATCAATATTAATCATGAGTATCAGAATCAAAACCAAACCATTAAAAGGCAATCACAGAACTGCACCAATACAAAACCATCAATATCAAGCATAAGTATTAGCACCAAACAGTTAAATGGCAATCCGAAAACACTCCACACTTTCAGCGTGGGTAATACCAATAGGCAAGAAAAATTCTGTGCAACAAAACAAACAGGTCAACATGCCATGCCAATACGATCGTATTCGAGAATCGCCTATATCATCATAACCTTGCACAAAAGACCAGCAAAAGCAAGAAAATCAAGGTGCGCAACTGAAAACCAAGGCGAAGGTAAATTCTTAAGAACCAATAAAAAATGAAGCAAAGAAAGATGAAACAATCAATACAAATACATTAAGGGTGAAACCTCACCCTTACTTTCCCCTTAATTTCGGTATATCAATGCAGTAAGCAAGAATTAGAAATCAAGTTGCACAACGGACATGTACGGTACATCCAATCTGGAAGGACTTAAGTAATGAAACAAAGAAATTAAGGCGTAGATAAATACCCAAGCATTATATAGATACATCCAATTAATCTGATTAATGTAGGAAGCAAGGCACAAAATTACTTAAGTACTTGAGCAAACAAATCAAGATAATGGTACATACTTCAGCACTATATAGATACATCCAAGCTGAATAGAAAGAGACAGAAACCAAAAAAAAGTAAAACATCTACATATTTTAGGAACTGAACAGACAGAGGCAGAAACCAAAAAAAAGTAAAACAACTACATGCCACACTATTCCTAATTACCATAATACATGTTAATTGAAACATTTAGCATCAGTAATGTGAATACTTGAGCAAACAATGATAATACGTGATGATAATACATGTTAATTGAAACATTTAGCAATCTGAATTCTAAGGAATTGAGAACATAGTCGTTAGATCTAAACTGATGCTTAAGTACTATATAGATATATCCAATCTGGAAGGACTTAAGTAATGAAGCAAAGAAATTAAGGCGTAGATAAATACCCAAGCATTATATAGATACATCCAATTAATCTGATTAATGTAGGAAGCAAGAAACAAAAATACTTAAGTACTTAAGCAAAGAAATCAAGGTAATGGTAAATACTGGAGCACTATATAGATACATCCAAGTTGAATAGAAAGAGGCAGAAACAAAAAAAAAAGTAAAACATCTACATATTTTAGGAACTGAACAGAGAGAGGCAGTAACAAAAAAAAAGTAAAATAACTACATGCCACACTATTCTTAATTAGTATAATACATGCTAATTGAAACATTTAGCATTAGCAATGTGAATACTTGAGCAAACAATGATAATACATGATGATAATACATGTTAACTGAAACATTTAGCAATCTGAATTCTAAGGAATTGAGAATATTGAACAACCCGGTTAAGCTCAATTAAGATCACAATGCCACACTATTCTTAATTAGTTTAATACATGTGGCGATTGTGAAATCTGATCCACACTATTCTTAATTAGTATAATACACGCTAATTGAAACATCTAAGGAATTGAGAACATAGCATCAGAAATAAACAGCAGAAAACATAGCAAGGCATGGAAATTGAAACACTTTGATGTACCCATTTAGCAATCGGAATTCTAAAATATTGAGAACATAGCAAGGCATGTAAAATAGATCCAGAAAACACTGGGCATGGAGAACAGAAGTCTTGGAATCACCAAACTGAACAGAAATAGGCAGAAACAGAAGAAAAGTAAAACATCTACATATTTTAGGAACTGAACAGAGAGAGGCAGAAACCAAAAAAAAGTAAAACAACTACATATTTTAGCCCAAAAGAGATGGAAGCACAAAAAGCATGAGATCTGATGATCAGAGAAGAAGGGAGGGGGGAAAAAAGAAAAAGAAAAAAGAGGACAGATAAAAGCCCGATCCCAACAGAACCAAAAGGGAATAGTCGGGGCACTCGTAAACTATTCGGCCGCAGCAGCAGGATTCTCTGAAGCTTCTTGGGAGACAGCTGCACCCACAGGATGCGGTACATCGACAACCATGGCGCCTCATTAATTATCGCCGCATCGACGACCATGTCGGCCCGATTCATTATCGCGAAAACCCGCTCCAAGTGCTGCTGAATCTCAGAATGCTCGGCAGAAACACGGTCCCTATCGTCCATAGTTTTGTTATAACACTCCTTCAAGAACTTATAATCCCACTTAAGGGTATTATACTTTGCCATCAAGGCATTGTACTGATCACACAAATGATCGTACAAACTCTTGTAGAACTTAACATCTTCGAAATTAGTATCACGAACACCGAAACCCGCCGTCGCGTAGGGTGTTGATGCCGTTACGCGCCGCTTCCTCCTGATGGATCGAAACGAGGTCAAGAGCCCCAAGAACGAATAGTCTCTGTCACAGTGCCGCTACGCCGAACCTCGACGTCAACGTAAGCACTAAGCTGACCTGATGGACCCAGAGCAACGCCATATTTTGGCGCCGGCACAGACAGCTTTCCTGTAATCTCGAGAAGTAGATGTTTAAACGAAACCTCAATCACGTCCATGCCTGCACTAAGAGAGCGGGAATGGAAAAGAAAATTTTTAAGAGTAATGAAACCACAGTAGGGGTAAAAAAAAAAGAGAAACCCAGTGTAGCTACTCAGATTATTATTAAATTAAAAGGGAAAAAAATTCAGATTGTCAAATCCAAGATAAAAACATTTTGAGATAAGAAATAGCAAGAAATCAGTAAGAACACAGGAGAACACAATGCAAGGCTCAGATCCGCGACGCCCTCGCCCAATCCAAAAGGATTAGGAAGACCCAATCCAAAAGGATTATGAAGATCATTGTATGGATCAGATTTCTGCAGCAACAGCCGCAGGCTGCAGCGATTCACCTGGTGCCATTCGACTGCCTTGCCATTGCGGACAATTTCAGAAATGAAGGCAGCACTCGCGTTTCAAAAGTGGCAAAGAAAAGATAAGTTTTCAGCAATGCCGATATCAGCATTGTCCTGCTCGCTAGACTGCAACAACTGCCGCGCCATTAGGGATATAGAAAGCAATAGTGAAAAGGAGGCAAAGCAAATTAACCTGAAAATATTATATAAACAACGTAGAAAAGTAAAATTTTGAGTATTGCGGATATCATCATTGCCCTGCTCGCAGTCGCAGGACTGACGAATGCCATCCAACCGCCATGCCATTGCGGAGAATTCTCTCGAAAACATTAGATCATTAAAAATAGGGAAAGAAAAAACAGAGAAGAAGCTCAATAAAGAAAAGAAGAATTATCTTCAAAATATTAGATCATTAAAAACCGAGGGAAAAAAACAGAGAAGTTCAATAAAAAAATACCATGAACAAATTAGATAATTTCTGTTAAAAAAAAAAAACAGAGAAGCTTAATAAAAAACCACAGCCCACCATTGAAGCACCCAAGCGTCAACAAAAAAACCACAGCCCACCATTGAAGCACCCAAGCATCAACAATTGAAGCACCCAAGCATCAACAAAAAAACACAGCCCACCATTGAAGCACCCAAGCATCAACAAATCCACCAATACACACTGAGAAACCGAGAAAATAAAAAATAGAGAAACTCAATAAAAAAAATAGCCTCTTAGGAAAAGCCAAGCCAAGACAAAACCACAGACAGAGTTTAGTTCCCTGCGTGCAAAACCAAAGCCCACCATTGAAGCACCCAAGCATCAACAAATCCACCAATACACACCGAGAACATCAAAATAGGAAGCAAGCAAGAAAACTTCCGAGAACCTGACCTATTCTCTCGTTGGTAGCACCACCGTAAACAAAACAATATAGCCCGCCAATAAAACTTGCACGGTGTAAATAAATTTTGGGTTCGTTGGGCAGCAAACCTCAGGGGGCAAGGGTATATATACATACCAGAACCCGAACAAACCAAAAGAAAAGCGAAGAGAAAATCCGAGATGACATCACCTAAGAAGGTACGGTGCGGATCAACACAATCCCCACTGAGAGAGGAGGATCTCCTGGAGAAGGGGGAGGATCCGGCGGAGCATTTAATGCCCGTATCTACAAGATGTACAAACTATCTCCCGGTGAAGCGACGGCTTAGTGGGAGGAAGCATTCAATGCACCGATCTTTCGTAGATTCAGCAACGGCGGCATTAACGCACACGTACGGCAGGGAGGAAGCCATCTCCGCCGAGCGGCGGGGTTAGAGGGGAGGGCATTTAATGAGCCGATTTTGGGTAGATTCAGGCAACAACGGGGCAGCGGCGGCTTTAAATGCCGCGGATCCGCGGAGAGGCTAACCCTAGGCGCACGCAGGGTTGGTGAGAGAGAAGGATTTGGTGGTAGAGGGTGAGAAGGGTTCGGTGGAGATGCGAGGGTACGAAGGGCGAGAGACCGAAAAGGCGGAGAGGAGCGGCGGGCGTACGGAGGTACCGAAAAGGCGGAGAGGAGCGGCGGCGTACGGAGGTACGAGAAGGCGAGGGAGCGGCGGAGGCGTACGAAGGCCCCAAAAAAAATAGGAGCGGGAGCGGCGGACGCGTACGGTGAAAGAAGAGAGAGGCAGAGGGGCAGAGGGAGTAAAAACAAATTAAAAATGGGGAGAGGGACACCGAAAACCCGGGGGGGGCGGTGGAGAAAGAGAGAGGGAGATGGGGAGAGTAAGGGTGAGGTTTCACCCTTAATGTATTTGTATTTGGTGGTAGAGGGTGAGAAGGGGTTCGGTGGAGATGCGAGGGGTACGAAGGGAGAGACCGAAAAGGCGGAGAGGGAGCGGCGGGGGCGTACGGAGGTACCGAAAAGGCGGAGAGGGAGCGGCGGGGGCGTACGGAGGTACCGAGAAGGCGGAGAGGGAGCGGCGGAGGCGTACGAAGGCCCTAAAAAAAATAGGAGAGGGAGCGGCGGACGCGTACGGTGAAAGAAGAGAGAGAGGGCGAGGAGTAAAAACAAATTAAAAATGGGGAGAGGGACACCGAAAACCCGGGGGGGGCGGTGGAGAAAGAGAGAGGGAGATGGGGAGAGTAAGGGTGAGGTTTCACCCTTAATGTATTTGTATTGATGATGGATTCAATGAAAATTTCTATCAAGTTATTTTCAACTTTTTATATTTTGTAATTTTCTTGTTCAAACGAGTTGAATAAATGCACCGCTACTTTCAATTAGTATTTTTAAACATTTTTTACATAAAATAATTGGTTTATTTTTTACAGTGTAGTGATTGAAAAAATGGATAGTTGAGTGGTACATTTGTAAAATAAAAATAAAAAAATAGTGTAGAAAGTGAAAAAATTAAAACTTGCAAAATACAGTGTAGTATAGTGTAATTAAAACTATATAAAAAGGGTAAACTTCAATTGGTTAATTTAGAAATTACACTATGTTTAGCTCATTTTACTAATGATGCACCATGAGGTTATCAAAAAATTAACTTAATTTGTTATCATATTTAATAGTAAATTTTTTCGATAAAAAATAAAGATAAAACCACAGAGTACGTAGTTGAGCGCAATTTTTTAAATACAGAATGACAAAATAAAATTCAACCTAATAAAAATAATGATATTAATATCATTAAGTATAATGAAGAGTTTCTTTGCCGTATCAGAGCCTATCTAACAGCTACTAAATCAAAAAAAGTTAGAAAAAAAAATATAATCTAAAATATGTGATTTACGCGACGTGATATTCTTAACATATAAAAAATCATAATACTTAATTTTATATATATTTATTATATAATTTGAAGTTTCAAACAAAGCTGATCAGTAGTGATAACCTCTCTCTTGTACTTGTAAGTTGTAATTAGTCCAAAACAGTACAAGTTAATGCATGCACCAAACACCATCATCTACTTCAAAAAAAAAAAAAAAAAAAAAAGCCCATGTCCCAATGTCCCATGCATGGAATGAACATGCAAATTAATAAATGTCCACATGGGGTACAGCACACTCACATGGGTTAATTTTTTTATTAGTTGATATTTTAGTCCCTCCCACAATACATGCATGCAATAATATGTGTGTGTACTGTGTAGTGATCATCATTCATCATCAACCTATGTATTACTAAGTGGTCAGAGGAGTGAGTTATTTCTTTCTTTTCTGTCTTGTCTGAGGTTGCCCACCGACAGGGTTCTTTCTCTCCTTTGACATCTCACCAGCCTGGTTTGTATTTTTCCCTGGCCCTGGGGCATAGGTCACAATGCTGCCGGCCAACTGGTTTAATCAGTGCTTGTTATTCAGATGGCCGGCTGTTCTGACTTTTTGGGTTAACATGGACCAGCAGGACCGACCGTCCTTAGAGCAAATAGCAAAGAACTTATTGTTTGATACCCGAGATCTAAGTTTAAATTCTAGTTGATTCATATTTTCAGTTAAATTTATTTCTAAATGAAATAAACGAAGCGGGTAGCGTACTGCCTATCTATCTCTCTCTCAAAAGAAAAAAGGACCAGCATGCAAACTTAATTCGTTTGGTTCGAGTATAAGTAAGAACTAACTACCACAGGGATAGGTACAAATATGGGGATAAGAAAAATAACGTTTGGATGAGAATTGAATTGTTTCCGGAGATAAGAAAAATAGTGTTTGGATAGATAATATAGAATGAGAAAAATAGTGAGTAGTTATATATAAAAAATGAAGGTGTTGGTGGAGATAGTTATACCAGCTTATTTCAGATACCTAAGAACTACTATTTTCGGATAAAAAATTTGCGTTTGGATATAAAGGGGGGATAGGGGATTATCCCTCCTCTTATTCCCTATCCAACGGTGCAGAATAGCAGAAAAAGAATCAAATATATGAAGAGATCCGTAATTCGAGTCCCATCAGACCTCTGGTATAATTGATTTTCTTTTATTTATCTAAAATTATGTCATATATAAGTCTATTTAAAAGTCGGGAGCTATTAAAAAATCTCGAGCCTAAATAAGAGAAAGTGTGTTAAAATAGAAAGATCCTTCTATTTGATTCGAATACATAACGACTCTATTAAAATATTTAAGCCCAAACGAAAGAGTAACATTAAATATAAAAATATAAAATCATCATCCCCAGCCAACTTAAGCTTTCAAAGAAAGATGACTATTTCATATAATTTAACACTGTGGACACATTGTTTTGGCACATGAAGTGTTATTTAAACAATCATATTATGAGAAAAATCATATTCTCTTAATAGAAGCAGCTCCAATTTGGTGTTTTTTGATTTTGAAGCTCTTGGTTTCATTTTAGCTTTTATTATTGGCCTACATATAGTGAAAGAATGCTCAGATTATGGAATATATGACACATTCTTTATTATTTTTAGCATTGAGATCTCAAAATTCAACCTCAAACATAAACAATAAAGAGTCTATTTACTATTCAGAATCATCTAACGCCGTTGGATAAAATAAAATTTGAGTGAAAGTACGTAGAGATAGGCTTCTCCATTTTTTGGTAGAACTACAAAAAATATATCATAATCGACTCATTACAGTATGTGCAACATAATATTACATACGGAAACAACTAAAATATTTTTTTCTCATGCTTTTTCACTGCGTGTAACGCAATCTTTGGAGCATACAAACTAGGTTTTGATGAAAGAAGAGCAATGCCATCTCCATTGGTGTGTTGGATAAGATGAGGTTTATTTCAATCACCTAATAAATTTTCGACTTGCTTCTCACTAAAGAGAGGTTGGAAAGCTTAAGATGATCTTAATTTCTTACCTAAATACACACTATGATGTTCCTTTTTTTTTTTTTTTTAAAGAAAGAATAATTCTACGAAATCAAAAGCGACGCCGAACCAAGAGAGGTTCCATACATTAGCTAAGTTGATAGCTAAAGATCTCCTGTTAAAAGTATACTCTAATAGCAAATTTAGATTAAGTTTAAGAAAACACACTTGTTTTGGTATACACTAACTGGATAATGTTGCAACATCAGAAATTTTCTCTAGTGATTTCAGATAAGAACAGTAAGTTCCACCGACAAAACGATTAATCGTATTAATTTCAGAAATAAAATGAAGGCAATTAGATGCTATAACTGCATAACTTTGATCCCTAATTTCGACAGATATTGCTTCTTATTTCAAGAGTTCAACCAAACACTCCAATCCATTTCAGATTATAAAGTCTAAGATGCTCGAAAAACTCTGAAACTATACAATAAATTACTCATCAAGAACAAAATTGCAGAGTCATTGATTTTTACAACAGCACCCGGAAGCGAAGATCCATGAACTAAAACACCAGAATTTACTTAAACACTCTGAACCATGAAAAATTTCGCACCACTTGTCGACAACTTTGATCGAGTCACTATCGCGCCAACCTCGTATTGTGCTCGGTGATTATAAGGCTTTCGCGTTCAAAGGCGATGAGTCGACGACCCTTAGTGTCCCCCCAAGCTCAGTGGGCACCAGAGGAATGAGAGAGTGAAGGACATCGGTTATCAACGGCCGATAACTCGGTTCCGGTTGCACACACAACACAGCTACAGCTGCAACCTAAAAGAGTTTTTTTAAAAAGAAAACCACACATTTTCGATCAGGTTACTCCGGTAAAAGATTATAGGCAAAATGTGGGGACAACTCTCTGAACTGAAAATCATGTGCTCACTTTCAATTTTAAATTTTGGGCCCCTCATTTAATGCGTTGTTCGATTTGAAAAAAGACAAAAAAAAAAATTTAATGGTTTCTGTTTCTGGTTCGAGAGAGATTGATGGAGCTTCGCAATTCAAATTTTAGAGAAAAGAAATGAGACTAGAGTTTCGCGATTTATACCTGGTATAAGTGTTTCAGATCCATTTTGTTTCTGATTACGGGGTCGACAATGTTAGGAAGCTTCGATCTGTCGGTTAGCTGAGGCATGGCCTACGCACATAAACAAATTCACGAAACAATCCATCGAAAGGAGTTCAATTAGAAATACAGTTCCAAAAAAAAGAAAAGAAAAAAGAAAAAAGGAGCATACCCATGTTACAATAGATTGCGGCAAAGACGGTTCCATCTTTTCCACTGGTTTTCTTCCCACCAGTAGCTCGAGAAGAACTACTCCGAAAGCATAAACATCGCTCTTCTCGGTTAACTTACCTGAAAATTTAAACCAGTCGCAAATTACCCAATTTGATATACTTCACATGAAAAAGGAAAAGAAATGGACATGATATACCATCTAATAGATACTCGGGAGCGACATAACCGACCGTGCCCGAAAGTTTAACATTTTCTTTGCTCGGACCGACAGCATTCACCGCAAGCCCGAAATCTGAAATCTGCATCATGGACAGCATATGATTACTTTTCGAATTGATTTAGCCAAAATAAAATTGAAAGAGTTTGAGATAGATTCGGGACGAATCGAATTTACCCTAGCATTATAGTCGGCGTCTAGAAGTATGTTAGATGATTTTAGGTCTCTATGAATCACAGGTGGATTGCAGTGCTCATGAAGATATTCTAGTCCTCTACTCGAAAATTAAACCAAAGATAAAACTAGTTAGTAGAAACTAAGTAATCATTTAACACCGAATTCGAAAACGAAACCAATTTCTGATGCGAACCTTGCGGTATCGAGTGCGATTTTCATGCGGAGGAGCCAACTTAAATGCGATCCACGAGACGCCCCTACGGAGATTAGTTATGCTCTTTTACGGTCTTTAAATCACTCTAGAAAAAAAGTACCAAAAGCCCAGTGATTAAACTACGCGAAGAATGATACCGTGCAGTTGTGATTCCAAAGATCCATTTTGCATGAATTCGTAGACGAGCAGCCGCTTTCCTTCGTGAATGCAATAACCCAAAAGGGAAACTACATTCGGGTGCCGAATTCTTCCGAGTAAGTCCACTTCGTTCTAGAAGAGAGAATTACAAATGAAGATGTGAAACTGCAGATCAAATCATGTTAATGGATTGAGCAGCAACTCATTAATCTACGAATTTCACCTCAAATTCTCTCACACACTCTTGCCCACCATGATCCAACTTCTTTACGGCCGCGAGAAGCCCCCCATCAAATGAAGCTTTATACACACACCCGAATCCCCCTTCACCCAACACATTGCTCTCGGAGAAGTTATTCGTCGCCGACTCCAACGTCGAGTACTCAACCATTGCCAAAAATCCTTTCTTGCTTGTCTTTAATGAATTCAACTTGTTCAAGATTGGTCCTAAAGCTAACCCCATAGTAGAATCTGCGGCATTTTAAATCGGCAAAATGAACCAAATCCCTGCACCCAATTTGCAAAAACAATTGGGTTTAATTGGGAATATATGTGATGAAATAAACCTGAGCTTTGGATGTCTTTGGAATCAGCTGTTTGAGTAGTTCTCCTCCACAAGATCCAGGCGCAAAATGCGGATATAATTATCATAAAAATGGCAATAGAAGATAGAACTGTTGCCACCATTAGTTCTTTGTGGTAATGGTGATGTTTTTCCACAATGATCTGCATCACTACACTCAGAAAACAAAAAAAAAAATATGAAAATTTTGGTTTCTTAAGCTAAATTAGAGTTATGGTTTTCCTTAAATTTCTGTAAAAGTCAAATCTTTGGGGTTAAAAAAAATGAAGCATTTGTAATGATTGAAAGGGCAGACCTTTGAATACAATCACAAAAGTAAGCAGAACAAAAAGAAGAGGAAAAAAAGGTACAATTTTTTCCACCAAATTTCGATCTTTATACAAAAAATGCCCTCCAAATCTTAAATTAAGCACCCCAAAGTCAAATCCAAGATGAAGTTATTATGATGGGAATCTGAGCAACTTTGTTACCTGTAGAAGGTGGTGTTGCAGGTGAGGGAGATGCAGGGATGGGTAGGCTTTGAGAGGAGGGGAGAATGAGAGTGGGTAGAGGTGATGGGAAGGGAGAATGGAGTGGAGAGGACATGGGAGGTACTTCTCTTGCATTGGTGGGAGCTTGTAGGAAGAAGAAGAAGAAGACCCAAATCACAAGAGATAGGAAGGGAGATGATGATGATGGATTCATGGTCTCACTCTCCTGTCCCTGATAAAATTCAAAGAGAAGCTTAAGCAAATCTCTCTCTCTCTCTCTCTCTCTCTCTCTCTCTTATGTAGTGGGGAGGGAGTAAAAATGGTGAATGATGAGCATGGGAACAAGCACACAATTTGAATCTGGGCTGGTTGATGCCTTTTGATTTGAAATTCTCTCTCTCTCTCTCTCTCTCTCTCTCTCTCTCTTAATTACTCTCTCTCCCTATCTCTTGTGTGTGTGTGTGTACTCATTTTGAATTGGATGTATGTACCTTTTGAGGCTTTGTTTTTTGGGCTCAAATAAAAAAGGAAATGAGAAAAAAAAGGTTGGGTGGGGAAGGGACAAGGACAGTTGCAGGGACTACAAAGAAAGCACTTTCAAACTTTGTGGGGGCAGATGCAGCTGAAGATGCAGATGAGGGGGAAGACTGCACAGTCAGGTGGCAGCTGCCAATAAAGATTGCCAGGAGACAAGAAAATTAGTGATTAGTGGGGGAGAAGGACAAAACAGAGAGAGAGAGAGAGAGAGAGAGAGAGAGAGAGAGAGAGCATACAAAAATTCAAAAGAAAATAAAGAGTATGAACCAACCATCAGGTTCTTAGCTAACTGCATTCACTATCAAATATCTTCACTAATTAGAACAGTTTATATGCATTTTATATAAGACGGTTTAATCGACCTGCAAGAAGCATTATTGAAAGAAAAAAAAAAGTAAGAATGATTTGTTGCGGGGAAAAATGCTTTGGATATCTTAATAAAATGTTGGAGTGCGTGTATAAACTAATTATACACTTTTACATAGTGTTTAATATATGAATAATGTATAAAAATAGTATTTTTAGAAATATATAATGGTATTATTATTGGCTGAGAAAATAAATATAGGGATAATTGCCTATATACCCCTCATGTGTCTGAAAATATTCGATCTACTCCTACTTTTTTTTTTCTTTCTAAAATGCCCCTCATACGTTCCACCGTTATTGCAAAATACCCCCGCAGTTATCTCCTGTTAAGTTAATCTGAGTTAAACATGAGTTAAATATCTACCACAGTTAAAAAAAACTAAAATACCAATTTTGCCTTTAACTTAAGGACAAATAAGAAAGGTTGGTGACGGTAGAGGAGTATATTGGAAAAGATCAAAAGTCGAAATACTTTTTGTGTTCCTGACTTTAAGGGCAAATAAGAAAGACAGTAATAATAGAAGGGTATATTTGAAAAGGGCAAAATAGTAATTTTACAGAGATAATAGAATTACTTAAGAGATTTTAACTCTAAGGATATATTAAAAATAGGTTGGAACGTAGGAGGGATATTTTCAATATTAGCCTTCTAAGAGGGGTAAATTGAAAAATCGAAAAGTCGCAAACTTTTCGGGGGTATATAAGCAATTGCCCCATAAATATACGAAGACCTCATCACTATGGACCACTTTATTCTTTATTTAATAGTTTAACCAGTGTGGACATTTTGTAGGTTGTGGACATTTTGTAGGTTGGCAGGCTAAGTTTGGTACAGTAATATAAAATAATGCTGCATACACATTCCAAAAATTGAATGTATATCATACATCTCTTCAATCTATATGGCACTTAGATGCAGATTCTTCAATCTGGATGTGAAATTCCAGCTAAGATGTAGTTTCTATCCTCTTTTTTTTTTATTTTTTTACTTTTTAAAAAGAAGTTAAAGATACCATTATGTTTTGATGTTCTTTTCTAAGAATTGAACTTTGGGGTTCAAATATTGTAAATAATAAATTTCATGAACTAGTTAATTTCAAAATGCCCAGATGTTGGGGAATGTTACATAACGTAATATAGTCGATTCCTCCAAAAGCTTAAACTATTATAGGACAGTATTTTTAATATTATATTCAGGAGTCCGGCTGCTATGCTATCAATAGCACGAAGCACTCGGTGCTACCAAGTTTTCCACCATTAGATCCACCCCTTTAATGATTTTCATCCGTTAGATCATACTATTCAACCAACCACCCACTTAACCCTACGGGGCCCACATCATTCTAACCACACATCTCTCAATCCAAGGGCTAAAAATTTGGTAGCACCAATGACTTGGTGCTATTAATAGCATAGTAGCCTAGTTCTTATATTCAGTACTTTTTCTTATGTATCATGTTAAATTATATTTTAATACTTATATATTCAATGGAGAGTCTCAAAGCTTTTTTTTGGAATTTTCTTTGGAGCTTGGAGCTTATTCTCATTAATGCATGGGTTGGCAATGAGTAAGCTTCATGCTTTTGATGGTATCATTAAAAAAAATTACGGTTAATTGCATACAGGTCCCCACAAATATAGTGAATTACAAATACATTCTTGTAAAATTTAATTTTCATAAGTTATCCTACAAAAGTCCTAACGTTTTTAGATATATCATTCTGGTTTGTTATCGTTAGAGAACCGTTAGAAACTGCTTATATTTCTAATTTCGTCATCACAAATATGTCTTTTCAAAAAATTATAACAATATAATATAAGAGAGATAAAAATGTCAAAAATTAATCCGTTTAAAGTATTTAACCTATAGTTAACTAATTTTTTTTAACAGATTCTAACAGTAGGAACATATCTGAAAATATTAGAACTTTTACAATAATAACTTATAAAAGTTGAACTTATAGAAGTATATCTGTAATTTACTATATTTATAGAGACCTATATGCAAAAAATCCAAAAAAATAAGATCTAACTAGGAGTGAACATATGTGAATGGTGCATAAATAGTGAGGAATTTTTTTGGGGGTGTTTCATATTTGATTAGCTATAAAAAGATATTGAAATTTAAAAAGAAAAATAATATTGAAAAAACAAGTTTTGATACGCGCATATCAGATTGATCGACTCTACTCAAAATTAGATTTGTAAATCCAATTTGACACAATGGTAAGTCAATGGATATTGACTCGAACTCGACCAATTTAAACGATCGGTCACGTTAAACAGATTGGGTCTAGGGCTTAGACCGAGTTAGACTCGGGTTGAGCCACCCCAAACTTGAACATTACCTTGACCAGATTGATTTGTTTTACTCAATCCACATCCAATTGGACACTAAGGTAAGTCCGACGATCTCGACTCGACTCGAACTCGACCGATTTAATCGATGAGCCCAAGGATTTATGGTTGTATAACGGGTCATTTTAAACTTGTCAGGTACCTGCAGCATTGCAGCAGCGCGGCCGAGCCGCGTTGATGCGTCGCATTAAAAAAATTTCATACACACATAATAGCATAAAATATTTATTTTCTTAAAAAATAAAATATTCTAACTATTTATTATGTCTTTTTATCATATTTTTTGAACTTTATTGAGAAATTTACTTGCTAATTTAAAGAATAGAGGGTTTTGAGCTGTATCATCGGCACGGAATTTGTATCGTGCCGGTATTTTGTTAGCACGGTACGGCACAGTAGATACGATCCGTGCCGACGGGCACTTAAAATCTTGGATGAGCCACATTAAACAGATTGGGTCTACGGCTACGAATTTACGTTCGTCGAAACAGGGCTTTAGCCCAAAATTAGTGAGTCGAAAAACAAAAAAGGCCCACCTCAAATTTGGCCCGAATCCTAAAGTGCTAAATTAGCATGATCCAAAGAACTAATCAATTAAAATGTAGAGATTGATAGATAAATGATACATATATTCGAAAAATGATACGAATTAATATAGCTTCCTAAATTGAGAAATGAAATTGCACATTAAAAAAAATTGCAATTTTGTGAATTTTTATTAGGAAAAACTTCAAATACCACCCCTGTGGTTCCACACTCTCTCATTTTAGTATTCTGTGGTTTAAAGTGTATCAATTTAGTGTCACGTGGTTTCATTTTTATCTTTTTATTGTCGATTCCACTAATTTTTTCGTTAAATCAGTGACAAAATTAAAACTAAAGAGTACTAAAGTGAATATTCGATTAACTTAGATAGGGCATCTGAAGTTTTTTGTATATAATTTAACGACGTACTAACAGAGAAGCTGACGAAAATAAAAAAAAATGAAACCATATGATACTAACTTAATACACTTTAAAATATAGAGTACTAAAGTGAGAAAGTGCGAAACCACAGGGGTGATTTTTGAAGTTTATCCTTTTTATTATACAAGAATAACAAAACCAAAAGCATATTTTTTTTTCATCCGTGTCTGAGCCCAAAACTGCTACTTATTTGTTTATTTTATTTATTTTTTGCACGTCTGGTTCAAAAAATTTAAAATTTTCATTGAAAATTTGCTTTTTGGAAAATTTATTCTCATGGTAGAATTTCGATCTTATGGGAATATTTTTATTTAGTACATTTTCTAGAATACGCAAAAAAATATATTATTTATGCGGTTGATTCAGCACAAAAATTATACAGCTATATCAATAAAATTCCTGGTACATCCTTTTCTATATAATCATATATATTAAAATCATAACTCTTTAAATATATGAAATCTATTTAAATATTTTTAAATTTAGGAGATTCATAACTTTATTTATCTTGTGTACTCAATTTAAAATTTTGGAATAAATATAAAATTTATAAGTGGGTAATGCTAGTCTTTTTGAATCATTAAATGCTAAGGGAGGAGATGAGCTTTTAAGTTTCACATTTTAAGGGATTATTATAAAATTTCATAAATGTGAAGCAATCGTATTTCAAATTTTAAGACCTTGGATATTAATTATTAAGTTCTTTGCTGTCTATGCTAGAGACGCTCGAATTTTAACATAATTATAAATTATTAAAACGTCATTCCCCGACCCGTCTCTTCGTTACGATAGAGCACGAGATATCTGAATTTGAACTCAACAAGCTCCTAGCTTCATAAATTTATATATCTATTTAATTTAAATTCACGTCCTCAATCTATTAAAAAGTTTAAATAAAAAATACTAAATATAAAGATAATACATTAAAATAAGTAATACTATTAAGAGTACAATAGTTTTTGTGCTTCTAAATTTCTAATCATTCATCAATTTTGATGGATTGTTGGGATGAGAGAACGAAAAGAAATTGAAAATATATTAAAAAAAGAAGAGGAATTAAGAAGTCCAATTTCTCTCATTTTTTTCATACTAATTATTCATCAAAATTGATAAATAGTTAGAAATTTAGAACTATATCTGCTGTTGCTGCTGTGCTCTTAATAATACAGAAACTCTCCTCGGTTAAAATAGTATTCTCTTATTAAATTAAGTTTTTAGAGTCAAACGATCAGTCAATTTAACTGAAAATATGAATCGAGGAATTTAAGACTTGGAGTATCAATCATCAAATCCTTCATCACTTGTGTTAGGAACAGTGAGTTACTCATACTAATAAATATTTTGAGTTTCCATTTTCTAAGTTATGCATTCATCCTTGGGCACACTTAACAAGAGCTCTCCATCTCCCACCCACTACCAGTACCCTTCAACACTATTAATGCACTCTCTCTCTCTCTCTCTCTCTCTCTCTCTCTCTCTCTCTCTCTCTCTCTCTCCACTCTTAACTAGCCAACTATTTATTTGATTCTCTCTCTCTCTCTCCTCTCTCTCTCTAGCTTAATTGTGTAAATCAAGAATCATAAATAAAGTTAGAGTACGCACTAATAAACTATAATATATTTTTGTTACTTTTCAAATGAAGCATCTGGGGACTCCAATCTATGCACCTTGATTCATACACTAATGTCTCTCTCCTTTCTCAATTGCTCAAAGTCAAATTTATGCCACAGATGAGAAGAGTAAATAGAGTGTGCATGGCACAAACAACAAGAATCATAAAACCCAATGCTTAATTACTAACTCCCCCCCACCCCTCTATATATATAGATCTTGTTCCTAGTTCAAGTTTTCTTCAGATGCTTCTATTCTTAGAAGATGAGAACTAAAAAAATGCAATTCACAAATGCCATGAACACCACCACCACACTTCCCTTCAAACTCATCTTACTCCTGATCCTCCTCACTCTCCTCCACACAACCCCCACCTCCTCCCACCCCCAGTCTACAACAACAACAATTTTACCAACAAAAACACACCTACAATTGCACAACAAGCCTCCGCCACGTGTAATAACGGTCGAAAATGAACTACAAAGTAGCAAAAGCAGAAGCAGAAGCGGAGCCAGCAGAACCAGAAGAGGTCCATCACGTAGAACTTGCGATCCTTTGTTTAGCTTCCTCTTTGGCGCTTGCGGGCGCTGGCCGTTCTCTACATCTTTCCCTTCCCCCGACAATCCTTTTGTCCCCGCCCCTCCTCGTCCTCGTCCCCGTCCCTCCCCAATATTGCCTCCCCCTTATTCCCCTCCGTATATTTTTCCGCCGCCTCTCGTACCGTCCCCCCCTCCACCGTCACCGCCGCCACCTTTACCACCCCCACCGCCACCACCAATTGTAATCTTTCCGCCACCTTTGCCATCGTCACCGTCGCCACCTCCATCGCCATCGCCACCTCTTGTGCCATCGCCGCCACCTCCGTCACCGCCAATTATAATCCTTTCGCCCCCTTCGCCGCCTCCCGTGCCATTGCCGCCACCTCCATCGCCACAACTAGTCCCCTCACCGCCTCTGCCGCCGACAATTCCAATATCATTACCTCCGCCTCTCGTCCCCTCCGCGCCGCCACCTGACCACATCACATCACCGCCTGTCCTCCCTATATTCTCCGTGCCGCCACCCTCGCCGCTGGTGCCGAATTTTGACTTTCCACCGCCGGGCCCGGTAATTCCTGTCGACACTCCGCCGGCGCCATTGGTTCCAGATGAAAGTCCTTCGACAATTCCGTTGCTGCCGCCGCCTTTGGTTTCGGACGATAGCGGCGGCCCTCCGATAGTACTTCCACCCTCGGTGTTCGACGACACGCCACCGTCATCACCGCCCCCTCCGCCGCTTGTGCCGATAGAAGACCCATTGCCGCCACCTGCCGATACTACGACTCAGCCGAGGATAGTTCCGCTGCCGCCATCGATTCCCGATGCTCCGCCGCTGTTCTCTCCTCTGAAGGGATGATTTATGTACTTCTATTGCAAAACACAAAGAGTTTAGTGATACAGAGGCGTTAAGCATTGCGAGAGGTTAAGGTGATCAAAGGTGCTAACAAATACAAGTTTGAAGGCTTAATTTAAGTTGTTAATTAATCTTTCATGATCACTATTATTCAACTAGTAATGGATTTAGAAATCAACAGAGATTCGAGAAAATTGTAAAATATTCAATAATAGTTAATTTCATTTATAAATTATAACATATAACACTGAAGCTTAATGTGCTTGATCATTTTATTATTCATTATTCTTACGATAGTAAAAAATATATTAATACACTATTCAATTAACAATGAATCGTTTATAAAAATATTTTTATTTATTCATTGAATAATTGTTAGTTTTCTAGCTATAATCTTTTATATCTTTTTGTACTTAATAGATAACGATATGGGTAGGAGAACTACTTTATGTAATTGTTAGTCGATCAAATTTGGCCCTAAAAAATCTTCAACTATTGGAGAAAAAAAAAAGAAAAGGAAAATTTCTATTAGTCGGTAAATTATCTATCTAAGAGTTCATCAAATTAGTAATTCTTACGAATACGATAGATTCACAAAAAAAAGTTATAATAATATCATCTCATGGTTCCATACGCTCGATCAAATGATCGAATTGGATTCGAGAGACGGATATTAAGTGGAGACAAAGATCCCGTGGGCTTAAATGGATCATGTATGGCGAGAGATCATGTAAGTCGTTCTAATGGCGTCATGGGTAGTCATGTTTCGAAATGGCGTGAGGCTAGGTAGGCCGAATCACAATCGAGACCCGTAAGCGTTGTTTCTGTACGCTTTAAGTGAATTGATTACGTACAGCTGGAATTTTTGGGATTAATGATTAGCGCCAACGATCCGACAGATTGATGCATTAAAAACCAATTACCATACACGGGAAACGCAAGTCAAGCATATAAGCACGGATGAATTTCTGACTAGTGAAGGTTTAAGTACAAGAAATCAAATGATTAATAAGATAGTAATTAAAGAGTTGATATTTATTAGTGAAACCAAGCCTAGCTAATATACTTCAGTTTTTATTTATTAGCGGATTTATAATTTAATAGGCTTAAGTTTTTATCTATCAGTAGATAAATATATACCTGATAGACTTATGTTTTTAAATTGAATGAATATTATTAAATATATCATATTTTGATATCATCTGGATTTGAGCTGGTCAAAACTTCCTAACATTATCACAAATATATATCTATGATCGATCAAGCTCCACCGTTGATCAAGTCAACCCTATAAAACCTTTTAAGCAATGCTTAAATAGGCCTGGGCTCTATGTATGTGACCTATATTTATGCACTTATCTCACCATTTTGTATACATTTTGTATACGCACCAAATGGTATAAGATCTACTCCCCCGTACAGGGGGTACAAGTTGTTAAAGATATACCTTCTTTTTATTGGTTTGGTTCATGCACCGGGTCTATGAAATAATAGACAGGATCTTATTAGGATTTATTTAATGATGGATCCTAATTTAAGTTGGAATCCTAAGAGGATTAGGATTGGTTTACTCTATATAAATTGAATTAGAGTAGAATTAAGCTAATCCATCTATGTCTATATATATATATATACATGCATATGCATGTACGGTAGAGGAGAGGCTTGGGAGCGGCTGAAATTAATTAGCACTCCGGCTTAGGAGCCGTACGGTTCCTGGGGGTGCATGGAGGTTAATTAATTAGCATGCGGCAAAGCTAATTAATTAAGGTGGCCGGCTCTTTTCATGTATGGTTATACGAGAAGGAGATGTGCGGTAGCTCGCATGCGACGGATTGAAGTCGGCGGCGGAGCGACGGTTCTCGACCAAATTGTCTGAGCGGTTCGGGTTCTTCGAAGCAACGACATAAAGGAATTTGGTTAGAGTTTCTATACTTCTCTAATTTGGTCTTCTCGGTTTTACGGAAAGCTTTTTCGGTATTTTCTTGGAGTTTTCGTTGGAACAAGAGAAAGGTGGGGTTTACCATAAGGCTCTTGATTTTTTATCCGGAGAAGACATAAGGTGTAAGCTTGTATTATTTTTCTTCATATCGTGGAATACATCTCTCTCGCTCTTCCCGTGGACGTAGGCAATTGCCGAACCACGTAAATATTGGTTTCTTCTTTCTGCATTTATTTCTTTTACCGTTCTTTCTCTATTTTTTCGTGCATCTTTGTTGGTAACGCATGACGGACGATCTATCCGGTTCCCAACACAAGTTACATTTTTTAAGTCTTTTTATAAAGGGGCAATTATCTCCATACCCCTGAAAAGTTCTCGATTTTCTTATTTACCCCTCTTAGAAGGCTAATATTGAAAATACACTTCTTATGTTCTAAGTCTTTCTAATATACCCCTGGAGTTAAGTTCCGTCAGTGAACTGCTGTTATCTCTGAACAATTATCATTTTGCCCATTCCAATATACCCTTCTTATATTTCAAGTCTTTCTAATATACCCCTAGTGGTGGCTGTGGCCGTATGCTGTCACGTGCGCGCGCATCCCGACGATGTGCACCGCATTGCCGTCCTTGGAGGAGCCCTCATTCTCGTTCTTGTCCACGTGTGGCTCCGATGCCGCCATGATGATAGAGCGTTCCTCGTTGTCCTCCGCCGCACTCGTAGAATTGGGTGGCGTAGAAGTCGAGGACGAGGGTGGCGAGCAAGGACGGAGCCATTGAGGGGCCCACAGTGGCCATAGCCCCTCCTCAATTTTTTAAATTACATGAAGGTCCTTTATAATAAAAATTAAAATATTATAGATTTTAATTTTGTGGGCCAAATTAATTTTTTTATGGGCCATGGCCATCGCGCCACTTTCAGCCGCGCGCCAGTGTCGTTAAAGACCCTCCTCATCCTTCGTCGCGCGCCGCAGCCTCCCGCCCGTGGTCCGGGAGGCGCATCATCCTCGGCCGTGGTTTGGGAAGAGATGAGGCGAGGTGGAGGCGGAGGAGGCGACGAGGAGAGGCGGCTGAGCGGCGATCAAGGTGGTCAAGGAGGGAGAGAAAGAGATGATAACTTAAGGAATTTTTTCTAACTTTAATTTTTTTATTGTGCATCCAAATTTTAAAAATTTGAAGTAATTCTAAATTTTAAATTAATAAATTTAAATTTATGAACAAAACTTAATTTTTTAAGTTAATTTTGAATCTATAATTTGAATATAAATAGCTATTAGAGACATTGATTTATTTATTATCCCATCTATTTTACAAATTTAATATATTTTCAAGTTAATTAATTATTTTTGATTTGAAATATTGTTTACACACCCAAATATTAAAATTTTAATTAATTTCAAATTTTGAATTAAAATATTAATTTATATTTGAAATTATGAATCAAATTTAAAATTTAAAGTTGATTTGATAAGCTATTTTAAATCATTCTATTTTTCAGATCTAATTTCTTTTTAGTTAGTTAATTAAGAAATAGTGAATACTAAATATTTTCAATGTGTGTTGCGTAGAGATTTTCGTTTTTTTTTTTTGAGTATGAAATATTTTTTTATGGGGCGTTTGTGAAAAATATTAATAGTAGATATTATTCAGCTTACGGAAATTTGGATAAGTATGATTTTTTTTCTGTTATCGTAAATGGAATGCAATATTTTTTCCTACTAAAAAAGTTCCATCAACAATTATTTTAATAATTATCTCAAATCAATATAAATTTGTTAATCACATTTATCTACAAATTTTAAATTTTAAATTGTAAATTCATATGTTATATTTTATTGAAAAATATCTTATATTTTAAATATTAGTATATATTTTATTGAAAAATATCTCATATTTTAAATATTAGTATATAAAATTGAGATGATTTTTATATATTCAGTTTTTAAAAATATGATTAAATATTATATATGCGGAAGCTATTACGTGATTCGATATTATGTAGGTGACGACATTGCGTGTGAGAAAGAAATATTTTAAAATGCTTATATTGTGAATATTATTTGTGATAAAATATGATATTATGTTGGTGATATTTGATACGCACTATTTGAGGGCAATTTAGGTAAAAAAAGTAACAGATACTTAATTCGTGAGCCATTGAATTAGATCCCGTGACTAAAAATTCATATATTTTATGATAATTCAAAAATAAAATAAAAATTGTACGACTATTATTTATTATGTTAAAGTTGAATGAATGATATTGCTAGTATGTGATTGAAATTATATTAATAGGACCGGCATTTTTGGAAAGAAAAAATTTTGAGCTCAATTATATATATATATATATATATATATATATATATATATATATATATATATATATATATATATATATATATATATATATATATATATATATAGAACTATTTATGCTATTAATAGCACCAAGTCATTGGTGCTACCAAGTTTTTGGCCGTTGGATTGAGAGATGTGCGGTTAGGATGATGTGGGCCCATTAGGGTTAAGTGGGTGGTTGGTTGAATAGTATGATCCAACGGGTGAAAATTATCAAAGGGGTGGATCTAACGGTGAAAAACTTGATAGAACGAAAACCTCCGTGCTATTGATAGCATAGCGTGACTTATATATATATATATATATATATATATATATATATATAGTTGAGCTAGAATACTCTTAAGATCTAGTCCATTTTACTCTCGAGTTGTTTTCGATGATAGAGCTTCCAAATTGATGATCGGCTCAGTTGAACATGATCTATACAACTTAAAGTGTTTAGAAATCAAATTTCAAATATTTTCGACATCATTTGCCTAATGATTAAAGGGTTTTAAAATTTGTAATTTTAATGGTGGATAAGAGACGTTTTCTCGTTTAACGGTGTAAAAATATTCAAATCAATTGAATTTTTGTTAGAAAATTCTTTAAACTATTTATAACAAGATCTATACTCTTGCTCTTGCTTACAAGACTCCAATCATCATTTTTTAAAGCATATTCATTTTAAACCATTCATTTTCTGTTCACCAGAGGGATACAAGAACAATATCGAAAGTGCGTGAAATTTGATTTCTAGATAGTTTAAATAGTTTAGATCATATTTAACGGAGCCGATCGTCAATTTGAAAGCTCTATCATCGAAAATAACTCGAGAGTAAAATTGGCTCGGTACTCTTAAGAGTATTCTAGCTCAACTCTATATATATATATATATATATATATATATATATATATATATATATATATAAGAGAGAGAGAGAGAGAGAGAGAGAGAGTCCGGCTTACTATACTTTTATGAGTATAGAGAGGCTCTGTACTCATAACTTTTCGCCATTTGATCCACCCTTTAATCATTTTTATCCGTTAGATTATACTATTCAACCAACCACCTACTCAACCCTAGAGGGCCCACTATCAATCTAACCGTAATCACTCTCATCCTAGTCTCACATTTTTTCATCTCAACGGCCAAAAAGTTATGAGTACGATGGCTCAAATACTCATAATAGTATAGTAGCGTGGCCTATATATATATATATATAGTGTACTAGAGCTCGTTAAAGTATCGAACCGAAAAATTCTACGTGTTCGGCTCATGAGTCGCAACTAACAATGAGTTAAAAAAATAGATTAAATATATATAAAAAATAAATTTATAAAATTTTATCCATTAGACTTTGATCTAATAGTTGAAACTTTACATTTAAATGAGTTCTTTTATAATTGAGCTCGCCTTTATATTTTTATTTTGCAAAAAATTAAATAATAAAATATATATTATAAGTATAATTATTTATTTATATATATAAATATAAATTAAATAAAATATATTAATATAAAATATATCTATTCGAGCGGTTATCGAGCCAAACACAAACGAACTGATTCCAGCTCGTGTTCGGCTCGTTTATTAAATGAACCGAAAAATTTAACTCGTGTTCGGCTCGTTTATTAAACGAACGGTTCGAACTTAAGCTCATCTTGAACCGAGAACACGATCTGGCTTACGAACACATAGCTGGATTGCCCACCCTAGAGTGTACAGACTACAAATAGCATTTTTTCTTCTGCCAAACATATTTTGAATCGTCTATACAAAACAAGCAACTTCCCCTCCCTCCCTCTCTCTCTCTCTCTCTCTCTCTCTCTCTCCTTCACCAGCCAAAGTAGTCACTCTCTCTCTCTCTCTCTCTCCTTCACCAGCCAAAGTAGTCAAGTTGTGAGACCCATTCAAGCTCCATATCCTTGTCCATTCCCCTCTCTCTCTCTCCCTCTCTCTCCCCCAACCCCCCCATCTAAATCCCACCACCCCCAATTCCCCCAAATTCCACCATTACTACTTCCCGGCTTATTAATCCTTTGTTCCTTCAAGACCATGTCGTCGTCTCCCAAATCACTCCTTCCAACAACAAGGGCGGCAGCAGCAGCAGCAGTCTGCATCTTCTTCGCCTTCGCCTTCTCCTTCCTGCTCACTCCCTCCCTCGCCTTCTACCTCCCGGGCACCTACCCGCGCACCTACCGCCGGGGCGACCCGCTCGCGGCGAAGGCCAACTCCATGACCTCCCTCGCCACGGAGCTCCCCTTCTCCTACTACTCCCTCCCCTTCCTCTGCCGCCCCCCCGCCGGCCCCCGCCCCTCCGCCGAGTCCCTCGGCGAGCTCCTCCTCGGCGACCGCATCCTCTCCTCCCCCTACCTCTTCCGCATGCGCCTCAACTCCTCCCGCACCTTCCTCTGCTCCTCCCCCCCGCTCTCCCCCGCCGACTTCGCCCTCCTCCGCCGCCGCGTCGACGCCGCCTACTCCGCCAACCTCGTCCTCGACAACCTCCCCGCCGTCAACGCCGCCTCCAACCACCGCGGCTTCCCCATCGGAGCCCGCCGCGGCGCCGACCGCTACTTCATCTTCAACCACCTCAAGTTCACCGTCCGCGTCCACGGCGACGCCGACGACGACCGCGATCGGACGACCACCACTCTCATCCCCGGCACTGGCGACGCCGTCGAGCAGCTGATCCCGAGGAACGCCACCGACGAGGAGGAGGAGGAATTCATGGTCGTCGGATTCGAAGTCGCGCCGTGCAGCGTCCGGCACGACCGGAAACTCGCGGAGCGGCTAGACATGTACGACGAATACCCGGCGCCGATCGAGTGCGACGCGAGGTCGCCGGGGATGCGGGTGATGGCCGGCGAGCGGGTGGCGTTCACGTACGACGTCGAGTTCGTCCGCAGCGCGGTGCGGTGGCCGTCGCGCTGGGACGCGTACCTGCGGCCGGACGGCGGCGCCGAGAGGGTGCACTGGCTGTCGATACTCGCCTCGCTCGCCGTGGTGGCGGCGCTCGCCGCCGTCGCGGTGGCAATTATGCTCCGGACCGTCCGCCGCGACCTGGCCCGGTACGAGGCGCTGGACGCGGAGGCGGCGAAGGACGACGAGCTGTCCGGATGGAAGCTCGTCGCGGCGGACGCCTTCCGCCGGCCGAGCTGCCCGCTCCTGCTCTGCGTGCTCGTCGGCGAGGGGGTGCAAATCCTCGGCATGGCGGCGGCCACCATCTTTTTCGCGGCCCTCGGGTTCATGTCCCCCGCGGCGCGCGGCGCCCTCGTCTCCGGAATGCTGCTCTTCTTCCTCGTCCTCGGGACCGCGGGCGGGTACGCCGCGGCCCGGCTGTGGAAGACGCTCAACTCCGGAGACCCCGCCGGGTGGGCCGCGGTGTCGTGGCGCGTCGCGTGCGCGTTCCCGGGCTTAGCGTCTTTAGTTCTCGCGGTCCTCAATTGCCTTCTCTCGGCCAGCCATAGCACGGGGGCTCTCCCCTCGACTCTCCTTGCTTTCTTGCTCTTCACTTGGTTCTGCATTTCCGTGCCGCTGACTCTCGTCGGCGGTTTCTTCGGTTCGAAAGCACCGCACGTCGAATTCCCGACGCCCACTAACCAGATACCGCGGGAGGTGCCCGTGCGGAGTTACCCGCCGTGGCTGCTGGTGATCGCGGCGGGGGCGCTGCCCTTCGCGACGCTCTTCGTCGAGCTGCTCTTCATTTTCTCCAGCCTTTGGATGGGCCGGGTGTACTACGTGTTCGGGTTCCTACTGCTGGTGTTGGGCCTCTTCGTCGTCGTCTGCGCGGAGGTCGCGTTGGTGCTCACTTACGTGCACCTCTGCGCGGAGGACTGGCAGTGGTGGTGGAAGGCGTTCTTCGCGCCGGGGTCGGTCGCGGTGTTCGTGCTCGTGTATGCGGTGAAGTACCTAGTTTTCGACCTCAAGAGCCTCAGCGGGCCCGTGTCGGCCGCGCTCTACCTCGGCTACTCCCTCCTGATGTTCCTCGCCGTCATGCTCGCCGCAGGCACCGTCGGCCTCGTCTCGTCGTTCTGGTTCGTGCACTACCTCTTCTCGTCGGTGAAGATCGATTGATACCGCGAAAACAAATACAAGGAAAGAAAGAAAAGAAGAAGCAGAAGTATATAGAGAAAGAAACTTCTTGAACTGCTAGTGGTAGCAGATCATTGCAAACATATATATAGTGTAAATCATTTGAGCTGTTGTTGTTCTTCATCTGCATCAAACTATAGTTTACCTTTTTTTCTTTTTTCTTTTTTAATTCTCCCTACAAAGGAGCAATAGTATATTGTTGATAAAAATTCAAATTTTTTTTCCCACACAACTTTGATTATGTGAATTGATAATTAGTGTTTGTTTCTTAATTTCAAAGAGAATGATAGTTTGTTAACCGTTTTGTTTTTTTAAAAAAATAAATTTAGCTGAAAATATGAAACAACTGGAATATTTTCGATTTAGAACCTCGGATACTCGGTGGTACGAGAAATAGAGTTGCAAGATGCATGTTGATGTAGGAGGATGTAGGGTTGGTGTGGTTTAGTCAAATTGTTAGGGGAAATCAGATCAAATTGACAGAAAAGAGGAGGACAAATTAAAGGGGCTGAGTATTGTTTGGCTGGATCTTGTTAGAAAGAGCACACGGAGATCAGGTCAATTGAGATCATAAGACTTATATCAACACCTTATTTTTTTTTTAAAAAAAAAGATTATATTTGTCCTCACAGAATATAACAAAATCATCAAAAACTTGCAAACACCACTTTTAAAAGCTGTTCCTTAAAAACTTCTCTTTTAAAAATTAATATAAAAAATTAAGAAAGGAGAAATTTTTTTTCTTTTTTTTTTAGAGAGATAAGTAGTACGCTACTCGCTTTGTTTATTTCATTTAGAAAATAAATTTATCTAAAAATGTGAATCAATTAGGATTCGAATTTGAAATCTCAGGTACCAACGATCAAGCCATTTGTCACTTGCTCTAGAAACAGTCAGTAAAAAAGAAAAAAATTATATTATATATTTAAGGCTATGAAACACTTCTTATTTACAAAATATAAGCAGTTGCTATGAAAGAATTTCGTTTCTAGTATCTATATCTAACTCTTTTACAAATATCTAAAAGACACATTATTTTATGAATGTTAGAGAGACGCATCTCTCTACGAAGAGATATGTTCCTTTGCAACTAAAGAAAAAACATAATTTTTTTATACAAATAACTAATCTAATCTCCATGCACCGTAGAGTTACAACTGTTCATCAAATTTAATTTTTTAAATAATTTTCTTACTACATACCAATATTATAATCTATACTTAACTGATTTGAAAGCCAAACTCATGATATGAGAAAGTCGATGACCTGACATTTATTTCGACACAGAAGTCACGAAATCACTCGATCTCCCACTTACAATTATACGGAGATTAGCAGAAATATCTTATACCCAAATCAAATCTAGCCTTGATACCCTTGCATACATATTTTACCTTCATTATTGTTATCGAGTCAAATTACAATTAATAACTAAATGGAAGATGCTTTTAGAGTTATCAATGCAAAATGTGTGTTTTTTTAAAGTAGTTGAGTATATTCCATCCATCTTTTTCTTATGAGGTTGCTTAATTACTCTATTCTTCACAATGCTTCCTTTTTTTCTTTGGCCACTAATTTAATTTGATATTACTTATTAGAAATTTCCAAGGTATTAATTTAATTGCTTATAATTGACACATATTTGGTTGGTTGGTGAAGTTCTTTCATTTGGTGAATTAGGTATAAGGCATTGACCTAAGCAACGTGATTAGGTTAGCTTCTCTTTTTTTTATTTATATTATTATTTTTATTATTATTTAACTAAACAGGGTGGTGAGCTCAAGTTTTCCATGAAAGGAGAGTTTGGATGGACGTAATTGTAATTCGATCGTAAATTAAAATTACTGAAGAGATTTCGGTATCAATCATGGAAATGCTGAAACAAATTTCTCTGCTATAGAAGTTTAGACTCAAATTTGCACATCTCAACAGCGAAACTCTTTGACATTACAATGACTAATGGTAAAATTATTATTTTCAAAATTTTAACAGTTCCAGCGCTGTGAACTGACTCCTTAGAATGTTGAAATTAACTTATTTTTTATATGGTTATTTTCTTCAGGGTTAATTACACTATTAAATCAGGCCAATTTGCATAAAAAATTCACTAGTTTTGCGCTTTTGCAAAAAGTAGGCCACCTTTTTTGATTTTGCAGATTCAGACCGAATTTTCAGCAAACTGACCAAAATATCCTTATATCTTTTTCTCTCTCTCCTTTTTTTTCTCTTGTTTTTTTTTCTTTCTCTTCCTAGAGAACGGCCGAGGCCGAGGCGGCCCGCTTCGGTTTTGTTTGGCGCATCGTTACGCTCACCCGCGCACCCCCCGCTGTCCTCGCCTCCGACCCCGTTGAGGCTGCACTGCGACTTTTTATTTTCCCCTCTCCGATCCTCCACCGCCTCAGACGACAACGCCTATCTCACCCTCTCTCGCCCTTCTCGCTCTTTCCATCTCCCTCCTCCTTCGCCTCCTCCGGTGCCTCTGACGACGACGCGTCTCCGGCGATATCAGTGCCGTGGAGGTCACTGCAGCGCTGCGGCCTCGGAGCGGGGGGTCTTTAGCGGCGTTGTTGCCGACGCCGTGGCCGTTGGCGGAGAGGTGCGACAAAAAAAATTTATAAAAGAAGACAAAAAAAAATAAAGACAAAAAATTATATAAGAAGAAAGAAGAAGATGTTGCACTGTTAAAATAAGATTATATTATTTTAAAACAAATTTGTACTGTTTTAATAAAAATTGCACTATTTGATATAGAAATTACACTCTTTTGGAATAGATTTTACACTCTTTAGGCTAACATTACACTATTTAGAAGAATTTTGCATCATTTCTTTTTCTTTCCTCTTTCTCTTCTTCTTCTTTTTCCGCTGCTGCCTCTCGGCCAGCTCGAGGTCCCTTCCTATTGTCAGGAGCCTCCTCGAGCTCGGCGATAGCCTCCACAGCGCCTTCGCACACCTCACCGCCCGCTATGGGCGCCTCATTTCCCTCCGCTTCGACCGCGTGACCACCGTCATGGCCTCCTCCCCCGCAGATGGCGACGCCCTCGAGGTGGAGCCAGGTGGTGTTGCAGATGCAGTGGAAGCGGCCGAGCCGAAGGGTGCGGATGCAAGGGCACCTGCAAGAGAGGGCCTCCAGCACGAGGCTGACACCGCGGGTGCTATGGCGGAGATCGAGGGCGAGGCCTTTAAGGCCCGGGAGCACAGTGAAGAGGGCCTCGAGGCTGGCGGGGTGATCCGGTCGTCGTCGACGTCAGCGTCGGCATCGGCGTCATGGTCGTGGCGGAGGGCCGACGAGGTGGAGGAGGAGAGGCGGAGCGATTGGCGATGAGGAGAGGAAGGCCCCGAAGCGGGGAGGCACCCTAATCGTCGGCGACTTCCGGGGCAGTTGGCGGCCCCGGAGCCCACCGGCAGGTACTTCGTCACCATCGCCATGGACGGCGAGGTTGCCCTCTTCACTAGCGACCTCTGTGGCAAGGCCTACAGGAGGGCGGCGGTACGATCAGTGCCGCGCGAGGAGGCGCTCCTGATCTCCCGGCGGGAGCACGTGGCGATGCAGCGGGACGTGCGAAGCGGGGTGCGGTCGTACGCAATCTCGGCGCTGGAGGAGACCTCGGGTCGGGCGGGCGAGAGGCAGCAGGAGAAGAAGAAGAAGAAGAAGAAGAAGAAGAAGAGAAAGAGAAAAAGAAAATGAAAAGAAATGGTGCAAAATTCTCCTAAATAGTGCAACGTTAGCTTAAAGAGTGTAAAAATTTATTCCAAAAGAGTGTAATTTTTATATCAAATAGTGCAATTTTTATTAAAACAGTACAAATTTATTTTAAAACAGTATAATATTATTTTAACAGTACAATTTTATCTTGCTCTTACTTTTTATATAATTTTTTATCTTTATTTTTTTTTTCTTTTACTATAATTTTTTTTTGTCATACCTCTCCGCAAACGGCCACGGCGTCGGCGACTACGCCGCTAAAGACCCCCCGCTCCGAGGCTGCGGCGCCACAGCGACCTCCGCGTCATCGATGTTGGCGGAGAGGCGTCGTCATCGGAGGTTGCGGTGAAGGCGAAGGAAGAGGGAGAGGGAAAGGCCGAGAAGGGCCAGAGAGGGTGAGATAGGCGTCGTTGTCGGAGGCGGTAGAGAAGGGTTGGAAAATGGAAAAAAAAAATCGCAACGCGTCATCGGCGGAGTCGGAAGCGAGGAAGGCAGGGGTGCGCGGGCGAAGATAAGGATGCGTCGGATAAAATCGAAAGGGGCCACCTCCACCTCCGCCTCTGTCTCTACCGCTCTATGGGAAGAGGAAAAAAAAAAACGAGAGAAAAAAGTATAAGGATATTTTGGTCAGTTTGTTGAAAATCCGGTCCGAATCTGAAAAATCGAAAAAGATTGTCTACTTTTACAAAAGCGCAAAACTAGTGAATTTTTTATGCAAATTGGCCATTAAATCATAACATTTTTTAGGAATTTTATTTTAATTTTGAAGCTTTTTTTTTCACATCCGGATCAATGATTTTTAGCTTTGTTTTAATTAAGTCACATCTCTGCCGCATTGGTTGCAATCAATATTTGTCATGTCAGTATTTTATCATGAGTAGCGGTATTATTAATAATAGAAAACTACTTAAAATAAAATGTGTTAAAATTTAATGGCCAACTTGTAAAAAATTTTTACTAATTTTGGGCTTTTGTAAAAGTGGGCCATCTTTTTCGTTTTTGTAGATTCGGTCAGATTTTTCAGCAAACTGATCAAAATACTCTTATACCTTTTTCTCTCTCCTCTTTTTTTTTTTCTCTCGTTCTTTTTTCCTTTCTTTTCCCAGAGAAAGGCGGTGACAGAGGCGGAGGCGGCTCGCTTCGGTTTTGTCCGGCACATCCTTACCCTCGCCCGCACACCCCCGCCTTTCTCACCTCTGACACGGCCGAGGCGGCGCTGCTACTTTTTTTTTTTTCCCCTCCGATCCTCCTCCACCATCGCTGACGACGACGCCTATCTCACTCTCTCTCGCCCTTCTCGCCCTTTCTTTCTCCCTCCTCCTTCGTCACCTCTACTGCCTCCAACGATAACGCTTCTCCACCGACATCGGCGCCGCGGAGGTCGCTATAGCGCTGCAGCCTCGGAACGGCCCGAAACCCTAAACCCTAAACCCTAAAACCCTAAACCTAAACCCTAAACCCTAAAGGGTTTTTAGCGGCGTCATCGCCGATGTCGTGGCCGTTGGCGAAGAGACGCGACAAAAAAAGATTATAGAAGGGGAAAAAGAAAAAAATAAAGACAAAAATTTATATAAGAAGAAAGAAGATGAAATTGCACTGTTAAAATAAGATTACACTGTTTTAAAATAAATTTACACTATTTTAATAAGAATTGCACTATTTGATATAGAAATTACACTATTTTGGAATGAATTTTACACTATTAAGGCTAACGTTGCACTATTTAGAAAAATTTTGCATCATTTCTTTTTCTTTTCTTTTTCTCTTTCTCTTCTTCTTCATAGCCTCCCGCCCAGCCCTGGCCGTGAAGGCGCGGTGAGGACTATTGCCGAGCTCGAGGAGGTTCTTTCTCGTTGTTAGGAGCTTCTTCGGAGCGGAAGGGAAGAATGAAGAAAAAGAGGAGGAGAAATTGTGCAAATTTCACCCAAAATTACACTATTTCGCACAAACTTGGACCATTTCGCCCAAAATTGTACTATTTCTCCTTCTCATCATCATCCTCTTCCTTCTTCTTTTTTACACGATTACACCATAACAACAAAAATCTCCTAAAAATCGAGACGGCGGGGACGCGGTAGCTCGACGACAACGACGCTGACGCCGAGGACGTCGTCATCGGCGGCGGCGGAGGAGGAGAGGGTGGAGACGGAGGCGGAAGGCAAGTGGTCAGCCGGGCGGCAGTGAGCAGAGCGCGGGATCGGAGGAGCAGGCGCAGGCGCCGGGTCGAGAAGCGGCGGACGAGCCTGGGCGGCGGCGGGCGGGCACGAGGCGCAGGCGGGATGTGGCGGCAACGAGAAAGTTGGCGCCGTGCACGGCGTCGCAAGACCAGCAGAGGAGGATGTCGTCGTGGGAGAAGGAGGGGCGGCGGAAGGAGGAGGTGGCGAAACTCGAGATAGGGTCAGATCTGGGGGAGGAGGTGGGGGTGTTGTCGTGGGAGAGAGAGAGGCGGCGAAAGTTGGAAGTGGGTTCGTGGTCGTCACAGGTAGCAGAACTTTTCAAGAAGAACATAGCGAAGGGGAAGAAAAAAAAGAGAGAGAGAAAAAGAAAAGAAATAAGAATATTTTCGTCCGATAGTAAAAAATTCGGTCCGAATCTGCAAAACTGAAAAGGTGACCCAGTTTTGCAAAACCTCAAAATTTATGAATTTTTTATACAAATTGGTCAAATTTAATTATAAGAAAAAAAAAAAAAGGGTTAGAGATCAAAATAAAAGATTTGGAAAAGGTTAAAGAGTCCTTTTTGTGCATGTGTTTGGGACTAGAGATTGTAGTGGGGACATTGATTCCGATCCATCAAAATGGACCCAGGAAGTTGTTGGGTTTATTGCTCGCGCCCGATCCATTCGCATGTGTCACGCATCTATCTTAATATTTAATTAATAATTAATGTCTTAAAAGTAAGCTCTAGTTTAATAATTGTGTGATCTATAGTTCTATACTCTATAGTATCCAAAGAGACTCATATATAATAGTTATTATATGTATAATATAATGTTTAAAATCCCATTACTGAAACATTTTGGTGTATTGAAAATTAACAACACGAAAACGTATATTATTTGCTTCATCTCAAGTAGGCCGGATTGAATCAGGATCCAAAAAGAACTCTGCACAACAATTGTAGTTGTTCATTCCGATTCCAATTTTCAATCATACACTACAAAATAGTTATAGTGTGTTGCCTTAAATGGATCGGCATCCTGTCATGTGACAGAAGGTCATGTAAGCCGAGTCATTTTTGAAATAGCGTGAGGTTGAATTGGGCCAAGTTATGTTCGAAGTGGCGTGAGGCTGGATGGGCTGAGTCACAATCGAGATCCGTGGTATTGTTTTACAGTGAATTGATTGCGTATTTCCAACAGCTCAAGCTTTTGGGATTAATGGTTAGCGCCAACGATCCGACAAGTGGTATCAGAATTAGACGTCATGAGTTCGATTCTCGCATGCTGCAAATATGTCCAGGTGCTAGAGGGGAGGGATTGTGCCCTGTGGCAAGAGGCCATGTTGACCGAGTTCTATTCGAAATGACGTAAGGCTGGGTGGGCCGAATCACAATCGAGACCCGTGGGCACTATTTCTGTGTGCTTTAAGTGAATTGATTGCATATTTCTAACAGCTTGAGCTTTTGGGATTAATTGTTAGCGACAACGATCCAACGTAGTGAGCTTTTGGGATTAATTGTTAGCGACAACGATCCAACATAGTGAAAGAAGAAATTTGATTAAAAAATATTCCATAGATCAAGAAAGAAAATATTAGTATTTCTTAAATTGAAATTCTTTCTAAATATCAGAATAAGCTATTTGATGATATTCTATTCGGTATGGAAAATTTTTAGAAATTAAAAGTTAGGAATGTAGTTAAATCTAGAACGTAATAGGGTTATTCAACCTTCAAGTCATTTTTAGGATTAAAATAATTCACCATGTAGGTAAAATATATTATCCTACCAAATTATGATATCAAAATTTTTCTATGAGCAAAATTTAAACACTTACTTTACTATTACAAAAAATATATATATATATATATATATATATATATATATATCATACCGAATAAGTTATCAATAAGACAACTTAATTAACATCTAAACAAGGCCTAAAAAATTTTAGTTTAAGATGCGCTTAACAACACAGACAAAGAGACACACAGAGATTATTAAAAGGAAAAGAAAAATAAAAAAGAAGAAAGGATAGGAAATCATTTGTGATTTATTTACTTAATTAATTCCTTAATATTCCTTCCATTTGAGCGAGTCTCAACTTTTAGATCTAATTTCCCCTCCTAATTAATAGAAGAGAAAGAAAGACCAATAAAACTAGATTGATCATATCATAATTTACAATCATGAAAACAAATTGAGTTACCAAGCTAAATGCACAAACAACATGTAACTAAGACTTGGCCCCTAAACCGCGCGATTTCGGCCGTTTAACGGCCGTCAAAGGATTAACAATCCCCTGCGCATCCCTCCCCAATCCCGTGCCTGGAATAAAACCCATTTTCACCATCATCTTCGATCCAAACCCCTTCGTATGCTTCTCAAACGCTCCGATACTTCTCGCTTCCATTGGCTTCTTCGATGTGCTTGCTTCGATTTGCTTACCTTCCGAATCTGCAGCCGTAAACTGAACACCTAATCCGAGCGATTTCGGCCGTTTGGTCGCTTCGATGGGCTGAGGTATTCCCTGCCCGTCCTTGCCAAGGCCGCTGCCTTCGACGAAACCCATCTTCGCCATCATCCTGGATCCGAACCCTTTTGTGTGCATCTCGAAAGCACCGAAATCAGAAGTGCTATTCTCAACAGCTTTCGTTTGAGTCATTGTACCGTTTGAATCCAAAAACACTTCCTCCGTCACTGAATCGACTTGCATGGCTCCGCGGGAAACAAAGGAAACGGGCCTTTCGGCATATGAGGCCGAGCCCTGCTTGCCATCCCGTTTCTTCTTCCCACTTACGTCCCGACTCTTTGTTAGCTTGCCGTTGGAAGATGAACCATTGGGGCGTGATTTTGGTTCTTTCTTCTTGTCAAGATTTATGACGAAGTCGTCGTCCTCGACGCCGGCTCCTAAAAGCTGAGATTGATAAGAAAAAGTACGTGAGCAACAGATATGCTCTCGTACTTCGAATATAGAAAACTACTATCGAGTTTTTGTTGAAAACTCTCGTCGTGACTCGAAGCTAATTAGGGGTGATGATTCAAAGTTCACAGCTCACGTTCGAGTTCGACAATCCCGGTTGTTGGCTCTACATGAGATTGTGTCTAAATGTTTATAACTTCGACCTTAAATGTCAAAAATAACAAAATTGCCATCAAGTTTTCTGCAATGATACAAAGAAACAAAGAACTAATAACGTAGCAAACTTTCCCAATAGCAAACATAATAGATGATTGATTGCTATAATTATCAACAATCTGAAATGTAAAAACTAAAAGGCCTCTAAAAGAAAATTGAATTCCCCGCAGGATGGCAATTGCGTAGGAAAGGCAGAATAAAAGAAACTAAAGAAAGCCACCAGCAAAGAGAACCGAAACTCCAGAACATTATCCTTCAACAAAGGCAGAACTCTAAAAAAGAGAACATATTATAAGGAGAGGAAGATAATGCAACACAAAAGAGAAGAAAGTTACCTTATGAAGTCGAATTTGTTCAGTTGAGGACGGCAAACATGTTTGCGCAGTTCGAGTCACTGTCACAAAGCTGGAAGAAATGGTACATGAGGCTAACATTACTATAGGGAATCGAAGCTGCAATGAATGTTATTAACAGAAGAGAATTTGCAGAATATTATGGATTACCTATTCTAAACCCAAACTTACTGCAGAAACAACCATCATGCTAGCTTGTTATAGTGCTACGACATAATATATAACCACCACGATTAATGGGAATTTGATGGATAGATAATTTGACTAGTGATATGATCGGTTTGAACCAAAATCCTATCACAATATGTGTGTTAGACTGCAAGAAGGGACTTTAACATTGTCTGTTACCTTTTCTTGCTTGAACCTTGGCAGCCACTTCGTAGATGATAAATTGATGCCAGTCGTCGCACCTAAAGAAGTTAAAAAAAGAAAGAAAGATAAGCGCAGTACATCAAATGGATAGGACGCATAAAGAATAAAAACTTCATAATGACATGAAGGACAAACCTGCAAATTTGTTATATAAATACCAATCTCAAGAACCTAACAATATTCATTCATCATTATCTAAATTATCCAAAATCGGCACTATCAACCACCTCACACCGCTATCATATTCCTATCGACCAGATAGAATAGGACTGCAGAAGATACTATATTCACCCATAATCTATGTTTGATTTCACTCAAAATGAAATAATTTAATTTGCAAATCAAACTCATCTACGCCTCTCTCAGTCATAAAAACACAACTTCAATAATAAGTTCACAGACCTAATTAAACTTGAGGTGTAAATGCTTAATGATTATTGTAATAACAAAACAATAAATAGAATTTCTCAAATCTCAAAAATGCTACACCAGTTAAAATTCCTGGATAAAAATATGTTATTTAAATACCATTATAACTTCTATAATAGACACATATTTAGAATTCAAAAACTATATTATAAAAACTTTACAATATAAGAACCATACCTGGGAACAATCACGGGAACGCATAGGTTGAAATGAGTATATATCCGCTTCGCCCATAACCAACTGCCTCAGTTTCTACAGGAAAAAAAAAACAAAAGGTTTTCTGAGTTCATAGTAAATTTGAACGGAGCAAACACATTAATTGGACATAACTGACATCCGACCAGTTACAACTGAAGATAAATTTTTGCCAAATCATTTTTTAAGGGAAGTTGTGGTTAAAATATCACACGAGAACGGAAATAGTTAGATAAAACAAACTTCCCTATATTTCTCTTTCATTCGGGAATCAGTAACAAAATATAAACTTGGATCAAAATCCGAAAACAGATAGAAGATTTCCACAACAAAATTAGGCTGACAAAAAAAAAGGAAATCAAGTTTTAACTCATCGTTGAAATTTAATCAAATTTAACTCAGAGTGAAGAGTAAATCAGACATGATATTTCAGACATAAAATATTAGACAAAACCAGCACAATAGAAGACATAACATTTTACCCACTAGAAAAGGATAGGTTTTGAAAGGAATCAGCTTGACAACTTTACAGAATTTTAGCTCAAAACTAAAGATATTGAACCCGATCAGATTGTAAGCATCAGTTGATGTAAGGAATACAGCAAACCCAATAACACTTTAAAAGGACTGAGGTGAGACAATAACATAAGCGAGAAAAGAATGTTTTCTCCTAATTTCTAAATTCTAATTAGGTTACATAAATGAACTAGGATCTATGTTCTTAACTGTTTATGACTAAATTCAAGCAGGAACAAATTTAAGTTCTTACTGAATTAATCTGGTCCAAATCGACACCTCGATTGATCATACGCTGCCGACGCTTAATTGCAATAAGTTCTTTTCGATGTTTCTTCTTTCCACCTAAACCATATCGAAAGATTATAGAAATCCAATAAAATGCAAGCATATGATTAATTTTTACTCCGATGGCACTTCCTAGAATACACGAAGGCTACACAACATTCACTACTTGGATCACTCCCATGCAATGGCAATTGGCAAGCCATGGCACAATGACACGCCCTGTATAAAAATATTTACCAATTTGATAACAGAGAGAATCGAGTGATAGTTGCTCGTACCGGGAACACTTCCATGCTTTTTACTCTTCCGAAGCTCACAAGGCCAAGATCGAGAAAGATGAGAAGAAGAAGAAGGGGGAGGCTTCTTTCTCCTCGAGCTCGACCTAACATCCTTTGATAGCAGCATATAGTCGTCCCCCGGGAACAAACCAACAGCGGGCGAAACGCACATATCATCTTCCACCTTTCCCTTTCCCTTCATCAATTTGGGCTTCATTCCGTACTTCTCCGAAGCATTCATAAGAGCAATCCCTCCCAACTTCTCGGGCTTCGGCAATCCATCGTCGTCATCAGATTCATCCGAACTCTCGATCCCAGGCCACCTGGAACTCAGAAGCTTGGCGCTTCCCCCAATTCCTTCCAAGTAGTCCTCAGCTACCTCATCATCAATGTCGGAGTCACCATTAAAGGTCGAATCATCCTCATCAGACGAATCCTCTTCTTCATCTTCCGCATCCTCCTCTTCATCCTCCTCCATGGGAACTCCTCCTTCCTCTTCATCATCATCATCTTCTTCTTCTTCCTCATCATCGTCACTGTCATCATCTTCAGACCCGTCAATTTCCTCCTCTGGCGAGGAGGTGTCCTCAGTGTACACTCTTAAGCCTCCGATCGACAAAAAGCCCTCATTTTTCCTCACTCCCTTGACCTTTGGAGTCGAATACAAATCCATCCCCACGGATCCCTCTTCAACCTCCTCGTCCTCCTCCTCCTCCCGAGGAGAGAACCCTAACCCTACACGCCCAACGACGGGACCACAATCCACCACCTCCTCCTCCTCCTCCCCCACCGCCGCATCCTCCCCCAAAGTAAACCCTAATCCAACACCTCCGGCCACCGCCGGATCACGCGACCAAGATCTCGGGCCCAAAACGCCCACCCCAGCAGCGGCGCCGCCGGCTGCGTCGGCGGAGGGATACGCGCAGGCGACCGCGCGGGAAGGTCGCTTCCCGCCAAGAAATCGGGCCCATCCCGCGTTTCGAGGAGTTTGCCCGCCACCGCCGCCGCCGCCGCCGCCGCGAGTACGGCCGCCGGTGGTAGGGTTTTGGCCGGGCCTCCGCCTCCCGCCGCCCATTTGGGTGTTCGGAGAAGTGTACAAGAAGAGAGAGGTCGGGGGAGAGGGGTATATATTCGGGGCCCCGGAGAATATACCAGAGGATCCGATCATCTACGTAGCGCGCCGTGAGAGGCGGTGGAGCACACGTGACGTGCACGTGAAGCAATTCCATGGTCGATCGGACCCGAGCCCTGTCAACGAGCCCAACACGAGCCAGATATATAGGAACAGCTTGAATTGTTTACGAGCCGGATATAACTCAAAACTTATAATTTATATATTACGACTCAGTCGTGAGCTGCGCTTTACGAACTGGTTACGAGCTCGAGCTTGAATACGAGTCATTAGTGCTCTCGATTTTTTTGGCACTTCAAATTTATTTGGATCCAAGTCTTATAGGCCCCTGTTATGGATCATCTAAGCCGCAAAAAAATTTAGTTCAAAAGCTAAAAATTAAAAACACCAAAAAAATCAAATTAACTTAGCAAAATATGAAGTAATTAAATTTCGAACTTGGGATCTGAAATGCTAACCAACAAGTTTTTACCACTTGTGTTAGGAATGGTCAGTTACTTAGTAGGGATATTACACTCTTTAAATAGTGGTATGCTATTTAGGTTGATGTTGTATCATTTGTCCGTCGTATTGTCTATGTTTATTTCTTATCTTCTATCTCCTATCTTTTTATAAAAAAAATCTAAACTGCAAAGATGGTTAGTGGTGTTGCGCAACTGAAATCCCTTGCCGATAAAAATAGTAATATGATTCGTAATAAGCATTATTATTTATGGCAATAATCTGTACTGTATCTTTCACATATAGAAAGAAGAAAAAAAAAAAGGGGCATTTTTATCCGAGTACAGTAACTCTAGGCGGAACCTGCACAACTAAAAAAGATAATTTGCTCTTGCAAAATTTCAAAAACAGTGAATTTTTTATACAAATTTTCTTTCATTGAAAGGTAACATTTTCGTCATTTAAATTTTTTATTTAGAAGATGAAAATTATGATTTTCTTTTGAGAAATAATTTTTTATGTGGAGGAATCAAAAACACACTAATGATGATCTCCGCGGGAATTGTATGTAATTAATCCTATTTTATAACAAATAAATAGATTAATTACTAATATACTTTTTATAAAATTTTCAAAGTAATTTATATATTTTTATAAATTTTATAAATATTATTAAAATACTACTTAGCTAGTTAAACATCGTAACATTTTTTATTTAATAGTGTGATTTATGACAATAATGTATAAACTTGGTACTTAAATTTATGCTATGCGCTTAATTAGACCATTAGTTAAGTAAGTTTTTTCTAATACTTATCCATTATCTCATTTTTTTTAATCCAATGTTTCATTAGCACCCAAATCATAGGCGAAATCAGAATTTAAGTTCGAGAAGGACAAAAAATATATTTATTTATTTATCTTAAAAAAACTATTATAAATTTGGTAAGAAAATGTTTGCGAGAAAAAAAATTCCGTGGTCCACAAATTCTGTAAGAAAAAATTTTAATTTGAAAATTTATAATATTTTAATCTTCAATATGTCTATTTCTTAAATTTTTGAAGAGGTCAAAAATACAAAATATATTTTATCTTAAAAAAAATGTTATTATAAAGTTTTGTAAGGAAAAATTTTCCCTGGCAGACAATTTTTGTGTAAAAAAATTTTAGAAAAAACTCCAAATACCTCTTTATGGTTTCACTTTTTCTCACTTTAGTATTCTGTGCTTTAAAGTATATTAAATTAGTACCATCTGGTTTTGCACTTTTTCACTTTAGTACTCTGTGGTTTAAAGTGTATCAAGTTAATATCATGTGGTTTCGCATTTTCTTACTTTAGTACCATATGATTTCGCAATTTCTCACTTTAGTATCCTATGGTTTAAAATCACATGATACTAATTTGATATAAAAATAAAATCACATGGTACTAACTGGATACACTTTAAACCACAAGATACTAACTTGATACATTTTAAGCCACAAGGTACTAAAATGTGAGAAAGTGCGAAACCATATGATACTAACTTGATACACTTTAAACCACATGATACAAAAAAAAAAGTGCGAAACTACAAAAGGAGTTTTGAAGTTTTCCCAAAATTTTATTTTGGCCTCCGTTTGGTTAGAGAATAGGGATAGGAATAGACTCTTTTCCCCCTTTTATATCCAAACGCTAATTTTTTTCTTCGAAAATAGTAGTTCTCGGTTATCCCTACCAGCACATTCATTTTCTATATAAAACTACATAATATTATTCTTATCCTCTAAACAACCCAATTTTCATCCGAACGCTATTTTTCTTATCCCCATACTTGTACATTTCTATTTCGTAATAATGGCATATTTCTTTATCGAAACAGTTTAAAGACTAAAATATGTAATACTATAATCTTTAATATGCCTAATTAATTAGGGGCCTTTATAATCTGATTAAAAAGCCAACAATTTTGTCCCACTCATTATTATTTTTTCAGTAAATAGTACTTCTCAATTCTGGTTGATTAAACATTAACTGTTTCAGTACATTATAATTAACTAATCTTAAAAATATTTGTACCAAGCTTATGGTACAAATTGTTCTCTCACCTTAGGCACGATCTACCACGCCTTTCACACAATCCTTACATAGTTTGGACAAAAATAGGATAATTAAATTCTTGGCCTTTAAAAATAATTATTTAGAATATTATATATCACTTGATCTCTGCACTTCAATTAATAACTTGATTGTTTCGTCGAATGTGAAATTTAGATTAAAACAGATTTTTAGATAAGTTACAGTTTATGTGAAATTTTGGTTTTAATCGTTTATTTATATCTGTACGGAATTGTAAGCTTTTCAGTTTTATTTTTGTTTTCATAAAAAAAAAAAGTAAAAATTAAAAGTTGTGAGATATGGATAATTTTGTTTTTTTTTTTCCTCATTTTTTTTCTCCGTAATTAATTATGGTTTGGTTTTTTTTTTTCCCGAAAGTTAAATTTTTAATAAAACAAACACATCCTAAAGTAAAATTTTTAATATTACTAGTATAATGTTTTTACAGTGAGACAAATATATTATATTAGATATGATAAAAAAAAAATTAAACTTTACAAATAGAGACATACAAAACGACTATAAAATACATCATGCCTAAAATGTTTGACTAGATGAGCCCAGAATAAATCAATTAATTGGATATTATTTTATTTTTGTTTTTTGTTTTTGTGAGAGATGGATTTTATGTTTTGAACCAATTAAACCAATTAATTCTTCTAATAACTATTATTATTTTTCGAGCATTGCCTACAACGTTGTTCAGTCTTCTGTTAGGTTGAGACTTTTGTTGGCCGATAGATATCCGATCATCGCCAGGTTTTTTTTTTTTTGGAAGTCCCATGCCCCCTGTACGCTTATCTTTTTTTTTTTTTTTTTTTTTTTTTTTTTTTTTTTGAGAGATAACGAATTATCTTTTCTCCAAAAAAAAAAAAACTATTATTATTATAATAATAAATTAAACGAAGATAATACTTCAAAAATATCCAAACCAAAACTCAAACCTTGCCCAACATAACTCAACGAACCCACCTCACGTGGCTAAAATATAGGGATTCTTTTTCTGTAAATTTACAGAGTACCCCACTAATAATATAAAAATTACATATCACTCCTCCACAGACCACAGCTTTACACCCGCACGGAAACCTATGCACACGACCCCCGCCACCCCACCCGCGCACCGTTCCTTATCTTGCGTCCTACGCCTCTCAAATGACGAAAACGCCCTTGCATAATCACCCTCTCCCTATCACAAACCCCCAAGGGCATAACCGTCTTTTTCGACGTCCACGGAGAAAAAGGACCCCAATGGGGAGCTCCCTCTGGGGATGTAGCGGTTATATACCACGGTTGTGAGACTGACATGTGGGGCCGAGTTGCGGGGCCCACGTGTCATTGAGATGGGAGGGTTATATGTAACGGTTACACGGTGGGGTTGTGGAGTAAAAGGAGTGGGTCGGAGTCCGAGTCCGAGTCCCCCTGTTCTTCTTAATATATGTTTATTTATTCCCTTTTATTCCACCCTTTATAAGGCCCACGCCACGCCGAGGTTTTTTCTTGTGTCCTCCCCCTCCTCCTCCTCCACCACGCCCCTCTCTCTCTCTCTCTCTCTCTTAGGGCTTCGACGAGCCCTAGCGCGAGCTCTCTCTCTCTCTTGCTCTTAGAGCTCCTTCGTTCTCGCTCGCTCGCTCGCTCGATCGATCGAGCCATGGCGGAGGCCGTGTCGTGCGTCGCGGAGGCGGAGGAGGCGGCGCGGGTGATCTGCGCGCTGCGGTTCGCCGACCTCGGCGGGAGGCCCCCGGCGTGGCGCAAGCCCCTCCCGGACACGGATCCGCCCCCGGAGGCCCTCGACGCCGCGGCGGTGGCGGCGGAGCAGCCGCGGGAGGTGCCGCGGTGGCCCCGCGCCGCGCGGGGGAAGCGCTCGCAGAGGCCGTCCGCGGACGGGATCCGCCGCGCGCCGAGGGACCCGACGGCGGAGGCGGAGGCGGAGGCGGCGGCGGCGGCCGCGCGGGTGAAGCGGATGCGCGCGAGCCCCGCGTCGCCCCTCGACTACAGCGGCGGCTCCGCCGCGACTACGAGCGGCGGCGGCGGCGGCGGTGCCGACGAGGGTTCCACGTCGTCGGCGGATGGACGCGTCGGCCCCACCACCGCAACCAACAACAAGGTACGATTCTCTCTCTCTTCTCTCTCTCTCTCTCTCTCTCTCTCCTCTCTCTCTATCTTTTGTTTTTGACCTCTTTTCACCAAATTACCCTCACCAAGACTCCATAATTACGTTTCCTACCTACCAGCGCCTCTTCTTTCCCTCGCTCCATTCATTGCACACCGCTTCGTCATCTCATTTTCGGATCTCACCGTTATTTTCTTTTTTTGGCCCTATTTTTTTTTCTCGTTTTAAAATTTGTTGTTGTTATTCTTATTATTATTATTTATTTATTTAATCGACAATATTATCTCGAGTTGACTACTTTCGCACGGGGGTATTTTCGTAATTACGCCGCGAGAGGCCCTACACCTTTTTCCCTTGGGTTGGTGGGGCTTTCCCCGCATCCCACGAGCCCGATTTCACCTCGCCCCCGAATTTCCGAAAAATACCCCTCGATCGGTTCGCGCAGCGGGGAATTCAATAGGGGTATTCTCGTCATTTCAGCTTCACCCGGTGCGGTTTTCAGCTTTATAGGTTGAGCGGGGATAGCGATAAATAAAAAATAATAAAAAATAAATAATCATTTCAGCGTTCTTTATCACCCGGTGCGGTTTCGCGTGAGCTTGAGCGGGTGGATGGGGCGAGCGAGGTGGGGGGAGTGTCTCCCTGGGCCCCACCATAAAATAAATTAAAAAAATAATAAAAAATAAATTTTAACTACGAGTTTTGGTATTTCCACGCTAGAATTTATTTATTAAGCGGCGCGGAGTTTCTCCACCGCACGGTCAAACCGTGCGGCGAAATTACAAAAAGCGGGGTGAAAATAACAATAACGATGACAATATATTATATTATTTTATATATTATATATATATATTTTTTAAAAAATAATTTGTAATGATAAATAAGGGGGTTGGGGGTCTTGGGTTGGTACTTTTCGCGTTAGGTCGGCGTTTGGTTCGCGGTCGTAAAAATCCCCATCTCTTTATACGATTACGCGGGGGGAGTCGAAGCGAATCGCGGAATCGACCGTCCACGTGGCGAGCCGTGGTTGGCCAGAGTGGTCAGTATTATGGCCTTTCGGCGTATGGGATCTCGTCGCCGTATGTGAGTTCCAGCCAATGGGCGGCTGCCACGTAGGGAGTCGAGGGACGAGAGGAGTCCGCATACATTGAATTGAATTGTACGGGTACGTGGCACCGGCTCACGCGCCCCGCAATGATGATGATGCAGCCTATATTTCCGTAGTGTTGGTTTTTTTTTGTTTTTTTACGTTTTTTTGGAAATACTGTTTATTTATTATTATTCTCATAATTATCTCGGATCCAACTTGAAGGGCCCTGATTGGGCCAGGTGGGGTTGGGGACACGTGGCGATCGCTGACGCGCTTTGTACGCATGCGCTTGTGTTTCAGGTGGGGATGATCGGGCAGCAGCCGCTGATTCGAAGATTCCAGACGCCGCCGGCGAAACACCCGCGGCCGGGGAAGAAGAAGGGTAGCTACTCTCTCTCTCTCTCTCTCTCTCTCTCTCTCTCTCTCTAACCCTCTCAGAGACGATAAATTTGCCTGGACGCGGTGCCACCACGTCAGCCGTAGACCGCCGTGTTCTTCAAATACCCCGTTGATGCTGCTCTCTTTTGAATCCCGAGTTTTAGAACTTTTCTTCTTAATAAAAATGGTGGATATGCTACTTTTGCGGTCCACGACTGGTGTGATTGAACCGGGTCCACCAGGCAACCTATCTTCTTCTCCCTCCCAATTAAACTCCCATTCGCCCTAGCTTTCGCAAATTATTGCCTGGACCTGGTCCACCACTGCTGCGAAAGAGTAGCCACGTAATATGAAATGGGTCCTAATATTTTAGAATTTTTAGGAGAAACTATCAAAAATTTGATATCATCATCATCATACTATTAAAACAGATTACTTATTTTTTATATATAAGAAATGGGATTTTGTGAAATTTATAATTTTTGACATTCATTTTTTATTATTCTATTTATTTATTTATTTATTATTATTATTTTATTTAAAGCAACTAAAGATGAGCCTGGGACGTGTTCTCTTTTTTAAGGCTGGTTTAGTAAAAAGTGCAAACTACAGCTGTTTCCTGGTTTTGGGGAAAGAAGGCTCGGTACACGGATCACGGGGATCACCTGGTCCAGCTAAATAATTTGCAGCTTAAAAAAAAAAACGCACGGAGCCCCCTCGACCGTACTCTATCCTGTAATTAGAAATAACCCACCCCCACCCATATTTTTCCCCTACCCAAATAAACCGAGGATTTTACCAACTTGAGCCCGGTACATGCGATTAATTAACTAAGTTAGAAATATCTACTTGAGCGCCAAAATTACATAATTTTTTTTAAAAAATTTAATTTACTATAAAAATTATATATTAATAAAGTTAATAAATTAAAATAAGGTTGAGGGTATTTATTTTAGAATATGGTTTTGGATGGCATTTCCTACCTAATTTGTATGGGACTGCTGCAGCACGGCAGCATCAGAGCTGCCGAGCAAGCAGATGATGCTCTGACTGACCCGCTCGGAAAAAGAAGCGCGTTTTTAAATGGTCCCAAAAGAGCAACTCCTGAGTCCGCCGCGGACCAATGTTTCGTGGACCTTGTCCACCACGTTATCCGTGGACCGTAATGCATCCACACACCCCACCCACCCTTCGCCTTTTTTATTCTTGGGGCAATTGCTTATATACTCCTGAAAAGTTTTCGATTTTTCGATTTACCCTTCTTAAAAGGCTAATATTGAAAATACCCTCGCCACGCTCCAACATATTTCTAATATACCCTGTAGTTAAAATCATAAGAATCATTATCTCTCAGAAATTACTATTTTGCCTTTTTCAAAATAGTATTTTGACTTTTGATCTTTTTTCAATATACTCCTCTACCGTCAACAACCTTTCTTATTTGCCCTTAAGTTAAGGGCAAAATTTGTATTTTAATTTTTTTTAACTGTGATAGATATTTAACTCACGTTTAACCCAGATTAACTTAACAGGAGATAACTGTGGGGGTATTTTGTAATAACGGTGGAACGTATGAGGGACATTTTAGAAAGAAAAAAAAAGTAGGGATAGATCTGATATTTTCATACGCATAAGGAATATATAGGCAATTATCCCTTTATTCTTTTAAAAAAAGCTCAGTGGCCTGCGGTCCACGGCTCCCGCGGTGGACAGGATTCAGGCAAACGGCGCTGGGTTGGTGGACGCACGCATTTACTTGTTATTGTGTGTGCGTCTTTTCGTTGTTTTAGGTAAAATGTATTTATTTTATTTTACCCTTTTCCTTGTTGCTAAAGCTTGGTGTTTTCCGTCTCTTCTTTTTATACCGCTTCCTCTCTCCTCTATAATACTTAGTATTAGTATTAATATATATGTGTGCGGGATTAATTAACGGTAGTATGTACTTACGTGGTGAGCAGGCGCTCCCCGATCTGCAGAAGGAGGTGGGATCTCTGGTGGAAGAGAACGAGATGCTTCGGAAGGTAAAAAAAAAAAGCTCCTTGTCTGTAAATATAAATGTGTATCTTGTTCATTTTGCTTTCGATTGATCGGTGTTTATTGTGATTTTTAATCATGTTTAATACCCTCTTTTTTTTTGAACGAAACAGGAGGCTGAAGATTTGCTCCGAGCCTGCGCGGCAGCGTCGGCGGAGAACCGAAATCTACAGGTGACCCCCCCCTCTTCCTCATCCATACCCAGTAATTTGCGTTTCGTTCGGTCACATATATTTTTACGGATTTAGTCATAACTATAATTTTTTTTAAAATAAGTAATTGCTATAAATTTTATTTATGAAGAGTTGCCAAATTAAAAGTTTGTGTGATTGAATCAAAATAGTCTGTGATTAAGATAAGTTTTATACATTTTAACCTTGTCAGTAACTCGTTAGTTGCATGTAGTTGAGAAGTGTATTTTTAATAATTTTATTATTTTATATATATGTGGTAGTGGAGCTAACTCTAATGTAGAAAAAAAAGTATTTTTTATTAAAAAAGTGATAAGGAGAGGTAAGCTTTTTTTTTTTTTTTTTTTTATAATTATTCTCTTAATTTACTGCAGTTGGCCTGTTGGATCCACGGCCAGTTTGAGCGTAATTCTAGCCGTCGCCGTACTTGAATTTCTATACATATTAAATTTGAATACGTATATAGTTATAAATATAGTGCAGTTATAACTAGTTATAACTATATGCAATCAAACAATTCTCGAAGAACTCTTTAATAAGGTGGGCAGATGCGAACCGTCCGATTATGCTTAATTTTGAGATTCGCATAAATTGCAATTTAGATAGTTTATACACGCATCCCCTGTAGTGGAGAGCTCTTTCGTAAACTTTTCTTCTTGCTCGAACCCCATAGTGGGGACGGGTGAAAAATTTGTGGCGCCACGGCACTAGGGATTGGAGGTTGACCTAATAAAATCTCGATCGCGACATGTTATCTGCAAATCGGACAACAGAAAGCACGCACGTGTCACCTTCGCTAGGGCTGATACGTGGGCCCTACTCGTGCGGTCCATGAATTGCGGAGTGGCACCTCCTAGAGCTCTCTATTGAGCCCGCTGAGAATATCCTTGGTCTATTATTTGTTATGGAGTTATTCTCTAGTCTAAGTCCACGTAAACTTATCAGGTAATATAGGCTAGCTACATTTTTCCTCATATTTATGAGGCGCAGGGCACTTCGGTTCTCAATCTTTAATTTTTCATAATTTATATCTCAAATTCTCTGAATGGTTGGAATCAAACCTTACATCATAATTTAGTTAACTGAAGTATTGCTGTATTTTAATTATCGTCGCGTCATCAATAATAATATTATAATATTATTTTTACTTTAACAACACATTAATATGTACTCAACTAAATTATGACGTGAAAATTTGATTGTAACAATTTAGAAAGTTCGAGACAGAAATTGCAATAAATTTAAATTCTAAGCACCAAAGCATCCCGCACCTCGTAGTTTGAGAACCAAAAGTGTGATTTGCCCTGTAATATATTTTATTAGGGATTCATTCAACTCTAGATTATATAGAGACTTTGTTTCAATTATTTGTATTAAATTATTTAATTCTTTTATTATCCTATGTTGAACGTATTAATGTGAATTTATTACAGTAGTGTCTGCACCTCAATCCGTTTGTCAATGGTTAAAAATAAACATGAATATTTCTTATACACTATTATTTGAATAGTATTTTTTGAATAAATACTATATATGGTAATTTGTACTATAATAGGCTAACTTAGATCGACTATCCCTAGCGCAAGTGGCATAGAGCTTGATGGTTGGTTTGAAGTCTTAGTTATTTTATTTTTCAACTAAATTTATTTCTGAAGAAAAAATAAACGAAGCGATAGTATGATTCTATTTGTAACATCACAATTCATGGGTCTCACTAAGCCGTGAGCTCGTCTGATCCATACAATTTACCTATTCTATCCTTTGTCGTGGTCATGGGTTGATAAGCAGTTTATTTCATGCTTTCAACGACTTCTGTCCTTTGGAAACCCTATGATGTAGACAGATGGGCTGTGCTCTGTTAGAATCCGCATTAACGGTTTCCTTTTGTGTGAAGCAATTTGTTTCATGATCTAAGTTTGTAGATTAAGTAACAATTTTGCACTTTCTTAGAATGTTTCATGTACATATTATTAATACGTATACGTATGTAATTTAATGATCTCTGATTGGTCAATGTGCATGTAGTCGGAAGTTTCGATAGGCTTGCATTAAAAAAAGTAATACATCAAAGTCTTATAGGAGAACATCTTGCCCAAAAATGTTATTAGTTTTAACGGGCCGTTTGATGTGCTAATATATATAAGATGAATAGTTTAAATTAGTTTATACTCAAAGTATATTAATAGTCTCTAAAGTATATCCTTCGGAGGACGCAATGCATTTCCTTGTGGAAGTGGTCCTTTGTGCTTGGCCGGCAGGTGAGCTCACTAATTTTTATTTTATTTTTTTGGCCCTTTTCAATTACTTAAACTCTTTTTAGGTCCCATTTGGATTGGGGATAAGGAGTGAAATAACCTCTTATCTCTCCCTTTATATCCAAACGCTAATTTTTTACCTGAGAATAGTAGTTCTCGGGTATCTGAAATAAGCTGGTATAACTATCCGCACTAACACTTTCATTTTCTATATATAATTACCAACTATTTTTCTTATTCCATATGATCTATCTAAACGTTATTTTTCTTATCCCCGAGAACAACCCAATTTTCATCCAAACGCTGTTTTTCTTATCCCCATATTTGTACCTATTCCTGTAATAACTAGTTCTTGTTTATATCCGAACCAAGCGGTGCCTTACTTTACAAGGGGGGCCTATGAGTTAATTATTGAAAGAGGAGTATCAGATAGAATGGACGGTCCATAGCTGATTTGGTAATCTAGGTTTGAGCAAAAAAATTCTCTACTGGCTTGTGACCATGAAAAAGTCTTTAAGCCCTATTTGGATACATAAATGCTTTTTTTAGGCATATATTTTTTTGATTTACTGAAAAAGTATAAAGTATTTGGTTGATGGGAAGCGTGATTAAGTGTTTAAAGTGAATAGCATTTTAGTACTTCAGTTTATTCTTTTGGAATAAAATAAATCATCTTGCCGGTAAAAGACGGTATCCTACCAGATTAGTTGTCAAAACCTTTGAATGAGTAAAAAATCAAACTTCGAAATTCTAATTATATAAGAAAATTTTCACACTGAGTATATTATTATTAGATATCTTATTTCGACGTCCAAACATGATCTTATTGTAATTGTTGCGTCTTACTAGATGGCGACATCCAGGCAATCACATGCCTTTCTCTTTTCTCTTCCTTATTTATTTATTTTTTTATTTTTTATTTTTTATTTTTTTTTATTTAAGGAGAAAGGGAAAATCTCGCAAGTTTTAAATTGCACTACCAAGTTAGCTGCTTGTATCCTACGTTCCTACCTAACCCTTTTGGTTGGTGTGACACAGTTGCAACCAACAGGTTTGACTCCCGAGCGCATGGTCCTCTTTTTCTTCTTCTATTCTTTTCATCATCCCATTTATCTTTTTAGAAGGGGGTCGATAGATTATCTCTTCTTCTTTTTGCTAAGGTCCAATTTCAGAGTCACCTCACGTATTCTCCATTTAAGATCATATTGAATTTTACGTTTTGATTCTGCCATGCGGAAATAGATCCTCATCTACCTTAATCAATCACGGTACCTTGACCAAGTGTTTCTAAATTGCTGTTAAATGATACTTCTAAGCACATATAAGGTTAGATACGTTGCAAGATATTAATGGTTAGATTAAGTTCTAACGTAATATTTTGAATTTTTTGCGTACTTATTTTCCTCCTTATTCATCATACAAATCACTGAACTACTCTACTATCTCCTTGAAATCAATGTACGAGTGAATGAACTGCTTCTGCTCAGGCTTTTCTTTCTAATGTTCCGCGCTCCCATTTTGGTTTCTCCAGCGACGTTTTATTTGCTAACACGCGTTTTGCTTGTTCCGTGCAGCTGAGGTTAAACCAGCGGAACACACCGATCAGAAGTGATTCGCCCGCGCCCCGAGCGAAGCAGGAGCCGGATGCTCCGCACCGCGCTGCTCCGCCCCCTCTCGTACAATGCTGCGATGGCGGTGAAGGAGGCGGCTTCAGAATACCGGATCTCAATCTCCCCGCATCCGACGATCTCTAACAGACGCCGCTGCGATCCGTCGCTAACCCTTTTCTGATCCTTACGAAGGGGAAAAAAAAGAAGAGAAAACAAACGAAATAACCCAAACTTCCAAGTGTACATAGAAAAAAGGCGGGCCGCGGAGATCATCAAAGAGCAATGAATGTTGTTGCAGTTGCTGCTGTTGTTTAACGAAAATTAAACATAGAAACCGGCGAAAATCAAGGACGGCTCTCAATCGTTGATATTCTGATTGACGCTTAATTAGTTATTTACTAATAGTTGTATCTGTGCATCTTATCCCACGCTCAATTCTTTAACCTGGGCGCATGAATTGTAATTATTTTATCGTTGGCACGGATTCGCTAGCATGATGTGGGATTATTATTAATTAAATGGAAAATAGATGAGCGTGTAGGTAGCATAATGTGGGATTATTATTAATTAAATGAAAAATATAAGTGTGTGTAGGCTGACTCTATTAATTTCAATTTTATGTACAAACCCTTTTTTTGTGGATCTAACTGTGTGTATGTAAAGTTTGCTACTTTTTTAAAGTGAGTTTCAGTTGTGGGATTTTTTATATATTTTTTGAAAAAAGAAACGTAGATTTTAAAAAAATTGTATATTTTATAGGGGAAACTTCAAATACTTTTATTGTGGTTTTTATTTTTTCTTACTTTAGTATCCTGTAGTTTAAAGTTTATCAAGTTAGTATCTTGTGGTTTTGCATTTTTTTATTTTAGTACTTTGTGGTTTAAAGTGTATCAAGTTAGTATCATGTGGTTTCGCACTTTTTCACTTCGGTACTCTGTGAGTTTATTTTTGTTTCAAGTTAGTATTACGTGGTTTTATTTTTTTATCAAGTTAATATTATGTGGTTTTTAAACAATATGGTACTAAAGTGAGAAAGTGTAAATTCACAGGGTATTAATTTGATACACTTTAAATCGTATGTACTAAAATGATAAAGCACGAAACCACATGAAGGATTTTTTTTAAGTTTTTCCTATTTTATATGTCATTCATTCAATGAGTGAGATGTTTTTACTGGTTATATCAAATGACTAGCGAATGGCTCTTACTAATTGAATGCAGTTATTTGTTGGTGTGTATGTGTAGCTGAGCTCTCATATTATTTTAGGTAAAAAATGTGGAAACCCCTCAACTATAGGTGATTTGGCTCCCTTACCTTCGACCATACTAATTTAAGCATAATATATATAATAATATATAGAATTATGCTGGAATATTATGAATAGCATCAATTTATTGGTGCTATTAGGTTTTCAGACTTTGGATGAAAAAATATACGGCTAGAATGATGTGGACCCGGATGAGTGAGTTATTGGTTGAATAGTATAATCTAACAGGTAAAAATAGTCAAAGTGTTAAATCTACTATTATGAGTACGATCGCTTTCGTACTCATGAGTACGATCGACACCGTTGAACATGATATATACCACTTGAAGTATTTAGAAATTAAATTTCAATTCTTTTCGATATCATTTGCCTAATGATCAAAGGTTTCAAAATTTGTAATTTTAATGGTCGATATGAGACGTTTTCTCGTTTAACGGCGTAGAGATATCCAAATCAATTGAATTTTTGTTAGAAAATTATTTAAACTATTTAAAACAAGATCTATACTCTTGATCTTGATTACAAGACCCCTATCATCTTTTAAGAATATTTATTTTCAGCCGTTCATTTTTATATCCATTCGATGGATAAGAGAACAATGTCGAAAATGTATGAAATTTGATTTTTAAATACTTTTATTGGTATAGATCATATTCAACGGTGCTGATCATCAATTTGGAGGTTCCATCATCGAAAACAAATGGATGGCAAAAGTGCCGGTTTGCTATCCATAGCATTCTAGTTTTTATATATATATATATATATATATATATATATATATATATATATATATATATATATATATATATATATATAGGGTTTTTAGGGTTTAGGGTTTAGGGTTTATGGTTTAGGGTTTATAGCGTTTTAGGGTTTAGGGTTTAGGGTTTAGGGTTAGGGTTTAGTATATATATAGTAGGACTACCGTGCTATTAAGAGTACAATAGTCCTTGTGCTCGTAATTTCTTAACCATCTATCAATTTTGATGGGTGGTTGGGATGAGAGAGAGAAAAGAAATTGAAGAGATATTCGAAGAGAAGAGAAATTAAGAAATCTAATTTCTTTTCTCTTTCTCATCCTAACCGTCTATCAAAGTTGATGGATGATTAAAAACTTACGAGCACAAGGGCAGCTGGGCTCCTAATAGCATAGTAGCCCTGCTATATATATATATATATATATATATATATATATATATATATATAGAAAGAGAGAGAGAGCGAGAGAGAGAGAGAGAGAGAGAGCTAGGTGAATACTATTGATAGTAAAAAATTCTTTTTGCTATCAAGTTTTTAACCCTTGGATGAAAAACTATAAGGTTAAAATAATATTAGTCTCTTAGAGTTGAGTGATTCCTTTAAGATTGAGTGGTGTCCACTAGGTTATAATATTTAATTCGGTGATTAGAAATGATGAAAGAAATCGATCCAAAAGCTAAAAACTTGATAGTAAAAAAGGTCTTTCGCTATCAATAGTATTCTAGGTCAACTCTATATATGTATATTTTGTTTGGATTTTAGGACTGATAATTTAAGTTCAAGCACTTCGAAATTTTTGTTTGAATTGTCTAATAAACACTAAGAAATTGTTTGATTTCATGTAGGTACAATTGTAGTTGCAAATGTTTGCAACTTACAAGTCCATATCTGATGTTTTTTTCATGTGTCTGAAAATGCATGAGTTGAAACTATGCTCAAATTGACGACAATCCCAACTGCAGAATTAGAAAGAATTGTTTTTAACAAAAATAAATTTATTTCCTTAATTATTTTTTAAACAAAAAATATCTTTTTGTTTTACATTTAATCACCACCACAAGTATCAAGTGATAAAATTTTTTAAATACACTATTCAACTATATGCAACTAAACAAATAATTTATAGTTGCATCACTCTCTACTGTATTAGTGTATTTAATCATACAAAATGTGTGCGGCATCTAATCAAACGAAATGTGTGTAGTTAAAATCACTGTATTTTCAACTAAATATATATATATTTTTTATCTATAATGTATTTCTAGTTACACTCAACTAGATTGCCTTTTAGTATTGTTGACTTGGATAATTCAAACCAGAGTTTCACATGATGCCATTTTAATTACACCTTTGGTTGCCATTTTTTTCACTTTTTTTTTTTTTTCTGATTTTTTATTTATTTATTTATTTATTTATTTATTTTAACTTTTCCTCAACCTTTTAGGTTTGGCAAATGAGTTTCCCACCCATATTATTTGTTTTAGTTAAGTTTCTATTCTAAATTCGAACGTGAAAATTAAGTATAGATAGGTGTCAAATTTTGTTGTCTCATCCTTATGTCGGTAGAAAAAAAAAAAAAATTGTCTATATACTTCTCGTGCGTTTGAAATATTCGATTTATTCCTCGCTCTTTTTTTTTTTTTTTTTTCTAAAATACCCAACATATATTCCACCGTTATTACAAAATACCTCATAGCTTATCTCCTATTAAGTTAACTTCGATTAAACTTGAGTTAAATATTTACCACAGTTAAAATAAATTAAAATGCCAATTTTGCTCTTAACTTAAGGATAAATACTAAATATTGGTGACGTTAGAGGGGTATATTGGAAAAGACCAAAAGTTAAAATACTTTTTGTATTCATGACTTTAAGAGCAAATAAAAAAGACAATTAATTTATTATTTATTAATATAATTAATTTACTAGTGTAAATTATATTTTTGTAAAAAATAATATTCAAATGACCACAATAAAGACAATTTTGAAAAAAACTATATTTTTATATCGGGATTACTAAATTTTATAAACCGAACCAAACGTAGTAATGCTATAAACACCGTAATCCAAAGATTACATTACTGCATTAAACCAAACGCGCAAATACATAATCAGTAGTAATCTCACGCCGAAATTCAAGATACCTAAATATGTCGAGATACTCTATAATATTATATAACTCGAACCAAACGCGTCCTAAGAGCAAATAAGAAAGACAGTAATAGTGGAAGGGTATATTTGAAAGGGCAAAATAGTAATTTTACAGAAATAACAGAGTTAATTAACAGATTTTAACTCTAGGTTGGAACGTAGAAAGAACATTTTCAATATTAGCCTTCTAAGATAAGTAAATCAGAAAGTCGAAAATTTGTTAAGAATATATAAGTAATTGTCCCTAAAAAAATAATACTTTTTGTACGCTCCAATTGGAGGAATTCTACACTATCCTACTTACACCACGTCATTCATAACAAGCTAATCACCTTTCTTTTTTCAAACAAAAGTATAATAAAAATATTTTTTTATAATCATGATGGAACATATATTTTTAAATTTTTTTTTTGATTGATTTATTACGTCACATCACCAATATACCCGTTACATTTGAGAATTTTTTCTCAATTGGGGTGCACAAGATACACCCCAAAAGTACAATAAAATTATTTTTTATTATACTTTTCAAACAAAAGTAATAAAAATATTTGTTTATAATCATGATGGGACATATATATCTTTAAAAATTTTTTTTTGATTTGTTTGTTACGCCACGTCACCAATATATTCGTTACATTCTAGAATTTTTCCTCCAATCGGGATGCACAAGATACACCCCTCCCGTCCAAAAATGGGATATTGTTTACCAATCACATCACACGATGTGACTAGCAAGAATATCCCCAACCACCAACCGTCTCTAGAGCAAGTAGCAAAGGATTTGGTGGTTGGTATTCGAGACCCAAATTTGAATTCTAGTTGATTCACATTTTCAGCTAAGTTTATTTCTAAATGAAATTAACGAAGCGAGTAGCATGCTATCTATCTCTAAAAAACATAAAAAATAAAAAGAATATTCCCAACCATAGATGGATGGGGCATAAACGGTGTGCCCTGATATCATTGTATCACTTATTCACTGATACTGCTCAAATTAAAAACAAGTGGTTTTTTCATTAAAATGACTTTTAAGATCCCCTTTCAACTTCTAGAGCAACAAACGACCTCATACAAGAAAATCTTATTTTTATCTTACGTGTTATAAAAAAAATAAATTATACTTTTTATCTCAATTTGTGGGACTCGTGACATTTAGCTCTAAAATTTTAATTCATTGTAATTTCTAACTCAAATTTTTTGAGTTATTATAATCAAGTTTTCAAAATCTAAATTTTTTGACTCAACATTTATTAACATATATGAATCCCTAATATTTTTTTTCACATGACAAATTGTCATTCACCCTCATTAGTGTGTGACCCTTTCCATTCCCTATGGCAAGTTGTCTTTTATCCTCGTGTCATACTTTTCATTCTCTTCATCAAACTTTCAATTAATGCATATAATTAATACATCTAAACAGCCGCATTACCAAACTTTCAATTAATGCATCTAAATGATCCCACTGCCATTTAGAATTCTTGCATCTAAATGGTTCCACTACCATCTACAATCCTCACATATTTCTCTTCAATTAATCCATTATGATCCTCCTCCTTTCATCCACCAGACTTCTAATTAATGCATTCAAATTATCCTTTGCCATCTATAATCCGCACATCTTCATCTCCAATTAATTCATCAATTCTTCCTCCCTCATCTTTTTCTATACACCGTCGCCTCCCTTCCTCCCTCTCTCACTAACGCGTGCCTATCTCCCCTTTCTACAATTCTCACATCTTTCTCTCCAATTAATCCATTATGATCCTCCTCCTTTTCTCCACCAGACTTCTAATTAATGCATCCAAATTATCCTTTGTCATCTGCAATCCGCACATCTTCATCTCCAATTAATTCATCAATTCTTCCTTCCTCATCTTTTTCTATACACCGTCGCTTCCCTCCCTCCCTCTCTCACTAATGCGCGCCTATTTCCCCTCTCTACCGCAGTCAAAAAGATTGTTGTCATTTTTACTGTCACTATCGCCAGAAAAAGTGTTGTCGGTCCCATCCCGGACACAAATAGTGAGGGACCTTTAGTGACTGTGACAAGTGAGGTACACAAGAGAATATTTAATATTATTTTATTATTAATTACTTCTATAGCTTCTACCCGCTGCGAGGCGCGGGCTTCTTCACTAGTAATATATTGCTAGCTTAGAAGTAATGCAGTAATATCATAATTGATGATACAACAATAATTATGACGTCCTATTACTTCTGCATTAGCAATTTTTATTAATATTTTATTAAAAAAATTAATTAGTAATACTTAATCGTAATAATTCAAAAAAATGTAGTGTCACGGCTCCCTAGTTTTAGTACAAATACTGTTATAAAAATTTTAAAAATTTCTATAAATAGTTACGATCTAGCACAGTTGAATGGTACTTTGATCACTTATTAGAGATTTTAATTCTCAATTAATTTTCTATAATACTCATTTGTCTATTTTATCTTCAAAAATATTATTCTAAAGTATTATAAAATATTATTTTATATTTTTATATTAAATATTTTTAATTGAGTGAAATGAAGTACAAAAATTTTATTTTAAGCTGCAATAAAATTATATTACATAATTTCATAGAAAATAAATGCATTTTTTATAACAATACTTTTAAAGATAAAAAGGACGAACGGGTACTATAGAAAATTAACTGAGAATTAAAATCTCTATATCCTAGTAATGACACATATTGTAAATCAACCATATTAGCGAGTATATTAGGTCAGGAGAGTGTTCGAGCATTATAGGTAGTTAGTATCACTATGTTCTTATTTTTAAGCAACTCTAATTCATTGCTTTCGCTTTTATTTTATTACAATAAATGTAGGATAAATTATGGTATGATTTATTATAGAATCAAAAAATATATATAATTTCCATATCAAAATATGATCACTAACTTGAAAATTAATAGTCAATCCATAAATAACATATTATAATAAAATAATTTATAGTCAAGAGTCGTAAATGATAAATTGCACTGTTACCTCCTGAGGTTTTGACAAATTTCACTTAACATTTCAAACTCCTAAAATAAATATTTAATATCCTATACTCTACTATTTTATTTGTTTTATCCCTTTCGTTAGTTTTTGCTTAACGAAGTTTGATGGAAAATTATCAGAAGCGATAACATGAACGAAAGTTAAATTTTTATTTTAAAAGTTTGAAGAATAAAGTAAAACTTCGTAAAAAATTCCGAAGATATCAATACAATTTACTCAAATATTATAATAGCACATGGACTTGCTAGGAAACATTACATTATTGGCATACATTACATTATTATATACAATTAGGTGTGGTAACTACCTTGTTCTACTTAAATGCATTTTAGACGGCCGCCGCTTAAGTTTAGTAAATTCAGTCGGTCATTTGTTTGAAATACTCATTGTTCGCCCAATACCACTTCTAATACATATATTTTATATTTATATAATTTATTTAATTTATATTTTTATTTATAAATAAATAATTATATATGATATATATATTTTTATTTAATTTTTAGTAAAATAAAAATATAAATGCAAGCTTAATTATAAAAAGATTTATTATATAAAGTTTTAACTATCAGATCAAAATCTAATTGAGCAAAATTTTATAAATTTATTTTTTTAATATATTTAATTTAATTTTTTTTTATTTATCGTTTCGTCATCAAATTTCTCAAGACGAAATTCAATTTTTCTTTTGGCCAATACTTTAATGAATGCTACCACAGCTGGCACTACCACCGGCCTCTCGTGGTTCGGCTCGTTTACACCCCTACTGATACGAAGGAGGGATTTAGATAGCGCCATAGCGGAGTGTGGGGAGCGAACGGCTTCGGACACTTCCGGTGATATTCGTCGCCTCCCACCCAACCCACCGCGAAGGGTAAAAAAAAAAAAAAAGCAAAAGAAAAAAAGGAAAAAAAAGAGAGTAAAAGTGCGAAGAGTGAGAGAGAGAGCGCCACCGCCCACCTCTCCGCTTTCTCTCTCTTAGGGTTTTGCTCGCTCTCCTCTCGCCGATTGAGGTGCGAAATCCCCTGCATCTACTTCTTATCCTCATCCTTTTTTTCTTTTTTTCTTCGTTTGTAGCTTGAATCATGGGTAGACATTTTGGTTTTGTGTTTTTGGGGTTTTTTGGTTTTCTTTTTTTTGGGGCGGGGGGTGGGGTTTTTGGTGAAATGTTGGTGGCGGAGATAGAAATTTGGTGTTTTGATGTGAGTTTTGGTGGTGAGGGGCTAGTTTGATGTGAAATTCGTGGAAGAAACGTGGATGAGATGTTTCTTATTCGGTGTGTGAGCAAAATGGGCAGTTGTTTTGTGGCGCTGCTTCTTCTTCTGCTCCTGCTTTTAGCAGCAGCGGTTTCATTGGGGCATTTGGGAAAGAGCATAATTTGGAGCTTCTGCTGCCGCGGGGAAGCTGAAATGGGATTTGAGCCTCAAACGCAGAAGCTCTGCTGCAGAAAGATTTGGTTGGGAAGTGCTTTTGGAATACGCAGACAGCACTTTATCGTACAGCACGGCACCCTACAGCAGCACAGATTTTCTGCAGTCATAGAGGAAGATCGGATGCGATTGAGATTTAAATATTGTGGATTTTCCCTGTAGTTTACTAGTTATGGTTTATATCAGTTGGAATGTCAGGGAACTAGGCAGTAATAACATGTCAGGAGATTAAGTATGTTAGGAGTTATTGGCGGAGTTACTACGGAAAATGTAGAACTGTTTATTTTTTTTTCTTTTGAACCTCTTTGTTTAGTATAGTTGAGTGTGGGATGTGAAAACATGGCTCTCAATGGTTCTGATTGTAGAGAGATCACGAATCGATTGTGTTAAGTTGCTCGAGAGAGCACCCTAACTGGGAAGAGAAGTTTAAGAATTATGTGAATGGAGAGAATGCATGGATAAGTCAGCCTAAAAGCAACAACTTGTTGTATTGCCAAGATAGAGCCCAATTCCAAGAAATTATAACATAACTGAGCTTTTGCAGGACATAATGGTTACTTTATTGCAATTTACAACCAATCGGCTTGGTCCAAGCCTAGAAGTGATCTAGGTGGAATGAACATGTTGGGTATTCTGAGTTTGTAATCAAAATCAAAATCTAGGACATGTGGTTTAGCTGCATGTTCTGTACTACACTCTGTGTTTGATATAAGTTTTGTCATAGTATGTTGTAACAAACACAGGAATCAATTGCAATTACTTTTTCCTGTGGCTATCTGTTCAAAAACAAGGAAATAGTTGCATTGATTTTTAGTTTGAACTGTTTATTTTCAGTTCAACTGCATTCTTTTGCCAGTGGTGTAGTAATAGTAACGTTTTAATTCTTCAACTGACTAACCCTCCTTGAGTATGTTAACTAATAATCTTTCTTATTGTCTTAAGATCTGCTCCTTAAACTTGGCCTTCCTGTTGTAGCTATTGCCTGTTAAGTTCTCTGGAGGAAGGTTTTTTAATTTCCTGAATTTTTTGTAGAGGTTGGTCAGAAAATTCTCAGCTACTTTTAGGGCTTTTTTATAAAATAACCCTCCAAAAAGTTTAAATTGGCAAAATAACCCTATCAAAATTTTATTTGGAAAACTAACCCTCTTTTCGCCACGTTGGATTTTTACTATAAAGGCGGTGAACGATTCACCGCCTTTAGATATATATAATGAAGGCGGTGAATCATTCACCGCTTTTATAATATATATGTAAAGACGGTGAATGATTCACCATCTTATCTGTATCTATCTTCAGGACTTAGATAAATTTCGATATAGTTAGAATATTTTACACTAAAGACGGTAGATGATTTACCGTCTCTATATATATATAATGAAGGCGATGAATGATTCACCGCCTTCATTATATATATCTAGAGACGGTAAATCATTCACCGCCTTCATAGCAAAAATCCCACGTGGCACCTACATGGCGAAAGGAGGGTTATTTTTCCCAATAAAATTTTAACAGGGTTATTTCTCTAATTTTAAAATTTTGGAGGGATACTTTATAAAAAAGCCCCTACTTTTATGTGGTTGCCCTTCCATTGGGACTTGCCATCTCTTGACATCAAAGTTAGAAAGGAGTGAGCTTCCCTTTTCCAATGCCTTATGAAGTTATCAAAACCCAGGTCTTTTCCAAGTTACCAATTAACTACATTTGACAAAGTTTTTGCAAGTCGTGCGATCCTTGATGTTCCTCTGTTGTTAGCTTTACAGCATTGCATTTTACTGAAATATTCCAAACTCTGGCCATCTAAATGTGACAAAAAGTTATTTGAACTATGTAGTTTAACCGCATTTCTTAGGTAATTCAGAAAATTTTGTTACTAAAGTATTCTCATTTGTCTCTGTTGTTTCTATGCTGTGATTCAATATAATGTACTTGTTCATTGATTTCCATTTAAGTGTTAAAGCATATTTTATTGAGAGAACAGGAAAAGTAATGATTGTGGTTGATGTTATTACTTACATGTATGTCGATGTACTTTTGAAGATGTATTTTATAGGACACAGACTTATGCACATGTATGTCTTGAATCTAAGCTCTGCTGCCGTGAAAATGGAACTTAGATGAAGGTCTCGCGGCTTATTTGTTATTATTTATATATTGCTATAATGTGCTTTAATATTCCATGAAACCTTTGTCCTCATCAGGTAAGATATATGCCTTTTTTCCTGTGTTTGCAGCGACTCCAGATTGGGTTCTAAGTAGTCCTTTTCTCAATTTACTCTGATGTCTACCATCCCATGTGGAGGTATGTCAGTACCTCAACTGGGAGCACAACCTCCGTCGGTATCCAGACATACACTTCGAGGAACAAAAGCATGCTATTTTAGTAACAATTTGCTGATGCTTCGGAATAGGTAAGAATATCCTTTTTCCAGAGTTGAAGTTTTTATTATAATGGTACTCAGGGATAATTAAAGTATGGCTGAATTACACTTTTGGTCCTCAAACTATGAGGTGCGGGACACTTCGGTCTCTAAATTTTAATTTGTTGTAATTTCTGGCTCGAACTTTCTGAATTGTTGCAATGAAATCCCACAATCTAATTTAGTTAACTAAATATGGATGTGTCATTAATGTGAAAGTAATGTAGTAGTGTTATGATTGATGACGCGACAATAATTAAGATGTCACATCACTTCCACATTAGCGATACGTCAATATGTAGTCAACTAAATTGGATTGTAGGACTTGATTGCAGTAGTTTATAAAGTTCGAGCCAGAAATTGCAACAAATAAAAGTTTGAGGACCAAATTATAATTTAGCCTTAAAGTATTTGGAGTTTCATATGAGACTTTTGCTAAGTAAGTTTTATTTTCTTCCTAAGTAAGTTTTATTTTCTGGGTCACCTAACATTTTTTTTTTTGGTTCTTTTTTTCTTGAATATAGAAACAATATCCTTCTTTTTTTTCCTCAACTAGTTTCTTATCTCACCAAGCTTTCTGGCTTTTTGTGTTGAGACTATATCTATTACTTAATTTATTGATGGGTGATAATTAAGTTTCCTTATGATTGGCTAGAGTTTTGGATCAACTTGGAACATCCTATTTATACTCTTTAAGGATTCGTGTGTTTTCTCCAGGTCACTAAATGACATTCCTTTTACACTAGTTTTTTTGTCTTAAGAAAGTCATCTAGTGACGCATTTCAGGCCATTCTTCTGATCCAAAATTAGATTTTTGCTATCATTGTTGCTGTCAAAATTTGCATCATTTTCACTGTAAATCTATGTGCATTAATACCTCTCATTTGGTAGGATTCACGTAACTTGCACAAAGGGATATTGTCCTATAAGTCCCACTGATTGGTTCTATCTGATGGGTATTGTACATACAACATATTGAAACATTAACTTTGTGCTCTTCTTGCCTTTTCGATGTATTTAATTGTGTGCTACTCTGTCACAAAAATCACTTTCGTGGTTGTCAGAAATTTGGTTGCTAAGGAAATAGAGATTATTAACCGAGATCTTGTTTTCATTGTTTAATTAGTTCTAGGCTCTTTGATAATCTTGAGGCTTTGGATGTTTGTAATTTATAAACTAATCTATTTGTGGTTGATTGTCTGTTATGGTCTCTTAGTTGTTAAATGAATATTCAAATAGATTTTTTTTTTGACAACGGAAGTATAAATTGGTTGGGAATGTTTGTTGACTTTTCTGTCTTTTATTGTCCTTGCCTGCTGAATTTTCGTCCCGACTGTTACTAAAATAACTGTATGTTGATGATTGTGGCACACTTAGCAATAAATTTTAGGACTGTAATGAAGAAGCACAAAAATTGGTCATTGCTGCAATTTGCTTTATTAATCACTCACAAATAATGGTTTCTTCATCCTCTCTCTCTTTCTATGCTTTCATTGGTTGACAATTTTAATAATGGAATTGTAGTAAGTCATAGAAAAATGAAATTATCATTGTAAATTTGGGAAATTTTGCTTATTCTTCCATTTCAAATCAATATACGAACTGATTTTATGTACGCCTTTCGGAAACTGCTTTTTGTCACTCTAGTTGTTCTTGCAGTATTCTAAGCAAGGATAGGTTATTGGCTGCGTCCAGTGCAAGTTTCTTTGCTCATTTGCCATCATCTTTTCTACTGAATTGTCGAACTTCTCAAAATATACGGCACCAAAGGGGCTCTAGACTTATTGTTAGAGCTGATTCTGTAAGTATTTCCTAAGTTATCTGTAATGATTATTGGTTCTATATAAGTTACATAGCTAATCATACAAATGGTGTGCAAATTTACACATTATTGATGCATGACTATTGTAATGAAGGGTACGTGAAATCTTTCTTACAGGACTATTACTCCGTACTTGGCGTGTCAAAAAATGCTAGTAAATCAGAAATAAAGAGCGGTGAGTACCATTCACCTGATTTGTTTACATGCCTGTAATTTATATAATCCTCTTTGGCAAGGGATTTCTTGTGTTGATTCTGGTCTCTGATTGGCCAATATGTTTGTGGTTGTGTTTTAGGAAGTACTTCGAAGATTTTGGCCTTTAATTTAAGAGTTTGATTCTTCCATAGGGAGATTTTGGTGCTTGGTCTAATGATCTTGGGTTAGGCTCAGTTGGGCTTTATTGCAAGTTATAGCCGTTTCACTTTTATAAGAAGTGCTAATGGTGTAATTAACAGGATTATGGTTTGTGGGACTGGTTGTTCGATACTTGGGAGCTTAGAAATATGTTAAACAAGTTAATTTATTTTGTATATGCATTTTATCACGTGATACATGCATACATTTTCCTTTTGCCAGCTTATCGTAAACTTGCGAGGAGTTATCATCCAGATGTGAACAAGTAAGTACTAAGTATATTACATTATTCCTTATGAGGGTGTATCACATAATTCCTCTTATATTGTAAATATGGCGTTCATAGTCAAAAATGGTCTCTCTTTTTTTACTTTATGTAATGTGGTTTGTTTTTTTTCTTTTCGAGTGTTCAAAAATCAAATTGGAAGTGAGACTTTTCTTGGAAAAGGATTACTTTCTCTCTGTAGTCCAGATTTAGCAAATTAAATAAGATCACTGATAGTTGATAACATTATTCAGTTGACATTATGTTAAGAATATCTCTTGTTTCATGCTAATAGTGTTGTAAGATTGTCCGAAGGGTTAGTGCACTGAGATAAATAAACTTGATTGCTGAACTCGTTATTATTGATGCCTAAACAAGCTGACACTCGGGAAGTATTATAAAGTTTTAAATTTTTGTTTTATGTATAACAATAGGGGCCTAGGTCTAGAGTATATCCATTTAACCGTGGTGTCAGTGCCTTCTAGTTTTGTCCTTGTAGTTTTACTCGACTGAGTTGAAGGTCTGAATGGTGCACAGTTATTCAAACATCTAGTGAAGTAATCATGACCATACACCAACGGGCATTTAGCATGCATACTCCTCTTTTAATTGTGCCTCAGCAAAAGGGACTCTCCTGCCACAGATAGTGCCATTAAAAGTTTCTCAATCTTTTTCTATTGATTTTCTTTTGTAGATAGAATCTTAAAGTGGAAGTTTCAGACATACTTTACTCATCTTGAACTACTAAGTTCAGCAATTTTGTGGCGCTAGGCATTAGTGTCCATTATGGCCATCCATGTGTGCATTGCTGAGTAGAACAATGCTTACCCTGCAGAATCACACCGCTTCTTGTCCTTTCGTCGATGTGCTACTTTTGTGTTTCTACACACCATAGCTTGTAGGAACTTGCTCCTCTTATTTATTTGTTCTATGCTTTTAGGGAACCTGGAGCAGAACAGAAGTTTAAGGAGATAAGCAATGCGTACGAGGTTAGTCCCCATTAATTGGTTAGTGCTATTGGGTTTTGGTAAATTTTTCTTAAAATCATGTGCATTCCCAAATGCCCCTAACGGACGCTCTATTGCAGGTGTTATCCGATGATGAGAAGCGATCAATATATGACAGGTATGGAGAAGCTGGCCTTAAAGGTGCAGGCATGGGCACGGGGGTGAGTATCGTAATTAGAAACCTATTATTATTATTATGCTGTTTATTTTGCTACTTTGATGATATCTTAGCACAAAAAATTTTGCTGCTTATCCTAATCCACAAACTCCCATTTATACCAGGACTTCAGCAACCCGTTCGATCTCTTTGAATCACTATTTGAAGGGTTCGGTGGAATGGGCGGCGGGATGGGTGGGACGCGAGCTGCTCGCAACCGTCCGATGCAAGGCGACGATGAGAGCTACAATCTGGTCCTCAATTTCAAGGAAGCGGTTTTCGGTGCAGAGAAGGAAATCGACATAACCCGACTAGAAAACTGCAGTACCTGTGACGGTTCGGGCGCCAAACCTGGCACAACTCCAACTAAATGCAGCACTTGTGGGGGCCAAGGCCAGGTCATCTCCTCTGCGCGGACCCCTCTTGGCGTATTCCAGCAAGTTACCACTTGCTCTGCTTGCGGCGGGACCGGAGAGTTCTCGACCCCCTGTAATACTTGCGGAGGTGATGGGCGCGTCCGGAGAACTAAGCGAATCAGTCTCAAAGTTCCAGCAGGAGTGGATTCGGGTAGCCGACTTAGGGTTAGGTCGGAAGGAAATGCCGGAAGGAGAGGTGGCCCCCCCGGAGATCTTTATGTATTCATCGAGGTTCTCTCGGATCCCCAGCTCAAGAGGGACGGGACAAACATTCTCTACACTTGCAAGGTTTCCTACATCGACGCGATTCTTGGGACGGCGATTAAAGTGCCGACGGTGGACGGGACAGTGGATTTGAAAATCCCGAGCGGGACCCAGCCGGGGACGACGCTGGTTATGGCAAAGAAGGGGGTCCCATATCTTGGAAAGCCGAATGCTCGGGGAGATCAGTTGGTGCGGGTTCAAGTGGAGATTCCGAAGAGATTGAGCAAGGAAGAGAGGAAACTGATCGAGGAGCTTGCGAACCTTGACAAGTCGAAGACTGCCAACAGCAGGAGATAGTCGAAAATTAAGTTCTCTTTCTTCGGTAGCTGCAGACATTCCGTATCATCAGCCGTGCGAGAACCAGTCTTCTTTTATTTGCTGACATGAAAACCATATTTTTTAGACATTTAATACCAATGGCGAGGCAATGTTGTCATTTGCTTTAATAGGAGTGATTCATGCATTACATCAACTGGAAAAAAGCCGATGTGGAGAGTTGTTAAATCCTCCCACATAAACTTTACATCTTTCAGAATCAGTAATTCAAAAATCAATTGCGCAATTATTTTCTGGTGAGAAAACTAGTTTACAGTGCGAAAATGTGGGAATGTGCAGATTTTCTGGGGGTTTGCTATGAGCAAATTGTTGGCTTATGATACGCGATTTTGTTGTCTGACTACAAATGCTGAAAATGCAGCTGCAGCAAATAATTTTTTGCTTTCTTCATAGATGATCCATTACTGTCTGTAGGCTGCAGCATTTTGATCACAAATTTGGGGCTTTGCTGCTATATGGAAATGTTATTAGCCTGTGAAAACAAGAAGTTTTTAGGGTTTCTGGGTGAGTGGAAGCTTAAAGCAGAATCTTCAATTAGATGCTTCTACTTAACAGCTTTGGCGGCGTCGGCGCCGACAGCTGCGGCGGTGGATCTGCAGGAATCTTACATAAGGTTGTACAAGGGAGTTGAATCATTCACCGCTTTCTTTGTTTTTCTCATTTATTTTTATATTTTTATATTGATAAAAGCGGTGAATGGTTCGCCGCTTTTATTTTTTTCCTACTACTTATAAGTAGTTATAAATGCGGTGAATTATTCACCGTATTTAGAAGTTTATTTTTATAATTATTTTTTTTTAAATTTAAATTTATAATTATAAAAATTGATAAGATTATTTATAGAAAAAAATTCATTCTAGGATATAAAGCATGTAAAATGTACACTGTATACAGGGTGCAGTGATAGCATTTTTCAAAAAAAAAAAGGGGAAAACTTCAAAAACCGCCCGCCCTGTGGTTTCGTCTATTCTCACTTTAAGACTTAAAACGTATCAATTTAGCCGTGGTCTCATTTTTATCTTTTTTTAAGCTTTTTTGTTAATATTTTCTTAAATTATATACAAAAAACTTCAAATACCCACGAATATTCACTTTAGTACCCTTTAATTTTAACTTTGTCATTGATTTAAGAAAAAAAAAAAACAAAATTAATAACAAAAAGATAAAAATGAAACCACGGGGCGAATTGATACGTTTTAAACCATAACAGTCTTAAAGTGAGAAAACACGAAACCACATGGGGGGTTTTGAAGTTTTTCCAAAAAAAAAAAAGTACAGAGAACAAATTGGGGTATTAGGATATAAGGATTATATCTAATAATGTTGTTAAAAACTTTAAAATATTTTATTTATCCCTAGTTTATCAAAATATTCTTGCTAATTTTTTTAAAATTCCTTCAAATATTTTTTTTCTATTTCTAAGAAATATTTAAAAATTTTGAATAGTAGTGGGGAGTAATAAGCAAAAATCCTATCTGATAATCATGTTACTATATTATTATTAAAATAGAGACAATTTTTTATATATTCCTAAATTTTTTTTGACTTTCTTATTTATCACTCTTAAAGGGTTATTATTAAAAATACTCTTTTAACACCGTTAGAAACAACGGTTATTTTCCTAAAATTACTATTTTATTTTTAAATATATATATATATATATATATATATATATATATATATATATATATATATATATATATATTTCAAATTTATCATTCTTCCATCACAAATTTCTTTTGTTTATTTTTAAATTAGAGGCAAAAAAGATATTTTGATATATATATATATTTTTTAACTTTGATAGAAATTTAACTCGAATTTAACCTGAGATGTATTTTTGAATAACAAAAAAATATATAAGACAGACAGTCCCTAGCACTAGTGGCAAAGGGCTTGGTGGTTAGTATTCAAAGCGCGAGTAGCAAGAAAGGACTGGTTGGTATCAAGACTTAAGTTCGAATTCTAATTGATTTAAATTTCTTATTTTAAAACTAAAAAAAAGTTGGGATATGTAAGATATTTTAAAATTTTTGAGGAGTATATTAGATTGTTATCCCTATAAAGCAATAAAATTAATTAATTAATTTATTAATGAATTAAAAAAAATATGGTGAAACGACAACGGGTTTTTTTTTGAAAATGACCCTATAGAATTTCGTATTTGACAAAATAATTCTTCCAAAATTTTATTTGTAAAATTTTGTGGGCAACACATCAGCCATTCCTCACAAAGACGGTCAATTGTTCACCGTTTTTGTATATTTTTTATGAAAACGGTGAATGATTTACCATCTTTAGATTAGGTGAATGATTTACCGCCTTTAGATTAGTGCAAATCCTCATTTTCAATTTCTTTTTATGTGCTGTCGAGAAAGCGGTAAATGGTTCACCGCCTTCTCGAAAGCACAAAAAAAAAAATAGAAAAAGAAAAAGTTGAAAATGAGACCTTAGAAAAGAAAGCGGTGGGATTTTACACTAAAGGCGGTGAATGGTTCACCGTCTTAGACGGTGAACCATTCACCGCCCTCATCATAAAATCACAAAGACGGTGAACGAATCACCGTCTTTGTGAGAAAAATCATACGCGCCCACTTGACGAAAGCCGGGTTAGTTTTACAATTTTTTTTTTTTATTTATGGTATTTTGTCAATTACAAAATTGTGCAAAATTATTTTATAAAAAAGCCCAACGACAACAGTACCAACCAGCACTAACCAATGAGCTTCCTTCTCCTACCACTCTCTCTTTCTCTCTCTCTTTCTCTCTCTCTCTCCCATCGCGTTCCCTGTAAATACCGGAGTTCTTTTCGAATCCGTACCCCCGTCGACTCCATGGCGTTCCACGCTGCCCCCTCCCCCATCCATGGCGACGAGGAGGAGGAGGAGGAGGAGGAGGAGCTCGGATCCACCCCAGTCGAGGGCGGAGCCGTCCCCTCCTGGCTCCTCCGCCGCCGCCACGGCGTCGGCGTCGGCGTCGGAGGGCTCCATGTGTCGATCGGCGGCGATCCCGAGGTCGTCGGGAGCGGAGGAGGGGGAGGGGGAGGAGGAGGAGGAGGAGAGGGGGACGCGAGGAAGGGGGAGATCGCGGCGCACCCCTTGTTCGAGCAGCTGCTCTCGGCGCACGTGGGGTGCCTGCGGATCGCGACTCCGGTGGACCAGCTCCCGAGGATCGACGCTCAGCTCTCGCAGTCGCGGGGCGCCGGCGGCAAGCACGCGGTGGTGCTCGGCGGCGCTGGAGGAGGCGAGGGGCAGGCGATCGGGGAGGGAAAGGACGAGCTCGACCATTTCATGGTGAGAATCCCCGGTTTTGATTCCTTTTCGCTAAACAACTTCATAATCGGACTCGGTTTATCAATTCGCTGCATATAGAGTACTTAGCTTCTGTAATTTGGGAGTTTTACAAGGAATGGTATGTAATTTCAAAGTAATCAGGATTAGTCTTAAAGAGCTGTGCCTGTTATAGCCTCCTCTTATGTTTTGGCATGTAAATCATAGCTAGAGCCTGTAATATACAGTTCTTTGTAGAGTTATATGGTTGGATGAAACAAGTGTTGAATTGGGGGGATTCACATAACTATTTTTATGAGTATTTATTCATTGAACGATTCTATTTATTGGGACGGTAGCTAGGATGTTTCATAATTTTATTTTTCGCTTGTTCTCGTTCTCTTTATCGCGCCTGAATGGCTAATGAATACACTGCTACTGTAACAACCTAGCCCACTAGTACTAGCAACTTGTTGGGTCTAAACTAGCGGCTCAAAATAGTTAAGCCCAAGATATTCGTACTAGAGTGCTTAGTCCTTGTACACCCGAACATATCCTCTCTATTCTATCCAATTATGGGACTTTTGAAATGTACAGCTACATAGCCGTATTATTCGTTGGATCTCCTTATTCTCTCTTTTTTCATCAATTGGGTTCTTCGAAAGGCAATCTAGGTCATCAAACCCCCTAGACTAGAATGCATCGTACCTATCAATTCCGAAAACTTGATCTTAGGTAGGGATCTAACCCTCAGACTTTCCAATGCTTAACGTAGTAGCTTTCATTCCAAGTTCTATGATGACTAGGTTAATTTCTGCAATGTGGGAGAAGTTAGCTTTATTAGGCAAGAATTCTATCCATGGTATATTTGGTAGCACATTGCCGAACATATAAATTACTAGGATGGGCTTGTTTATGCTAATTGCTTGTCTTATGCGAAATGCTTCGAGTAAATTATGGGTGCTGAATTCCATTGATTTCTTTGACCAATAGTATTAGAGCTCACACTGAGGCTGCTTGAATCAGCCAATGCAAATTCACTTCGCTTGAGTTAACTTCTGGAGAGTGATTAAGATGGGATCATGCTAAAAAATCTAACTCTTTAGGGAACCAATGACCTTTTCTTGAGCAGAAGATCCAATTACCTAAGTTCTGTTTTGCATGTAAACTCCAAATAGTCTCTGCCGTCCTCAGTTCCCCCGAACCAAAAAAAAAATCTTTTTGTTTATTTTTCTACATAACATTTTGAATTTCTCATATCTTCTCTTTTGCAGACACACTATGTCTTGCTATTGTGTTCATTCAAGGAACAGTTACAACAGCATGTACGTGTTCATGCAATGGAAGCAGTTGTAGCTTGTTGGGAGCTTGAGCAATCTCTACAGAGCCTGACAGGTGATCTTAGTGTTTTCTCCCTTTCAGACCAAGGCCAATATGATAACTATTCACAACTCTAACAGTGTAATGACCACTGTGTTACTCTTGTCCTTCTCTTGTGGCTTTTAAAAGTTGCTATACTTGTCGTTTAGTAGAACAATTACTTTGTTGCAGTTGTTGTTGGTGTATTGAGTTTAATGGAGTCAATATCCTATACATAGGATAACGAATCTACTAGCTATAGTATGGCCGAGTAATGTAGCAGCCAAGAAATAGTTCTTCAAGACATTTTCACGTGCAATTGCATTTGTATTTTTAAAAAATAGGATCATACTATCCTCTATTGTGTTTAATTTTCTGTCTACTGGTTTCATTTTTTAGCTTCCAAATTAAATGGTTGATCTTTATCGAGTATCTTGTTCTTTAATTTCTTGGGCGAGGTTATAATGCGAGATTGATAGATTCATCCTGCCCAATGATATGGAAGATAAAAGTCTATATCTTTTTTCCTTCAGAATATCTGTATTACTAGTATCTAAATCATAGAGCCTAGTTGCTTATTGGATGACTCTCCACATGCAATCCTTCTAAATTTTCCCAGGTATTCATAGCTTCACTTGTTTGTGTTATTCAAGATGACTCTATATACTAAATACATTTTGTGTAAACTACAGGAGTCTCTCCTGGTGAAGGCACAGGTGCAACTATGTCTGATGATGACGACGACCAAGAAGATAGTGAAACCAACTTGTTTGATGGAACCCTTGATGGGCTGGATAGTATGGGCTTTGGCCCACTTGTACCGACTGAGAGTGAGCGGTCCTTAATGAAGCGGGTCCGGCAGGAGCTCAAGCATGAGTTTAAACAGGTATACAGGGTTTTCTCTTCTTTTTTTTTTTTTGCTGGTTTTTTTTTTTGTTGTCCTGCGGGGGTTGTGGAGGGGTTATTATAAATAGTTCTACTTGGTAGGTTGCCAACTGAATTTTGTTCATATTCAAATTCAAGGGGTATAAAGAGAAGATTGTCGACATCAGAGAAGAGATTCTCCGCAAACGAAGAGCTGGAAAGCTCCCAGATGACAGCACTTCTGCTCTAAAAGTTTGGTGGCAATCCCACTGCAACTGGCCATACCCAACTGTAAGTGAGGATATTCACCGAATTTTCCTTGTTGATTCTGTTTTGAGTTTCTCTGGATTTATGTGTAATGCTTTTACTTGGCTAAATTTCAGTAAAACCCATTTTATATATATATATATATATATATATATAGTCTAGCTACTATACTATCGGTAGAACGGAGGCTCCGTGCTACCAAGTTGTTTTCGATGATGCGGCTTCCAAATCGACGATCGGCTCCGTTAGACTTGATCTACACTATTAAAAGTGTTTAGAAATTAAATTTCATGATATATATATATATATATATATATATATATATATATATATATATATATATAGAACTAGGCTACTATGCTATTAATAGCACCAAGTCATTGGTGCTACCAAGTTTTTGACCGTTGGATTGAGAGATATGCGGTTAGGATGATGTGGGCTCCCTAAGGTTAAGTTGGTGGTTGGTTGAATAGTATGATCTAACGGTGAAAATCATCAAAGGGGTGGATCTAATGGTGGAAAACTTGGTAGCACCGAGTGCTTCGTGCTATTGATAGCATAGCAGCCGGACTATATATATATATATATATATATATATATATATATATAGGGTCCACTATCCTATTATGAGTACGATCGCCTCGTATTCATAAGTTGTTTTCGATGATAGAGATTGTGAATCGATGATCCACACCGTTAAACGTTATCTAGAGCATTTAAAACGTCTAGAAATCAAATTTTTTAATTTTTCGACATCATTTACCTTATGATCAAAAGGTTATAAAATTGACAATTTTTAACGGCCTGTATGGGATGCTTGCTAGTTTAATGGTGTAAAAGAATCGAAATTTGTTGAATTTTTGATAGAAAATTTTATTCACCACCTAGATAAAGATCAATAACTTCGATCTTAGATTGAAGGATTTGATCATCCATTTTTAGGACATCGTTCGATTTTGACCGTTCATTTTATGCTCGCTTGATGGACTTTATTATAATTTACGAAATTTATTTTCTAGAAGTTCCAAATACTCTAGATAATATTTAACGGAGTGGATCGTCGATTCGGAAGCTCGATCATCGAAAACAACTTGTGAGTACGAAGGCTCCAATACTCATAAGAGTATAGTAGCCCTACTCTATATATATATATATATATATATATATATATATATATATATATATATATATATATATATATATATATCATGATTTTTACTTTGCCTTCTTGAAATATTGAAATCCATCCGTTAACCCCTTTAACTATCAGATTTCATTACTGCATCTCTTTCATCAATGTTTCTGTTGGGCTTTTCTACTGCTTATTTCTTAGGTCAATGGGGTAAAATGTAAGCCATAAAATTTCAAGGAGCAATCTGAAAGTTGCCATAGTTTATTGGGGTTTATCTGCATTTTAGTCTACTTTTCTTCATTAAGGTGTTGTTTACTTTCCTGAAAATATCTCACGAAATAGTTTTTTTGGCTAGAAAAGTATTTTCCTTCTGTTTGGTTCCTAGGAACAGTAGTTTTTCTAGAATTTTTTTTTTTTTTATAGATTTTATGAGAAAGTAGTGTTTTCGTTTTCCGAAATTTTTATCCGGAAAACAAAAACTGTGGAAAAGGGTGTTTTCCATGATTTTTTTTTTTCTGGAAAACTATTTCGGCACTTTTCGGAGGAACCAAACACCCCTAAAGGTTCCTTCTTATGACTCTTAATTGTTTCTCCCAAGGTTTTAAGTGCTCGTCGGCACGGGCGGTATCCACCGTGCCGTACCGTGCCAACAAGATGCTAGCGCGATACAAATCCCGTTCCGATGGCACAGCTCAAAACCCTCTATTTTTTAAATTAATAAGTAATTTCTTCAATAAAGTTCAAAAGATGTGATAAAAAGACATAATAAAGAGTTAGAATATTTTGTTGCTAAAGAAAATAAATATTTCATGCTATTATGTGTTGGCACACAAAAATTTTTTTGACCAGCACACATCAGCACGGCTTGATACGCACCATGCCGGTAAGTTTCCGGCACGACTCTGTGCCACGACACTTAAATCCTTGGTTTCTCCACTGCATAAGCCCTTTCGTAACCAGAATTTTTCGGAGCTTACGCAGGAAGATGACAAAGCACGACTGGTCGAGGAAACAGGACTGCAACTAAAGCAGATAAATAACTGGTTTATCAATCAAAGAAAAAGAAATTGGCACACTAATCAGTCGTCATCCTCTTCATCAAAAAGCAAGAGGAAAAGGTATTTAACAAAAAATTTCCTTATGATTAATTTTCTAAATCCAAATGCATCTTATCAACATTATCGCCCTTCTTAAATTTGAAAAGGATAAGTAATGCAGGTGACAGCAATGCCGAACTCTCGGGATAGACTGTTGGGCTGCAGGTTGTAAGTTGGTGTGCAAAAATTGCTTTTTTCGCTTGGTGATTTCTTCCGTAAATATTTAGTCAAACAAGAACCAGAATGCTATTTTGAGAAAACAAGGAGGCGGCTAATTGGAGCATGAAACTAAACAGAGAAATTAGTGCGAACCATTGAACAGAGTTCGTGTCGATAGATTATATTAAAGCTCTTTTTCTCTTACCCACCACCTGTCGGACTGAATTTAACTATGGCCACATACCTGTGTTTGTATATCATATAGGTGTGAATTTTCAGTGCAATAAATTGCTGGGGGTAACTGCTAACATTTGTGTACCAGTGATACCGTATTTGTATATATATATATATATATATGTGTGTGTGTGTGTGTGTGTGTATACATACATATTTGTGGTAGAATGGCAAAAATTTACCAGTGTGCTTACGAATTCATTTGTCGTTTTGTAGAAATTCTTATATTATGTGTTCTTTTGAATCTCTGATGCTTTAAAATGCGAACTTCACATTTTTGTTCGCCTTTATGCTGAAAACAATACATATGTTGTTGAATGGCTGAAGATCAGACAATAGGCTGAGGAAAATTCTGATCTGTGTAAGGATCTTTTTTATTTAATTCAAATGCATGGATGCATGGGAGAGTTAAAACTACATGCATGTTTATAAAGCTTTGATGTTCATTCCAGCTTCTCCCGAGTATTACTCTGGTCGCAGACTAACATGTGCCCTTTTTTTATGCATTGGAGAAAAGCACTCCTGCATTCCTTGGTTAGTATAATGAGGAATTGGTCTGCAGTAGGTTTCTCCGGAGTCCGGCCCTTTAAAAAAGTTTTGTATGGAATCTAGATGGTGTCCAATCTTGACTGCTCTCTCTCTCTCTCTCTCTCTCTATATATATATATATAGAGTAGGATTACTTTACTCTTATAAGTATAGAGCTCTTCATGCTCATAAGTTGTTTTCGATGTTGAACTTTTCGAATCGACGATCCATATTGTTAAACATGATCTAAACTCTAGAGTATTTGAAACTTCTAAAAAATAAATTTTGTAATTTTTCAAAATTATTATAAAGTTCACCAAGTGGGTATAAAATGAATAGTTAAAATCGAATGACATACTAAAAATGGATGATCGGATTCTTCAATTTAAGGATTTTTCAATTTAAGATTGGAGTTATTATCTTTTATTTAAGTAGTGAATAAAATTTTTTATAAAAAATTCAACCTATTTTGATTCTTTTTCACGGTTAAATTAGCAAATATTTTATACCGGTCGTTAAAAATTGTCAATTTTGTGAGTTTTGATCGTAAGGTAAATAATATCGAAAAATTATAAAATTTGATTTATGGAAGTTTTAAATGCTCTAGATAATGTTTAACGGTATGGATCGTCGATTCCGAAGTTCTATTGTAAGAATATAGTAGCCGGACTCCTCTATAGGAAAAAGTCTAGAATACACCGGGTATATTGGTGACGTGGCATCACAAACTAATCAAATAACTCCTTTTAAAGATATATGTCCCATCATGATTGTAAAAAAATATTTTTATTGTACTTTTGTTTGACAAGAAGAAATATGATTGACTTGTTATTGATAACGTGGTGTAAGCGTTACAGTGTAGAACTTTTCCTCTATAGAGAGAGAGAGAGAGAGAGAGAGAGAGTTGAGTTAGAAAACTCTCAAAAGCACCATGAGGATGGTGCTTTAGAGTTTTTAGTCATTGGATGGAAAGATATAGGATTGAGATGATGGTGGTAGGTGGAATAGTACTTGATCCAAAAGCTATTAGTAATCAAGGAGTAGATCTAAGGACTAGAAATCTAGAAGAACCAAGATGTTGGTGCTTTTAGAATATTCTAGCTCAATTCTCTCTCTCTCTCTCTCTCTCTCTCTCTCTCTCTCTCTCTCTCTCTCTATATATATATATATATAGAGCCGGTTACATTATCTATCGGTAGCACGGAGGGCTTCGTTCTACCAAGTTGTTTTCAATGATGCGGCTTTCAAATCGACGATCGGCTCCGTTAGACTTGATCTACACTATTGAAAGTATTTGGAAACTAAATTTCAGACTTTTTCGATACCATTTGACTAGTGATAAAAAAATCTCAAAATTGACAATTTTAATGGCCGATGTGGTGTGTTTGAGAGTTTAACGGTGTAAAATAATTCAAATCCGATGAAAATTTTATAGAAAATTCTTTTCACTATTTAGAGTAAGATCAGTATATCCGATTTTGAATTTAAATCTTTTATCATAATTATTTATGAGATTTTTATTTTTAGCAGTTCAATTTTAGACTACTTGTTTGATAGGTAATGATATCGAAAAATTATGAAATTTAGTTTCTAAATACTTTTAATAGTGTAGATCAAGTTTAATGGAGCCGATCGTCAATTTGAAAGCCGCATCATCGAAAACAACTTGGTAGCACTAATCCTTCGTATTACCGATAGTATAGTAGCCTAGCTCTCGCGCTCTCTCTCTCTCTCTCTCTCTCTCTCTCTCTCTCTCTATATATATATATATATATATATATATATATATATATATATATATATATATATATATATATATATATAACTATGCTACTATGCTATTAATAGCACCAAATCATTGGTGCTACCAAGTTTTCGCCATTGGATTGATATATGTGCGGTTAGGATGATGTGGGCCCCCTAGGGTTGAGTAGGTGGTTGGTTGAATAGTATGATCTAACGGGTGAAAATGATCTAAGGGATGGATTTAACGGCGGAAAAATTGGTAGCACCGAGTGCTTTGTAGTATTGATAGCATCTCTCTCTCTCTCTCTCTCTCTCTATATATATATATATATATATATATATATATATATATATATATATATGCTATTAGGAGCACGGAGGTCTCCGGGTACTCTGAAGTCGTTTTTCGATGATAGAACTTTCGAATCGACGATCGAACAGATTGGAAACATTTGATCTAACGTATTTGAAGTTTTTAGAAAATAATTTTTGTGATTTTTTGATATCATTTACTTAGTGATCGAAAGGATTCAAAATCGGTAATTTTTAATGGTTGATATCTACCGTTTTCAAGTTTAACGGTATAGAAGTATTCGAAATTTTGATACAAAATTCTTTATACTATCTACAACAAGATCAATATTTACGATCGAAAATTTTAGTGCTATATCACCACTTTTTATAGAATTTTTATTTTCAACCTTTAAAAATTATTGATTTTGAATCCTTTCGATTGCTAGGTAAATGATATTGAAAAATCACAAAAATTATTTCTAAAAACTTCAAATATGCTAGATCAAGTCTACCGAGCCGATCATCGATTCGAAAATTTCATCATCAAAAATAACTAGGAAGCACGAGGCTTCCGTGCTCCCCGAGAGCACAGCTCCTCTCTCTCTCTCTCTCTCTCTCTCTCTCTCTCTCTCTCTCTCTCTCTCTCTCTCTCTCTCTCTCTCTCTATATATATATATATATATATATATATATATATATATATATATATATATATATATATATATATATATATATATATATATATATATATATATATATATATATATATATATATATATATATATAGTCACTTCTATAGTGTATACATAGCGTTAGTCAACATGAATTTTTCAAGTTGAATCTACGACTTTGATCATTTTCATCCGTTAGATTATACTATTCAACCAACCACTCACTTAACCCAAGGGGACCCACATCATCCTAACCGTACATCTATTAATCCAAGGGCTACAAACTTACAAACACCAATGACTTGGTACTTTTAAAAGCATACCCCCTTGGGTTAAGTGGTTGGTTGGTTGAATAGTATAATCTAACAGGTGAAAATGAACAAAAGTGTAGATCTAACGGTAAAAAATTCACAAGTATTAGTGCTTGGTGCTTTTACAAGCACCATAGCCGACTATATATATATATATTGGTTGGTTGAATAGTATAATCTAACTGAAAATGAACAAAAGTGTAGATCTAACGGTAAAAAATTCACAAGTACCAAGTGCTTGGTGCTTTTACAAGCACCATAGCCGGACTCTATATATATATATTTACTTGTGAATTTTTTACCGTTAGATCTACACTTTTGTTCATTTTCACCTGTTAGATTATACTATTCAACCAACCAACAACTTAACCCAAGGGGGCCCACATCATCCTAACCGAACATCTATTAATTCAAGGGCTAAAAACTCACAAGTATCAATGACTAGGTACTTTTAAAAGCATAGGAACTCAATTCATATATATATATATATAGAGAGAGAGAGAGAGAGAGAGAGAGAGAGAGAGAGAGAGAGAGAGAGAGAGAGATAATACTCGATATCGAGTTGTTTTTTATGATAGAGCTTCCAAATTGACGATCGGCTCCGTTGAACATGATCTATACCACTTAAAGTGTTTAGAAATCAAATTTCAAATATTTTCAACATCATTTGCCTAATGATCAAAGGGTTTCAAAATTTATAATTTTAATGGTGAATAAGAGACGTTTTCTAGTTTAACGGTGTAAAAATATCCAAATCAAGTGAATTTTTGTTAGAAAATTCTTTAAACTATTTAAAACAAGATCTATACTCTTGATTTTGATTACAAGACTCCTATCATCATTTTTTAAAGAATATTTATTTTCAACCATTCATTTTTTGTTCACTAGATGCATAAAAGAACAATATCGAAAGTGCGTGAAATTTGATTTCTAGGTAGTTTAAATGGTTTAGATCATATTTAACGAAGCCGATCGTCAATTTGGAAGTTCTATTATCGAAAACAACTCGATAGTAAAATGCTCCGTTTACTATCGAAAGTATTCTAGCTTATATATGTTGTTGATAAGATGATCTTGCTTAGTCTGGCTCACAGGGTTCCTGTAAACCGTAATGTGGTAAGACATTGCACTTACCATCCCGGGATTTGCACTTCACTACCCTGCAGTTTATGCAGTAATAATAGGACTAGCCATGTTTCCTAATGGCTTGTCCTTATTGTGGAACATACTAAACAGATAAATGCACCACCATCTCAACATTTTTTTTCTCCCCCCCTTTTCATCTCAGCATCCTCCCTACAACCTTTTCAGTAGTCAAGAAATGCTGACCACTGGCAAGCATAAAAAACCTAACAGCAATTACGCTTGCCAGACTGCAGCAGCTATGCTCACTCCTGCACATATAATGATATAATGATAACAACAATAACAGCAGTATATATATTTCCGAACAATTAACAATTATAAGCATTTAAAAGCGAAAAAAAAAAAAAAAAAGCTGGCCTCAAAGAGTTCCAAAAGCTTGCGATAACAAAAAAAAGTTGGATTTACAAGAGATTCATCAATGTCAAAACTGAAAGTATCTTCAAATACACCAGAAAAACTCAAAAGACTCCACCAGATCAAACCAAACTAGACACTTCGATACTGAAAACTACACAGACTACTTTATTAGGCCTTCACAGACAGTTTAAACAAATGAATGAAACGAAACACATCCTCAGCGATAATACTTCAGTTCATGGGCAGCGAACCGCAGTCGAAAGATATGAAACAATTGACAGTAATATTAACAAAAAAAAAAAGAAAAAATATGAACACGATTACTTGCGTAACGAGAGGCTCTCTGTGAGAAGGCTGAGCTGGATTTACGATTATCCTTTTTGAGGAGAAGCTGCCATGGAACGCAGCCTGCTAGCAATCTCTGTGAAGCTCGGCCTCTCCGACGGCTCAGTGGACCAGCATTGCTCCATTAACGATCTCCACTCCGGATCGCAATATTCAGGCACTTGAGGACGCAGTTTGTTGCTCACAATCCCACCTTTAGAAAAGAAGCATAATAGGAATGTAGAAAAAGTGATCATCTCTATGCTGGTAGATGAAAAAAAGTTTGCTTCAATTTTTGTTACATTATATAATAGTTCGCGAACTAACTACATTTGGAAGTGGTAAAGAGTTTTTTACAAGTCTAAGGAATAAATTTTCTAGGCATCATATCAACATACAACAATGGATTCTTACCTATAATAACCCCATAATGTAAGTCGGCGTATGGCTCTTCTCCGGTTAGGAGCTCCCACAGCACAATACCAAATGAGAACACATCGACCTGGGGAATGTTTTGAGAGATGAATAACAAAATGAATATATCGAGAACATGCGGCTGTTAGATATCAAAATACAAAAAAGGGAGAAGAAAAGGAACAGATGAGGTGAATTAAGATGACAATTAGCTGACCTTCTCGGATACAAGATTGCTGCTGCCATTAAGCAGCTCCGGAGCCATCCAAGGTAGAGTTCCTCGAACACCGCCTGAGATGAGTGTTTGGCATTTCACTCTTGAAAGACCGAGATCGCCGACCTGCAAGGTTAATTAAGCAAATTTGATTATCGAAGTTAAGGGCCTGTTTCGATGTCCGAACTAGTAATTCTGTGGTAACTTGTGCACTGAGGAGACTAATTTTGTGTGATTGCAACTTAGGAGCTTGATTTTTGTTCATCCAAAGATCCTAATATAACCACGATTTTTCTGGATACTGCATTCCACTGACAAGGTGATCTATCATTTTGCAAGAATAATGATCGAGAGAAGGTATACGATATAGGGCTGTAAAATGTTTTCATGCTCTGATCAACAATCAACCTGTCCCTTGAATAAACAAGGGAGACGTGCAGAGCAATACATTCACGAATCGGCCTGTTCAGATGACGGAACAAGTTATCCAAAGATAACTTGTGTGATGTAGGGAAATTTGTTTATGATTGGAAACTAGGACTTGGATATTATTCCAATACAAGGCCTCTTAATCATGATTTTAAGGATAATCTATTCCACCTATAATATGATTATTCCAAGAGAAATGACTTTGAGGCCATGTACACTATATGGTGGTACACTTGCCTTCGTACTCCTCGCCAACCAAGTACCACATGCTCTTTGAGTAAACAAAAGAGAAAAGCTGCTTGATAGGTTGTAATTTTGCAGTAATGCCACGAATTAAATGCTGATGGCTAGTTATTCAGAAGAGTATAATGCAGAAAGATGCTTATCAAAAGAGACATCCTCAAAAAGTTTTAATCGCATATCTTTAAAAAAAATTAGGACTTCAATATCATAACCTGTTGGCTCCTAGATCCTCATAACAGGTAAGAAATATATTATGCGAACCGGTGTGTCCATACCATTCCAATCCATTTTGGCAGAGAGCTCGGCACCTTAAAAACCCTAATCGTTCATTATAGCTACCATTTCTTAGAGTACATATGTGCGAAAGAACATAAATGGCTTTATCATTTTTTCAAGATAATCCCTGCTATGATATATTGTTCTTTCAAGATTTCAGATATCAGCATCTTTATCAATCATATACATTCAGGCAGCTACTCACCAGTTTTCACAAATTGAAGTGCTATAAAAGAAATTGACACTAAAGCGACTGAAATTAGCATCATACAACTTATTCTGATATCCACAAACCGACCACCATCAACTGTATATTGGAAACATGTAATGAACCATTCTATGCATGAAAGAAGGCATCATTGTAAATAAAATTGAATGAACAAGGGGCAGATCTACACTTGATTATCTCATAACAATCATATGGATAAAGGATGGGGTAAGGGATCTGGGGTGGGACCTTATAATTATTGTCCTACACACTACTGATGATATAAAGAGCCCTGCTAAATTGTCATAAATAGCACAACATATCTCTGAAATACCCATTTTGCCCCTTTCTTCCCCAGCCATCCTCCCTTCGCCTATCTATGGCTGCCCCGAACGTAACACTAGCCTCTGTTGGGAAACGGCAACAAAGAGAAAACGGGGTCAAATGCCTCATCCCCGTACTCTAACTATAGCGATTCCCCAGACTAAAGTAGCTTCAGCTAGTGAATCTCATGGCATATATGGCCACCCAATGACAATTCAAGTTTCCTTGTTTGCACAAAAGCCCATAAAATAATCATACCTTACTATTTAGTGGATCTCATGGTGTATACAGACACCCAATGAGAATTTTAGTTTCCATGTTTGAACAGAAGTCAATATGAAAATCATACCATACTAAAAATACAATTGGCTTTCTTATTTATTGCCACCAACTCACCATTACTTTTTTGCTGATTTCTGGCAACTTATGAAACAGACTACTAATAGATGCAATTCCTTCAATAATTTTTCCTAGTTCACACAACTCTTTAAATTTCATTAGTTAAGTTGTATGTGTTACTTACTACTGATACTTCATGCTACCCCCATAATTACAATATCCTGCGAGGTGTCAAACTGTCAGACTCTTGGGGTCGCCAATCAAGCTCTCAAATGATGCACGAGAAGCATTTAAAACATAATTTATTTAGTTTCTCCATATTTTAGACGATCTAATTTGTCCTATTCCAGTGAAACTTCAATTCAGATGATCTAATAGCAACAAATATTACATTGCAGGCTTGCAGCATAACAACAAACTTGTACCTTGCATATTGGACGCTGAGGGTCCCTTAAATTCACAAGCAAATTATCACTTTTCAAGTCGAAGTGTACAATGTTCTTGCTATGCAAGTATTCCATTCCAAAGGCGGCATCCATGGCAATAATTAAGCGTTTACGTCGATCAAGTGTCCTGTTGCAAAAATGCAAAGAGTTAAATACTTCATTGCAGTAATCTCTTAGATTTATAAAAGTATAATACTTAACTACTGTTATAAGAGTACAGAACAAATTCCAGGCACAGAGTTGAAAAAATACTTGTCATTCTTCTGTAAAGCGTGCCGAAGAGAACCATTAACCATATATTCTGTCACCGTAGCAATGTCTCCCCCCGGTCCATCCAGCACAACACCATAGAATGCCACAACATTTGGGTGATGCAAATCAGCAAGTTTGCTGGCTTCATTCCAAAAATCAGATATCTGAGAAAAAACACAAAGTGTTGGCATCAGGGTCTAAAATCATAATAACTAACGAAAGGAATCCTCCCAGCATATGAGCATGTACCATTCGTTCCTGCTCTGATGGCTTCCCAGCAAAGCACCTGTTATTAATTCTCTTTATAGCAACATCAGAACCCCTCCATTTTCCATGGAACACAGTACCAAAAGTTCCAGAACCCAGTTCTTGCAACTGTTCGATGTCACTGTTCTTTATTATCTGCAAAAATCATCAAAAGTAAAAGGACAGCAACACATAAATGTATAAGAAGGTTTTAAACTAAAAGGAACTCCAAATCCTAACCTGAAGACGTCCAATGTCCTCTGTTATTGGAATAACAATTTTAATCTTCTCTGGCTGTAAACTATTTATGACCTGAAGTAAGGATTGTTCAGTAGCAAATTATACCAGGAACATAAGATATCTAAGGGACAATCTTCTCACCTCAGCACCCTTGTTCTCTCTTTCTAAATTATTTTTGGTAGCTCCACTTCCTTCATAGCAGAAAGCAACAGGGTCCTTTGCTTCGCGGGCAGCAGAAACAGGAAGTGGAGGTTCAGATAACTGCAGAACAGATGCCATAAAACCTTGTTCAATGGCCTGCATATCTTGCTTAACTTGCTCGTCTCCTGAGATTTTTAACAGTCAAGGACAGGAATTTTTAAGAAAGCACTTACCACGATCCAAATCATAATGCAAAAATAGGTAATAAACGGATACAACTTGAAATAAACAAAAAATTAACCTCTGATGTGTCGAATGGGCTCCGTAAATGGTTCCTTGCTCAAAACATTATTTATATTGTGAAAATCACCTTCATTTGATGGAACAGCTGCATCCTTTATTCCTGCAGACTCTTTGACAGCCACCTTCCTAGGTTTAGGCGGCAGTGCATGAGTGTTTTCTAATACTTTCCAAGGATCCTCGCTGGGGAAAAGCGAGTCAGGCAATAAAGACTCCTTAGGTTGTTCCACATTCCCACTGTCAGCAGTAGCGGTTGCCAAAGATGATTGAGCATTACCACCAAGAGGGGCAGCTATCTCACTTAGAACTTGCTCATGGTGGATTTGAGGAGCCACATCTTTCCACTCCCTTATAGTGTTCATGTTATTACTAGCATAGGCCATGCCGATGCCATAATTGGACATGGGGATTCCAGCAGCTCCTGCTCCTGCTCCTGCTCCTGTTTCGTAGTAATAATGGTAAAGTCCGTTGTTACCTATGATGTGCGGCAAGTGGCTTGCATTGACAGGTTGCAGATTTTGCAAGTGGGTAGTGACCGGAGAGAGCGAAATCAATGGCTCAATCAGCATATCCGGTTTCTGGTCGGGAACGACATTAAAGAAGGGATTACTGTGATGCATCTCATTCCCCCTAACATCAGGTCTCGCCGCATAACTATTCTCTACTCTCGGTTGTGATTGCTCGGTTCCTAAATCATTTGGGACACCAATATCAATATTAGGCAATACACTGGGCTTCTGTGGTTCATTTCCATTTCCACCTGGATTACCATCTGCAAGAAACATATTTTTCTCAGCCATAGGCTGCTTAACCGGAATGTGAGATGGCGCAAAATTCAGTAGCACCTGCTGCGGAGTATCAATAGGATCGACGAAAGCTGCATTCGTACCTTGTGAGTTGGCGGGCACACCCGTAGGACCAGGCAGAGGATTTTCCGCATTTTGCGCAAAGAATCCGCCTTGCGGAAAAAATACTCCTGCTTTTCCGCCATGCGGCTCCATTTTACTATTACTATCTAAGGCGGCTCCGGCGGGCGTAACTAGTCTCTCAGGGGCCATCATCCTCGCCACGTCCTCGGGGCGGAGGCTGCGGAACACTGGGCTCGGCTCCGGAGCAGCACTCGCGGGGCCAGTGCGCCCGTCGGCGAAATCATTGATCAGGGTATCGGAATGCGCGTGCGGCAAAGCCTTGAGGCACAGGTTGCAATCCTCGAATCTCACACCGCAGACATATAGGGGATTCAACAAGGAAGGGGGCAACGGCGGGAGCTGGGAGAGAGGCTGCCTGTACTTCGTCTCCGCAGGAGGCTGAGCGGCCACTTTTGCCGCCGCCGCCGCCTCGCTAGGGTTTTCCTCGGAGTGGGGATTCACTCTGGTTCCGGCGGGCGGAATCTGGGGGTTTGTGGGGATTGGCAGGGGCGCACCAGGCACATTGGCAATTCCCACAGATTGGAAGCTCACAATATGGGAATGGTGCAATTCGGAGCTACTAGGGTTCGCAATGTGGGCGTAGCCGACGCCGCCGCCGCTGCTGATCATCGTGGAGGCGTCGGGGAGAGAGGAGGAGGAGGGCGGCGGCGGCGGCGGCGCTGGCGCTGGCGCTCCGAAGATCGACTGCGAGGCGTCGTTCGAGGCGGGGGAGAGGATGGAGGGGGACGCACCGCCGTCGCCGCCGGCGGGGCCGTCGGAGTTGGGGATCGACGAGAAGCTCGCGGCGCTCTCGCGCCTCCGGATGCCGTTGACGGCGTCGAGGTAGCGCTGCTCGGCGCCGTGGGGATCGGGATCGGGATCGGGGTCGGGATCGGAGGGGTCGGAGAGGAGGGGGAAGAGGAAGACGCGGAGCTTTGGGGAGGGGCCGGGTGCGGCGGCGGCGAGCTTGTCGTACTCCTCCATCATGTTCTCGAGATCCTCCGGGGTGGAGACCGAGATGAGGGCGTCGAGGTCCTCGTCGGGGAGCTGGTACCGCATGGCCAGCGGGGCGGGGAGCGGGGCGTAGGCGTCGGCGATCTTGGCGAGGACGACGGGGAGCGGCGCGGAGCGGAGGACGGAGACGATGCGTGTGTCGCCGCCGACGCACCGGAGCGTGCCGTCGCTGGGCCGGGGCAGGATGCGCCCCCCGAGGCAGCAGAGCAGCTTCACGCGCTCCCCGCCTCCCTCCTCGGCGCCGCCGTCGCCGGCGCCTGAGGAGGCGGCGGCGGCGGCCATGGCGGCGTGGGTAGGTCGACTCCGCTAGGGTTTTGTCCTCGGAGAAGAAGCTCCGCGTGGGTTTCTAGTTTTTCTTTTCTTTCTTTTTTTTTTAGTTTGAATTTTTAGGAATACGATGGAGACGAAGATGGTGTGTTATTATTATTATTATTATTATTATTATTATTATGTATTTTATTATTATTATGTTGGGGTATAACAGTTGCTGAGAATGAATGGAACGAGTGAAATGCGGCTTAGTATTGTACTGTAATAAAGAAGGTTAATTGAAAATTGACTCCTCAAACTTGATAGTGGACTCGTATTCGGGAAAACTTTTTACTTTCTACGATGGTAACTTAATAAAAAATTAAAAAAAAAACACACACACATACACACACAATCAAATGAGATTTTGATTCACTATACTAACACTTTGTTTTATTTAGGATTAAGTAAGAATTAGTTATTTTAGAAATAGACTTAAGTTGAGTTAAGCGGAAATAGCGTGTTTAAAAGATAATTAAGTTGTTTTTGGAGTTAAAAAAATAACGTTTGGATAGATAAGGTAGAATAAAAAAATAGTGGATAGTTCTAACTAAAAAATAATAATATTTTTCTAATTATTATATTTATATTTAAATTTAAAATATAAATAATTAAAAATAAAATTTAAATTTAAAAATTAAAATTAAAATCTATATTTTTAAATCTCAATTTTAAAAATTTACAGTTACAAATATAAAATGTCAAATTTAAAATTTAAATAATTAAAAATAATAATTTAAAATTTAAAAATTTAAAAATTAAATAAGGGTGGGATTAGTAATCCCACCCCTATTTCGGGGGAGTGGGGGATAACCCTCTTTATTCTCGCGGATAACTCTATTTGGAGTGGGGAATTTTTTGTTTGGGATTAGAGGGGAGAAATAATCTCCCCTTATCGTCCTTTAATCCCGAACCAAAGGCTCACTTAGTCTCATTTCTATTCTTTTAGATTCAGTTGAGAATAACAATGAATCTGTATTTGAAGGTACTGTCTTGCAAGCAGTCAATCAACCTAATATTCCAGACAGAGGCCAAGCAACATCTACTCCTACCACACCTATCTTAAAATGATCAACTATCGTTATCTGAACCCAATTCTTTCTTAGCACTCTATTTGACAAAATTTTAGAGAGTTTTGAACTTCCTTAGAATAGAAGTATGGCCGAATTGATCTAATCCCGAAGAAATATTTAGGGTTTAGACCGGATTAAATTTTATTCTTGCCTGCACCAGATGTGTTCATGCACCATGGATAAAAGGTAAATACTAGATGTATACAACCCATCTATTCTTGGGTGGGAATTTACTCACCAGTCACATGATGTGACTAGTAAATTACACCCCACCCAAGGATGGGTGGGGTTGTAAGATGTACACCCCTTTGGGGTGAGGGGTGTACACCTAGCATTACTCTGGATAAAATACAATTTGCCCCCCGTGGTTTAGCTCCATTTTTTTTTTTTTACGTGGTCACGCTCTAATTCAAAAAATTGCACTTAATAATTTTATTTTTATTTTACTGAAAAAAAAAATATGCCGTCAAATAGGCTAACAAAGAAAAAGCTTTTGAAAATCACAAGCTAGTATTTTGTTTAATAATAGCTCCTTTTATAGTCCTACAGATATGGATAGCCAAGTGTAATTTTTTGAATAGCGTGATGGTAAAGTGAAAATGCACTAAACAAAAGTAGTTAAGTATAACTTTTTAAAAGTAAAAATACATTAAACTCAAGTCAAGGGAAAATGCTAAATATACACCCCAAAAGGGGTGTACATCTCACAACCCACCTATTCTTGGGTGGAAATTGACTCACCAGTCATATGATCACTAGTCACATGATGTGACTGGTGAATTACACTCCACCCGAGGATGGGTGGAGTTGTAAGATGTACACTCCTTTGGGGTGTACACCTAGCATTATTCATTGTCTTGTCCTTAAATTGCATCGTTTGGTTTAGGGTATAAGCAACAACTAGCTATTACGGGGATAGGTACAAATAGGGATAAGCAAAATAGCGTTTGGATAAAAATTGGGTTGTTCTCGGGGATAAGAAAAAAAACGTTTGGATAGATAATATGGAATAAGAAAAATAGTGGATAATTTTATATAAAAAATTAAGGTGTTAGTGGGGATAATTATACCGAATTATTATAGGTAACTGAGAATTACTATTTTCAAATAAAAAATTACGTTTGGATATAAAGAGGGATAAGTGGTTATCCCTATCCCTATCCCCTTTCCAAACTGTAAAATTTCTGTACATGAATCTGGACAATGTGTGTCCTATTATTTCTTTAACCATTGTTTGGTTGGGGGTTAAGGGGTGGAATAATCTCTTAACCCCCATTTTATCTCCAAACACTCTAAAAAATAGGTGGTGTCAGTTAACCCTACTTCAAATAGGTTATCCCGGCTTAACTAATCCCACCAAACCCCAACCAAACACTATTTTCTATTTATAATAATTCACTATTCTTCTTATCCCACCTATTCCAATCAAACACTATTTTTTACTATACTGGACTAACTCCAACCCCGAATCAAACACAAAAATACTCTAACCCCACCTTAACCTTAAACTTAACACTATTTCTGGAATAACTAGTTTTTCCTTAACCCTGAACCAAATGGTAGCTTAGGTTAATTCACCGTTAAGAAGATGTTTGGTTTTCAAAAAAAACATTAAAAATTATGTCTAAAAAAATATATTTTATGATAAATATTTTTTTCCTAATTTTTGGTCTTCTGGAATGAAAATGTTTATTTACTTACAAAACAATATTTCTCGATATGTTTCGAGAAATCATGCACCCCGAAGATTCTTAATGCTTGTTTGTTTCACCAAAGATAAAGTTCGGTCTAAAATAGACTTTCAGATGAATAAAAAATTAAGTAAAAATAATTTTTCTCTCTTGTTGTTTGTTTGTATAATTGTGAAATGAAATCCTCTTAATTAGTTCTATTTTTTTTTGACAGAAAATAAATGACGTAAAAATTAAAGATGTGAGAGATGAATTAATACTTATTACTATCATTTTTCACAATCGACTTCGGCTTGAATAGTTTGAGTTTCGACTCAAGGTAAAGTTACAGTGAACTAAATACCAAAAGTAAGTATATACGGCAGAAAACTATTTTACTTTTTTTATTTTTTGGTAAAACAAACACAGGATGCTTGGAAGATTGTTAAGTATGAATTAAAAATTGAAAATATGTGGTTGAATAAATTGTTAAGTTTGAAGTCAAATCAGATGCACTTTCATTTTTTTTGGGGGGGGAATTTTTATAATAGGATTATGTTACTTCTCTCTCTCTCATTTGTTTCTATCCTCCGATAACTTTAAGATAAAGAGTTTGTTTCGCAACTTCTGACATAATAGCAGGATAGAATATTCTGAGTTCGAATCATATCAGATTTCTATTTTTATTTAGTTTCCTTCTATTTAATTCAGTCCATGTCGAGATAGAAATCACCTTGGATGATTCATGGCTGATACAGTGAATCAAGTCTACACAAAAAAGTTCTTAACTTATCATATTCCTCCCGTGATCTGGTACTTATTTTCTTTCTACAAAACCATCTGCAATTAAAAATTTCTGTTGTTTTAGGAGTAATTGGAGAAGTTGGTAATATATGTATATATATATATATATATATATATATATATATATATATATATATATATATATATATATATATATATATATATATATATATATATATATAATTTTTTTAACACAACTACTTTTGATGGTTTTACCCAGTGACACCTCTTTTGAAACCATATAATTTGGTAACTTACATATACATTTTTTTAAGGGATAATTATCTATATACCCCTCATAGATTTGAAAATATTTGATTTATTCCTATTTTTATTTTTCTTTCTAACATACCCCTCATATGTTCCACCGTTATTGTAAAATCAAGGTTTTAAGTGTCCGTCGGCACGGGCCGTATCCACAGTGACGTACCGTGCCGACAAGTTACCGGCACGATACAGACCCCGTGCCGATGACACAGTTCAAAACTCTCTATTCTTTAAATTAGTGAGTAATTTCCTCAATAAAATTCAAAATATGTGATAAAAAGACATAATAAATAGATTGAATATTTTGTTGCTAAAAAAAATATTTCACGATATTATGTATCAAGACATAAGAATTTTTTTTGAGCGGCACACATCGGTGCGGCTCGCACGTGCCGTGCGTCTGCAAATCTTGCAGTTTCCGTGCGACCCGTGCCACGGCACTTAAATCCTTGTGTAAAATATCTCCTCAGTTATCTCGTGTTAAGTTAACTTGGGTTAAACATGAGTTAAATATCTAGCACGATTAAAAAATTTAAAATGCCAATTTTATCCTTAACTTAAGGGCAAATAAGAAATGTTAGTGACGGTAGAGGGGTATATTGAAAAATACCAAAAGTCAAAATACTTTTTATGCCTCTGACTTTAGGGGCAAATAAAAAAGACAGTGATGATGGAAGGGTACATTTGAAAGGGTAAAATAGTAATTTTACGGAAATAATAGAGTTAATTAACCGATTTTAACTCTAGGGGTATATTAGAAATAAATTGGAATATAGAAGGGATATTTTCAATATTAACCTTCTAAGAGGGATAAATCGAAAAGTCGGAAATTTTTCAGAAAAAAATAAGCAATTGCCTTTTTTAAAATTTTTAAACCATTGGGACCATTATAGTAGTTTCATGCATAAATTGCTAACTTTGTATAACGTTTAAAATAGTTTCTCTAGGTAAAGCGTTTGGCAAATAAAAGCAAAAGTTTTAATTTGAAGTTTTTTATTTTAATTACAGTATAAAGCTATTCAGAAAATTTTAATAAATAAAATTAGCATTACTTTGGGCATATTTGTTTCAGCGATGATAAGGTATATATAGTGCGGTTTATAGTGAAATATCGTTTGCATAGAATTAATAAAAAATCTATATTGGAACACCTACAATAGTGTTTTCTTATTTATTATTATTATTATTATGCAAAAAATTCAATCTATGTTAATTATTCACCTGTGTCATTACCTTTTCATTTATTAAAAAAGAAAAAAGTTATTTGCGGTCTCCAACTTTTACCTAGTTTTTTTTTTCATTTTGGCTCCTAATTTTTTATTTTTCGCATATTGAATTCTTAACCTTTAGAATTAATTGCACAACTGGTTCATTCTTTATTTATTGGCTAAATTATAAAAAAAATTCTGTAATAACCCGTTTTTTTACTTTCCTACCTGACATTTAAAAACCTACACTTTGCCCTCTTGTAAAATAAAAAATGTGCACTTCATCCCCTACCGTAAGGGTTTCATTAGGGTTCCGTTATAAAATATATTTTTTTGCCGAAAATACCCCTCCGCCCTCTTTCTTGTTGCTTGGCCTTCTTCTGGCTCGCCGCCTCGCCGTCCTCCGCTGCCTCGCCCTCGCCCACATCCCCTTCGCCCTCCTCCGCAGCTTCGCTTTCGCCCTCGTTGCCTTACCTACCTCTCCATCAACACCCATCTCGATTTCCTCCTTACCGTCGTTGAAATCGTGGGGCGGCGAAGGTGCAGGAGGATAAGGGGAGCAGGTGGAGAAAGAAATGGAAAGAAATCGTTGCCGATTGAGGTCGGAATCGTGGCCGATCGAAGGGCCGACTAAAGAAGATGAGGAAGAAGATGAAAATGGCGAGGGACAGAATGATCATTTTACATACCGTAACCCCCTGTGAACATTTTTCATTTTACAGGGGGGCAAAGTGTAGGATTTTAAATGTCAGGTAGGGAAAGTAAAAAATCGAGTTATTACATAGAGATTTTCTATAATTTAGCCTTATTTAATTTTTCAATTTGGTCCCTAACCTTTTCTCTGATACACGAGCACATCGCATCAAGCCCGGTTTCACCGCCCTCGAAATTGTCCTTCGTATCTACAGCTATCTCGACCTTGCAAGTGGGCATATACAAGCTCTTTTAAAGTACTTGGCACTTTTGGCGTCAAAGTGGTCGCGCTATTAAGCTTGTTCTGAAATTTAAAAGGTCAAGAATAAAATTGACCGAAAGCTATCGGACCATGCCTGTGATTTATGTGAGTAAGTTGAGCTTAATTTGAAGTTGATGTGCAATATTTCATCAAATTAACATAAATCTTGATGGTTGGGACCTAATTGAAATAAAATATAAAGGTTAGGGATCTCACAAAAAAAAAAAGAAGTTAAGGAGCCAAAACGAAAAACTGATAAAGCTTAGGGATCAATGGCGCAATTATGTAGTAAACAAGAGCGTTTGTTTAGCCCAAATCATTGGCCCAAAATGCTTGTTCAGACTCTAACGTCGTTGTAAGATCTAATTTTCCAGTAAAGCTAATCTCATACTGTCGACCGACAAATCAACCATGATACCACATGTGATGATTCAGTTCAGTAACACTAATAACTTGTAATGCCCAAACTACTGACTGAAAATACTTTAAATTTAATTATTATTACTAGAGCCTTCGATTTTTATATTTTTTATACGTAATTTCTCTACCATCACTTTGAAAAATAAACATATTTATTCTTTTAAAACTTTAATTTTATTATCCAATCTTTCAATTTATTTGATTTGAGTCAGTGAACAAAACACTTTAAAAGGACGTGTTTGGTTCGAAATCGGAATCGGAATTGAAATCTAATCAAAATAAACTCGAATCGAATCGAATCTAATGACTCATTAATTAATTCAGTTTTGTTCATCACCTGAATCGTGATCGGAATAAATCATTCCTATTGTCGGTGTTTGGTTAAGGTAAATATAAAAAACGTATTCAGATTAATATATTAACTTTATCTTTATAATATATTAATTTAAATTCAAATTAAAAATTAAATATTAAAATTTTACATCAAAATTTTGAAATAATGTCAAAATTTTAAATCTATTTTTTAAAAAATTAAACTTTGAAGTTGAATGGATAATTCAAAATATAAAACTACATTTCGATTTATTCAAACTCAAATTTAAAATTACAATTTAAATTTTTATTTGAATCCATAAATTTAATTTAACTTTTAAGTAAAATTTTAATAAAACTTTATATAAATTAAAATTTAATTTAAATTTAAATCCATAAGTTAGATTCGAAATAGTTGATTAAATTTTAATTTTTAATTCAAGTTTAAATTAAAATTTAAAATTTTAATTTTAATTTCTAAATTTAAACTCATATTTTAATTTAAAAAGTTGAAAAAATAAATTTAATCCGAATAAATATCCATTCCATCTGGATTCAACTTCCAATCCTAGGCTCGATTGGAAAAAGAGGTGATTTGAAAATTTCCATTCCACTCGGAAATCGGAATCGGAATGAGACTCCCGTGTACCAAACACCCACAAATGGATTCGTTCATTCCGATTCCGATTCCAAGGTAAAAAGAAAGCGAACCAAACACACCCTAACTTCGAAATATGAATTTGCCCTTTATCTTTACAGATTCAATTTTCACACTTTCTGCAATTCTTGTAACTATAAATTATTAAATTAAATAATTTGTTTAAGTTTTGAAGTCAAAGTGTATATCCTCAACCGACTCAAGTAAAACAAATTGGTAGACGAAATAGTAAAATTAAAATTTTAAAAAACGTGACAGCTATCTCAAAATGATTAATTAATAGTTCAGGTCTGTTACGTTCACCAATTTGGTCGATTCGGGTTCATACACAAATGCCGAACAGACAAAGACCTCCCTATCCGCCCAAGACTCAACAATTACAATTATATGTATAATAAAGAAAGAAATAACCCTGGATTTACATATATATTGTTAGCATAGCATAATATTTTCATGGCAATTTTAGCTTTAGAATTCCAAAAATCCATAGCTCAATAAGGTAATATAGACATAACGAGGGATTCGAAGATTTCGGATAGCACCATCCACTTCATAGGGATGGCAGAATACGAGAATTAACGCCTCGAAATTTATAAGCACCTATTCTTCTCGACTCACCGCAAACGAAACGAAAACGATGTTTTTTCTTGTCTAATATGTTGGAAAAAGCTTTCCGATCATTTATTATAATATTCTTTAAAAACAACTCGAAAGTTCAATTTCAAGTTTAGACAAATTTCGAAAACGAAAATTAAATAACAAATACTGTAAATAAAAAATTTAGATAAGGCCTGTGGATCGAGTGTGCAGAGCACTGTACTAGAAACGAAGTTGTCCCTCTACGTGCGAGGCTTCCCAGTAATTATTTCTAGCGATGAAACGACCATGTTCCACCCGTCGGCACGAAACGAACCCAACAAGCTTCAAGCTTGATCCAAAGAAAAATAAATAAATAAATAAAAACGACTATACGAATCCGCGCGCCTGCCCGATTCAGCTCGTGGCGTGCGCGCACGTGTTTTAAACGACAGTATAACTCTCATTTTCTTCCAAACAACTAGCTTGAGAACAAGAAAATATATAAAAACCACAAATACCCATTTAGTTTTCAACGTGGGACTAAACATCACACATAAAAATTCAAGTTGGACTCCCAAGAGGTCCATTAACAATATTGGGCTCCTCAAACAGTTTTAATAAATTTTAAATTATAATAAAATCAAATAAAATCTAACATAATATGCACAATATAGTTCAGGTAAATTTTATAAATTATTCTGCCATTATTATGTGCTCTTCTCGTATTAGCTTTTCAAAGATGAACCAGGACGGCTGCACTGGAGTATGCCGGCTTTTTCGAACACTTTCATAAAAGCGTCGCCCGCTGTTATATACAAAATTTTCACCATACCTACCTGCCGTACGTACGTTTAAGTAATGTGATAATAAATAAATAAATGTGTGATAGCTAGCAATTAGTGTGCTGATGCTGGATGTAAGGATCTTGTCCCCACATAGCAACTCCTAACTCCTAACTTTATGAGCTGTGATCTTATTATAGATTACGAGAAAGTAACTTTACTTTTATTATTATTATTATTATTATTATTATTATTATTATTATTTTGAGATTAGTCTGGTCTTTAGGTAGCTTATTTATGCTCGACTTAGGGCTTGTTTGGCCAAGCACCCGACTTAGGGTCTTTTCGTGCAACGACCCAATTCGCCAACAATAACAACTCGTTGGGTTTAAAGTATCAATCCAAAATGTTTATGTCTAGTTATTATTACCAACGTGTAGGTCTCATATATTCTAATCAGAATCAGTTTTTCATCCGACGTGTGACTATTGGAGTGTTATAAATTCTCTCTGTTTAGACCCTAACATTCTCGTCAGGTTCAAATCAGATCACAGATGAAGATCAGAATTATCAGACAATGTGAGATTTTAGAGGTGGCTCCTACGGCTTCAAGAGGTGGCTTCCACTAAATCCGTTGGTGCAGCACTTTACACGGCATAACACTTAGCTCTCACACTTTCTGGCTAGTATTCAGTTCTGATACCAATTGTAACGACTGGCCCGCTTGCAACAATAATTCGTTGGGTCTAAACTACGTACCGATCCAAAATGCTTAAGTCTAGTTATTGCTGCTAGCGGGTCGGTGGTTGGAGCCCAACGAGTTATTATTGCTGGCGGGTTGGATTGTTGCAATTAGCATTAGAGCAGAATATCAGTCGGAAGTGTGAGAGCTAAGTGCTATGCGAAAAAAAAAATACTATACCAACAGATTTGGTGGCAGCCACCTCTTGAACCCAACCACCTCTAGAATCTCACATCGCTTGGTAATTCTCGTCTGCATCTGTGATTTGATTTGGACCCGACGAGGACGTCAGGTTCTAAACAGGAAAAATTTGTAATGCCCCAATAGTCCCACATCATTTGATGGAAAATTGATTTTGATTTAAATATATAAGACTTACATGCTAGTAATAATAACCGGACTTAAATATTTTTGGCCGATCGATGGTATGAGTCCAATGAATTATTATTGCTAGTGGGTCGGATCGTTACAACTCAATTCAGAATTTGTTTGATGGAGGCAACAAGCCATTCGGCTACGGAGCACTCTCGAGGAGAGTTCGGTTGGTGAAACGGGATGCACCTAGCTTGGTGGCCAATCTCGATATTGAGATTGCTCGTTGGGAACTCGTGGAATTCGACGAGGGGTTCGATTACAGGTGAAGGGTCGAGCTATGAGTCTCGCAGAGGAGCAAGCTTGGCAAAACACTTGGATTGATATTCCACTGTTAAGTTTGGAAGGTATGTCCGCATGCAAGAGGGACTCGGAAAGGCTGGCTCGGGTGTGCGACACTTGAGCGCCGCGCAGGGATTTTCAAGGCGAAAAAACTAATCCCGTGACAAGTAGCAGCTAGAGTAATCTACTTTTCCGCATAATTTAGTGTACAAACTACGTGTCTCGAGATAGCTAAACATGCCCTTATAAAAGATTTTAAGATGGGGGCCAATCTAGTCGAACTCGAGTCTAGCATGAAACTAATCTAAAAACATAATCATGCCTAACAAATATCTAAACACTATTAATTTAACTTTTTAGATGCGCTTGTGCTTGCATTTTTCTTTCTTTTTCTTTTTTTTGAGAGAGACTAAAAAATAATTAAAATTTAATTTAATATGCAGTTGACTTAGCGCATTTTTAGTTTGCTATTTTGTATTTCAAAAAGTTACACTTAACTATCCTGCAATTTTATTTTTGTTTTATCAAAATCAGAAGATAGTTAAGTATAACATTTTGAGCCACGCGGTAACAAGTGAAAACGAAAACGTACTAAACCATAGGATAAATAAGAATTTAGTCTAATATTTTTTTTAATGGAAGGCTTAGTAACCATTGGTGGGGCTTAATAGTTGTGCACGGACACTTCATAGAATTTTGTTTGGATGTCAGAATAAGTTATTTAGCTATAACTTGCTCGATATAAAAAATAAAAAAAAAATATTATTTTTTTTTTTTTTTTGGTGATTGAAGGTTAGGAGTTTGAATTTTACTTTCGAAAAATTTTCACGTCTGTGATTTGATAAGATAATGTAATTCACCTATGATGTAATTTATATCATCCCAAGAAAATAATTTGAAGTTTGAGTACGGTATAACATTCTAACTATTTAATCATATTTTTTTTTTATCTACTAAATACTATAAATATTTTGAGTAAATCACACAGATATATTGAACAAAATATTTCATGCACTCAATGTGAGCCTAAAAAAAATGAAGGAAAAAACTGTGTAAGGGAATGTTGGGAGTACTAAAAACTTTGTAGGAGAACACAAAAGTGGTTGAGAAATTATTGCCTGGGCAGGGTCCGCCACATCAGCAGTGGACCAGGCTTTGCACCGTCCCATTTTTACTTTCAATCCAACTACACTCACTCTACAAAGTGTAAATATATCGCATATTGCACTGTACACTTTTTGTAAAAAAATAGGGGCAATTTCTTATATATTTCTGAAAAGTTTTCGATTTTTCGATTTATCCCTTTTAAAAGGCTAATATTGAAAATATCCTTCTACGTTTCAACCTATTTCAAATATACCTCTAAAGTTAAAATATGTTAATTAACTCTGTTATCTTTGTAAAATTACTATTTTGCCCTTTCAAATATACCCTTCCACCATCACTGTCTTTCTTATTTGCCCTTAAAGTCAGGGGCACAAAAATTATTTTGACTTTTAAACTTTTCCAATATACCCCTCTACTGTCACCGGCCTTTCTTATTTGCTCTCAAGTTAAGGGCAAAATTGGTATTTTAATTTTTTTAAACCGTGGTAGATATTTAACTCACGTTTAACTTAACAGGAGATAACTACAGGGGTATTTTGTAATAACGGTGGAACATATGAGGGGTTTTTAACAACCAGCAGGCTACAAGTTCTGTAAGACTGATACGCGAAGTCTGTACTCCTATTCTTCCCATCCACCTATCCCAAACGGAAGTCACGTCGGCTCTTAGGTCCGTATCCTGAAAACCCTCAACACCCGTCAACAATGAGGAATTTGGTGAATAAGCACTGTGCGGATAAGCGGTCCACAATTTCCTCTTCAGTCCCGCACAGCACACAGGCTGTGTCTCCGGTCCAACCTCTCTTCATCAGGTTGGGTACCCCATTGTAGGGATACCAAAAGCATTTATTCTAGTAACAATAATAATAATAATAATAATAAAACCTAGTTGATTCAAGTGGCAAAAGGCTTGATGATTGGTACCTGAGATCCGAGTTCGAATATCCTAGTTGATTCACATTTCTAGCTAAGTTTATTTCTTAACGAAATAAACGAAGCGGGTAGCGTACTACCTATCTCTCTCAAAAATAATAATAATAATAATAATAATAATAATAATAATAATAATAATAAAAGAAGCTAGCTGGCAATGGCTTGGAATTCCCTTCTTGCATGGTACAATAAGTACTTAAATTCAAGTGAAGTTTGTCTCCTTGGAGAGAACACCAAATATTGAAGCCCACAAACCTTTTTCAGATTCTTCTTTGGATTCTTTTATTAGTATCTGGATGAAATATGTAGGACTAGTAATTTCAGATGGTGCCAAACCTTACTTTGCCCAAATAATAATAACAATAATAATAACTAAAGAAACTTTAACTTCCCTTTCCCCCTCATGGTTTAGCCCACATATGCTTAAGCTATTCTCTAATTTTATTTTTATTTTTATGATCTAAAATATTTACTATCAAATAGCATAGTAAAAAAAAAAAAATTTACAACCATAGAATAATTAAATATAATTTTTTAAACAACGGAATGACAAAGTAAAAATTAAGTTAAATTATTAAAAGTTAAATATAATTTGTTGAACTTCATGATGATGAAATATAAATAAGTTAAACACGTAGAGCCAAATTGAAGTTTGCCACAAAAAAAAAATATAAAAAAAAAAAGAAAGATTCATTGAAGTACATGTATATTTTTACTGTGATATGCTTACAAATAATTTGGAAGCTTTCTAGGATTCATGGGATTGAACGGCTAGATTTGTTTCTTAGCTTTGTGATTTGTGAACTTTAGGCTTTAAAAAATATAGTCACCTAAACACAAGGTTAAGAAAATAGTGATTTCTCATAGTTGAAAAATGGTAAGATCTCTTACTATTTTACAAAACAATTAATAGCCCTTCTTCTCCAGCACATCTCTAGATTTATTTTCTTGCTCTAATTTCTTGTTAAATATCTCAATAAGTGTTTTTAACTCCTCAAAACTTGCCTTCTCTCACACTCCAATAATCCCACATAGGATATGAATAGAAATGTGATTGGATATATAAGAGACTTAGACACTGATAATAATAACTAGACTTAAGCATTTTGGGCCGGTGGTTTGGTCCAACTAGAATCGTTATATTTGGTATCAGAGCCAGTTCACCAGCAAAAAATGTGTGGCAAGTCTCGGCTGAGCCAGAGTCTAAAAGACAAAGTAATAGATTATGTCGGAGTCTGAATGACAATAGTAATCATAACTGGGCTTAAGCATTTTGGCCGGTGGTTTACTCCAATGAGTTATTATTGCTAGTGGATTGGGTCGTTACACCTTATTTTCTTTGCAAATCAGAGCGGATTTGAACATGATTAATTTTTATTTTATTTTTTTGTTCTCATATACATCATGCGAGAGAATCCCCTTCACTCAGAAATATCTATCTATATTAAACCCAAAGAGCTCAAACTCTGGACCTGAACATCGGCTTGTAAATAATACCTTGCCCATACACCACTAATGATTTATTTAGTAATGAGAGTCAGGGAATTTGGGTTAGAGTTGTAACTTGGGCTGGGTTCAATTTTAAGCCCACCAAATCAAACTCAATCAATGGCCCAAGATGGATTTTGATTTTAAAAAATTTCTTCCACTGTTCCCATTTTGCCTCAGATTTACTAATGGGGATTGAATTTTAGAAGAATATTTTGATAATTTTAGAATAAATTTAAAAGTTTTAGATTTAATATTAAAGGGTAAAAAAGTGAAAACCCCGTTCACCATTTATCTACAGTGTGAAGTTACCTACAATGCAGGTTTTATAATTCTAGTGTGAGCCATTTTGAATCTACTAATTTTAAGTTTAGGCACTACGTTTGTTTGTATAATAGTAAAACAAAAGTTTTCTCAATTTTTAAAGCACCAAATTGGGTTGTAAAGCGTCTGGAGGCTTTGCGCAGAGACTTTTTTTGGAAAGAAAAGGCACATTGTATAGGAGGATACTACATGATTGCTTGGAAAAATGTTTGTATGAGTAGGAAGGAGGGCGGACAAGGTGTCAAGGATTTGGCCTCCATGAACGATGCCCTCCTAACTAAATGGTGGTGGCGTCTTCTCACCGAACGAAGACTTCAGTGGATTAAACTAATTAGAAGTGTATACTATACAAGAAGGCGTCCACTTTTCGAAGGCCGGTCCTTTCGACCGGTCTCACAATAGTGGAAGAGCGTGGTTAATCTGAAGGAGGTCTTTAAAAGCCGGTTAAACTATGAGCTTGGGGACGGCCTTCTCGTTGACTTATGGGTTGATAGGTGGTGTGGCCCTACCTCTCTAAAGTCGCGCTTCCCCGATATTTTTCGATACATCCTTAAGAAAGAGGTCCGAGTCAGTGATTGTTACTCTACATCGGGGTGGAGGTGGAGAAAGATCCTCAGAGGTGCTAGAAGATACCCACAGTACAGCACACAGAGATTCAGGGAGTTGAAGAATCACCTTGGTAATGTGCTGCCCACCAATCAACCCGATGAAGCCCAATGGAGATGGAATCCTGGAAGTTCATTTACTGTCAAGTCAGTGTACGCAATCACTAGATTTGGAGGAGTTCTGGATTCCGTAACGCCTCGCATTTGGAAAATGAAAATTCCGGCTAAAGTCAAAATCTTTCTCTGGATAGCCTTAAAGAAGAGATTGCCTACTGGGGATAACCTGAGTAAAAGGGGATGGCCTGGCAATAACATCTGTGTTTTGTGTGGCGTCGAGGTGGAGACTGTTGACCATATACTGGCGAAATGTGTGGTTGCCAAGTACCTCTTTGTCTCGTCCCCCCGAGAGCTCCATGACCTTACTATGCTCGAGGACGTTTGTACCATCTGGGAGAAGCCTCGGGGTAAGGGGACACCGACGGATAGGTTTAAGGCCCAGAGCCATATCGCGGCCCTTTGGTGGACAATTTAGGGTGTCATAAATAATGCTATTTTTCGGAACAAACCTTTTGACGTCCTCTCTGTAGCCCATCGTGCTGAGGAATTGACCAAGGAGTGGGCCGCCCTCTATTGAGCCAGGCGGCGCGCATGTGGCTACTTCACTTCGCTGTGACGTGTATTTCAAGCTTGCACTAGGGGTCTTCTGTATTTTGTTTCTCGTTTGATTTTTTTTTTTTCTATCGTACCTATTTCCCATCCCGAGGTCATGACTGCCTCAATCAATGTAGCTAAATTTATTTTCTTATTGAATGAAGCGGGTAGCGTGCTACCTATTTCTCAAAAAAAAAAAAAATATTTTCTCAATTCTACTGTTTGTTCTGTTAGATAAATTAATATTTTATTTTCTTTTAATTGATTTCGACCTGAGGTGAGACAAAGTCAATTACACTATTCTGAATTGTTTGAGTTAAGATCAAATATGAAATCACGGTAAAATAAACAATAAAAATAGACATTTACAATCAAAAATTACTTCAGCTCTCTTCGTATTCGACGAAACAAACACACCTAGCCTACCGAAACCCATTCCCAAATAATTGTGACCCAAAACATTTTTTTTTTTTTTTTGAGAGAGAGAGATAGGTAGCACGCTATCCGTTTCGTTTATTTCATTTCGAAATAAATTTAGCTAGAAATGTGAATCAACTAAGATTCGAATTAGGGTTTCATATACCAACCATCAAGCCGTCTGCCATTTGCTCCAGAAACGGTCGGTGTGACCCAAAATAGTTGGTTGCTATCAATGATGCTCTCTGGGAGATTGAGCTCCCACCACCTTAGAAAGTATTTGCAATAAAAAGTTCTTAGAGAGATCTTAGAGAGGTCTTGAAATAATAAGCTCTTAGAAATATATCTTGCTGAATGAGTAAGGGCCTTTCGGTTGGATATAATTAGAAATACAATATAGTTGAAAATTATGTATATTTTATTTGATCAGATGCAGTAAAAAAACATTTCAGTTATAAATAATTTGTTTGACTACAAGTAGTTAAAAAGTGCGTGTAAAAAACTTTATCAGGAAGTGAAATTACCTCCAATGTGAAAAAGTAATTTTCTATTTAAAAAGTGGCCAGGAAAGTAAATATATATCAAATTTAAAGTTACTATCTTTAACTGCTGCAGTTGAAATTATGACCGACTTGAGTTTAGTTCTAACTGTTGGAGTCGAGGCTTCTTTTGCAGTTCCCAGTTAACTGCAGCTGCAGGATTCAAACGCTTCAAATTAAACGTCAAATTTGAATTTACATGTAGTTAAGTCGATTAATCAAGTAAAAAAAGAAAGGAGAAAAAAAGCTTCCAACCTCCAACTTCTATGCATAAGAAGTCCTTGCCCATGCCACAGGTAAACTATGCCACCACATCTATTAACTTTGTAAAGTTGAGAAAAGAAGATGATCTTGAAGAGTTAAAAGGCAAGCCACATGTACAATTTTTTGAGACTAAAAGAAAGAAAACATCCAGCAATCATTTCTTGATTCAAATCAAAACTAATCTTATGTAGAGCAAGTACATATTAAGGTAAATTTCAACTACACAAAACAGTAAAGAGAAACAGATTTTCATGTAGTCAACTTGTTACTAATCTTATAATACATAATAAGTATAACATACAAAGAATTTCTTTTGCTTCTTCTTCTTCTTCTTCTTCTACACATCGAACTCTTTTCTTCTCTGATTAAACTATATTATGTAGATTGCAATTATTAGACCTCAACTTCTGATCGGATTACCGACCGTTTCTAGAGCAAGTGACAAAAAACTTGGTGGTTGATATCCGAGACCCAAGTTCGAATTCTAGTTGATTCACATTTCCAGCTAAGTTTATTTCCAAATAAAATAAACGAAGCGGGTAGCGTGCTGCCTATCTTTAAAAAAAAAAACTTCTGATCGGATTTTATTTTTGATCCTCGAACTTTTAAGTTCGACATTCATAATTCCAATATTTCAAAATGGTTTCCCTATCGGAAAGTAGAAAAATGTTACAACTTCACAAGTTATAGGACGGAATGTTGGAAAGGAGATCGATCAAAAGTGTTAGATGTACAGTCCATAACTGGAGAGGCACACTAGGGGCTATTTATTTGCATGCAGCTGCAAATGCGGGGTGGTTTAAACACATGCAAATTCAAATATGGTATTTAATTTGTATCACTTGAATCCAACTAGGCCCAAATGCAGAAGTTGTAGGTAACGCTCAAATTGGCCACAGTTTCAATTGTATTAGTAGAAAGGGATGCAAATATTTTTTTTTTTTCTATGAAGTAATAAGATTTGTAAATATAATTCTCTATTGTATGCAATCTAAAAAATTATTTTTAATTGCGGTACTTTTTACTATACAGTTAAATAAAGTACATGTAGCTAGGGGTGGCAATCCAGTTCGCTTCGCGAGCTAGCTCGTGTTCGGCTCGAAGTGAGCTCGACATCGAATTGCTAGTTTAGTAAACGAGCCGAATACAAGCTCGGGTCATCACGCTTGTGTTCAGTTCAATTATATCTCAAATACATATATTATATATTTATATGATTTATATATTATATGTTCATATGTATATAAATAAATAATTATATACATATAATATAAATTTTTATTATTTAATTTTTAGTCCAATCTAAATATAAAATCCAAATCAATTATAAAATGATGTATTTATTTATATATAAAGTTTCAACCATTAGATTAAATTCTAATGGGTAAGTAAGATCTCATTAATTTATTTTATATATACATATCGAAAACAACTTATGAGTAGTAGGACTCCAATACTCATAATAGTATAGTAAATGGCCTATATATATATATATATATATATATATATATATATATATATATAGTGAGACTACTATACTTCTGGAAGCACAGATATCATTTGTCTAATGATCGAAGAGGCTCAAAATCAATAATTTTAATAGTCGTAGTGAGCCGTTTGGAAGTTTAACGGTGTAGAAATATTCAAATCACATAAAATTTTGATACAAAACGTTTTATACTATATAAAACAAGATCAATATCTTTGATCTAAAATTTTAATATCATATTATCACGTTTTGTAAGATTTTTATTTTTAGCCGTTGATTTTGAGCCCTTTCGTTTACTAGGCAAATAATATCGAAAAATCGCATAATTTATTTTCTAGATACTTCAAATACTCTAGATCAAATTTAACGGAGCCGATCGACGATTCGAAAGTCGCAACATGAAAAACGACCGAAAGCTATATATAGAGAGAGAGAGAAAGAGAGAGAGAGAGAGAGAGAGAGAGAGAGAGAGAGTTGTGCTAGAATACTATCAATAGCACTATTGGGGTGGTGCTATTGAGTTTTTAGCCATTGGATGAGAGATGTGAGGTTGAGATGATGGTGGTAGGTGGTGGTAGGTAGAATAGTGTTTAATCCAAGGGCTATTAATAATCAAAGAGTAGATCCAATGGCTAAAAACTTAATAGCACCATGGGGGTAATACTTCCTTTGATGATTTTCACCTATTGGATCATACTATTCAACCAACCACTCACTTAACCCTAGGGGGTCCACATCATCCTAACCACACATCTCTCAATCCAATTGCTAAAAATTTGGTAGCACCAATGACTTGTGCTATTAATAGCATAGTAGCCTAGTTCTATATATATATATATATATATATATATATAGAGTCCGGCTACTATACTTTTATGAGTATAGAGCCTCTTGTACTCATAAGTTTTTTGCCATTAGATCTACTCTTTAATTAATTTCAACTATTAGATTATACTATAAAACCAACCACCCACTCAACCCTAGGGGCCCACTATCAACCTAACCATAACCACTCTCATCCTAATCACTCATTTTTCATCTGAACTAGTGAAAACTTATGAGTAGTAGGTCTTCAATACTCATAATAGATATAGTAATGGCCTATATATATATATATATATATATATATATATATATATATATATATATATATATATATAGATAATTACTATACTATTATAGTACGATCGCCTCGTACTCATAAGTTGTTTTCGATGATAGAGCTTGAATCGACGATCCACACCGTTAAACGTTATCTAGAGCATTTAAAACTTCTAGAAATAAAATTTTATAATTTTTCGATATCATTTACCTTACGATCAAAAGGTATCAAATTTGATAATTTTTAACGGCTGGTATGGGATACTTGCTAGTTTAACGGTGTAAAAGAATCAAAATTTGTTGAATTTTTGATAGAAAATTCTATTCACTACATAGATAAAGATCAATAACTCCGATCTTGAATTGAAGGATCCGATCATCTTTTTTAGGACGTCGTTCGATTTTGACCGTTCATTTTATGCCCGCTTGATGGACTTTATAATGATTTCGAAAAATTACGAAATTTATTTTCTAGAAGTTTCAAATACTCTAGATCATGTTTAACGGTGTGGATCGCCGATTCGAAAACCCCAACATTGAAAACAACTTATGAGTAGTAAGGGCTCTATACTCATAATAGTATAGTAGCCCTACTCTATATATATATATATTGTTGATCGTGAGCAAGCTCGTTTTGGGCTCGTTAATAAACAGAGTGGAACGCAAGATGAATTTTTCGATTCGAGTTACAAATCTTTCATGGTGCTCGTATTCGTTGATCATTGTAGTGTTATTAGGTGACACCCATACATTCGTTGACACCAAATACGTAGCTATGATTGTTGTATTTTAAACTACAATTATTAACAACTATATTGCATTTCTAACTATATAATGTACACAACAATTTGTTCTATATAAATAAGAAGAGAAGCTAAAATAAAAGAATATCTTGAAAACTTCGTAATAATCAATACTAAATTTATAATTTGAGAACTAAACAGAAGCATGGAGGAAGATCTTGCAATTCACCATTGTATGTAGCAAACGAAAATGTGACACAGAAGAAGATCATCATCATAAATGTGTGCGTGTGTAGTAGGTTTTGTGTCCTATTAAGAGCACGAAGCTCCTAAGCTATTTTTGATGATGGAATTTTCGAATCAACGATCGACTTCGTTAGACTTGATCTAGCATATTTAAAGTATCTAAAAAATAAATTTTTTAATATATAGTCTGAGGGTGGAAAGTGCAATTTAATATATATAGGAGCTCAATTATATATATATATATATATATATATATATATATATATATATATATATAGAGTCCCATTACTATACTATTATGAGTACGATCGCCTCGTACTCATAAGTTGTTTTCGATGATAGAGCTTCCGAATCGACGATCCACACCGTTAAACGTTATTTACGATTTAAAACTTCTAGAAATAAAATTTTATAATTTTTCGACATCATTTACCTTACGATCAAGAGGTCACAAATTTGACAATTTTTAACTAGGTATGGGATACTTGCTAGTTTAACGGTGTAAAAGAATCGAAATTTGTTGAATTTTTGATAGAAAATTCTATTCACTACCTAAATAAAGATCAATAACTCCGATCTTAAATTGAAAGATTCAATCATCCATTTTTAGAATGACGTTCGATTTTGACCGTTCATTTTATACCCGCTTGATGGACTTTATAATGATTTCGAAAAATTACGAAATTTATTTTCTAGAAGTTTCAAATACTCTAGATCATGTTTAACGGTGTGGATCGCCGATTCGAAAACCCCAACATCGAAAACAACTTATGAGTAGTAAGGGCTCTATACTCATAATAGTATAGTAGCACTACTCTATATATATATATATATATATATATATATATATATATATTATCAATAAGACGAAGACTGCTATCAAGTTTTTCACCGTTAGATCCACCCCTTTGATGATTTTCACCCGTTAAATCATACTATTCAACCAACCATCCACCTAATATATATATATATATATATATATATATATATATATATATATATATATATATAGAGTTGTCTTTGGTATCTTTTATAAGCACGGAGGCCTCAGTGCTTACTGTTTCGATGTTGAACTTTCGAAACGACGATCGGCTCGTTAGAGTTGATCTAGAGTATTTGAAGTACCTAGAAAATAAATTTTGTGATTTTTCGATATCATTTGCCTAGTGATCGAAGAGGCTCAAAATTACTAATTTTAATGGCCGTGGTGAGCCGGTTGCAAGTTTAACGGTGTAGAAATATCAAAATCACATAAAATTTTGATAAAAATTCTTTATACCATATAAAACAAGATCAATACCTTTGATCTAAAATTTTAATGTCATATCATCATATTTTGTAAGATTTTTATTTTCAAAGTTGATTTTGAGCCACTTCGATCACTAGGCAAATGATATCGAAAAATCGTGAAATTTATTTTCTAAATACTTCAAATACTCTAGATCAAGTCTAACGGAGCGATCGTCGATTGAAAGTCCGAACATCGAAAACAAAGTGGAAGCGGAGGCCCGTGCTTCCATAAGCACCCCGCACTCTATATATATATATATATATATATATATATATATATATATATATATATATATTAATTAGGGGTAAAAAAACTCCGATCTCTAGTATTTTGATCAGATCGAATCAAAAGAGTTGATATACGAAGGACACAGAGATCGACTCAAAATCAAATATTAAAAATATATATAGTATAACATAATTGATCGTCTCCACTCTTTGATTACGATCAAGATTACAAGCACAACCCTATTCAAAAAGCATAACAAAGCAACACCGATTTTTCTTTTTATTCAAAAAAAAACCCTAATCACTCATTCAATAATACAAATTAGTAAAAATATATGTATATATACGTACAGCTATACGTACGCGTACAGGAAACGGATCGAAGGAAGGACATGACAGAAAACCCCAATCACGCGATCGCCGGCGCCGCCGCCGTGAGCGGCGGCGACGGGGGGAGGCGGGAGGAGAAGTTCCGGAACTGGAACCCGTCGCCGGCGAGGGGGCCGTCGTCGTCGTCGTCGGCGGCGGCGGCGCCCTCGTCGAAGTTGAGGGAGTAGCTGAGGGGGTCGTACCTGAACTCGCCGGCGAGGCGGCGGCGGCTGCTCCCGATCCGCGCCACCACGTCGCGCCACCGCTCGCCGAGCTCCGGGAGGAGCCGCGCGATGGGTATCGGCCGATCTTCGCAGTCGTCACCGCCGCCGCCGCCGTCCTCGCCGGAGCCGCCGTGGACGTTGAAGCAGCAGGAGAAGCAGATCGAGGAGCGGAGCTTCTGCTTCAGGGAGGAGGACGTCGGAGACAAGGAGGATGAGGAGGAGGGAGAGGGGAGCTCGCGATCGAGCTCCATGGATGGAGAAGGGGATCGAATTAGGGTTAGGGTTTTGGTGGGAGGAGAGGGATCGAGAAGTAGAGGGAGATGTGTGGAAAAGAGAGAGAGAGAGGGGGAGTGTGAGTTGTTTGATTGGGGGGCATTTATAGAGGGGGCGAAAATGACGGAAAAGGACAGGGAGGATACGCCGGACAATCACGGGCGCTTGGAGTGAGCGGTAAGGGTAATTTGGTCATTTCACATTAAATGGGAGGGACCCGTGAGAAATATAGGCCACAACGGCCAATTTCTAACATGATGATAAGGTTCAATATTTGCATCAATAACAAATAAAAATATCTGAAATTTTAGTAATAATATCTCAAATATACCCTCCAAAAGTTTTAAAATATCTTTTATACTCTTAATTTTTTTATTTCAAATATACTTTTGTATATTTCTACGTTATTTAAAAATAATCTCACTATTAATAACTGTTAAGTTACTTCGGATTAAATCGAAATTTAAAAATATCTTTTTTATTCCTAATTTAAAAGACAAATAAGAAAAAAAAAAAACTAATGAGGGTAGATGAGCATAATCGAAAAGGCAAAAAATTAAAATACTTTTTGTATTCCTAACTTTAGCAAATAAAAAAAATTGACAAATATAGAATGATATATTTGAAATGATAAAATATTAATTTTGTAGAGATAACAAATATTTCTAACTGTTCACTAATAAAATTTAGGGGCAATTGCTTATATACCCCTGAAAAGTTCCCGATTTTCCGATTTACCCCTCTTAGAAGGTTAATATTGAATCCTACGTTCCAACCTATTTCTAATATATCCTTAGAGTTAAAATCTGTTAAGTAACTCTGTTATCTCTGTAAAATTACTATTTTGCCCTTTTCAAATATACCCTTCTACCATCACTGTCTTTCTTATTTGCCCTTAAAGTCAGGGGCACAAAAGTATTTCGACTTTTGGTCTTTTCCAATATACTCCTCTACCGTCACCAACCTTTCTTATTTGCCCTTATGTTAAGGGCAAAATTAGTATTTTATTTTTTTTTAACTGTGGTAGATATTTAACTCACGTTTAATCCAGATTAACTTAACGAGATAAGCTGGGGGTATTTTGCAATAACGGTGGAACGTATGAGGGACATTTTAGAAAGAAAAAAAAATAGGGGTAGATCGAATATTTTCAGACGTATGAGGGTCGGCAAATGCGCCAACACGGCCAGAAAGTTCATGACGAAAAGCACGTGAAAAACAGCTCCAATTCGCATACAATTTGGCTTTAATTTAACTTTAAATCACAACAAAATCCAAATAAAACCTCTCATTCTAGATTCTACCATCAAGGATATAATTAAATTGGAGAACTTTTATGGTCTTATGTGAATTTTGAGAAAAGTTATTTGATGGTAATTTATTTAGAATAAAAAATTTTCGTACGATTAAAAACACTAAAAAATGGCATTCATCGTTTAATAGGACGTTGTATTTCATCTAGAAATAATTTATTTTATTTTAAAAAAAAAAGACTTAAGCTTGAATCGGAAAAATATGCCAAATAAGATATTTACGCATTTAAACAGAGAATATATGTTACTCAAGAAATAAAATAAAAATATTTTAATTTGAAATTTTTGATTTTTTTTTAGAATAAAAATGTGGTGGGAGAAGTGCCAATATATAGCATTTCTTCTAAAGATGCATTTGCTCAATGAATTTTCAAATTAGATCTACAAACCTTCACAAATAAGAAAAAAAAAAAACAAACAAACAAATAAAACTATGTAATTTTACATATAATATCAAATGTTTCAATTTGCATTTTATGCGGCCTATATTTTGTTAAATATAAAAATATAAAAGCATCAATTTTTAACCGGCTTAAGTTTTTGGAGAAAATGATTGTTTCGCATTCCTTAATTTTATATTTTGCATTTTTCTCGCCAAAAAGAATTATCAACTGAAATGTTGAAAAATTCCACAATTTCACCTCAAAATATAAAGTTTTTGGATGAATTTTAAGCTACTTTTAAAGATGGAGTTGCTAATTGTAACAATGAGTGATAGATGAATATGGACCCAATATATATTTTAACCTATAATGCAGGATTATTGTGAAATAAACATGACATGAAAAATAAAAATAAAAAAAGGAAATGGTCAATAATGTGTTCTAATTGTTTAATAAATTTTAAAAACATTTCGTTAGTTTATAAGTAAAAAAAACCTAAAGAACATAGAAAAAGTGACTTAAACCATTTGCTTTTGCTCCTTTTTTATACTGTGCAAAATATCATAATTCACATTTTGGTAGCTTTTATCAATTCACATCTATTATTACATACTCACATGGATAAAATTTATCTATAAATTTTTAAGTAGTTAATATTTTTGTGGATAACCCGTGCGTACCCACGGATATAGATAGAGATTGCAACGTTGCTATTTTATTGTTAGATTAAGGATGCGTTTGGTTCGAAATTGGAATTGGAATTAGAATTAGAATCGAAATCAAAATAAGCTGAAATCGGAATCATAATGACTCATTATCTAATTCTGTTTGGTTCGTTATCTAAATCGGAATTGGAATAAATCATTTTCATTGTTGATATTTGGTTCAGGTAGATATAAAAGGTGTAATCAAATTAATATACTAACTTTATCTTTATAATATATTAATTTAAATTCAAAATAAAAATTAAATATTAAAAATTTAGATCAAAATTTTGAAATAATGTCAAAATTTTAAATCAATCTTTAAAAAAAAAAATTAAACTTTGAAGTTGAGTGGATAATTCAAAATATAAAACTAAATTTCGATTTATTCAAATTCAAACTTAAAGTTACATTTAAATTTTAATTTGAATCCATAATTAAATAAAATTTGAATAAAACTTTATATAAATTAAAATTTAATTTAAATTCGAATTTATAAGTTAGATTCAAAATACTTGATTAAATTTTAATTTTTAATTCAAATTCAAATTCAAATTTAAAATTATAAATTTAATTTCTAAATTTAAACTCATTTTTTAATTAAAAAAGTTTTAAAATAAATTTAATCCTAATTGGAAAAATAGGTGATTGGGAGATTCTCATTCCATTCAGAATCGAAATCGGAATGGACTCCCGCATACCAAACACCCACAAACGAATTCACCCGTTCCGATTTCATAGTGAAAAAGAAGCGAATCAAACACGCCCTAAATGTTATAGCAATTGGATCAAGCTACTCTCAAAGCCTATAATCAAATAAAGAGCATGAAAATATCAACAAAACCAAACCAATCAAATAGCTCATTTTCATTTTGTCACCCTGTTGATTAGATAAAAACAAAGATAAAATCGCAAAGTAGTTAAGTGCAACTTTTAAATCACAGGATGATATAGGGGTGGCAATCCACCATTGCTTCGCGAGCTCGTGTTCGCTCGAAATGAGCTCGAGATCGCTCGCTCGTTTACCAAACGAGCCGAACACGAGCCGAATTTTTCAACTCGTTTAATAAACGAGCCGAACACGAGCCGGGGTCGCCGCTCGTGTTCGGCTCGATAACCGTTCGAATACATATATTTTATATTTATATAATTTATTTAATTTATATTTTTATATATAAATAAATAATTATATATAATATATATTTTTATTATTTAATTTTTAGCAAAATAAAAATATAAATGCGAGCTTAATTATAAAAAGACTCATTTGTATATAAATATTTAACTATTAAATCAAAGTCTGATGTATAAGATTTTATAAATTTATTTTTTTAATATATTTAATCTATTTTTTTTTAATTTATTGTTCGTTTAAATTTCGTGACCGCTCGTGTTCGGCTCGTTTAATAAACAAGCCGAACACGAGCCGAATTTTTCGGCTCGATACGTTAATGAGTCAGCTCGTGTTCGGCTACTTTAACGAGCCGAACACGAGCCCTTACTCGCTCGTGTTCGGCTCGTTTACACCCCTAGGATGATATAGTAAAAAATAAACTAAACCACAAGGGAACAAATTAAAGTGTATCTAAACTTTTATTTCAGTGTGATTGGGATTCCCTAGTGTATCTTAGTTTGATTCAGCTTCTTTTTCAAACTAGAAAATACACTAGAAAATGGATTGACTCAGTCAGCTTCAATCATGACCTAACCTGATCTGGTGAAGTTGCTTCATTCATTCTCAGTAGGATAACAAAAGATGTGTGGTTGAGAAAATTTAGATCTCTTACCTCAAGCTAAGTGAGGGTTTGAGTAAAACAACATATACTATTTTTATTATTATTATTATTTTTCACAAGAACACAACATAAATGATTTGAGTCTTGTTTGGTTAAGCTGCCAAGAAATGTGGGTTTTATATATGGTAAGAAATCTAAGCAATAGACAAAACAAAAACAAAAAAGAAAAAAAGAAAAAAAAAAAAAGAAGAAGCCATTGTTAAGTTCAATAGGAAGTTAGGAACATTTGCCCTTTAGATGACCAACCTATGCAATACTAAATTAAAAAGGGATAATTTCATGTGCCCTAGCCCTTGTGAAGTTTTTGAAAATTACAGATATACCCCTGCATATTTTAAATTATCAAATTTATCCCCTCAAAATTTCATAATACACAAATTTATCCCTAAATGATGTTAGTTAAATGATGTATTTTCATTGTTATGGACCATTATGCCTTTGTGCTTAGAATTTATGGCTCCCATAGAAAGACACACATGTTAGGATAAAAACATTCAAGATGACAAATGATCATCTATTAAACTAAATCAAAAGGACATTTATTTAGAATAGAGGGGTACTTTTCTTGAAGAAAAATCAACTTTAATTGGCCAACTAATAAAGATATATATTTATTAAGGGCAATTGCTTTGTATACCCTTAAAAAATTTCTTATTTTCTTATTTATCTCTCTTAAAATGTTAATATTAAAAATATCCCTTTAACATTCCAAGTTATTTCAAATATACTCCTAAAATTAAATTCTATTAGTAAATTTTTAACAACAACCATTTTTTCTGTAAAATTACTATTTTACCATTTTAAATATACCCTTCTACCGTCACCTACTTTTTTTTTTATTTGCTCTTAATATAGTGGCAAAAAATGTATTTTAATTTTTTTATCATTTCAAATATATACTTCGACCATCACCAGCTTTTCTTATTTACCCTTAAGTTAAGGACGAAAAAATATTTTAATTCTTTTTTAACTCAAGTAAATATTTAACTGGGGTTTAATCCGAGATAACTTAACTGGTACTAACAACAGAAGTATTTTTAAATAACAAAAAAATATACAAAGAATATTTTTAAAACAATAAAAAAAAATAAGTATAAATTAGATACTTTAGAAATTTCCAGGACATATTAGATATTATCCCTATTTATAAATATGCAATTTTACAATACATATGCAATCAACCTGAGAAAGAAAAAGGAGGGTAAAACAGAGATGCATAAACACTCTTTGTAGCTGCAGGATACCGCGATTTACTCTCTAAACTTTTCACTTAAACATTTCAGGCCTTACCAATTTCATGCGTCTTGCGATTTCACAACAAAGAAGGGGAGCCATGCATGCAATTTTCAATCATGAGTACAGAAAGCATGACAAACAATCTACTAATTTCATCTTAACTCTGAAAGAAAACAAGACAATTTCTGCACAACAAACCTACTGAGTATTGGCTTCACAACATCATGATGCTTTTTTCGCCTTTACATGTCGGTAACTGCTTCTAGTAAAAGTGTTTCCGCAGTTTTTAAATCGCATAGCTGAAGAATCTCACCGAATTTCAAATCCAATCAAAACTTCAGAAAATTTCGGCTTCCAATATGAATATGAATGCTGATCTTACATAGAAGTACAGATACTGAATCTAATCAATACATGTTTGAGATATGAATCAGTGGGTTAATGGGCTGGTAAAAGTGCCTCGAGCCAGCGCGAGCCCATAAAACCCCGAATGAGTATGCAAATAATGAATGCGAATCCATTACGATGTTCAATTCGATCAAATTCGGATTAGTTTAGATACCGCCTGCAATTTTTCGAATTGCAGAAGCAAGGGATTTTGTGACCTTCGTCTTCGTGATTGAAGTGGTAGTCGTAAGTAATCTCCTCGCCGGGGTTTATATCCCTCTCTGCGAAGAACACTACCTGGATATATTGTAGAGAAGAATTGTATAAAGATCCAGTTGTTTGTTTTTTTGTTCCATATATACACCTTAATAGTTCAATTTCACACAAAATAGTTTATATGCGGAGTAATCGGGTTCATGGTGTAACTTGGTTTTCATTAAAAAAAAAAAAAATGAAGATATATATAAAGGCCACTATTGTTGGTGCAACTGCTGGCGTACGTATGTTTGTATTATTGTATGTAACGAATCACTTCTCGAGCGATTAATATGCATATTCTGATTTTTGAGGGATAATTAAGCAAATGTGTAATTTTCTAGGCGAAAATATGGAAATATTCCCAGGACAAAATAAAAGCAAGAAACAGTTAGTTACCTTCTTCTCGTTCCTGATCGAGATCACTTTAGCAACGCAATTTGGCTGATCATATTTCATTAAATTTGTGAAAGAAACTAGTGTTAGAGCTTTAGTAGCAGCAGTTAAAAGTATGCAGAAGGACAAAGAAAAAAACAGGAGTATATTAGCCGTACCTGGCATGAATGATTAACGAATCGAGCAATCCCACCTTTGCGAGTAGCATCGATGATATGCTCCTTATCGATTCTAAAGAAATAGCACGCACTCTTATACTGTAATCTGCGCCCAGACTGGTATTCGATTTCTCGTTTATCGGCAACACGGAGTCCAACAATTTCCCCCACATACTCAACTACCTGGGAAGTAACAAAAATGAAGGAAATGGCTTTTCCCATATTAGGATATCATGTGTGATACAAATTACAACATAACTATGTTGAATTACCATAGCTCCACGGGCAATGAACTGCGATGTGTAGAGACCAAGTGCATGAATGCCAGATTTATAAACTACCAAATGTTTCCAGCCCTTTGACTGCTTGTACCGAATATATTCCTTCTGTAAATGGAAGAAAAATCACATTCATGACACAATTAAGCAGTCAGGAACATTCTAGAGCTGATTATAACTTCCAATAAAGAATAAACTCGCTCGTAAGAACACTGATTTCTATTTTTCCATTAGTCTCAAATTTTTTGGTTGGATATGTAGATTTTTGTCCCCGACGTGGCTTCATTTTGGGCAAAATTCTGCCAAACTAAGTTTTACCATATCCCTTTTCACTCTTTAGCAGTGCATGATGAGATCTTCCATAATACTGCGAGTACCTCGTCCTCCATGAGTACTATAAGTAATTTCTGCCGTAGAAATTCAGTTGCTATTCTGTATTCTCTAGTAAACATACTCACCAACTCAATATCCACATCTTCGAGTATTTAACGAGTATCTTCAACCAAACTCACTAAAAACTCGAGCATCGATAAATTATTGCCCAGACCTCACCCACCCTGGGCTGTTTCTATCTACAACTTCTATTTTCACTGTACTTAATAATCATAAGTTTCAGAAACCTAATTTTATGATAGGAACGGTAGTCCCTCTTTTTACTGTTCACGCTTCGTATAACTTGATATATATATAAAATGTTTATAAAATTTATGAAGTTTACTCTGGATGTCTTAAATGACGTAGATCAAACTAACAATATACATTTTGATTCCATCTAAGATGGTTGCCATATGAAGAGAGGTTCTTGGAAGATGGAACCTAAACAATTGACGAACAAGAAAGTAATGGAGATAGTGTAGGACTAGTATAGATCTTCCAGAGAGTTCGAAGAACATATTATTCCTGGAATCAATTCAACATCTAAATTACAAGGAAATTAATAACTTACCCGGAAATCATATTCAACATCTAAACAGAGCGGTTTTAGTACTCCTCTAACAGACTTCGGACCATTAATGTGGAGCCACGCATTGATTTGTTCCTGAGAAACAATGCATCCTCCAACTTCATGGTGAGGTTTCTTGTAATTCGGGTTGAATCCTTCCTCTCTTTTCCGGCCCCTAAAACCCTACAAAGTGAGCTTAAATTAAGCAGGTCCCCTAGAATTTTAAGGAATAAAGAAGGATTGCATAAAAAATTCCGATTGAATACCTCTGTGCGAGCACAAGTCCAGTCCCCTTTTATTGGAAATTCTTCCTCGGGATCCACATGATGACTATCAATGTCGGAATAGTTAACTACTGCATGATTCAGGCATCTCCCATAAAAACCAACCTTGTCGTTGTCGTCGCCTTCTACCTCGCTTTGGAGTAAACCCTACAATGTTAAAGAATAGTTACTGTAAACGGCACACGGGCACCTTACAACATTTAACAGGATTACAATTATCATCTGACCAAGCAATATTTGTGGAAACTTGCTGTCTACAAGATATATATTTAGGCCTTTTCCAGTTATGCTTCAATTCCTTTCTTAACTAAAATTCCATGCAACTCAATGGATATACAAGGTCCAACTTCAAACCAACAAAGAAAACTTAGTTTCCACCAGAAAAACCAAATAACAAGGAAAAAATGTTAAACACTACGATAGGCAGTAGTAATGCACATATTACTAAAAACTTGATTTCATGAAAAGAAAAAAAAACGAGATAGGATGTTAGCTAAGAATGCGGTAAGCATCTAGTTAGGAAGGAAATAGTTCATGTGCAAATACTACACTTGCCACATACCTTCTGGAGCGCACACCAAGGATGAAATACTACAAAACAATCTGAAACTCTGCACATGATGCATGAACCCCCCGGTCGGTTACACATTGAGCATAACTATAGATCATAAAAGTAGCAATTATAATCCAGAGTAAGAAATATATCATTAAAGACAGAAGATCATTCCACAATTACGATGACGATAAAAATAAATCATCCATACTCGCTTTTAAAGATATTTTCTTATACATATCCCTGCAATATTATCCCTTTAATATTTAGAGATTTCATGACCATTCAGAATGCCAAGAACTTACAGCATTCTTCCTAGCAGGTGAAGCACCAGACACATCGAAAGCACTCATTGTGTCAACATTAGGGCATCGAGTACCAGGGGTCCAAAGACCACAAACCATATGAACCCATTGAGTCACAGTGGGATCAAATAAGCCAGCAATAATACTGTTAAATGTCTCAAAATTACTTGGCATCTCGCCCAACTGTTGAGTCTCATTTGTTTGCTTCAGATTTATTTCCACACCAGCGCTAGGGAGGACATTGGAGCTTATCGTTCCACATGGAGGAATAAAACCATATTTACAATGTTCAGATGCTTCATCAAATGAACTCAGTTTAACATCACATTCAGCGTTCATAGTTGTTGATGGAGGAACAAATTTCAAATTGGACCCATTTCCAATTTCCCAACGTTTTAGCAGACTTTTCGCAATTTTTTGGCTTTTAACTGCCCCAGTCATAGCTCCTCCACCATATCCACAAAGAACACATGCCTAAATATCATCAGAAAATGGCAAAGAAAAAAAAGCAGTTAGAAAATAAACTGCTTGAATACACCATGATTAGAAATTTGGTTAGATTAAACCAAGCACATTACTAGTCATAATGAAAACAATATATCTTTGTAAATCCAAATTAGACTCAAACCAAACTAAGACTCCAATAAACATCATAAAAGCAAGTAGCCAGCGATGCATGGATTGTAACAATAATATTTTTACTTCTCTATTTGTTTTAATATTATACAATTTTATATCGAGTTACTTTGTAAGTTTTTCGTGTTACTGATTTATATTATTTTTTAAAATTACTTTTAAATAAAGATTTTGATTGAATTTATTATGATCTATAAAAAAAAATTATTAAATAGAAGACTAGATAGAAAGTAAAATGAGAAAAAAAAATATATATATATATAGGTCGAAACAAGAATTTAGATCATTATTCTATCATTGATGTTTCACAAATTCCACCAATAAAAAATAATTCTCTTAGATAATCAACTCTCTTCCTTCATTGAAGCCTTGAAGGATGGATAAGATGAGAAAGGAATATATAAAGAAATTAAAAGCATTAAACTTCCTCCACAAATTTCTTTAGAAATCTTCATAATATTGTTGAAAGTTTGAAAAGAAAATGACGAGGTGCAAATTGTTAATATCTTCCATTAAGTAAATGTGATTATAAATTTTAAATTCTAGTGGGATTGGAAAAGTCTATTTTAATTGGCAAACGAAGAGACATAATAAGATGATTATTTTATATATATGACATAACCATTTTATTTAATGAAATGAATTATAATTTAAAAGCATAATTAACATAAATAATTTAGCAACTTATTATAACTTCAGTTGGAAATGTGCCACGTCTCATCATGTGGTGCATTGGGAAGTTAAGATTCCGAAGTATTTCTGATGCACTATGTCAAGTAAAAGAGATTGATTAGTCGATAAACAGATGATTCAGCATCATAACTAAAAATTGTATACATATATAGCTTACTATATCTTGGACATTCATCTTGCATGGCCTGCAACTCCAACAACCTCTTGGGACTCTTGGAACACCATAGCAAGCTTGGTGCACCTGCACACAATTATGCCGATCCATGTAAAGAACTATTCGATATAATGACAATGTGATTAATGAGTATAATTGTCACAACTTTAATAAAGCACTGGCTGCACTCAATCAAGCGATTGATATTCTCCTGGTTTGAGCCGCTGCAAACACAACAGAAGGCATCCGAATCTAAAAGAACTTTATGCCCTTTGTCATATCTGCATCATATCAAACAAATATTATAATGATTATAGGAGAAGAAAAAGGAAATGAGGGATATTGATCTCATAAAACTTTCATGGGAACATTTAATCCGGACCTGCTTGAATTTACTTGAAAATGCTTGGTTGCTTCACTATGATCAGAGGGCAAACTTCTCACTGATTTAATATCTGTTAACAATGCACATTTTGAAATTTTTCTTGACGATAACATTGCACTTTGATGTTTCTCTCCTGCATAAAAAATAGTTGTTTATGACTGTAGAACAGTAGCAGTCTGGATCAAAAAATATTCAATGCATAAACAATTTTTTTTTTCGAAATTATTTTAGTTCCTGGAGAACAGTTCTAAACATATTGAATAACCAATCAAGCATTCCAAGAAATTAATCAAATTCTGCCACATGTTAAATAATTACCTGTTCGAGTTACTGGGGGTACTACCAACTGATCTTTTCCAGCCTCCATCTGATCAAAAGATCCACTTTCCTCCAGAGGAGGTAAGCCAATTGAGATTTTCGATTTTCTATCCATTTTAGAGAGTTTATTACGTCTGCATTCATGAATATCCTTAGAAGTGGGGCTTAATTGATTTGAAGTAGGTTTTAAAAACTCAGCTTCATCTCTCAAACCAGAACCTGAACCTTCAGTACTGTATAGCGATTTCCAAGAGGTTAACGCATTGTGACTCCTTTTATTTGCCCTAGTATGTGTATTTCTGTTCTCTGGTACAAGCTTCTTGCCATGTTTAGTAGTGCTTAACCTTCTAGCCTTTTTAAGAATCAAGCTGAGTGGAAGAATTTTTGCAGGTTTTCCTTCACCATTCTCTGTTCCTGTGGAAATGATACCTGAATTCCCACATACGACAGGCCTACCTTTGTTACTTAGGAAGTTCCTTCCATTGTTAATGTCGTTTCCTATGCAGCTTAACAACATGTATTTCGGCGGCTTTCGAGCTTCTATATGAAGCTCCTTTTGTCTGAATACCCTTTTCCTATCGAAATCGTTCTCTGACTTTTCGCTGGGTGTATCGTGTGAATGGACTTCATCATATAACTTAATCTCGTCATCTTTAACAATTTTATCACTTCTTGAGTTTCTCTTTATGGGTAACAGCTTCGTGCAGGACAAGGAAGAGCGCTTTCGCTTGACATTTGAAGACTTGGCAGAGGAAAGGCATATTTTCTGCAAATCATTGTCTTGCCGAGGAGAAACTTCTATTTCTTGGGATGACAAGAGCTGAACTTTTCCGATACAGCAGTTAGAAACTCGAGCAACTTCCTGAGCCCTTTCCATGGTGATTTGATTACTTATCTGTTTTATTCTAGATGAATTATCTAAATTGAGCTTATCACTTAGAGCCTGCTCACATTCTGCACCACCAATTGCTTCATCAGATGAGCCACATTTTTCAATGCCTGAACCTTCATCAACACAATTATGAAAAGTATTCATGTCTTCTTTTGCAGAAGAGCCCATATTGTTGGTTTCGACTGAAACAGAAACCTCAGTTATTGCAGGAGCAGAGGACCCAGAAGAAACTTTTGATGTATTTTGTTCTCTCACCGAGTCAAACTCTTGATAGGCTCCAAATTCTTCAGTTATTCTAGTATCTTTGCAAAAGCCAATTCGGTTATCATTTTTTACAACAACACTACTCTTTGAGCATCCACATTCATTTCCTGGCCTTATTCTTTTGCTATCTCGGAAAGTACAGTCTTTTTCATATGCTTCACCGGGGTCATGCATATACTTGGCCTTCTCACAATTATTTTGTTTATTTAAAGTGTTGTCAGGATGATTATGACTTCCTAAACTACATCTTCCCACACATTTTGAAGGAGCCAAATAGCTGCAATTCCCAGACAAACATGGGCTTTGTTCTTCCCGACTATATATATCACGCTTACCATTTGCAGGTAAGCATATGTTTGACGGCCTCGTACATCTGCAATCGAGAACAAGCATATGCAAAGATAAGATAGCACATCAAACAAGTAAAGGCAAGTTGATAGAGATCAGACTAGTGACTTCCAAGCATAAAGGCCCAGGATGGAATTGAACACCAATGCTTAAAAGGCACAAGAGAGAATTTAGCAGAATCTTTTCAGGAGGTTTGGCATAAAGAACCCCACCATTGTTGGAAACAGAGCTACAAAGTGGTAAGAGAACAGTTTGCCCCCTTAGTTGTGACTTCAGGAACTGTTTCGCACACTATATTAAATTTTATAGGATTAAACGCAAGAACAACAATGGGAGAGAAGAAGAATTTAGAGACCGGCACGTTCAGGAGCCACAATGGCAAGATGGTGGGTCCATGGATACAACAGAACCTCTTGAATCCAAATCCGTCAACCCCAACCTCTCAGCCAGGACTAATAATCTCATCCAATGTGATTATTTAATCGAACAGGATTGAGTGATCCCATCTCGTGCTCCGTCATGCTTCCAGGTTGCTATAACATCCTCCCAGAACATCGCCTTTCATCTTATCCTATCTAACCTAATCTTAGGAGTCAAACAGGCCATTAAAATAAATACAGTGGAGCTGATCCTTAAAAAAATACAGTGGAGACAGAAAGAATAGTTAAATGTTACCTTATGCAAGGCTGCTCATCAGTGGCACATACATGGCATGCAGGACACTGTATACCATTTTGTCGAAAACATAGTGAAGCTCGTTGTGTTGTAGCTGTGCAGTTGCAGTGTTGTTTAGAACCTGAATATGGAAAAGGATAAGCCACAATGTAAAATATTACAGCTTTATTACATACATTTAATTCACCTAAGAAAAAAAGAAAATATTACGTTTGCTCCATCATAGGCATTATTCCTCCATTGTTAGTCTTTTGCTATCAAACTGGTTAATTCTTTTTGTAGTAGACACAGGGAAGAGCTTAGACCCTTTAACATTATGGAGAATTCCTAGCACTAGGAATCTTCTCGGTAACTTGACCAAGAGGTTGTGAGGGTGAAATTCCTCTTTCCTTTTCCAGATTATGATTATGGGTAGACTGAATAGTTTCAAGAAATGAATTAAAAAAATAAGCTCTATGATAAAAGTACAATGAATAAACTAACGTTGATGCCTAAATATACATTTACACATTTTTTTGTGAATATAGCTTAAGTACTCAGCAAGATTGGTTGAAGCGGCATTTCTAATCTCTGATCCGCTCAAATTTGTTTCTGACTTTCAATATTTTTCACATATATTGTAAAAGTTTTAGTTAAAACTTCTGAAGCCAATCCAATCCTATTTGTGAAACAACCGTTGTACTCTAAAAGCTTAAGCTATTAGAGAACGGTGTATTAGAGAACGGTGTTTAAATATTTTTATATTTAACACTCTCCCTCACGTCTGGGCTCAAGACTTCTTGCTGGGCTCAAGACTTCTTGGTCGACCCATGACGTGGGCTTGAATTAAATGGGAGGAAATTAATATGTTTAGGAGCCTGGCGTGACTCGAACTCAGGACTTCCTGCTCTGATACCAAATGTAACGACCCAGCCCACTAGGAACAATAACTCGTTGGGCCCAATCACCGGCCCAAAATGCTTAAGCCCAGTTATTATTACTAGTGTCCAAGTCTCATATAAACCCAATGACAAACCCATTCCCATCCGATGTGTGACTATTGGGGTGTCACAAACTCCCCCCGTTAAGGCCCTGACGTCCTCGTCAGTCCACTCACACACACACAGCCCAAGAACACCAGACGATGTGAGACTCGTCTCGCTAGCCAGTCATCCAGACCCTGGCTAAGCCGAGACTCATCTCACACTTCCGGCTGGTAATTGGCTCTGATACCATGTGAAACAATCGTTGTACTCTAAAAGCTTAAGCTATTAGAGAACGGTGTATTAGAGAACGGTGTTTGAATATTTTTATATTTAACACTATTGAAACTACCAAAACTACTAGAACTCAACCAAAAACTGAAACCAAAACTTCAAAATGGCAACCATGCTTATAAAAGAAAAGACAAGGTTCTTCTTTATGATAGAAAATGAAAACAATTACGGTGCTTTAAAGACTTACATGCAAAATTAGGGTTTCCAGCTGGCATCTCAACACCACCACCATTACAGTGAAAATGTGGACATGGATATTCAGATCTTACGGCAACTCTGGAAACATCGTTTTGCCCATAGTTCCCTTTCATTTTCACAGTTGAAAGACAGCATAATCTTCCATGATGAGTGCTTGTTTCATGAAAAGTGGTGAAATTTTCCTGCTTTGAGAACTCAACCGCAGGTCTAAAAGAATGAACTCTTAGGTTCTCCTGTGTTAAATGTTGAGTTCCGTCAGGATCTCTTTTATTTGTTAAAGAAGTTGGTTCTGAAGCACCGCCTCCGTTCTCCATGATTAGAGAGCCAGATCTTCCAGATGCATGAAGTAGTGGATTTTGGGATTTTGGGTTAACATAGTCAAAATAATTCCCATTTTCAAGCCCGAGAACTTCCCCACACTGATTTGAATGCAAGGGAAATAGCTTATCATGAGCATAGAAGTTACTTTGAGGAGGATGAACGCCGGAAGTCGAAGCCAAAGCCATTCTATCTTCTGATATCTGCTTACTCTGAACAAAATATGAGGATTTAACCACGCTACTTTTAGTTGAACTTGGTTCCGAAGCTCCAACTCTATTTTGGGAAAGGTCCAACTTATTCATAACACATTTCCTTTCATTCCTATCATTTTCATCCACTATTGAATCTGAAAGGTTGCATTTGGCAGAATATGTATCATCATTAAGCAATCTAGGTGGAAAATGCTCACTGCCGGTAAGAATATCATCAGCAGCTTGAGATGTGTTGTTTCGTTCAAGGTGCGAAAGAAACAACGAGATGAGTGAATTCTTTGTGGAGTCAGTATTCAGTTCTTCGGTCTCAGAACTATTGACAAAATTAGCCATTCCAAGTGGATGCTGCATGTGTCTTCTGCTGGAAAATGATGTTTCTGTAGGCAATTCGTCAGTATTTTGCCTTGATCTTGTCGTTTCCTTTGGACACACAGCTGCATTTGAAACAACAAGATTATCTATATATACAAAGGAGTATTAAATGAACAAAGCAAAATTAATAGCCTTTTAAGAGTTAGGGTGAAGAAAATGGGAGGCTCAGTAGCAGAGAACCCCCATAAATATCGCACTTTTCACTACATGAAATATTAACACCTCTGTATTGCACCCTTTGCTGATAGGTCAAGGGGATAAAAGCTTTGTAATAAAGAAGTTAAAAATCTCATGGGTACAATGTGAAAATCACATTTCTACAGGGTTCCTGCATTTTTTTGCCAAAAAGGAATGAGAAAGAACTAGCAATCAGCGAGTAAACTTACTGCCATTTGCGAGCAGCTGATGTGCTCGAGATTTTTGCGGGTCATTTACTGCCCCAAATCGCACAATGCACATGGAATTTGGAAATAAACCTGCCGTGGTATGATTAAGCTGAGATGGCTGGCCAAGCTGTAATTCAAAGTTAGAAGCACTCTTCCTGCTGACTCGAGAAGCTTCACCCGGGAAGTTCACGTTGTTGCCCTTATTATCATGGATGAAATTATCCTTAGTCCCTGAATATTGATAAGAAATGGCTGAATTATTGCATTTTCCCATTAAATTGACGCTATTAGAGGCCAACAGAGATCCACTCTTTTGTCCTCCATTATTTACAGTACTTGAGTCTACAGCTCCCATATGAACAGGGCTTCCCTTTCTTTCCTGTGCTATCAAGTTCTTAGCTAGAGGAGGCACAGTTCTTTGTGTTAAACTAGAGAAGTTCGTCGAGAAGATATTTTGTTCTTCAAAATTACTCTTCTGTTGTCCATGTGCTGATTTCTCATTTGTTATCTTCATCGCAGTAGTTTGGTCCACTGCCTCTCTATATGGCTGACTACGATACGCAGATTTGCACCTAGGTCCCACATTTTTACCTAATCCAAAAGGTGCTTCGCTTATAACACTCTTTTGAGGTTCCTTGCGTAAATTCGAGAGATTGGCAGCCTTAGATTCAATCAAACCACCTAACACAAATGACCCATCTGGCCAGTGCCATGTTTTCCCATCATCCGGTGCCATTATCTAGATCAACAGAATAACTTTACAAAGTTGTCGCTTGAAAATGTAAATTGATAAACGTAGAAAGCAAAACTTCTCAACTAAATGCAGGACAATCCTGTTATCCCACATCACAAGCTAGATATATGTTCTCACATATCAACTTTTCTCCATGGTGTTTAATAGCAGCTGTGACAAAAACTGCCAAAACTAAAGAACTGCCAATTTTCAGGCAATTATTGAAGATATTTCAAAGCTTGTCTGTCTAACATTCATGTATCTATATTGTCGTCACTAGCATGAGGACTTTAAATGAGCTACAAATAGGGATATAATGGTAAATTCATTATGATATTAAGGATCGCAGAATTTAATAAAACCTCAAGTGTAGGAAATTGAGGTATCAGAACTCATTCAATCACTCAATGTGCACATATATTAACTTCGTGATGATACAAGGCCAATACAAGTGAAATCAAATACTTACTCCTAAGTGATACTTGCGCCACTGAGAAATGGTCATGCCATTTTTCATGCAGACAAAGTCGCCGGGTTTATCTGAAGATGCTCCTGAATGCTGAGAAAGGACAAAAGTTAGAAGATTTTTTTATTTTTAATATGTATCTGAGAATTCTTGTAGGCTACCTCACAAAATTTAGCCACAGACATTCTCAACTTATGACAACAGCAAATGACTCCGAGAAGCCCCATCTCATTCACAAAAAGCTCTCCAACTGTTAGGAATTTGAAAAGAGAATGTCAGATTATAACATAAAAAATATTAGTGTAGCTGCTTACATCAAAACCTTGCCCAATCCACGGGGCGCATTTGGTTGTTTTGGTCAGCTACTAAAAAACCTATTTAATGAGGGGTAGTTTTGTATGTACAAGGGTGTATTAATATATTTGAATTTCTGAAGGGTACACATGACAAATTTAGATTTTTTTTTCCAGGGATACACACACATACTTAATGGATAATTTCTCATTAGTATATTTAAAACTATCTCACAATATAAAAGTTTCAAATAGCCAAAAAAATTTTAAAAAAAAGGTTTCAACAGGTTCACCAAATAATAGTAAGCGATACATATTAGAGCCTAGCGTGACAAAAGCCCACTCACCAGTAGTCATGCAGAAGACAAGGGGACCTTTACCAAAGGCAGATGCATGAGAAGAGCTCGCAGACTTGATTTCCACAGGAAATTTTTGCGAGGGCTGAAAATTCGATGTCTGAACCTTGATGGCATTATTTGAGTTAGCTGAATTTGGCCAGTCAGAAAGCAAGGACGATGTTGCCATATTTGTACTGTGAGCTCGAGACGGTTGATTTGAAATGACATCAATACAGTCCATTCCATGTGTAGATGGACCTGCTTCTGTTAAAGTACTTTGCAAAACACTGCTCTTGAGCATTGAGAGAGACCTCGATGAAGCGAGTAAAGAAAGCTCCTTGATGTTTTCTAATGTGCTGTTTCTCTGATTTTCAGCTAAAGGCGGCATAGTGGTGATCGGAAGAGTACAGCTTGTCATATTTACAGTCGAGCCCTTATTAACATGCAGTTTAGCTAATGACAACCTTGAATTTGGCAAATGGTAATTCTCCGGAGATAAGAGAGTGAGAAACGAATTTCCCAGCTCTGTCTTGTTCGATCTGCTGGAATCAAAGTTCAAAGTATTGAAGAACAACTGTTCTTGAGTTATTGCTCGACCCTCCAAAATGGTTTCTGGTGCGCTGAAGGGATTGATGCGGAACAACGGATTCATGCCCAACTGCAGCGCAAAAAAAGGAGTTATTGCAACATACCAGTACAAGTTACTTATAAGTAATGAAACGCCGCGATAGAAGTTCGTCAAGAGAAATCACAGGAAACAAATTAACTTGAAAATCTTAAGGTTGAATAGTAAGCTCAAAAAAAATCTGGAAAATCCTGCTTATATATCTGTAATGCATTACAAAATAACTGAAGATTGAAAGTAGCTAGAGTGATTCAAACAATAAAACGCAACTTCTTTATTAGGGGCGTGTTCTCAATAACATGCACCTTATATCTATTTCCATCTGTATGAGCATTCCAACTTTTTCAGCTTTCTAAAAAATTCCAATTTCAATAAAATCTACACCTGAGAAGTTCCGAAACAGGAACATCATGTAGCATGCATATGTTGTGTGGATCGTAAATGCTAACCACCTATTCCGAAATAAAAAGTACGCACCCATAGCACTAAAGGGCTCTCCAAAGCAGAGCATTCCCAACAAAGCCTAATTTACAAACCGATTTAGGAACTCCAGGTAACAAAATTTCAACTGCTGTTTTTGTAATTTAGAGCCCCAAAAAGCCCAAAAGCACTGCAGAACTTTGGCTCCTCAGAAGCGCTTCTCAATGAATCGGGGCTCTAAAGCATCGCATTCCCAATCCAGGAAACAAAAGTGCCAAAATTTCAGTACTGTTTCGGTAATTTACAGTCTCAAAAGCCCAAAAGCACTTGGGAACTAAGCTCCATCGCGTTCCCAAACTGAAGCGCCCACCTCACATCCCAATTTAGGAACCCAAAGCAGCAACATTTCACAAGCAATTCCCCCGCACCCCCCCGAAATCGCCCCCCCCCAGGATCACATTTTGGAGCTGGGAAACGCATCAAACCCACCACCGCCCCACCCAACAACCGCAGCGAAAACAAAAGAAATCGACCTCGATCGGAAGAGCATTACCTGCGCCGGAGCCCCCATCGTCGCACCTCGCGCCGGCGCCGGCGCCGGAGTCGTCGTCATCGGCGGCGGCGGCCCCGCCTGTGGGACCCAAGCGGAGCCGCATTTGGCGTGCCAAGCGTCGTCCATGGCGGGGCCGACCCCCCACCCTCGCTACCTCTCCTCCCACCACAACTCCCCCCCCACCCCCTCCACCTCTATGACCTGAGAGAGAGAGAGAGAGAGAGAGTGTGTATGAAAAAGAGTAGCTTTAAGAGAGAGAGAGAGAGACAGGGGTTCTTTTCTCTACCAATTGCAATGGGTTTCTCTCTCTCTCTCTCTCTCTCTCTAATTTCTCTCTCTTCTGTGCGTAATCAGAGAGAGTGCAGTTTCTCTCAGAAGAGGGGTTCAGCCACTGAAGAGTGAGGAGAGAGAGAGAGAGAGAGAGAGAGAGGGGAAAAGAAGAGGAAATGATGAGAGAGAGGTGGAGTAATGGTGAAGGTTTGGTCAGAGAGAGAAAAAGATGGGGAAAACTATTTCCCTATACCTGTTCCATTACTTTTGTCCATGAACCAAACACCTTTTTTTTTTTTTTTCCACGGTGTGTTTGTTTGGGTGAAAGTGGGGGGAAAGTGGAGAGGGGGAAGTTGTTTACGTCATTTTCGTTGTTTGTTTTGCCGTAATTTTGTTACGGTCGAAACTTGAGTTCACCCAAAATAGGGAAATTGACTTCCCCCTCCCACGGGGCGAAGTCAATTCCTGTGAAGTGCAAAAAGGCAAAGGAATTTGTCAAATTTGATTAGGTAATATGATTAAATTTGATTAGGTAAGTTTTAATATATTTTTTGTCTAATTTGTATATTTATAAAATGATGAAAAACAAATTTATTAAATTTTAAATTTAATAATTTTTAATTTTAGAATTTTATTTGTTGTATTATTATAATTTATATATGCAAACAAATAATATAATTTTTTAAAATTTTATTTTATAATTATACATATATATAATTATATTAATTTTTATTTATTATAATTTATTATTCACTAAGTTATACTTTTTACGTCATCTACTTTCTACCAAACAAATAACAGAACTCGCAGAACTGCACTTCCACAATTAGAAATAAACAGCAGAAGTGAATTAATTTTCACCCCATCTCTATCTCAACCCATAGTCCACTTCCACCCCAAGTCTACTTACGTCGAAACAAACGTACACATTTCTTTTGTTTCTTTTTTTTTTTTGGTCGGTCAAACTATGAGTCATCGTGTAACACTTTTGTTCACTAATTTTAATTTATTGAATTAGGCTACTATACTGTCTATAGTACGGAAGCTTCCGTACTATAATGTTGTTTTCGATCTTAGGGCTTTCAAATCAACGATCCACACCGTTAAATATGATTTAGGGTATATGAAGTTCTTAAGAATAAAATTTTAATTCTTTTTATATCGTTTTACTTAGTAAATAAATTATATCAAAATAGATGGTGGAAATTGAATACTCTTTAAAATTTGAGCATAGGACTTTTAAATTCAAGATCAAGAATGTTAATCTTAATCTATATAGTTTAAAGTATTTTCTATCAAAATTTAAAGAAATTTAGATTCTTCTACACCGTTAAACTTCAAACTCATCATAATAGCCATTGAAAATTGACAATTTTTAAATATTTTAATCACAAAGCAAACTATGTCGAAAAAATATAAAATTTTATTTCTAAAAAATTTAAATATCCTAGATCAGTTTTAACGGTGTGGATCGTTGATTTGAACGCCCGAAGATCGAAAACAACATTATAGTACGGGAGCTCCCGTACTATAGATAGTATAAGCCAGACTCTTAATTTATCATAATTTTTTATTTAAATTTTTTGAATTAGTGTCACCAGATTTTATGATTTAATTTAGTTGATTAAATATTAATAATTTGTTCATATAAAATTAATAAAAAATTTTGTGATTGATAAATGCATGCTATATTATTTTTATTATATCAATAATTTATTAATATTTAGTTAATAAATTTTAGTTTATTAAACTTGATTATAATAATTCAAAAAATTGGAGCAAAAATTATAATAAATTAAAATTTAGGAACCAAAATATCACGCGGTTTATAGTTTGAGGACCGTAAGTGTAATTTATCTCTTTATTTTTTTGAAGATGCTCTAAAATCACAACTAATCCAATATATAACTATTTTTTTATAAAGGCAATTGCTTATATAATTCTGAAAAATTTTTTACTTTCTAATTTATTTATTTTAAAAGGCTAATATTAAAAATATTTTGTTAACGTTGCATGTTATTTCAAAATTCAAATATACTTTTCTATCATCACCATTTTTTTTATTTTTTTAAGATAGGACAAAAAAAGTATTTTAATTTTTTATTCTTTTCATATATATTCTTCTATTATCACCAGTTTTTTTTTGTTTTGCTAATAAGTTAGAGACAAAAGACGTATTTTGACTTTTTTTTTTAACTCTGATAGAAATTTAATTAGGGTTTAACTTGAAATAACTAAATGGGTACTAATAATAGCGGGGGCATTTTTGAATAACAGGAAACTATACGAGAAATATATTTGAAACAAAAAAAAAAGAAAGAAGTAAATCAGATATTTTAAAAGTTTTTTTTGGAACATATTAGATATTATCCTTTTTCGTAAAAATATTTTTAGAAATAAAGAAGTTTCATAGCCACTCTGTTTCAATTACAATTCGCTATTTAGAAATTTGCGAGTTTAAATTTATTGCCAAAGTAATTAAGTTCTTATAATCAGCTAATAGTTTAATTAGAACTCTCTCATTAAGTTTTTTTTTTTTTTTTTTAGCTGCTATCAATATTTGAGAATCTGATGCGAAGTAAAATATTTTTTGAAATTTTCTGAAGCAAGAATTTTGAAAGATACCATGTGCACTTTTATCTTTCTTGTTAATCATCTTATTATAATATGGTTCGTCACAGTTTATAATATTCGATAATTCTTCATATATTTTATTGAAAATGCTCAAATTATTATAATTCAATTCGAATTGAATGTTTGTGAAAAATGTTAGTGAAATAGTAAAATTATTATAGATTTTTAAATGATAATAATACTAGATTATTATGAATTATGAGGTATTCTCGTTATGAAAAATCGCTATAATAAAAACGATCTATAACGACACTTTTAAATATAGGTACAGGTCAAAAAAAGTGCTGCTAGCTAAATTGTCGACACTTTTAAAAAGTGTTGTTATATATAGGATCGCTGGGTATATAGTGACAGTTAAAAAGTGTCGCTATAACCTAAAAGAGTGATGTTAATTTACTAATACTTATTTAAGCATTTAGCAACCACCGAAATTCTATCTCGTTGGCTGCGGTAGCGGAAGAGGACGACGGGAAATGACTCTTCGTCTAGAATTTCAGTGGAGGGAAGATGGTAATTAATTTTTTTTTTCTTTTCTGTTTGTAAACGGACCAAATGGGCTGAGTGTGGTGAGTTGAGTAGAGTAATCTTTGTTGTTTTTGGTTAGATTGGGCTTTTTATTTAAGCATTAGTAGATATATTTTAAAATTTTAGTATAAATAAGACATTTACTCAAAAATATTCCAAATATGTGTTCCTGTAACCTAATTCTGTTGTAGTGATTAGAATATAGTAATTTTTAACAATCAAGAAATCTAAATAAATTGATAAGTTAATAACATATTTATCATTCTTATTATAAAATATAGGCTTATTACAAAAAAAAAACTCCCCTATTAACACCTGTTTTTTTGCTTTTTTCGTCATTCAAAAATCTACACTTTGCCCTACTAAAAAATAAAAAATATTCACTTTGATCCCGCCGTCAGTGTTCCGTTAGAATTCCGTTTATATCCTATTTTTTATATCTAAAATATCCATAAAACCTTCCTTCTTCTTTATACTCAGTCGCACCGCCTTACTCTTGCAGTATTGCCTACCTCTATGTCCATACCCATACACACGCCCTGACCTGCCTCCGCCGCCCTGACCCATACACACATCACTCTCATCCTCGCCCTCGCCCATCTCTCCGTCCACGCCCATCCCGAAGGAGATGAGAGATAATTTGATCATTTTATCATAGCGTACCTCCGTGTGAATAATTTTTATTTTTTAAGAAGATAAAATATAAGTTTTTGAATGACAAAATAAAAAAAAAAAAGTGAAAAAGCAGATTTTGAAAAAACAAAATTCTATAATTTAGCCTAAAATATAAAATAATAATTTAAAAATATTACAAACTTTAAATCAAACAGATCTCGTGTGATGGGCTAATGGTTCGGGTCGCAATGGATGTGGTCGTAATTTGATCCGCAGTTTGCGGATGCGGAGTTAAAGAATGCAAGAGGAGTCGGACGGTGTAAGAGATGACGTGGTGGGCCCGGTCCATATCAAATTTCACTGGAGAAAAAGGAAGAGATAGAGAGGGGACAGTAATGGTCGGACGCTGCCAATCATGTCACTTCTTTTTCGGAGAAAAATATTTTTTTATTAAAATTAAGAGGGAAAGGATAAATTTTAGAAAAAACTTTAAAAATCCTCCTGTGATTTTACACTTTTTTATTTTAATATTCTGTGGTTTAAAGTATATCATGTTAGTATTATGTGATTTCGCACTTTCTCACTGTAACGACCCCGCCCACTAGCAATAATAACTTGTTGGGCCCAACCACCGGCCCAAAATGCTTAAGTTCAGTTATTATTATCAGTGTCCAAGTCTCATATAAACTCAATAATAAACCCATTCCCATCCGATGTGGGATTAGTGTCACAGACTTTCCCCGTTAAGGCCCTGACGTCCTCGTCAGTCCAATCACACACACACACACACAGCCCAAGAACACCAGACGATGTGAGACTCGTCTCGCTAGCCTTGTCATCCAGACCCTGGCTCAGCCGAGACTCGCCACACATGTCCAGCTGGTGAACCGGCTCTGATACCAAATGTAACGACCCAGCCCACTAGCAATAATAACTCGTTGGGCCCAACCACCGGCCCAAAATGCTTAAGCCCAGTTATTATTACCAGTGTCCAAGCCTCATATAAACCCAATAATAAATCCATTCCCATCCGATGTGGGACTATTGGGGTGTCACACTCACTTTAGTATTCTGTGGTTTAAAATGTATCAAGTTAGTATCATGTGGTTTTATTTTTGTATCAAATTGGTACCACGTGGTTTTTAAACTAAAAGGTACTAAAATGAGAAATTGCGAAACCACAGGGTACTAAAGTGAGAAAATGCAAAATCATAGGATATTAACTTAATACACTTTAAACCACAGTGTACTAAAGTAAAAAGTGCAAAACCATATGATACTAACTTGATACACTTTAAACTACAATGTACTAAAATGAGAAAAAGTGAAACCACGAGAGGATATTTGAAGTTTTTCTAAATTTTAAAATACCAATTTAATTAGTCAGAGACTCTGAGACGCTTATTCATAGAATTATTATATTTTAAATTTTGTTCGCATGTGGGAGAGTAGGAAGTCTATATAGGGGGCGCTTGAATTGACGAATTTTTAAATCCGATGTGACTCAAGTGTAATAATGTTTGAATGTTTTATATAGCCTGAATTCAATTATTTTTTCTGTTTATTTTGATATAAGTAAATAGATTTTATTATCTCCTAAGATAAATTTACTATAATAAAATTCAGCTTATTAAATAATTAAATATTTCTGTAATTTCAATCGGAACCTTAATCCATTGAGAAAAAAGTAACTCTAACCCAATTATAAAGAAATAAAGTTTAGATTTGAGTATTAAATAAATTTTTCAGAAAAAATTGAGTACGGTGGAATTTAAATTTGGTACTTTAAAAATGTGAATTGGAGACTTAACGTAAATTAATGAATATATTATTCTAGCGTTTCTAATCTACAATTATTCATTATGACCATTTTCATTTCCTCTACTATATTTTCAATTAATTCAAACGATTCCACTATCAAACTTTCAATTAGTATGCTTAAATGATCTAACTACTATCTTACAATCCTAACCTCTCTATCTCCAATTATTCATTATGGCTATTTTCCTTCCCTCCACGAAACTTTTAATTTTTTTTATCTCAAATCTACTTATTAATTCTCTATATCTCATTTTCTGCTATATATCATTGCCTCATTCCCTCGCTCCCTCCCTGTCTCTTACTAATGTGCGCCGATTTTTCCTTTCCGCCATGACGTTTGGTGGATATATCAAGTGAGATACACAAGAAAATATTTAATTTTTTTTTATTATTAATTACTATTATAATTTATACCCGCTGCAAAGCGCGGGCCCCTCCACTAGTATACATTATTTTTCCTAAATTTTTGCCACGTGGTGAATCGTCTTTTACTCTTCCCTCTTCTCACTCTCATTTTTACCCAATGTTTTATTTTCCTAACCCCCACCTCCCAATTATGTGTTTACATGATACCATCTCCACCCAATACTTTATCATCCTAACCCCACCTCTCAATTAATATGTTTACATAATTTCATCTCTATCCAATATTTTATCTTTCTAACTTCCGGCTCTCAATTGCTTTCACAAGAACAAATAAGTAAAATAAAATTTCTTCATATTTTTTTTTCTCATATTGTTTTTTTTTTTTTTTTTTAGACGCACAAAAAGAGCTCATATTTTGTAACTTTTTTTAATTTTTTGTTGTGTGTGTATTGAAATTAGGGTTTCGAGGATCGCGGCGAAGCGCTGCAAGAGGAAACGGTTATGAATTTGGAGTTAGTGAGGGGCAAGAAGTCGTGGATGCGAATACGGGATTGATATGGTCGTGACTGAGGAGCTCGGCATTAGCGGCGAAGGCAATGTAAATATTGGAATTTGCCTCCCCGATGTCGATAGTGCGATGAAGGTGTGTATAGGGTAAAGAAAAATTTATTGCTTATTTCATTATTGTTATATGTGATTTATTTACCGAATTATAAATTTTGCTATATCTATACCTATATTTGTTTGATTTCTTATATTTGTGTTTATTGAAGTCCCGTGTCAAATCAAAATTTTAAAATTTTTATTTTATTTATATTTTATATTTTATATTTTATAATATCATTCCGCTGTAATGCGCGGGTAACTTCACTAGTTACACACTAAACTCTAAACTCTAACGGTTACATGTGTACGTTGACACATTAATAAAAGGAACAGCTTCAAATATCATTCCTATAGTTTTGCGCTTTCTTACTTTAGTACTCTATAATTTAAAATATATCACTTTAATATTCCGTAGTTTCTTTTTTCTTTTTCTTTTTTTTTGTTATCTTCTCGATTAATTTTTCTGTTATATCAGTGATAAAATTAAAACCATATGGTGTTAAAGTAAAAATATTCAATAAACCAAAGGGTACTGAAGTGAATATTCAACAAACCATAGAGTTTGTATCTGAAGTTTTTTATATCCAATTCAACGAAGAGTTAACAAAAGTGCTGACGAAAATAATAAAATAAAATCATAGAGTATCAAAGTAAAACACTTTAAATTATATAGTATTAAAGTGAAAAAATGCCAAATTGAGTTGGTATTTGAAGTTTACATTTATTTGGGTACTCTAGAGTGGAGACTTAAAAGCATTTCTCTTGAGTTAATTGCGTACGGTTTCCGCAAATATAGTAAATTATAAATATATTTTTGTAAATTTTAATTTTTATAAACTATTCTTGCAAAATATCTAATGTTTTTAGATTTGGCCCTCTAGTTTGTTACCATTAGAGACTCGCTAGAAAACTGTTTATTTTTTTTAATTTTGTCATCACAATATGTTCCTCTAAAAATTATAACAGTATAATATAAAAGAGATAAAAATATCAAAAAATTAATTAGGATAAAGTATTTAATCTATGGCTAACTAAACTTTTCTAACGAATTCTAACAGTAGGGACATATATGAAAATATTAGGATTTTCGTAAGAATAACTTATGAAAGTCGAACTTTGTAGAAATATATTTACAATTCATTATGTTTGCGAGTGCCTGTATGCAATTAACTCATTTCTCTCTGTAGCCACGTGTGGGCCCCACGCGGGAGCGATTTCTAGCCGTCGGATAGAGCGGGAAGTTCGAGGGACTTTTCGAGATTGGCGCAAGCAGTATCTGAAAATATTAAGACTTTTATAAGCATAACCTATAAAAGTCGAACTTGAAATATATTTATAATTCATTATGTTTGCGAGAACCTCCACGTGTGGGCCCCACGGGGGGAGTGATTTCTAGCCGTGGGATAGAGCGGGAAGTTCGAGGGACTTCTCGAGATTGGGGCCAGCAGCAGGAGTGGGGCGGGGGATTGGACGCGGTTGCCCTCCTTGGAATCCGTGCACCCTTTTGTTTTTTTTTGTCTGGGTTTGGGGTATATTTGCTTTAATTAGTGCTCCCTGGGAGGCTGCGACAAAATATGTAAAAACATTCGGCACTTATTTAAACTAAATTAGTTTTGAGTTAAATATTTAATTTTTTAAAATTTTAAATTTTACTATTTAATCATATTTTTTTTTGGTTTATTTTATTTGAATCAGTTAACGGTATTTTGATTTTAAAATTTGAATGCGTATTTTGACTTTGTGTAATTTTTGTAATTGTAAATTCATTAAAGTAATAAGCTTAAGTTTTGAACTCAACGTATTGTTGACTAAATCAATTAAAATAATTAGAAAGTTGGCTAGTAAAATAAAATATTTTTAAAAATTGAATAAACGATTCGAAATGGTCCATAGTTTAGACCACTCCTGTAAATTTTTGCCGACAAAATAAGAGGAGGTTAAGCTCACAAAAAATAACCAATAATTTTGGTGCTTTAATTTCAAATAATTAATTAAAACCGGCCATCCGTGAAGCAAGTGGCAAATGGCTTGGTGGTTGGTACTCGAAATCTAAATTCGAATTATAGTTGATTCACATTTCTAGCTAAGTTTATTTCTTAACGAAATAAACGAAGCGGGTAGCGTGCTACCTATCTCTCTCAAAAAAAAAATTCAAATAATTAAAAAAAACGTCTTTAGCACTTCATGTCTCAAATATTTTTTTTGCATAAAAATTGTAAACGATAATTTGGAGATTTCGTTAACTTTTGATGGAAATGTTAACAATGATAATTAAGGTCACATAAAAAATACTTAAAATTAGAGCACATGAATGTTTTAATGATTTCTCTTGAACTTTAGGTATTTGAAAGTGTGTTTGAAGAAGTTTAAATGAGCATAAAAATATGCTATATATCTTAACTTGTCATCGTTAAAATTATCAGAATATCCTAAAGGAAGGATTTATTTCCGACAAAAACTAAAGAGTAAATTTTTTATATAGAAAGATATTTGAGATATAAGAGAGGTTTACACTCAAAAGTAGAGTGTATGTCTCACACTCTCTTCATCCAAAAGATCGTCGTTCCCTACTTGTCGTATCAATTTTTTTTTTTCTTTTTTCTAAAATTATTTAGCCCTTGTTTGATTGGGGGTTAAGGGATGAAATAATCCCTTAACCCTATGGGCGTGTTTGGTTCGAGTTATCCTGGCAGGATTACAGTCAATCCTGTCAGGATTGTTGTGTTTGGTTCATCCGCTATGTAATCTACTCATTAATATAGCATTACAAATCGAGCAGAATTACACCAAAAATATTAACGGGAGGGGGATCGTGTATCTTGTATTACTTAAATCCGGTAATACTACTTATTATGTAAAATGACAATTTTACCTTTCAACAATCCGAAACCCAATAATTATTTTCATCTCTCTCTCTCTCTCCTTCTCCCTTTTCTCTCGCACGCATCTTTCTCTCGATCTCTCTTTTGCACGCCTCTCTCTTTCTATCTATTTTTCTCTCGCATGAACACCTATCATCTTCTATTGTATCGTCCTCCAAGATAATCATCACGATCTCCTTCCCTCTATTCGTCATTTCCGCATATATATTTAATCATTTTTTCTCTCGCTACCGACACATTATTTTCGAACTGAAGTTAAATCTGATTTGAAGTTTTTTTTTTTTCATGTTAGGTCTTTTTATTTTATTATTTATTAATATAATTAATTTATTAGTGCAAATTATATTTTTATAAAAAATAATATTTAAATGACCACAACAAGGATAATTTTGAAAAAATATTTTTTATGTCAGGATTATTAAATTTTATAAACTGAACCAAACGTAATAATACTATAAACACTGCAATCCAGTATTATATTACTCCATTAAACCAAATGCGCTAATGTAGCATCAGTAGTAATCTCACGTCGAAATCCAAGATACCTGGATATATCGAGATACTCTATAATATTACATAACTCGAACCAAACGCGCCCTATGTTTATTCCCAAACATCAACTAAATGGGGTAGGGTTTGCTAACCCTACCCTACCCGGCTACCCCACTACTTCAACAAAAAAAAACACTATTTTACTCACTATCCTTTTTATCCCACTTATTCCAACCAAACACTATTTTTTACTATTCTGAACTAACTTCAACCCTCAAGCAAATATAAAAATATTCTAATCCCATCTTAATCCTGAACTTAACCCTATTCCTAAAATAACTAGTTTTTCTTTAACCCCGAACCAAACGATAGCTTAGATTTTTGTGAATCTTAAGACAAATGATAGTAAACAATCTATATCTCTCTTTTGGAGTGTACAATTAGAATTTTCTTTTATAAATTAGCCTTAATTTTTTTTTTTAATTTAGTCTCTTTTGGAAGAATATTATTATATTAATACAGGTTCATCTTTGCCCACCTGTCTTATCAAATTTTATTTTATTTTTTTTTATTAAATTTGTGAATTCTTAGATAAGGGGGGTAAGAGTTACCTTTCTATAAGCAAGTCACTGATAATATTTGTCAAAATTCTAAAAGCGTCTCTAATTTTTTTATATATTATAAAATTACGATCGCAACTGCCGCCAAAAAAACATGTGGTTATATATTTTTCTTGTGGCGATTGCAACTTCAATTTTAAAGTGTTGGAAGAGAGAAGATTATAAGCGCTTTTAGATTTTTGAACTTTTCACAATATAAAAGTAGGAATTAGGCTGGAATATATAGTATTAATAATATTTGAGCTATACCAACCCTCCCTAGAGCAAGTGGCAAAGGGCTTGGTGGTTGGTACCCGAGACCTGAGTTCGAATCCTAGTTGATTCACATTTTCCAGCTAAGTTTATTTCTTAATGAAATATACGAAGCGGGTAGCGTGCTACCTATATCTCAAAAAAAATTAGTGATCCTCTAGAGTTGAGTGAGTGGTTGGTTGAATAGTATAATGTAAAAGGTGAAATTGATTAAAATGTAGATTTAACAGCAAAATAATCGATAGCAAAAAAAATCTAAATACTATTAATATAGTATTTCAGCTCAATTCATAAAAATAGTATTTTTAGTCACTACATTATCAAACTAGGTCTGATTAGGATGAGAGCAAATTTTCTTCAATCCTACGCACGGGGCTATCCTGTCCCCCATTCTAGGCAGGAACAGGCCATTGAATGGTAAGCCATATTAACAGTTTCAGTTGGGACCGATCGTTCCTAGTGCAAGTGACAAAGGGTTTGGTAGTTGGTATTTGAGGGTCCTAAATTCGAATTCTAGTTGATTCACATTTCGAGCTAAGTTTATTTCTAATGAAATAAATGAAGCGGGTAGCATGCTACCTATCTTTCTCAAAAAAAAAAAAAAATGTTTCAGTTGCGCCTGCTCAAAGATGGGCGATTCAGATCGCTAGGTTGTGTTCATGTTTGATAATTGGGTTCTTATAGGGTCAGCTTTAAAATTGTACCTAAATATTTCAAACTTTATCTAAAATATTTATTAAAAAATAATTTCTACGATTATTGTGTCAATTAAGTTATAATTATACTACTATATTATCGATAGTACCAAGCGTTTGATACTATCAAGTTTTTAGCCGTTGGATAAAAGGATGTGTGGTTAGAATGATAATGGTCCTTAAGGGTTGAGTGAGTGGTCGGTTGAATAGTATAATCTAACAGGTGGAAATAATCGAAAGGCAGGTCTAACAATAGAAAATTCGATAATATTAAGAGCTGGATATTATCGACAGTATAGTATCCGGACTCATTAAGTCACATTATTTTCAAGTTAAACAAGTTCGATCTAGTCGCCTTTAGGATTACTAATTCAACAATAAGATCATTTCGTACACTGAATAATTTTGTATGCCCATTCTTGGGTGGGGATTTACTCACCAGTCACATCATGTGACTGATGAATTACATCCCATCCTAGGATGGATGGGGATGTAAGATGTACACCCTTTTGGGATGTACATCTAGCATTTTCCATTTTGTATACGAGGGTGGTTCTAAGACATCTATCCTCGCGTGGTGCGGCATCTGCATATGTATATATCAAACTTCATACTCCCTAACACCCGAGTAATAAATTCTCAAAATTTATAATTTTGATCTACAAAACTAATTGGTATTGTAGATCACATTCAACAAATGAATAGTTTGGCCCAAAATTAGTCAAATTTTGGTTGAGCAAATTATAAATTGTCCAAGCTCATCCAAGAAACAAAAAAAAAAAAACATTAAGTTTCGCTTTAAATATTAAATACGGGGGCGACGGATAGGAATGCAAACGGAGCGGATCTGGAGCCGGAGCCCCACCCCGCTTTCCGCCCTAACTAGTAAAAACCCATCCCGCCTCCTTCTCCGAATCCGTGACGGGTTAAAAAATACATCCCATAACCCTCCCCGCCTCGTAACCCGCCTCCCGTCTACGCCTCGAATCCTCTCCCCGCCAACTAATATTTTTTATAAAATTATAATATGATTAATATTTTATAAAATATAAAATAATAATTTTTAATAATATTATATATATATAATTTAACAATATCAATTAAAAAAAATAAAAAATATCAATCACAATTCAAAATAAAATTAAAAAATTTCAAATACATTAGAAATGAGAGTACTAACTTATTTGTATTTTAAACTTTTTTGTAAATATATTATTTTTTTTAAAAAAAATTTCGGGACGGATTCGGATCGGATCATGGCGGGCCAAAATAAAATTTTCTCGAACAAGTAATTGGAGGCAAATGAAAGTTTATACAAACAGAAAATAAAAAGCTAAAGGCTCTATTTGAAAATTTAATTTAATATACTTAAGGGGGTTTTGTGCAATTATTCCTAGACAAGAATTAACAAGCTGAACTCTTTAGGCCCACAGCAGAGTCACCAAACCCAACGGAACCGCTGCCGAGCAAAGTGAGGACACGCCGCACACAGGGGACGGTGCGGTCCATCGCACACATTTTGGCCCCCACCACCAAACACCCACTCAACCAACGACACGTGTCCGCAAGTCGCCAAAGCAAAGGTCAACGATCAAAATAAAGGGTTAACTGTACGGTTGGTCCCCAACCTTTATCCTCTTTTTATTGTGGTCCTCGAGCTTTTATTTTTGGATAGACATGTACGGAACTCACGTGAATGACGGACCATTTGGATTTGGTTATCTAATTTTTTAAAAGTTTAATTTTAGGAATAATTATCTATATACTCCTCGTACGTTTGAGAATATTCGATTTATACTTACTATTTTTTTTTCTTTCTAAAATATCCCTCATATGTTTCACCGTTATTGCAAAATACCCTTACAGTTACTTCCTGTTAAGTTAATTTCGGTTAAACGTGGATTAAATATCTACCGCAGTTAAAAAAAATTAAAATACTAATTTTGTCCTTAACTTAAGGGCAAATAAGAAATATTAGTGACGGTATATAGAGGGGTATATTGGAAAAGACCAAAAGTCAAAATACTTTTTGTGCTCCTGACTTTAAGGGCAAATAAGAAAGACAATGATAGTGGAAGAATATATTTGAAAGGGCAAAATAGTAAATTTACATAGATAACAACAGATTTTAACTCTAGGAGTATATTAGAAATCGGTTGGAACGTAGTAAGGATATTTTCAATATTAGACTTCTAAGAGGGATAAATCGAAAAGTCGGAAACTTTTCAGGAATATATAAGCAATTGCCTCTTAATTTTATTATACAATCTTTCAATTAATTTGATTTGAATCATAAGTTAATGACACTTTGATTTCAAAATTAAGTAAATAAATTAGTTTAAATGTTAAAGTCAAAGTGTCGTTGGCTAATTAAAATCAAATAAGTTAGAAGGCTGGGTACATAAATCGAAATGGTCCATAGTTGAGATAAGTTACACATATTTTTAGTTTTATTATTATTTATTATTATTATTTTGCAATTAGATTGGTAACATTTTAGAATTGACTGCAGTATTGGTCCTTAATATAATTTTTTTTTTTTTTTTTCATTTCAGTTAGGTGGCTAACCTTTTCTTTCATCTGCGTACCCATCGTGCCAAGCCCAATCTTATCGTCCTTAATGTCTTTATGTACACCTACACTTTAACCTTGCACGCATGCTTAATTGCTATCTCTTTTGGAGTGTTCGACATCCTAACATTCAGCGGAATGTGACTAGACTCGTCTAGAAACTTAAAAAAAGAAAATGATATTCAAATTAATATGAAGCTATCGGACTATGACTGTGATCTATATGAATAGAATGTTATTTATTAGAGTTAATGTGGCCTTATTTTATCAAATTAATTTGAATTTAGATTGTTGGTTCCTAATTGAAATAAAAAACAAAGGTTACTTACACAGTAGTTTAAAATGGTTTGCTTAAAAAAAAAATTTTAAAAAAAAAAGGAGAAATACATAATAGTCTACAACTCTTATGAGTTGTAATCTTCACACTCCTCAATCCTAGGGTTAGGGTTTAGTCAATCGCTTTCGAGATTTCGTATTGTAAAAGGAAAAAAGATGATAATTAAGACTTAGTCTCTATGTATTTTTTACTTAAAATTTATTTATCTCCGCTATAGAGTATATATATATACTAATGTCTGATAAAATATTATTTAAAAAGTATTAATTACTATGAGAAGTTTTGTATCAAGATTCACTAAATTTCAAAGCTATTGCAAGGAGATTATGTTACGTGTAGTGTAGTGAGAAAGTGTAATAGTAACATAAATTTTTTTTTTTTCTGTTGTAAAGAATATTATATTGCATATATCGTAAAAAATCAGTTAAAATATAATTTTTATGATCCTACCGAAAAATGGAAAAAATATACTTCTATATTCTTTTTCATCCCATGATTTTTTTTTCATCTAGTGATATGAGACGGTTTTCAGTACCAAATACGCCCTAAATAGTATTGTGACGCCCTGTTTTCTAGGGGGGTCACCCATTTTGTATGTTGCTCAACCCAAATTCTCTATGTTGCTCAATTGTATGATTGAGAACAATTTTTTTTTAAAAGATTTTATATTATTGATTATATTCTTGGTCGGTGAAAAATCCAAAATCTTTAAACATCATTTAATTTTATAATTATTCTCATTTATTGTCTTTTATTATGTTAATTAATTGGATGGATTAAATTTAATTTATTTATTCTTTATGCCACATATATAAAGGCATGAATTAAGTAGAATGTTGGGAACGTTGGGATTCCAATGTTTCATTCTCTCTCCACTATATATACATTGAATTGCACTATTCATCTAAGATGAATATTGCTAAGAGAGAGAGCTAAGTAAAATACAAAAGGAGAAACTTTATTTAAATTCTTATTTTATTTTTATTTTGTTTGATCTTTTTATCAACGGGTGTTGAAAGAGTCTCCGTCAATCTTCTTCACGATCGTGCTCGCAGGAAGAGAAATTTCGGTCGTACCTTGGGGTGTTATTTTCGGTTAACCCCGCACGTAAGGACGAAAGAATATGCCTTAGAGCAGTGCCTCGCACGCTTCCGGATAAGATCAAAATATCTTTATTGGAATATTTATGTTTATCTGTAAATTTGATTTTATCTTTATTACAAATTAGTTAAATTTTAATCACAATCGGATTTTCGTTGCGGTATTAATTTGTTCTAACATTCTTTGTTATCTCACATGCCATATTGATTTATGATATATACATCTCGTATAACTATTACGAAGAATACTCTTTCAATCTTTAGTGATTCTTAATTGAGTTTCTTTAATTGCATACTAATTAAACTCTTATGTAGCAATATTGTATTTTATGAGCAAACAAGGTCCAAAAATTATGGAAACATTTTTCACAAAAGGCTCAAAATTGTACTAATAAACACCAGCCAAGGACAAATAAATTATAGACTTTTTTTGCTTTGTTCAATGTCTAGGGAAATGTAGGCATTTTAAGTATGCCATATAGTGTATATTTTATACACTATATATGGATTAGGAAGGAGAAATAAAACCCAAGGGACAATAATATTATTTTACCTTTATTTTTTTTGTACATTATTGTTTGTCTACATGTATTTCAATTTAATATTTACCCATCCTTTTTAAGGCTCCCTTTTCTCACACTTTTTGAAGCTCAAGCTACAACTCAAATGAGGCCTCCTCTATTGTTGGTGTTTATCCTTTTGCTTCTTCTACTATCACTATTATCCACCATATCAATTCAAGGTATATATACATAAAAAGGTTTAATTAAGATGGTTCATTTTTGTTTAAAGTATACATAAAAATGCAACAAATTAATTAAACTAACCATTTTTGTCTCTTTAATTAGCTATCAATTTGAAGGAAAAGGATTACTATAGCTCCAAGAAGAGAATCAATGTGAGTATTAATTCATTGCTATGTTACTTGGAATGAAATTTTTACACACTTGAGAAGCTAGCTACTAATTTATTATTATTATTATTATTGTTTTTTTTTGTTTTTTTTTTTTTTTTTAGAAAAAGGAGAGTAGTACTATGGTACTGGGAGGAGAAACTAATGGTGTTGGAGATGGAGATTCTAATGGAGAGGTGCATGGAAGTGATTATGAATATAAGTTGGGGAAGAGAAGGGGATATTCTAGGGTTAGAAGAGGAGGAGGAGTGCAACACAGGTTGCCAATGTTTGATGTTGATTACTATGGCCCTGGAGATCATAAATCCAAGCACCACTGAGGATCTTACAATATTATATGTTTTGCTACATGCATGCATGAAGATGATCTAGTGTTTTTTTTTTGAAAAACTTATATTTTGTTGGGTTTTTATTTTTTTGGTTTTTTTTGGTGTTTTTGACCACCACAAATTTTGGTATTTTGTTTCTCAACTTTGGTTGCTCTTCTTTGATGAACTATAGCAAATTTGTTTATGAAACCTTGATATGTTATTGTTGAAAAGTTTCTATTCTATATCTTATGCTAGCTACTACAAAATATTCACACACACACACACACACACACTCTCTCTCTCTCTCTCTCTCTCTCTCTCTCAAACATGCATATATATATATATATATATATATATAGAGAGAGAGAGAGAGAGAGAGAGAGAGAGAGAGCTATGCTATTTCAAGCATGTAGTTTGTATACTTCCAATTTTTTAGCCCTTGGATCAACCTCTTGATCACTTTTAACTATTGGATTAATATTATTACCTAATAGGAAGCACTCAACCCTAGGAGGACCACTCAACCTTAAAAGAACCACTATCATCATAACCGTACAATCTTTGATCCAATGGCTAAAAAATTGAAAGCACCAACTCACTATTCTTCCGATAGCATATATAGTAGCTCTACAATATATATATATATATAGAGTCCAGCTGGGATACTATCGATAGTACCAAACGTTTGGTGCTATCAAGTTTTCCACCGTTAAATTTAAACTTTTGATTATTTTCACCCATTAGATTATACTATTAAACTAATAACTAATTACTCAACCCTAGGGCTGGGGTCCACATCATCCTAACTGTTTATTTTTTCATCCAATGGCCGAAAATCTAATATCACCGAACGCTTGGTGCTATTGATAGTATACCGGCCTATGTCTATATATATATATATATATATATATATATACTAGGCATTGCACGTGCGATGCACGTATTATTCTTTCTAATATAATTAAAGTTATTAACTATTTAATGAATAAATAATATATTTAAATAGTAGGATCAAATTTAAAAAAAGTATGAAATATTATAAAGTATAAACAAAATACACATAAGTATTATGGATAGGTAATATAGTAAAATAAAAGCATGAATCCATTAAAGCTGTCCAAAATATTCGATATACCATATTCGATCCGAATACTATCCGGACCCTATCTGGACCCAAACCGGACCCGATAAAAAATGGATAATATATGGATAAAAAAATTACCCATTAAAATTTCGGGTATGGATCCGGATATTTTATATCCATACCCGATTTGGACCTGACCCGAACCCAACTTTTAAATGAGTAGGGTTTGGAATAGTTTTCAAATCCGGATGATTCAAACTCGATGAAATATCCGACAATAAATAAAAAGAAAATTAAATTTTTAATAAATATTCTATTTAGTAAATTTTTCGATTTCTCTTTTCTTTTTCTTTTTTTTTGGATGATAGTATATAATATTAATAATTACTACAACTTATATTTTTTTTATAGGGGAAGATTTATAATTTGTCCACATACTATATATTTAATAAAATCTATATATATATATATATATATATATATATATATATATATATATATATATATATATATATATATATATATATATATATATACGGATATCTCGTATCCGATTTAGACCCGATCCATACCCGATCTTGAACGGATAGTATATGGATAGTCACTACCCATACCCGCTTAAATACACCCGATGGATATATTAGTAACTTAAATATCCTGATCCGGACCGGACCCGAAGTTAAATGGATAGGGTATATATTTTTTTTTCTAACCATTTCTTTTTAGGGTACGGGTATAGTATATCAACTATCCAGACCCGACCCGATCCGTGGACACTTTAGAATCCATACACGATAATAGTCGAAAACAAAATGAAGTAAATAAAGAAGAGTTAAGTTCCTTCTAATTCTATTATCTTAGTCTTCGTCACAGATGATCATCTTTCTTTTCCGAAGGTAAGAAAACTTTTTCCGAATAATTTATTTTTCGGATGGTTAGGTTTGACGCGAATGGCAGATTCAGTGTCATTTTGTTTCCATTGGAGGCAATTTTGTGTTTAAAGTTTCTTGGATCACCCAATTCTCAAACTTTGTGCATGCTTCGTTTTAATTTGGGCCATATTATTTGCAAATTAAACAAGTTAATTGGATGTAAATCGACTCACTTAGGGTGATCAATCGAGCAACTGATGGGCAACCCAAACCCGACCAATATACGGTATACATGACGACGATATACGTGAAATATTATCTGTTAATTATATTTTTAGATATACATTATATACATGATCTATTAATAATTTATACATGATCTATTCAGTTATATATTATAATAACTTTTTAATGTATATCATGATATACATGATCTAATAATTTTTAAATAATTTATATCATGTACATCATGTATACATACATGATATATGATATATATCCATATATATACATGATATACATGTATATATCATGATATACATGTACATACATGTATATACATGATATACATGATCTATTAATTTATACATGATACATGATATACATAATCTATTAATTTATACATGGTACACGATATACATGATCTATTAATTTACAAATTAGTATACGTGATATATAATTACTGTATATATTATGTAAAATTATTCTATACATTATATATAAATACGCGATCTATTAATTTATAAATTATTCTATACATGATAATTTTAAATAATTATCTGAATAAACATATTTATCACAATTTTAAATAATTTATACATCATGTATAACTAATAATTTATACATCACATATGATATATAATTTTCAAAATAAAGTATAAATATATTCAGATAATAACTGAATTATTTGAATAATAGGTAAAAATATAATTACAGATAATATCAAAGTAAAATATTAACTCTCCATATAATTTAAATAATTTAACCTAAACCTTATTCGAACAATATTGTTTTCATGAGATAATAATTTTAATCATAATTATGATTAAATCCACATAATTACTTACTATTGTCTTATATGAAATTTCTATTTTTTAGTCAATAATAAATTTGTTTATAGCCTTTTACAATATCTCTTGATGGATATTTAATATCAAATTGAATACGCGCGCATGAAATTTTACTTGTATGACCATAAAAGATTTTAATTAATACCTAAAAGTAGTTTTGTAAAATTACCTTTTGTTAAAGTAATTGTGCGAAAATATCAAAGGTGGTGAAAACCGATTTTAGATCTAACAACTTTTTAAATAGACAAACATAAGATTTGCATTAATATAAAAACTGTTTTATACATCATCACTATAAGCCAAAAAAAGAGAGAAAAAAAAAACTGACATATTTAGATAAGCAAACAAAAAGCTAGAAATATCATCAAACAACATTTCTATATGTTGCTTGAGTAAAGTACAAAAAGACTACTATATTACTGTAACTGATGAATCCGATTATTTTGAACAATCCAGTTGCCATTGTATCCAGAAGGAGTTCTTTGATTCCAATAAAGCTTTCTTAATATTAATAGTGAGCATATTAAGAGAAAAATAAATCACAGTAATTAAGCTTTCTTTTGCATCACACTGCAATGCATACTATGCTAAATTTTTTTTTTTTTTAGAGAATAATTAATCTATCTTAATTTATTCTTTTATTTTGAAATATTGAAATAATGAGAGTAAATTAGATAGTGAGCATAGCACGAATAATAAAGTTTCAAAAGAGATGTAGTAGTAAAGGGAGAAAGTATTAACAAATAAACAATTCATATCTAATTAGAAACCATAATGATCACAAATCCTATATCAGTGTTCTAATATAGTTTAGGGCTCGAAAAGGCAATTATATTTGAGTAACTCAAGACCTTTTTTATTTTTTTTTGCCTGAAACTGCTTTATATGCACAAGCCAACAAACTGAAAATAAATTACTATAAAGATAATTTATTAAATCAGAAAAAAATATGAAAGCAAATAAAAAAGATTAATATAACTATGATTTTATTATATACAAACAAGTATGAGTAAAAAATATTTTTCACCAAAGCATGCATATTAAGAATAAACTAAATTCCGAAGGAAATTTTTTTTCAAAACTAACTGCTCAGTAAATAAATATATGAAGACCAATCAAAAAAGTATCACCCACTTAATTTAAATGCATGTAATATTCAGGATACCTACCTCAAAAAGTCTTTTTCTTCTCTTTGGATATCTCCTTCTAGAAGTCTTATTTTTCTCTTTGGATATCTCCTTCTAAAAGTCTTTTTTCTCTCTATATTCAAGTCTAATTGATGCTATTGCTTATGGTGACAATACACTCTTATATATAGAAAAACATAGAGAAATTTTTAAAAGATTTATAAATATTTAATAATATTTAATATTTATTACTATTATTGTATTCATTAAAAATACACCCATCTCTACTAAAACTATTCGTTTTTAGGAGAAAACTTTTCGTTTTTTGGTATAATTAACATAGATAAATTTAAAAACTATTTATAAATATTTACTGATATTTAATATTTATTACTTTTATTACATTAATTCAAAATGCACACTCTTCTATTAAAACTATTCGTTTTTAGGAGCAAGCTTTTCGTTTTTTGGTGTAATGATTGCATTAATTCAAAAGGCACACTCAGCTATTAAACATATTTGACAAAATTCTAATATTTTTTATTGCATCAAATCAGAAAATTTAATAATATTAATTATTTATTACTATTATTGCATGAATTAAAAATACACACTTCTCTATTAAAACTATTCGTTTTTAGGAGAAAACTTTTCGTTTTTTGGTATAATTAACATAGATAAATTTAAAAATTATTTATAAATATTTACTGATATTTAATATTTATTACTTCTATTACATTAATTCAAAATGCACACTCTTCTATTAAAACTATTCGTTTTTAGGAGCAAGCTTTTCGTTTTTTTTGTGTAATGATTGCATTAATTCAAAAGGCACACTCAGCTATTAAACATAGTTGACAAAATTCTAATATTTTTTATTGCATCAAATTAGAAAATTTCTATAAATATTAAGTTTAAATGCAAACTATTTTAAATAATTTTGATAAATTGTTTAATATATGGAGATATATGTCTATTTTCAGAGGATATAAGTAGAAAAAAATTTCAAATTTTAATTTGTTTATCTCAATTTTTCCTAATTAATGTCCTACATAATGGTATATTCAATACAGATCATCTCAGTTCAATTTTTGTAATATTTATGAAATTCAAGACGAACCAAATTAGAGCCATAAACCGAGTAGAACCAAACCAAATAATAATAATTAATATATTTAATATTTAATTATTTGATTATTATTTATAAACCAATACGTAATATTTTAATTCAAGACTAATATATAAAATTTTAGTTTGTTCCATTATATTTGTTTTTCCTAATTTTTTTTATACTTTTAGAATCGAACCAAAACTAATTCGATCTAATTATATATATATTTTTTCTTTTAGAATCGAACCAAAACTAATCATATATAAAACTAAATCAAACAACTGATTTCGATCTAATTATATCATATAATGCTCATTCCGACATTATGGTTTGATTCAGAAGTAGATAACACTACGATGATACGATATTAGATTAGAGTAACGACACGTGAAGAAATCTGATTGGATGAGGGGTAAAGCCATATGAAGGGGTACGTCCAAATAATGAGTACACATGAAGGTTGTATTTTGGTTCTTGAACAAATGTTAAATTTGATTAAATCAATCACAACTTAATTTTAAAATTTATGTTAATTGCACAAAATTTAGTAAAGAATCGAACGAAAACTAATTATATATAAAACTAAATCAAACAACTGATTTCGATCTAATTATACCGTATAATGCTCATCCCGATATTAGGGTTTGATTGAAGTAGATAACACTACGATGATACGATATTAGATTAGAGTAATTAATATATTTAATTATTTGATTATTATTTATAAACCAATACGTAATATTTTAATTTAAGACCAATATATAAAATTTTAGTTTGTTCCATTATATTTGTTTTTCCTAATTTTTTTTACTTTTAGAATCGAACCAAAACTAATTCGGTCTAATTATACATATTTTTTTACTTTTAGAATCGACCTTTAAATATGTTAGATTTGATTCAATCAACTACACTTTAATTTTAAAATTTATGTTAATTGCACGAAATTTAGTAATTAAATATGTAAAAAATAAGTGACGCAACTATAATTTATCGCACTGTTAAATTATTAAAGTAAAAATTATTAAGAAAAAACTATTGCCTACGTTCCCATACATTTGTATAATTATATATTTTAAAATTTTCAACTATTTTATTCCATCACATTATTCAATCTACTACTAATAATATTTTTTAAAATTAATTAGTTTCCACACATTTGTATAATTATATATTTTAAAATTAAGAAGATTCGAATCAAACATATTTTAAAATTAAGAAGATTCGAATCAAACATATTTTAAAATTAAGAAGATTCGAATCAAACATAAAGGGGAAGGGAATTTTAAATTTATTATTCAATCAGTCAAAATCTAATTTTACTATCCAACCTTTAAATATGTTAGATTTGATTCAATCAACCACGCTTTAATTTTAAAATTTATGTTACTTGCAGAAAATTTAATAATTAAATGTGTAAAAGATAAATGATTCAAGTATAATTTCTCCAATTTTGTTTATAATTACCAATATGCCCTTGGTAGGACTGGTGAGGAAAACCTACCAAACATTTTTGTTTATAGTTTAATATAGGATATATATAGAGTTGGTAGAATACTCTCAAAAGCACTAAGGGGTGGTGCTTTTGAGTTTTTAACCGTTGGATGCAAAGATGAAGGGTTGAGATGATGATGGTAGGTAGTGGTAGGTGGTGGTAGGTGGAATAGTGTTTGATCCAAGGGATATTAGTAATTGGGGTGTAGATCCAATGGCTAGAAACTTAGAAGCACCAATGCATTGGTGCTTCTAAAAGTATTCTAGCTCTACTCTATATATATATATATATATAGAGTCCGGCTACTATACTTTTATGAGTATAGAGGCTCTTGTACTCATAACTTTTTGGCCATTTGATCCACCATTTAATCATTTTTACCCGTTAGATTATACTATTCAACCAACCACCTACTCAATCCTAGGGGGCCCACTATCAATCTAACCGTAATCACTCTCATCGTAGCCTCACATTTTTTCATCTCAACTACAAAAAGTTATGAGTACGATGGCTCCAATACTCATAATAGTATAGTAAGCGTGGCCTATATATATATATATATATATATATATATATATATATATATATATATATATATATATATATATATATATATATATATATATATATATATAACGTGTGAGGCTACTATGCTTCTGGAAGCACGGAGCCTTCCGTGCTTTCAGATCATCTTCGATGTTGCGACTTTCGATTCATCGAACGGCTCCGCAAAACTCGATCTATAATATTTGAAGTATTTAGAAAATAAATTTTATGATTTTTCGATATCATTTGCCTAGTAATCGAAGGGGCTTACAATCAATAATTTTAATGACCGTAGTGAACCGTTTGGAAGTTTAACGGTGTAGAAATATTCAAATCACATAAAATTTTGATAAATTTTTTTATACTATATAAAACAAGATCAATATCTTTGATCTCAACTTTTAATGTCAGATTATCATATTTTGTAAACTTTTTATTTTGAGCCGTTGATTTTGAGCCCCTTTGTCCACTAGGCAAATAATATCGAATAATCGCATAATTTATTTTTTAGTTACTTCAAATATTTCAGATTAAGTTTAACGGAGCCCGATGATCGAAGATTCGAAAGTCGCAACAAAGGTATTATATATATAAAAAAATCCCATGGGAACCCATGCAAATATGCATTTATGCAATGGAACCAAAACTTCCGTGAATCAGAGCCGTCCATCTCCCTCAATATTCCTAGTCGCATCATCACACGTGTGCCCATCCAACATCAACCGCTCATATCGTCCTACGTGGAAGATCCTTCGCCCACCAAAAAAAACCAACGATCCCCATTTCCCCTCTCTATGAGAGAGAGAGAGAGAGAGAGAGAGAGAGAGAAATGGAGGTGGCAACAATGGCGTCGTCCCCAACCCTCTCCTCCTCCCATCGCTCCTTCCACGCTCCCCTGCGAAACCCTCTCCTCCCTCTCCGCTCTGATTCCCCTCCATGGCTCCTCCGCTCCCGCCCCGGCCCCATTCCTCTTCGCTCGCTCCGCTGCGCCGGAGCCCGCGCCGCCGCCACTGCAGCCCTAGAGACGGTGCACTCCCGTTGGATCCTATCCCTCACAGATCCATCCTTTTCTCGTTATTCCTTCTTAGAATCCAATTAACCGCCCCAATTTGTGCAAAAATTGCTCCTTTAAATTGATCAGTGCATGCGACTTTTGCATGAGAACGAGACAAAATTAAGCGTTTCTGGTTGTGCGCTCTAGATGTTTGATTATATGACTACATGTGGGACTATATGTGGGGCTACACGTGGGAGTAGTACTGTAGTAGTAGTAATGTTGTGCTTATGTTTCAACTTTTAGTGCGAAATGTGAAGCGGTTGAGATAAACATTTCGGGAGGATTGATAGAGTGGAATTAACGTGGTTTAGCTGATTACTCTCAGAATTTTACATCTAATTTTCACTTACATGCTTGATTTTTCTTTTTTGCAATTTTTTTGAATGTGTTCTCTGCATATTGGAACTGAAAAAATTGCTGGATCCCTCAGCTTTCGCTCAATTACACTTAGTCACTCGAAATTTAAAAAGTTAGTTAAAAAGAAAAGAAAAAAGAAGAAGCCTATATTAACTTTCAATTCACTTCAATCAGCCGCTTGACTACAAATTTTATTAGTTTTCCCCAACATTTGAGTCAACTCAAGTACCTCTAAATTCGTTGAAGATATTCAAAAACGAAATCCGGTGATATCAACTTCTAGTGGAGTAAATTAATATAACAAGCTGTAATTAGTTACAAGAAATATAGTAGCAATTGTGACTGGGTGATTGGTTGAAACATATTAAAAATTTATCTAGGTTTTTTTACTTTATAAAGTTCAGGTGCTGAAGTGTAATTGGGCTAAAGTTGAATGAGATATTTTCATGAGGTGACTGCTTTTCAGGAAACTCATGTTCGGCGCAGCAATTCTTTAGAAACCGACTTCCTTGCATGCCCGATTTGCTATGAGCCACTGATAAGGAAAGGACCTTCGGGCTTAAACTTGTAAGTATGTATTGATGTTTCTTCTATTCATTTGATTGTTTGACTTCTGAGTGTTTGGTTAAGAAGTTAAAATTCTCTGTAGGTCCGCGATCTATAGGTCTGGATTCAAGTGTGCAAAATGCAACAAGTCATTTACGAGTAAGGATGTCTTCTTGGATCTTACTATTACTTCAGGAACTACGGAGTACAGTGAATTGAAACCTGCTAGAACAGAGCTATTTAGGTATAACAAGAAGCTCTTTAAATGCTATTGTTTTTCCATTTTGCTATCTATTGCCGATTGTTTTGCATGCTCTGCGTTTGGGTTCAATGTATTTGAAGTAAATTTGATAATAATTTGTATGTCGGAGTTGACTCATGACAGGGCCTTCATTGATGTTGTTGCCTCTGAGCATGCTGGAGCTTTTAGTTATGATTATAGTCAATGTTAGCCTATGTGGTCTAGATTAAGATTATATCAACACGAGGATCTTGATTCTTGACATGACCTATGTGGTCTAGATTTAGAGTACGTAAATCGTGTTTCTTTTTTATCATTTTAGTGATAAAGGAAGATTGATATACATTTCTAACTTTCCTATTTGGCCATGTGCAAGAGCGCAATCTCAAGAGTATGCTTAGCAAATTCTGCGCAGTTATTAATAACGGAGATTTTAGTTGGAGTGTTTCTTTTAGTAATTAGTACTTTTATTTTCTTCTTCTTATTGTTTTTTTTCTTTGTAGGATGTTATATGTATTTCTTTTGATTGAGGTCGTGATGGTGAGATTATGTATGAATTGTTATTTTCGTGTAGCAATGGCATATGCTAGGGCCGGCTGTGTCTATCTCTGTACCTTTCCTCTCTTTAGTAGACAATTACATAAGGAATCACTGTATGTCTTTTAGTCAAAATAAAAGAAGAAAGTTTGTAAAGACATACCCGCCCCATAACTGAAGTATTAGGTCATGTTAGACCACTTAATGATTGACAGAGTTATCCTTTTCTGATCTTCTTTCTATGACTTTTTGCCATCAAACTACATCTTGCCTTTTGGTATCTGAATGTTAAACAAGTCATGTTTGCTTACCGCATACCTTTGTTTTCTCCTCATTTATATAGGAGCCCACTAGTCTCGTTTCTTTATGAAAGAGGATGGCGTCAGAACTTCAACCGGAGTGGCTTCCCTGGTCCTGATGAAGAGGTACATTCTGTGATTATTGTAGTTTGGCTTTCTGGCATCATCATGAACACAAATAAATTGAATTAGAATACCGAGATAAGATTCACATACAATCACGGTATAGAAATATCCATGCATCAACGAACAAACTAACAGATCTATTGCTGGATTTGGCAGTTCAAGATGGCTCAAGATTACTTCCAACCAGTAGCTGGTGGTCTGCTCGTGGATGTGAGCTGTGGGAGTGGCTTATTCTCTAGAAAATTTGCAAAATCTGGGTCTTACTCTGCTGTTATTGCTTTGGATTTTTCGGAGAATATGCTTCGCCAATGCTACGAATTCATTAAGCAAGATGAAACTCTCTTAAATACGTAAGTGGGTTCTTATCATACTAAATAATCGAGCATATCGGACTAATAATGTCTCACTACAATAGTCCGTCATTAGCTAATGGTTCAAACTCAACAAGTTGCTACTACTAGTGGACAGTTTCGGTCCTTGCAAATATCTCTACTTTAGAAATTTCTATTCAATGGCATCATAGTATCTATCAAAATGTATGATCCGATTGTAGTTTTAATCCAAATTTGTGCTAGAATTGTTGTGCGCCTTAACTATGCACTTTTTTCCCCCCCCTTTTTTACTGTTTACAGAAATCTTGCTCTTGTAAGGGCAGATGTTTCAAGACTTCCTTTTAGATCATGTTCAGTTGATGCAATTCATGCAGGTGCTGCCCTGCATTGTTGGCCCTCTCCTTCAAATGCAGTAAGCATACATTCCTTATTTTTTATATATTGAAACAAATCAAATGCTTAAGTTTTTTTTTTTTCCTTTCTTGAACGGCGTCAAAGTAAACAAAAGTATAACTTAGAAAGTGTCTGATGTATCAACAGTGTTTTGTTAAGGTTGGGCTTGGGAGATAAGGAAATTTATTATTGTTATTAACAAATCAATATAATTACACCCAATTATTTGGTTGTCAGTTAAAGAATTTTTCGAAGTTTGCAAAACAGATGATAGAGTTGCAAATTTGCTTGTTGTAGTTAAAGCCAAAAGAATCTTTAGTAATAAAACCACTGTTTTATCATCTCGAAGAGGATGGCCTTGATCTACTGATTAAAAAAATACACATCTTGGAGAGGATAATGTTCTTTTTTTATATTCATTTGTTGGTTCGAATTTCAATGGACTTTGCACCACCATCATGTGTTTAATCGGACCTTAATTTAATTCCAGTTAGAATTATCTGGGAATCTCAGGACTTCTCTATGGAATTTTTTGATAATTTAATATCTATATTAATTTTGGCTTATGTCGATGATGATAGGTTAGCCTTTTGGTTGTTTTTGATTTCTTCAACCATTGTGGCTCAGCAAGTTTAGTGATAACAGATGGAAAAATTGTTCCATTTGTTGTTCATGATATGACATGAAATTTTTAACTGTTCCCAGGTAGGTCTGATGAACTTTGTCAAAAATAGAAGTATAATTGTCTCACAAGAAGGGCACAAATATGCTGAGAGATTTCTAACACAAGCAGATAGATGGGAGTCGCAAACGATTGATTGCCATATTTAGACTCGGGAGTCGGGATTTTTATGGCACGAGAGATTTAATGTTTTTTTAGAATGAGGTTGAGTAGGGTTATTTCTAGAGGATTTATGTTGTATTGTGAACACTTTTTTTTGGTTTGGGGGGGGTTGGGGGGGGGGGGGGTGAAAACTGACCAGCCATTTGAATAAGAAAAAAATCCCTGAAGTTACACTTTTTAGAGATCCTGAATCCTTGAGAAGTTCATAGTTTTATACCTTAGTGTGTGGGATCTGTTTGATTGAGGAAACAATGTGAATGCCATTAGAGGTGTCTCATCAGACTGGAATCATCACAAATACAATGGAGTAACCACCTTTTGGTTTTGATTCAATCAAAACTAGTAACGAGGTACAATTTGTTAGTATTTCCATAATTAGTGATAAATTTGATAGGAATTTATTCAATTGACAAATAACATGTTGTAATGTAATAACATTTTTGGTTACTTAGTGCAAGACCAATGATTCCAATGATCTTTACCAGGTAGCTGAAATAAGTCGGGTCCTAAGAAGTGGCGGCGTCTTCGTGGCCACTACCTTCTTATCATCGCCATTGAATACTCCCTTCTATAATGAAGCACTGAGGCCTCTCAGACAGGTAATTAGCTTAATTGCAAGTCACATTTTCCATGCAAAATCAGTTGAACTGAATACTTTTATCTGATATATATTGCAGCTTTTCGGGCAAGTCACTAATAGCTACAGTTACTTTACTGAGAAAGAGATCAAAGATTTGTGCAAATCGTGCGGGCTAATCAATTATAGCAGCAAAGTTCAGAGGTCTTTTATCATGTTCTCGGCACAAAAGCCATGAGCTCAATCAGGTACATTGTATATTTTCTCTCCTTGTAAGTATTGTAATTGTATATCAACAAGAACTGGTTTATTTGGTTTACTGACAAGGCAAGAAATAAAAGTGGAGGTAAAATTCATTGATACTGTTAATGATCCTGATTTACTTGGTAGATTACGACGATTATTTCTTCTTTGTCATAAAAGTTTCTGGTAATTAGAAGATCGGAGTAGCTCTTATTCTGTTGACTTGCTATGTGTGTGTGTGAAATTCATTGTGCAGCCAAGGATTGCCGTGCCAGTGGTACGTGATGTACCGGTATGCCGGCACGGCACGGCATAGCAACATGCTCCGTGCCAATGTCGGCACGGCCCTCTGTGCCGGTGGTACACAATTAGCATACTAGCGCCGATTGGCATAGATATTTTTTTTTAAAAAAATTAATTTTTAATGAAAAAGTAGTTTCTTAGAGAGTTGTAATATCTCTTGATGCCTAAAAAAATAGTTCAAGTTGTTAATATTTTGTAGAATTCTCTATTCTGTAGAATAGAATTGTAGATCTTAACAACTCAAGAATACTATGTTGACATGATAAAAAAGTATATTCACAAAGAAGAAATTATAATCAAAATTGATCGGGGGGGAAAAAAAAAAAACTGAAAGAAGACACTATAGGTCAAAAAAGATAAAAGAAATTGGGAGCCATCTCCAAATTTGTACTTTTTTCACTATGTATGGTCCAATTATTTGGTCCAAAAAGTTAGCAAATTTATAAGATTAAAAAAACATCATACAATCTCTTTATCTCACAAAAATTCAAAAATAATCTAAAATTTTAAAAAAGACTTGTTTTTTTATGCCGTACGTTTGCCGTAGTTTTGTTTCAGATGTCGGCACAGCCTCAGCATGGTATGACGCGAGCGGCAATTCTTGGATATGGTAGTTCGAATTTGATGCTTTGTGTGAAATTTGAAAAGTTAAACCACTCACGAACTACTAATTTGCCTAGTGTATAATGCTTAATGCATTTTTAGGTACATGTGGCTCTGTGACATTATCTCTATAACAGGAAAGTAACATGAATAGGAAAGGTAGTGTCAGTAGGATTCTATGAACCTACTCTTCCAGATCCCACAGTTTTCATTGCAACTGTGGGTTTCTGTGCCTCTCAAACTATGGGCTTCAAATAAAAACCAATTTAGCAAAAAGATTAGCTTATGACATTAATCCTAATCATCCTCTTAATCTAAGCAAGATAACTAAGAAAATAATTATTAGGGGGAGTTATATTTTGTTTGCAAATGTGAAGCCCTTGTTGAAACAATAGTTATAAAAGAGTTTTACATTTGTAATGGAGAAAACTTATTGGTTGGAGCTGGTCCCAAACCATCAAACCAAAACCATCAAACCAACCTTATCTTTTTTCAATTTTGAATTTTCTAGGAACCAAAAGAAAAAGTTTGATAGCTTCAATTGGATTTTCTAGGAAAAAATAGTTTCAAACCGTCCTTTCAAAATTTTGATTTTGCTGCCCAACCTTTCAATTTGTTTGAGTTGAGTCCGTCAACCGCACTTTGATTTTAAAATTTGAATACATCGTTTTATTTTTATAGGTTTAGTTTGTATATTTCGTGCAAATCTCGCAATTATTGCCGTTGACTGGCTCAAATCAAACGAATTGAAATCAAAATTTTGAAAGGCTGGATAGCTAAATCAAAATTTTGTCCATAGTTCACATAAGTTTTTTTTTGAGAGAAAGGTAGCACGCTACCCGTTTCGTATATTTCATTAAGAAATAAACTTAGCAGGAAATGTGAATCAATTGGGATTGACTGGTCTTGAGTCACCAGCAAAGCCGCGCATTGCCCTTTGGGGCGGGACGGGTGGTCATAGTTCACGTAAGTTATGTACGTTTTTATCAAAAGATTTTAACCATATTTATCCATTTCTCCTCAAAACTTTTCTGAAGCTCCCCTTGTCAGTGCAGTTACAGTAAACAACAAAACTGCAGTAAGCTGCTTACCTACTTATTAAAGTGCTGGAGAACAACCAACCCACCAAAGAAGCAAAAGCAGTTAACAAATAGCTAGACAAAAAAACCCCACACATTTATACTACTAACACACTACTACATACTACTTACTACATACACCACCATATATTCATGGCTTCTGCAATAAGCTCACCATCATCATCATCATCTTCTTCTTCTTCTGCAAAGCGCAACATCTGCCTCTGCGCGCCGACGACGCACCCTGGCTCGTTCCGGTGCAAGCTGCACAGGAGCACCAGCAACAGGCACTACTACCCAGGCCGCCCGCCGCCTCCGCCTCTGCCTCCGCAAGCGAAGTCTCGGTCGACAAGAGCAGCCCTCGTCGTGCAGGCGATCATTCGGCCATCGAGCCGCCAACTGCGACGGAGGCGGAATTTCGAGCCTAGGCCTTCCAGGTTTTGTCTTTTGAATGGTAGAGATCAGGAAGTTGCAGCGGTGCATGCAGTGAAACAGTACTCGTGAGAATCTTAAATCAATTTTCTTTTGTTTTCGTTATAACGACAAATTCTTTTAGTGCTACGTAGATGTGTGGCTGTTTTCTATTAGATTGATCTTTTACGTCTGAAATTCTAGCGAGTCCATGATAATACCAAATTAAGTTAGTGATTGTTATACATTTTTATTTATTATTTAGAGAAAATAAGTTAAAATTTTTGTTATTTTAGATTGGAGGAATACCATCAACATCACCATCATCATCATCATCATCATCATCTTTTTTTCTTTTTTTCTTTATTTTTTTTTGCTTTTTTTTCTCAATCTGGTAGGTGGTCCACTGCAATGAAAAGTTGAGCATGAAGTAGGTCATTTTTCAGGATAAAAATAGAAGGAAAAAGAAAATGAGGAAATTAAAATTAATTGCTGTTGAGTTCTAGAGCATAAGAAACAAGATTTTACATAAATCCCCCCTTGTTTTTTTTTCACTTGTCTTAGAACACCTGTGGAATTGGGTGAAAAAAATGCACATCATCATGGAATACCAATATTAATGAGAATTGATGACTAGTTTGTTGCATTAATTGCACTGTTATTTCTTTTCATTCTACATTTAATTTGTAGAATTTAAGTAGAATCAATTCTCTTTCTCAAATTAAATTCTTTGTGATGAGGAAGCTTATAAGGATCTCTCCAGAAGGTAGTATGAATGGACATAAATTAATTGCTATTGATTGTTAAAGGTCCAGGTGTGTGATTACTGATTAGTTTCTTCTCAAAAGAGAGAGAGAGAGAGAACAAAAGCATGAACATAATTAATAACATTTATTATGTGTTCTTGATTATTTCCCTCTTTATTGTGTTTTTCCAAGTTTGACTAGGATAAGTGTACTTGGTGACAGTATACTTGTGGTGGAATCCCCATGAAATTTCCAAACCACTTATGTATTTGTCACCATTGAAGGTTTCTAAGTTTGGTCACAAGTTTTTGCAGCAAAACTGTTCTAGCAGCCAAATTTAAGTGATCATGATAGAGAATTACGAAACAACTAAGAAACAACTGCTTTCCTTGTGTTATTATCTTTTTATGCTCGACATTTGCTTTATGTTTTGGGGTCGAAACTTTTAATATGCGCAAGATACGGACTTTCAATTAAACTTGAATTCAATACCTCTAGTCATTTGTGGGGAGTGGGTTGTCACCTTGGATCTTCTTTTTTAAAATCTCTATCATCAGATGAAAGATATATTTTGCTTTGTTATAAGGTATAGTGTTATTCAATAAAGTGTTATTCGGGCATGCTGCATATACTAAATCTTTTCAAAATTTCTTTATACAATAGAATCTGGATCTTTTTAGTGGAGCTCCTGCTATTATTAGATCTTAAAATTTGTAAAATTGCTATTGGTAAAAACATAGAGAGAGAGAGAGGCATGCTAATATATATATGCTATGAGATGGAAGAGCACAATAATAATTGTTTGCTGAAGAAGCTAAGCAACTTCATGATTTTAATTCTTTCCTTCTTTGCTCACAAAATGTCAAGCATGAGAAAGGCATGAGGTTTGCTGCATACTCTACTTTTCACAAGCATATCTGGCCTTGCTAATTAGACCATGTTCTGCAAAGTACAACATCCAAAAGTAAGAAGATATACATGTGAAAAAGCAACAAAGCAATCAAAGAGGATGGTGGCAACAATGATCAATGATGGGTTTGCTAAGTGTGTCTGATTACAATAGTAGAGAATTTGAGGGTTACATGTTATTTTATGGCATTCATTTTCAGAGAAAAAAAAAAAAAAGGAGAGAGAAGAAACTGTACATGCATGACCTTCACTTTTTCTGAATCTTGTGCCAGTTTTGCCTCACAGTGTCAGAAAAATTCTAGTTTGGAATGATAAAACTTCAGTGGGAAGTTTAACTTCAGTGGGAAGCTTCCCAATGAAGCGGGATAGGAAGACCGACCGTCTCTAGAGCAAGTGGCAAAGGGCTTGGCTGTTGGTATCCGAGATCTAAGTTCGAATCCTAGTTGATTCATATTTCTAGTTAAGTTTATTTCTAAATAAAATAAACGAAGCGGGTAGCAGCGTGCTACCTATTTCTCCAAAAAAAAAAAAAAAAAAAATTTAGCAGGAAGCTTCTTAACGAGGCTTCATTGGGGGATCCCCAATCTGTTGACACGTATTAGTTTTGCATCCATCTAATAGTTCGTTGAATGTTTTTTAATACTAAAATAAAAAGAAAAACCGTAAAGAGAAGGATTATAATATTTGGACAGAGATAAAAGTGACACGGGGCGACAAATTGGGACTCCTTAACAAGATGTTGTTGGGGAGCTCCCCTCTTAAGTTTTTTTTTTTTTTTTTCCAAAACACACCAGAGAATGGGGAGAAAAAATTAGGTAAAAATGTATAAAACTTTTCGAAATTATAGACCATTTTGAATCTATTATTTAATCTCTTAAAAATTTGATTTGACTATTCAATCTTTCAATTTGTTTGATTTGATTTAGTCAATGACAATTTGAATTTAAAATTTAAGTTGCTTTCTATTACTTTAATAAATTTATAATTGCGAAAATTGCATGAACTATACTAACTGAAATTGTAAAAATAAACCGCGCATTCAAGTAAAGTCCTGTTGACTGACTTAAATTAAATAAATTAAAAGATTAGATAGTAAAATCAAAACTTTTAAAGATTGGATAGTCAATGCAAAATACTCCATAGTTGAGATATGTTTTATATATTTTTGCTAAAAAAAAATAAAGAGAATAAAGCACACAAGAAGCATGGCAAAGATTCAACTTACATATATACATATAGTGAAATTATAGAATGAAAGATGCCCTCTTTTAGATGATCTTAGCCATCGTATGAAATCATGCTTAATTGCAATCTTTGTGTTTTATGGTTTTCCCAATCGTATGAACAAGATGATCTTAGTTCAGGTAGCAGTATGAAATCATGCTAGAGTTTTTGGATCTGACTCAAACAAAAAAACAAAGAAAAAAGAAATCAAAGCAAAATGCCAATTGGGAAAACCATAAAACACAAACCACAACACCTTTAATTGCAACTTATCAAGGGTAATGACATCTCATATCCTAATTCCTAACTCTCTCTCTCTCTCTCTCTCTCTCTCTCTCTCTCTCTATATGAGATATAATATAATATATATATACTACCAATTAACCTACACACCAAAAGGATCCCAAGCAAAACCAAAAAAGAAAAAGAAAAAGAAAATGGTCATCTCAAACACATACAAAGTTAGGTTATCACATAAAACTCATCATCATGTGGGCTTCAAATCCTTAAACATTGAATCCCACTTGAATGCCTCCCCATCATTACTCCCCCTATACCCATCATCATCATCATCATCATCACCACTCTTACAATGGCAACTACTCACCATTGGACTAGTTGCACCCCTTGATAGAGGAGAAGGACAACTACTACTCACCTTAACACCACCACCATTTGTGAACATCAACCTCCCTTGTTGCACCACCACCATCTTCCTATCCCTCTTGAGCACCCCTTCCGTCCCCCGCCGCCGATCTCCACGCGCGATTACGATCGACGAGGAGTCGTGGCGGTTCGGATGAACCAATGTGTGCATGTACTTTGATATGCAACTCTTGGTCCTCTTTAGAGTGGCGGTGAGGAGCTTGTGCATGTGTTGAGCAGCAGTGGTCATGGAGCCTCCTCCTCCTCCTCCTCCTCCTCCTCCTCCTCCCATACTCTTCTTCTTGGCCTTCATGGCTAGCTTGAGGATCTCCAACCTGTGCTTGGCTATGGAGATGCCCATGCTCTTCAGGAACTCGTGGTCGAAGTACGCGACATCGTCGCCCTCGAGCTCGTTTCGGGTGAACATGAAGCCATACTCATACACAAGGGAGGGCTCAAGGGTGGTTCTTGATAACCACGAGTACCAATCCATGGTGCTCAATGTTGTGGTCCTTTTTCTTTCTTTCTTTTTTCCCCCCTATATATCCTTTGGTTGGTTTGGTGATATGGTATATATATATATATATATATATATATATAGAGAGAGAGAGAGAGAGAGAGAGAGAGAGAGAGAGAGAGAGAGTGTGGTGTTGAACATAAAATATAAAAATACAAACACATAAATTTGTAGATAACTTTTATTGTTCATGTACGTAATTTAAACTTTTATTAGAGAAAAACAGTTATTTCATATAATTAAGAGAGACTAATAAATAGTTAAAAATCGATCCACAGTTGCTGAACTAGAAAAGCATTTGGTTCATTTATTTTTCGGTCGACAAGCGATTTTCTAACTTTCTAAAAAAAAAATTGAAGGAATCGGATAGTATGCCATGCGACCTTACTCTCGAAAACAAGTGATTAATTCTTTTGCTTGAACTTGGTTTTGAAAAAGGAAGGAAAAAATAGAAGAAGAAGAAAATTAATGCTTTGGTATATGAGAATGTTCTCCTTCTATATAGGCTATGACATATCGGCAAACACATATAATATTCTTAAACTGCATGCAAAAACTAATTAATGGACTTTTCTGCTAATATATCAGCAACTCATAAATACATTTAAAAAATAAATGTGAATATTCTATATAATATATATATATGGTACATGACTTTTTCATACATATACATTATATATATATATGCAAGATATATTATTACAATTAAGGATATTCTAAAAACAGATAATTAATAATGGTGGTTATTCAACAAAGGTCAGACCTAAATGTCTCTTTTCTTTACCCTTAAAATTTAATTTATCTTAAAATTTTTGGTTCTTAATTAAACTAATTAAGTTGATAAGATCACCATAAATCGCGACTGTTTAAGTCATCCAATTCAAACAATTTTAAGAAAATTGTTGGGTAGTTCGACATTAATCGAACGATTAACATCAACGTTTTAAATCAGACCCGATCGATTAATTCGACCAACTGATCCAGTCTAATCTAATTAGACAACATTAGTGAAAAAAGAGCAACTCTTAATTTCCACTCAATGTGGTATTAGGGCATTCAAATTTATTAATGCAATTTAATAATTAATTTCTTTGCTTTGAAAAATTGTATCTTGAGTTTTTAATTTATTTTGTTTTTTTTGTGTGTGTGCTTTAAAAATGGTGTAAGATGAAGAAGGGGCCATAAAGGATAAGTGACAACATGACCCACCCAATTACCTTTGCCTTTTTAGAGTGTTTATTTTGGCCTTTCTCAACCTATATAATAACTAGGAATAAGAGGTGTGAGGGAGAAGGGATGGTCATTTGGAATCTCCCCATGTGGATCATTTTGTCATAAATGTAATAGTAGATACATGTTATTTGGATGGGGCATAAATTCATTTCCAACCTTATTGTATTTTACCTACTAATGAAATATGTGAAAATTGTACTAATCATGTACATGCATCTACATTTATTTAATTCTAATGATTAAACATTTTGAACTTCAATGTGTGAAGATGTTGCGAGTGTAGCATTTAGCTTTCGAATCTACCAAACAAGTTAAAAATAGTTCGAAATGTTGGCTCAAAGGGACCAGCATTCTGTTCTACGGCGGAACGTCAGATTGAGCCGGCTCACGTTCGAAATGACAAAATGTTGGGTTAGATCGAGTTATATTCGAAGTGGCGTGAGGCTCGTTGGGCTAATTCACAATCGAAATCTATGAGCGTTGTATCTGTATAGTTTAACTATATTGATTGCATCTTTCTAATAACTTGGGCTTTAAAATTAATGATTAGCGCCAACAATCCGATAAAAGATATTCTATTTCAAAATCAAATAAATAAAAAATCTCAAAAGTAGCATAATCTCTTCTAGTGAGAAATAATTAGGCCAACTTGGTCAAATCATGGGATTCTAGTGTTGAGGCATGAAAATAGAAAGAAATAAAAAGGTAAAGTGAACAAAAACTTTTCAAAATACAAACCAAAAGTCAACAATAGTAATCTTTTATTTTTTTTAAAAAAAATCTAGATCTAGCCGGATCAGACTTTCTGCCGCAACAGAAGCTACAAATTTTTGGGTCAGAGAAGTGCTTTAATTTTACCCGTGTTGAATATACAATTTAAATGAAGATGAAAAGAGGGAACAATAAAGGCCAACTCACCTAGAATAGAATGTACCCTCCCTACAAGCTCTCGTGATAGATCTTGGTCTCATATGCATATCTTTTTTTGCGTTTTCTAAAGATTCAAATTGAGCTAGGGACCACCCTAGCTAGATCAATACAAAGATTGAGGGGGGGGGGGATGTTTAAATTATGAGAAACAACTGTACATCTTCAAAAGCTTAAGCCGACAGTGAACGATTTTTTAAATATTTATATATATTAATTCAATGCTCCCCTCGTGTCTAGAGCTGTCAATGAGCCGAACACGAGCGAGTTGGAATCAGCTCGTGCTCCTTATATTTATTAAACTAATCGAACACGAGCTGGCTCGTTAAAACATCAAGTGAAAATTCAAATTTCGTGTTTGGCTCATTCATTAATATAAATAGAATACGAAATTTGGTTCGCGAATAATAAGTCAAGTTGTTAGCTCTACTATTGTGAGTAAGAAAGTTGAAAAAAAATTTAGAAGATTAGAATCTTCATCTAATAATTAAAATTTACAAAATATAAGTCCCTTTATGTTTGGGTTGGCCTACGATACAAACAGTAGAAATTTAATATATATATATATATATATATATATATAGAACTAGGATACTATGCTATTAATAGCACCAAGTCATTGGTGCTACCAAGTTTTTAGCCATTGGATTGAGAGATGTGCGGTTAGGATGATGTGGGCCCCCTAGGGTTAAGTGGGTGGTTGGTTGAATAGTATGATCTAACGGGTGAAAATCATCAAAGGGGTGGATCTAACGGCGGAAAACTTGGTAGGATCGAGTCTTCGTCTTATTGATAGCATAAATAGGACTCTATATATATATATATATATATATATATATATATATATATATATATATATATATATATATATATATATAATTGAGCTCTATGCTTTTAAAAGTACCAAGTTAGCCCTTAGATTAATAGATGCAAGCACCATATGACTCTCTCTCTCTCTCTCTCTCTCTCTCTCTCTCTCTATATATATATATATATATATATATATATATAGAAACAGTGACACTGTTCGTGTTTGACTCGTTTATAAAAACAAGCGGTCGATTTCGAGTTCAACGAGCTAGATTACCAAGCCCTACACATGTCTAGATTTGACACTGTTTTGAAAGTCTTAAGACATGAATTTGAGTTAAATAAGAAAAAATTAAATGAGAGATTAAATGTCCGATAAAATTTGTACTTTTACTGCTACGTTAGATTATGAGAAACAAGTGTATATCTAAAAAGTTTAAACTATTATAGAACGGTATTAAGATTCTTAATATTTATATTCAATACAGAGTTTACTCCACATTCTCTGTTTCCTTTGCCCTCACATTTGCCCTCACATTATCTATTCCAAACATTTCTTAATTTGGGCTTTAATTATACACTATTAACAAAAAAAAAAGAAAACACACCATGTGCTTATTATTGTCCCCTCCACTGGAAAAAAGAGTGATCACTTGCATGATGGTTGCAGTTTTTTTTTTTTTTTTTTTTTTTGTTGAGAAAAAGGTAGTAAGGCTACCGCTTCATTCATAATGGAATGAATTAAGCGTACGAGGAGCAACAAGGGCCTTCGAACGGCAAAGAAAAAAACAAAGATAAAGGAAAAAAGGAAAGAAACAAAATAAGCAAGTACAAGATAAAGAAAAAAAAGAAAAAACAAAATAAGCAAGTACAAGAGTTAGGTCGGTCGGTATATTCTAATCTCGAATCAAACTGATGCGTCCCATCTAGAGCAGAAAAAAAAAAGAAAGAAGAAAAAGTGGAGTTTGGACTAAGCAGATAAAGCAAGATATACAAGATCTTTTAAATTGAATTAATTGAATGAAAAACTGTCACTAAAAACCCCATCAAATTTAGGCCCGTTTTGAAGTAGAACACCACAAATTTACTTTTTCTGATCTGTTTTTGAATTTTGTTATGGTATTCTAGTTAGCTAAGTTAAAAATTCTGCGCAGTTTGATGACTCTATTAGCGATTAATGCTAATTGCAACCGATTTTATCGACGAATAGTGGGTAAAAGTTATTAAACTTGATAAGAGTACTAATATGTAAATTTGAAACAATCTTAAGCTTAATTGACTAATATCACTGAAATCACAAAAATCAAAAGTTAATGATGGTGTCTCCATACAATTTTACCTATTAATTATAATTAAAGCATATATTTTGTCCATATCAGCTAAAATATAATTTGGGTCTAAGCTAAAAAAAAAAAAGAAAAAGAAATTCAGCATTTTCTCTTATATAAAAAATTGAAGCCCTTGTCTTCAATTATTAAAAAAATAAATTAAAATCTGCCAAGGTTTGTCAGATGTTAATAGTAGTTTCTGTCAGATGTTAGGGGATGCACAGACGTTTGGTCCGGGTATAAGCAAGAACTAGTTATTACAGGAATAGGTACAAGTATGGAAATAAGAATAAGAAAAATATTAGGTAGTTTTATATAAAAAATAGAGATGTCGGTAGGGATAACCGAGAACTACTATTCTCGGATAAAAAATTAATGTTTGGGTATAAAGGGAGGGAGAAGGGCCTATTTCTATTCCTATCCCCTAACCAAACGGTGACGTTAACGTTGGTTCTAAAAAAATAATTATTTGAACATCTTTTCCTTCAGATTTTTTGAAAAAAAATCTTTCTTTTGATTTACTGAACTTTTTATATGAAAAAGATACTCCTCGTGAAAAGGTTTTTTATTTTGAGCAAACTTCAAATACCATCGTGATTTCACATTTTCTAACTTTAGCACAACCATATGATTTAAAGTATATCAATCTAGTATCACGTGGTTTCATTTTTCTCTTTTTGTCGGACCCTCCCTCCGTCAACTGTTCGTTAAATCACATATAAAAACTTCAGATACCCCACCTATAGTTTATCGAATATTCACTTCAGTACCTTTTGATTTTAATTTTGTTACCGATTTAACGAAACAATTAATAGAGGAGATAATAAAAAGAGAAAAATAAAATCACATGATACGAAAGTGATATACTTTAAACTATAGAATACTAGAGTGAAAAAGTGCAAAACGATAGGGATGATACTCGAAGTTTTTTGTTTTCTCTTCCTCCAAAAATAAGGAGGAACCAAACACTCCCTTACTCAATTTTTTATATAAATCATCAAAGAAGCATTTACATATTTTTGAATCCTTTTCACTAAAAAATTTAAAATCAGTCTACTACCTACCTATATCCTATTCTCTCTCTCTAAGTACATTACAAAGCCAAAGTGGAGTTCACACAAACCACTCAATTAAAGAGGAGAGGGCCATAAATATTATTATATGATTAGTACCAACATAATAGAGAGTTACACATAGATTAATCTCCAAGCTACAATGATGGCACAAAAATTGAAGATCATGTGGGGCATGCTTTGTAGCATGTTATGAACAAGTAGGGGGGTTTCATAAATAGATCATTCTCACCCTTTTTAACAAAGTTGTTCACATGCTAAACTTAGAAAACAGGATATATACATACATATATATACAAGTGTGAAAAGCTACTCTTAAATCTTTATGTAGATAAATAAATATCCCTGATCCATACTCCAAATCATCATGTTGGGCATTCTGATTTGAATTTAATACATTCCCTAAAGAGTTGTTTGGTCCATCATAATATTTAGAAAAAAACTTCAAATATTATCTGTGTGGTTTCATATTTTTTTACTTTAGTACTCTATAGTTTAAAGCGTATTACTTTCGTACCTTGTGATTTTATTTTTCTCTTTTTGTTATCTTCCCCACTAATTTTTTTTCGTTAAATCAGTGACAACATTAAAACTAAAGGATACTAAAGTGAATATTCGATTAACTATAGATAGGGTATCTGAAGTTTTATTGTATATAATTTAATAAAAAATTAACAAGAGTTACTGATAAAAAGATAAAAATAAAACTACCAGATATTAAATTGATATACTTTAAACCACATGATACTAAAATGAAAAAGTGCGAAATCATATACGGGTATTTGAAATTTACCCTAATATTTAGATAGAAAACTTTTATCAGATTTCATGAAAAAGTCTTCTTTTCATTTTTTGGATTTTTAAGGACTTTTTGTCAAAATAGCCTTAAAAAATTTCATATTTTGGTAAATAACCCTCAGAATCTTTTTTCTTTTTTACAGACTAATCCTTTTTTTACCTAGGAGCCAGAATAAAATTTTCTCTTAAAGACCTTACAAATTTTCCACAAAAGTAGTAAAATATTCACCGCCTTTTTCTTATACTGTTTTTATTATATATAATCCTAACAACCACATAAAAATTTCAACAAATTACATATAATCTTAACAATAAAAAAAATCCTAATAATTTATCCATACAATCCGAACAATCAAACAAAAGTTTTAATAATCCACATATAAACCTAACAATTTAATTGTTTTTCTATTTCCTATATATAATTCTAACAACTATACAAAAATTTCACCAAATCACATACAACCTTAACAACTTTAAAAAAATCCTAAGAAACAATGTTTAAGAAGGCGATGAACAATTTTTTATTTTAGTAAAAAATTATGAAGCGGTGAATCGTTCTTGTCTTCTTAAAGACGAAAAACGATTCATCACTTTCAAAAAAAAAAATTCCGCCCCCGCACAGACTTAGCAAAAAAAGGATTATTTTGCTAAATATTTTTTTAATAGGGTCATTTGGCCAAGTATAATATTTTGCGGAATTATTTGAAAAAAAAATCCAACAATAAGAAAAGAGTGATTTCTACAAAAAAAAAAAAAAAAATCCAAAATATAATTTTCCACGAGAAACCAAACACCCAATAGATAGCATACTAGCCGCTTTGTTTATTTCATTTAAAAATAAATTTAGCTGGAAATGTAAATCAACTAGAATTTAAACTTGGATCTCGAGTACCAACCACCAAGTCCTTTGCCACTTTCTAAGACAGTCGGTATCTCAAATGAAGCCTTAGTACGGGGTATATGATTACTTTACGGAAGTGCATTTCAGAAAGACTAAACACATTCAGCAATATAAGCTATAGTTATTTACTGTGTTGCAAATCAAAAAAATAATAACATAGCCAACTACAATTCAATCCAGTGTTCATCCAGTAAATTAAGTTCTTTCAGCTAAACAATGAATAGTAGAGCGAAAAAAAAGAGAGGCAACATAACATAACTAGTTGATTCCTTACTGTAAGAGCCAATTTACGAATTTCCTAAAATGAATTTGCAATTAACTGTAGGAAGAACAATATACTACACACCTCATCTATCTTCCAACAAGCTGACCAGATTTACATTTTGCCAGGCCAATAAATCGGAAGTTCGCAACATAATTGCAAATATTTCCACTGCTTGAACTACGCAACAAATAGGATTCTTTTTGTAGGTGTTTCGGTAAAGCACCTCAAAATCTTAAAAAGATGGCAAGCATGCTAGTTAGCGATGAATTTTCTAGAATGTGGATCTCGGAAAATTAGCAACTAGTATTCAGAAACATACCTTCCAAAAGGTTAAAATGTATTGGTAAAAATGATCAACGAAGTTAGAAAAATCAATAGAATCACGAAGAGTGCAAAAATGAACTCGTGAGTATAACATGAAAAGCGATATATAGAGAAGTAAAATGAGAACAAGCTAGGGAGAAGATGTATGATATAAGACTTTGAGTAAAACAAGGGAAACTTCAATATAGGAAGAGAGGAATCAAAGCATTCATTTCGTAACAAAAACAAAATAATAACGACATGAAAGAGCTATTGGCTTCGCTGAATCAGTAAAAATAAAGTGTTTTTAGTCCAAAAGGTGCGATATCATAAATTGCATCCCAAATTGCGGTGTTAGATAGCCAAGACGTAATGACACGAAAACCTTAGTAGTTTACATTGTTTATGAGGTTTTAATCTATCAAACTATTTAAAGAAACCAACAATTTTCACAAGAAAGACAATATTGTTGAGCACTCTGATGCTAAACATACAAACTCCAAACGATATGGAAAAGTAGTACGAACATCGAGGCATATATTTTCAACATTTTTGGTATCTAATTATCGAGCCATAATGCTTATCTTTCTCGACGTTATGAAAGAGTGACAAAGATGGTGCATGAATTTAGTCAAGTTATATCTCACCATGCAAAGTAAGCTGTAAATTAAGTCAAAAGGATAAAGCTAGCATGCGATGAATTCCTCTTCTTACAATCGTAGTGAAACTAAAGCATGCCCTTGTTATTACAAAAGGAATAATATCTGCTATATCTGCTATATCCTATGTCGACAAATATTCATTAAGCCGACATCCACATATGAAGAGAGTTACAAAATCCTGTACCAGGGGTAATGTTTGAAGTTCTGAGGGAAAATCAAACTCCACTACCCTTTTTAGGATATAAAAAGTTCATATAAATATTCCTATCCTCACTTATTCTATTTGAGCCATGAATGCTATACTATGAAGATTATCAAGATATATAAAAATCTGTATAAGTTCCTCTGTAAACATCACCTCGATCTGGAATCAACCTTCCCCGCAAAATAGAGATCCATAAAAGCAGCTGCTATCGGTATGCATTTGACGACATATGAGGAAGAGTTGCCGTAAGTAATATTTCGCCATTATACAGGGAAAGAATCCAAAGCTCTGCCCCAAGAATTCGTCAATCAGATAAATGGATATTGCTTTTGTATCAAAAACTTCATGGCACAAAGTTTTCTATACATTCTTGGAAAAACAATGTAATTATTCCGATTGATTTTTGAGGCTATAAATATTCCCAATCACTCCTACGATGCTAACAATTATCGCCAAGACCAGCATCCCAAATGACAGGACCTTCTCCACCAATCTCAAGTTCTTCCCTTGCTTATCTAACCTCAAAGCCACTAGAGAGGGGAAAATGAAGCCCAACGCGAGACCCGTCGTCGCTCCCGTGAACTTGAAAGCAACCCAAATGTTGGGTATCATAGTAGACCCAAAATAGATAACTCCCAAAAGGACAGCGGTTAAAGCGAACGTCCTCTTTCTGCTTCGGGGGGATGATGCGCCGAAGACTAATGAATCTACTGTCTGCCTTAGAGAAAAATGAATGACAGGGAAAACAAGAACCAGGTGAAGAACATAACCAATTCTTACGATATAATTCAGGATCGAACTGAACCGAATTCCGAGGTCCTTATCAAAATTGGTAAGCACATCGGCTTCTGTATCATCCCCAAATAGTAGATAGCCCGAAATTGCGGTCGAAGCGTAGACAACTACGCATAAAACTGTTGTGATTCTCCCAACGTTATACATCTTCTTAGGTGTTCGATCTTTAAGCTCGTTGTAAATCGGCTGGACATTGAAGTGGCAAACATACGCATTTGTCATGATGGGAATAACAACAAGCAAATCCAAAAGCGCGGCTCTCGATGAAAAATCTGGCCCCATTCTCGGGGTCCAAGTTCGGCCCTCAACAAGCTTTACGGATGCAATAACACAGGAAACGAGGACGAACACTATGGCTAGGCGACCGACGCAGCGGAAGTCAAGCTCAACGAGTCGATCTTCTCCAAAGCACATAGAGGGGCTAAAAAGACGATTAGAACCACTAAAATTACCAGCTTGCGGTGATCCCAAACCCCACTCCCTAGCAATTGGTCGAACACGCCGGCGTGCTTCAACGACCCCGACATTACATCCCCGATGATAATCAGATAAACGACGAGAATTCCCGCATTGTTGATTATAATGCAGATCTCCGACAAAACCCTAAAGGGGCGCCCGAGGGCTGATTGGACGACTTCGCCATACGAAGAGGCTTTATACAGCGCGGAGAATCGAACAAGAAGCTCGATGCTAATCTCCGATAGGATACCCATAAGAATTATCGAGACGAACCCGACAAGAAGGCCAAGGACCTTCATTGTGGCAGGTAGAGCCATGATACCTGCCCCGATGATCGAAGTGGCCAAATTGAACACGGCGCCGGGGATTCCGGAACCTTCCTCGGATCTCTCCATAACTGCCCCATTAAGAATGAGGGGGAGATCGTCGAACTCGTCGCCGTCTTCTTCGTCAAAGAAGCCCTTTTTAGAGTCATTCTCCGATCTATGGCCATTGGTTGAGGTGGGGTTGTGGGTTTGGAGCTCAATAGAGGAATTTCTTGGGATAATGGAGTAATTGGTGTGCATGGTGGTATGATTATGAGGAAATAGAATTGGGTTTTGATTATTATGTGAATGTAGGTGAAATTTGTTGAGATATGGGGATAAAGGAAGAGAAATTACCCCCCAAAAACAGATTTTTGGGGACTAAAAAAACGAAAATTCTCTCTTTGGTTTCTTCTTGTTATTGGGATCAATTTCATAAAATTATTGGAGAGATATGAACTGGATTTCGATTGTAATGTGAATGTAAATGAAATTTCTTGAGATTTGGAAAAAAAGAGGGAGAAATTACCCCAAAAAAAGGAGCTAAAAATCAATCTTTGATATCTTCTAGAGAACTTGATGAAAAATTTTGAGATTAATGAGATATATGACAAGATTACGGAGAGATATTAACTGGGTTCCGATTACAATGTGAATGTATACGAGATTTGTTGAGATTTGATGCAAAAAGGAGAGAAAATACCCCAAACAAAACAAATAATAATAATAATAATAATAATAAATAAACAAAGCTTTTTATGACAAAAAATCTCTCTTTAGAGTATTTGATGAATAATTTTGGGAAAAATTTACCTGGTTTTTTGTTGGAGAGGAGAGATCTAAACTCAAAACCCTCCTCTCCTCTTCGAGTTTTTGGATCGATCTACGGCGCTATAGAGAGAGAGAGAGAGAGAGGACTTTTTGGAGACTTTTTTGTGTTGTAATTGGGGAATTGGGATTTTATTTTTTTTATATATATTTTTACATGTTTCCATGCTTGGATTTTATTTATTTTTTGATTATTATACTTTTCATTGTTTTTTTTTAATATTATTATACTTTTCCTCGCTCTGACCAAACGCGTACTGCCACGTGGGATGAGAGAGATGCTGAGGCGTTTTGTGAAGGGTTTTTCCGTGATAGACCCTGTAAAATTTTTTAATTATAAAATTAAGCATTTAAAATTTTTATTTGTAAAATTAAATTTAAAGGGCTCTATTATAAAGTCTAAAATATCAGAATTCTCCTATAAAATTTAAAATATCACATACGTCTTTATAAACATAGAAAATTATTTAAATGGTTAAAGATGGTTAACTTTTAAAATAACCTATTTTCTTTCAACTAACTCTTTATAATAAAATGTATGCAGACCCCCTCAATGATATGACGTTTTGAAACGGCTCCCTCAACATTTATTTATTTTAGTTGACATCCCATTAAACTTTTTTAGTCTTTTAAAAAATTAACTAATTTTAGTCTATGAAAAATAGAATTTTATCGACTTTTGTATGATTTCACCAAATTTAGTGGCTCTATTTATTTTAACTATATATAAAAATTTAAATAAAAATAAATGTTGAGGATTTTTCTGATATTTCTTTAATATTGGATAAAAACTGTAATATAATATATTTAAGCTTTCGAACAAAACTCTCTTTGTTTCTCAATCCACAAAAAAATGAATGCATATAGTTATATGATTTATTTTTGCTTAAATAGTTAGGAAAAAATTAAAATCTATAATTTATTTTAAATTACTATTGCTGATTAGGAATATGAATTAATATAGCTATACAATTTTATCTGAACTCGATTTTAAATCGGGTGAGCATAATCGATGCTGAGCTTAATCAATACTGAGTAAGGATAGTTTCATTATAGTTACAAAAAAATAAACTCCCATCGTATTCAAATTTAGTTATGATTTTGGTCTCAGTATCCAAATCGAACTGAATCGAAATCCGAACTTAAAAACAAAACCAAAATCATATAAAGATATACTATATATAAAATATAACTTTTATATATTTTTTAATAATTAATATATATTAATAAGTTAATTTAAATATTTATATATTAAATAGTCAAATTTAGATTTACAAAAGCGGTCTTGAAATACCTTTTATATTTATACTATTGATAAAAGATAAAGGGTAAAAATGATATTTTGAAAATTTAACTCTATTACAGACGGAACTTAACTAGTGAGGGCATTTATGATAATTTTTAACATATTTGAGGACATTCGTAATATTATCAATTTTAGAAGGGTATTGATAAAATTAACCGTCTCTAAAAGGGCATCTATAAAATTATCCCTAAATTTAAACAATGAATAATTTATTATTTTTACTAAACTTATATATTTTTTTTCTACCTCCAAATCTCAAAGGATATACAATATTAAATAATAAAAATAATTTTAACGTTTTGAGAAAACGATAAATAGTTTACCATATTTAAAAAATGATGATTTATTCACCGTATAAAATTAGTTTTATAAATAATTTTTTAAAAGAACTATTTTTATAATTATAATATTTTTTAAGTCTATTAAGAAAAATCTTTTATTTCAGATAAAAAATCAACTAAAGCTTTGCCTAATCATACAGACTATGGTCATAGTTGATAGCATTCAGTCAATTTCAGCACCGATTTTTATAAACTTATGAAAAAGTTATGGTATTTTTCATTTGACTTTAAAAATAGCGAATGATTCAAAAGAGACAGTAGGCATCATATGTAAGGTCGAGGTGATCGTAGACCGGAGGATGGATTGAGGGTGGTGAGACTGGATTTGATTGCAAAAATTATTCGAGGATGAAAAATCGTGTTACTGGTGGGAAGTATCTTGGTTGGATTAATACTTTTTTTTTTTATTTTTCTTTTCCCACTCTTTTTAGAATTTCATAGACTAAAGATAAATTGCGATGAACTTCCCATTAGCATGCATTACATCAAAACAATCAATTGTAACCGACCGTCCCTAGAGCAAGTGGCAAATGGCTTGGTGGTTGGTACCCGAGACCCGAGTTCGAATCCTAATTGATTCACATTTATAGCTAGGTTTATTCTTAACAAAATAAACGAAGTGGGTACCGTGCCACCTATCTCTCTCTCAAAAAAAAAAAACAATCAATTGTAACGAAATCACGCGTAATTGAAAATACAGTGTAGTTAAAAATATATGTAATTGAAAATGCAATAGTTATAGCTACACTCATCTTATTTAGATGGATGTAAGAGAAAATGCCTCAAGTATAAATAATTTGTTTAACTATATACGTTATTTTTAAAATTTTACCACTTTTTATAGGTAATGATAAGAGTACCTCTAATGAAGAAAAAAGAATTTTTTATTTTAAAAGTGATTAGGGAGGTAACTTTATCTTTTGTTTAAAATTACTTGCTTCAACAGTTAAAACTGTGACCAATTTAGACGTAGTTCCAACTGCTGTATTTAGACCTCCTCATGCAGTTAAATTACGGCAAATAAATTCAAATATATCAAATCAAACACTAGATTTGAATCTAAAAAAAGTTACAACTGTTATATACAGTTGCGCTTTGGTTCAACGGCTCGACGTTGGAGGAAGTTAAATCACTTTCGGACTACGGAATCATAAAATCGGAACGGCGAAAAATAGATCCGTAAAATAATTTGATGCGAGAAAAGAAAAGATAAAGCGGAAATAGCACACCGATGTTTACGTGGTTCGGCCAACGGCCTACGTTCACGGGCGAAGACGGAGCAAATACTTTATTAATGTCGAAAAAGCGGAGTACAATGAAGATCTCCCGAAATACCAAAACTTAATTAGATCCGAAACGACGAAAGACGCGCCGTATTAGAGATTCCAAAACTTGATTCTCTTTCACCCATCCGTACGGACCAATGCATGATCCTTAATTAATTAGCATGCCGCGGCTCCTTGACGGTAGGGACTACCAACATGAATTAATTTGAGCCGCCCTGATCACCAGCCTAAGCCGTACGGACTACCAAGCAACGAAGACTTAATTAATGGATGGCTTCTTAATTTGGTCGCTTCGATTAATTTGGCCGTAGCATGTATATATATATATAATACATATCTCCTAACAAGAGTATAATTCTAGTTCTACTAGAATTATCCTCCTAATTATAATCTATATATGCCAAATTAAATAATCCCAATTAGATTAGGATTTATCTCCAATTTAGATAACTACAAATCTAAACCAAATATTAACAATCTCCACCTTGGTTTAATTTGTAGTTTAGCCACCGCTATGTCAAGATCACCAGAAAACTCCACCTTGAATTTAATTCGCCTCAATACTACTTAACGCTCCGTGTTCCGTCTTCTCCAAACGCCCCATAGGGCCTCAAGTGTCGCTATCGCCCACCGTCAAACAATGTTTGAACTTGGCAATTGTAAGAGACTTAGTAAGTATATCCGCCGGATTGTCCTCGGTACCAATTTTCTTAACAGTCACTGTGCGCTTCTCAATCACATCCCGAACAAAGTGAAACTTTACATCGATGTGTTTCGTCCTTTCATGAAACATCTGATCTTTCGACAAATGAATAGCACTTTGGTATCGAATAAACAATCGTCGGATCCCAACAAGAGGTAAGCTCTCCAAATAAACCTCTTAGCCACATAGCTTCCTTCACACCCTCTGTCATAGCAATATATTCCGCCTCCGTAATAGACAAGGCGACAATACGTTGTAGTGAAGCTTTCCAACTAACTGCACATCCGCCAATAGAGAATACATAACCTAAATCACCTGCAAAATCCGAATCAACATATCCGACCACACCATCCTTACACCTCCCAAACCCCAAACAAGTGCTAGTGGTACCTCGTAAGTATTTCAAAATCCACTTAACAAACTTGCCAATGAACCTTACCGGATTGGTCATATATCTCGCTAACCATGCTCATCGCGTTGGAGATGTCCTAAGTCGTGTGCAAACCATGGCGTACATGATGCTCCCGATCGCACTAGAATAGGGAACATGTGACATGTACTCCCGCTCATCATCGGATCATGCGGTGATGCCTCGGCTGAAAGTCTGAAATGCGCCGCAAAAGGAGTGCTCACCGGTTTTGCGTCTGTCATCCCGAAACGCTTTAAAATCTTCTCTATATATTTCTCCTGTGTCAAATGCAGTAGTCCTGACTTGTTATCCCTCTTAATTTCCATACCAAGGATTTTCTTAGCAGCACATAGATCTTTCATCTCAAACTCACCCTTCAATAAAATCTTCAATTTATTTATCTCAACTATGTCGCTCGAAGCAATTAACATATCATCGACATAGAGCAATAAATATATGAAAGATCCCTGATCAAGCTTTCTGAAATAAACGCAACTGTCACGCTTACTTGAGTATCCGTGACCTGTCATAAAGAAGTCAAACCGCTTATACCATTGTCGAGTAGACTGCTTTAAGCCATAAAGCGACTTCTTTAACAGGCAAACATGGTCTTCCTCCCCTTCAACAATGAATCCCTCCGGCTGTTTCATATAAATTTGCTCCTCAAGTTCTCCATGCAGAAAAGCTGTCTTAACATCAAGCTACTCAAGATACAGGTCATTCATGGCTATTAATGATAAAAGAACACGAATAGAAGTATGCTTCACGACGGGTGAGAAAATATCATTGAAGTCAACACCTTCTACCTGACTGTAGCCCTTAGCAACTAAACGAGCTTTATACCTTGTATTTTCCACGCCGGGGATTCCGTCCTTTTTCTTGAAGACCCATTTACAGCCAACAATTCTCTTACTCGTAGACGGTTTTACCAACTCCCATGTGCGATTCTTATGGAGAGACACCATGTCCTCATTCATCGCCACCAACCACTCTGCAGCACTGGCACCTGAAATAGCTTGATTATACGTAGAGGGCTCACCTTCTTCTTCTGTGTCTTGTGAAAGAGCGTACGCAACCATATCTTCATAACCGTATCTCTCTGCGGTGGTTTAATCGCCTCATCGCTCCGCTCGTAGCAATATTCTCGCATCTCAACTTGTGGGGTTTCGATTCTTTGGGGTGTCCGCCGACCGAACTTATTCTCGCTGAGAAGAATCCCCGTGATCGAATTATACCATCGGTCTCTACCTCCACCGCTTGCTAGCACTCTCGGGGTCTCATCAGAAGAATTATGGTTAGGATATAACATAGCAGATTCATCAAATGTGACATCCCTACTAATAATTAATTTAGACGATTCAGGCCACCACAATCTATATCCCTTAACCACCGCTGCGTAACCAATAAAAATTCACTTTTTAGCCCTAGGTTCTAACTTGCCTTCATTTACATGAAAATAAGCAGAACAACCAAATATTCGCAAATTAGAATAATCAGAAGGGCTGCAAGACCATACATCCTCCGGAGTTTTGCAATCAAGTGCTGAATGTGGAGAACGATTCACCAAATAGCATGCCGTAGAGATCGTCTCTGTCCAGAAACTCTTAGCTAAGCCAGCATTAGAGAATATACAACGAGCTCTCTCCAAAAGAGTTCTATTCATCCGTTCGGCCACTCCGTTCTGCTGTGGAGTATGCCTAACAGTCTTATGTAGAACAATCCCTTCATTCTTGCAGAATTCTTCAAACTCTGACGAACATAATTCCAAACCATTGTCGGTCCTTAATCTCTTGATTTTCTTTTCAGTTTGCTTCTCGATCATGACCTTCCATTGCTTGAAATAATTGAACACCTCATCCTTACTTTTCAGAAAGAACGCCCACACTTTACGAGAATAATCGTCAATAAAAGTCAACATATATCTATCACCACCATGAGTAGGAGTACGAGAAGGTCCCCAAAGATCAGAATGGATGTAGTCCAGAGTACCTTTTGTCCGGTGAACTGCGGCCTTAAAGCTGACTCTCTTTTGTTTGCCAAGAACACAATGCTCGCAGAAATCCAACTTTTCTAAACTCTGACTACCAAGTAGACCTCTCTCGCCTAACTTCATCATACCAAATTCACTCATATGGCCCAGTCGCATATGCCATAATCTGGTGCTATCCGAATCTGACATAGAGGAAGAAGTCACCGCTGCAGAACCTGTCACAGTGGAACCCTGTAGAACATATAACATGTCGGACAACTTGGCCTTCATCACTACAAGATTTCCTTTAGCGACCTTCATTAACCCATCAGCTGAAGAATACTTAAAGCCTTTAGTATCAAGTGTACCCAATGAGATCAAATTTTTTCTTATATTCGGAACATGCCGAACCTCAGATATAGTCCTCACTACTCCATCGAACATTCGTGCGAACAGCACCAATTCCAATAATCGTATACTTAGAGTGATTTCCTATCAATACATCTCCACCTTCAATAGGCTTGTACGTCGAGAACCATTCTCTATGTGCGCAGATATGAAAGGTACATGCGGAATCCATAAGCCACTCATCCTGTCTGCGTGTCTTATCCGTAACTGTGAAAACGATATCATTTTTATCTGATTCTCCTGCTGCAACACTTGCTTCTGCTTCAGTATTGGTACTTTTCTGACCTTGATTCCTATCACCGTTATTCTTCCGCTGCTCTTTATTTTTCAACTTGAAACAATCAGCTTTTATGTGATCCTTCTTCTTACAATAACCACAAATCAGATTTCTATGCTTTGACTTTGATCTTGATGTACCTCTATTACTGGAACCCTTCTCCCGAGACCTCCCTCTAGCGACTAAACCTTGTCCTGAAACTCCACCTGTCTTGTTGCTTATATGCATGTCAATTCTCTCTTTTGAAAGTAAAGAGGATTTAACATCATCGAGACATAGAGTATCTCGTCCAAACAAGGATGTCTCACGAAAATTTTTATAAGAGGGCGGTAGAGAACATAATAATAAAAGGGCTTCATCTTCCTCCTCGATTTTGACATCTATCGAGCGGAGATGCATAATAATAGAATTAAATTCATCTAAATGCGACTTAATAGAGGTACCTTCCGCCATGCGCAATATGAAGAGACGTTGCTTCAAATATAACTTGTTGGTGAGAGACTTCGTCATGAGAGAGACTCTAATTTAAGCTAAAGCCCGGCAGTGGTCTTTTCATCTAAGACCTCGCGCACTTACCTCCGATAATTGTATTGCCGTAAGAGCTTTGTTATCAATCTCCTCTTTTTGCTCCGCCGTTAATGAATCGGGTATCTTTTCTTTTTCCAACCGTGCCTTCTGCAATCCTTGCTGCGTCAATATAGCACGCATCTTGACTTGCCATAATGCGAAATTGTTGGACCTGTCAAATTTCTGAATCTCGAACTTCGTCGTCATCTTAATCCTCAAAGGAAATAGAAAGGCTCTGATACCAGTTTGTTAAAATCGGAACGGCGAAAAATAGATCCAGAAAATAATTTGATGCGAGAAAAGAAAAGATAAAGCGGAAAGAGCACCGATGTTTACGTGGTTCGACTACCTACGCCCACGAAGACGGAGCAAATACTTTATTAATGTCGAAAAAGCGGAGTACAAAGAAGATCTCCCGAAAGACCAAAACTTAATTAGATCCGAAGCTACGAACGACGCGCCGTATTAGAGATTCCAAGACTTGATTCTCTCTCACCCATCCGTACGGACCAATGCATGATCCTTAATTAATTAGCATGCCGCGGCTCCCTGACGGTAGGGACTACCAACATGAATTAATTTGAGCCGCCCTGATCACCAGCCTAAGCCGTACGGACCACCAAGCAACGAAGACTTAATTAATGGATGGCTTCTTAATTTGGTCACTCGATTAATTTGGCCGTAGCATGTATATATAATACATATCTCCTAACAAGAGTATAATTCTAGTTCTACTAAAATTATCCTCCTAATTATAATCTATATATGCCAAATTAAATAATTCTAATTAGATTAGGATTTATCTCCAATTTAGATAACTACAAATCTAAACCAAATATTAACAGAATCCATGACCGATGTGTCGTTCAACTTAAGTACAACGCAGGGCCAAACCACGGTCCAAAGAGTATGTATAGATGCCCCTTTCTAATTTTCACTCTTTGACCTTTTTTTCAATAATAATTCACTATAATTATAAAAAAACTTTGTATAAAATCTAGCATTGTACTTACAGACGGGAGTGGCCAAGCAGTATGTTAGGACGAGAGAAGATTGTAATGATTCTTCAGTCTTCAGTTATATGGCAAAAAGAGGATGACAAAGTACTTACTGATTTGATGGTAGTGCACACTCGAATGGTGGGAATTTTACAAGAGATTAATGGCGCGACGTAGTTGTTAGGTTCAATAGAATAATAGGGTTGAATTATGGAATCGAACATTTGGAACATCGCTTGTACTATTATAAACATGAATATCGAATAGTGAAAGGCATCATGAATCATCTGACGTTTAGTTGGGATCATCAACGACAAGTAGTAATTGATGCATATGCCGAATGGAATGATTATATCAAGGTATACTACTATATTATTATCATGTGTTATCATACTTTTTAAGTCTATATGGATAATACTTAATTCTACTCGATTCAAAGTATCTTTTTTCCTCCTACGCAGGTGAATTCGGAAGCGAAGCTCTATCGATGGAGAACCGTACTGTATTTTCATCAGCTAGAAATTGTTTGTTCTCGATGAAGAGGATATTTTGTTCATTATTTGTGAAAAAAAGAACTTCTATTTCACCACAACACAACTAACAATAATTTTACAATTGTAACATTTGATAACATCTCTTTTTTATTGTAGTATTGGCTAGTGCTCCTGCAGTTGTACAAATTTCAATCAAAGTACTCGTTCCAAGTTGAGCTTAATTTTTAAAGAATTAAATTGTTCCTTTTTATTTTCCAGTTCAAATAGTACTTCTACTACTATTTTTAGATCATATGAATCCACCATTCATGCCTATTTAAAACTTCAGACAAAGATCAAATGCTTTAAAACTTCAGACAAAGATCAAATGTTTGTGGTCCTTTGATCATTTTTAATCATCGGATTAATATTATTACCTAGTGGGGACTACTCAATTCTAGGGGGACCGCTCAACTCTAAGGAGGATCATTATCATCAATCCCTTTATGCTTCTGATAGCATAGTAGCTATATATATATATAGAGAGAGAGAGAGCTAGGCTCCTATGCTTTCGAAAGTACGGAGGCTTTTTTTCGATGATGGGACATCCGATTCGGCAATCAGTTTCGTTAAACTTGATCTACGCTATTGGAACTATCTAGAAACCAACTTTCATAATTTTTTGACTTTATTTGTTTAGTGAACGAGTAGCCTCAAAATGAACGGCCGAAAATAAAATCTCATAAAAAACAGTGATAGAGGACTCAAATTTCAAATCCGAAGTATTGGTCTTGCTATTGATGTTAAGTAGGATTTTCTATTAAATTTTTATCTAATTTGGATACTTCTACACCGTTGAACTTAAAAACGTGCCACATCGGCCGTTAAAATAGTCATTTTTGAGACCTTCTGATTGCTTGGTAAATGGTGTCAAAAAATTATAAAATTTGGTTTCTAGATAGTTCCAATAGGATAGATTATATTTAACGGAGTCGATCGTCGAATCGGATGTCCTATCATCGAAAACAATTTACAAGCACGGATGTCTCCGTATTTTCGAAAGTACAGGAGACGTCAGAGAGAGCTAGGCTCCTATGCTTTCGAAAGTATATATATATATATGTAGAGTCCGGCTGGGATACTATCGATAGCACCATGCATTTGGTGCTACCAAGTTTTCTGCCGTTAGATCCACCCCTTTGATGATTTTCACCCGTTAGATCATACTATTCAACCAACCACCACTTAACCCTAGGGAGCCCACATCATCCTAACCACACATCTCTTAATCCAATGGCCAAAAACTTGGTAGCACTAATGACTTGGTGCTATTAATAGCATAGTAGCCTAGTTCTATATATATATATATATATATATATATATATATATATATATATATATATATATATATATATATATATATATATATATATATATATAGTAAGGCTACTATGCTTCAAGACGAGAGGCTCCGTGCTTCCACGTCGTTTTCGATGTTGTGGCTTTCGAATCGTCGATCGCTCCGCTAAACTTGATTTAGAGTATTTGAAGTACCTAGAAAATAAATTTTGCGATTTTTCGATATTATTTGCCTAGTGAACGAAGGGGCTAAAAATCAACGGTGAAAATAAAAATCTTACGAAACGCGATAATATGGCATTAAAAATTTAGATCAAAGATATTGTTCTTGTTTTATATAGTATAAAGAATTTTCTATCAAAATTTCACGTAATTTGGATATCTCTACACCGTTAAACTTTCAAACAAATTTCACTATGGCCGTTAAAATTATTTGATTTTGTGCTCCTTCGATCACTAGGCAAATGATATCGAAAAATCATAAAATTTATTTTCTAAATACTTCAAATACTCTAGATCAAGTTTAACGGAGCCGATCGACGATTCGAAAGCCGAATCATCGAAACGACGTGAAGCATAGAAGGCTCCGTGCTTCCGATAGTATAGTAGCCTCACACTATATATATATATATATATATATATATATATATATATATATATATATATATATATATATATATATGTGCTGCATCTAAGTTGCTTTCGTGCTCCCTATTCTCTAATATGTTATCCGTATTCTCTAATATGTTTCTAATAGTAGTTTGTGTTAATCTATTTTAGGATGTTGTTGACAGATGGTGCTTTTCTATTAAATAGTCAATTGTTCTATTGCATATGTATTATCTGATAGTTGATAACAATCTTTCAATCAAGTTTTATTTTTTTATATCTTATTCAAGTTTGTATGTCATTCTTTTGTCCAATAGATTAGTAAGTTTGCATGCCTTCGTCCTTACCTTTTTATCTCTTTGTAATCTATTTCTGTTTTTTCTCAAAAAAAAAGTAATCTATTTCTGTCTTTGCTTTTGATATAGATATGTAACTTGAATTATTGTGACATAATTGAATGTTTAGTTTCATATTTGTGAGGCAGGAGATTTTTAGATGCTAAGTTTTAATTTCTATATGCTTATCAATTTTCCGCATTAATTAATATCTATTAAATAAATGTTGGTAAAATTACTGGAGACAATAACCAAAAACAATTTTGAAAGTTTAATTCATCTTCAAGTTTTTACGTTCAAGTTGTTAGAATATATTGTTTACTAAACTAACTTATGGGTTTAATTTTGTGTCTAATGATTTTGATTTTGAATTTTATATTAGTTGTAAATTATTCTAATTTTGAGTTTAAATTAAATACAGGAATGATTTTGAGTGCATATGTAATAAGATTTTTCATTTAAACTCATGACCAACTGAGGGATAGAATGTTTTTTTTCAATCAAAAATATATCTATGTTCTCTATGTCTTTAGCAAATTCAATAAAAAAAATCAATGAGTTATAAAAAATGTAATATACATATATAATAAAATATATAAATAGATTATTTTCTACATAAATATATATTTTTTACAAAAAGTCTTTTATGAAACAAAACAAAATTTATATATTATACAAAAAATTAATTTTCTTCAACGGTGTAGGCACCTATAGCTACAGACATGCACTCAAAAAAGATACGTTTGACTTTTGCATAGCCATCCGTACCCAGCTACTATCCCAAGAATTTTTTATTAGATAGTACTTTATATCGTTTTCACTTTCATATCCAAAAGCCTTTATATTTCTCTGAAGGATGAGATTGATGAGACCCATGGGGTCCATGAATTTTTCAATGTAATTGGTCTTAGTATGGACGACAACATGTTTTTTTAAAAATAATGAGAGTCCCAATTTCTTAAGAGATACATTTTCGGTACTATTCTGTTCAAGAAATTTATAATAGTACCCATCTTTTAAGCGGCGCATTCTTGAAACTGTTCTGTTTAGTGGGGATCTAAAATTTTTTACAGTGAGATTAATATATAATAAAGTAAGTTTAAAAATCATAGATAGTAAAGTAAATTTTTCAAAATTGCAAAATTTATCTTGCAACACCTAACCATCTGCCTCATCCCATATTTCTACTTTATGAGAAGTTGAATGCATTTTTGTTAATGCAAAACAAAATTTTTACGTAAAACATAACTTTTATGCAAAACATATTTTTTATGTAAAACATAATTTTCAATTTTTATTTTTATTTTTACTTTTTGGATGTCTATTTTTTAAAAAAATTAATTGAAACGATATATTACATCTCTTGTGTAGATTAATTTATTTAAAATATTTAGATGTGTCTATTTATTATTTATATGAAACAAAATACGAAATTCGTGTGGAGAGTGTCTCCCATGGATTTTCTTTCTCTTTAGAAAATACGTTGGACATGGAAATTTTATATCCAATGCATCCTCTCCGCCCCTATTGCGGCCCTATTCCAATTCTCACTCTTCATTACTATTGAATTTCGCTTCCGCGGCTATTCCCCAGTGTGGCGGCGGCCGTGGTAGCGCTGCCACACCGACGGCAACGAGGACGACGAAGATGGTGGCGGCGACGAAGACGATGACGACTCATCCCTGCCTCTCGCTCCTGAACCTTCGAAAGCTTCCCCGATCTCCACATTCTTAAAAAAACTGATACACTCTGATTTAATATCACATGGTCCAGCCACCATTTGAAGCTCATCGCTGTTGTAACCCACAAGGAAATCACAACAACTCCCTTAATAGCTTTCCACTACCTTAACCACTTCCCAACTACCTTAACAGCTCAGACACCAACTACTAATTTCCACTTAGTACACAATGGGCCAGGGCCTGGATATAAATAGCAAAGCTCCTCTGTAATTGGGAGTTTTTGAAATGAATACAATTCTCTTATTCATCTTGATTTTTCTCTCTCTCTACCGTTCTTCTTCTTGGTCACATCTCTTTCACTATTGTGAGAGTACCAGAGCTACGTTAGAAGCCCCCTATTCTCACTGTTAGAATCATAGGTAACATTTTCGTATCAGAGCGCCAATCCTCGGCGTGGTGGGTTAGGCATGGAAACAAGGGCTCAAGAGCAAAAGAAGATGGAGGAAATGCTCCGGCAACTGGTCAAGGAATCTGTAACTCGACAGGATCAATCTATCCAAGAATTAAAGGAGCGGCAACACCTGGATATGGAGGAGGTACGTCAAATGTTTGTAAATTTGCATGCATCAATTTCTCCTGGTGTTGGGCACCACTCCTCTGCAAATCAGCGATCGGAAGGTAACAACACCCATAGATCTCAATTTGCTCCGCGATTCACTAAGATCGAGTTTCCCCGATTCGATGGGGAAGATTTGAAAGGATGGATGTATCGCTGTGAGCAGTTCTTCGAAATCGATGCAACTGCTGAAGATGCCAAGGTCAAATTAGCTACAATTCATTTAGAAGGCCGCGCTCTACAGTGGCATCAAATTTTTATGAAATCACGGCTAACACGCTCAATCCCAACTTGGGAAGAGTACGTATCAGCTTTGAGTACTAGGTTTGGATCAGATTTGTTTGATGATCCCATGGCTGAGCTTAAGAGTTTGAGACAGCTAGGGTCGGTATTAGAATACCAAGATAAATTCGACACACTTCTTGATAGAGTGGAGTTATCAGAGGAATATGCAGTGAGTTGTTTTCTCAGTGGGCTAAAAGATGAAATTCAGATTCCAATAAGAATGTTCCAGCCCCGCACCTTGCAGCGAGCATTGAGCTTGGCTAAGTTGCAAGAAGCGGCAATAGAAGGGAATAATAAGAATTACAAGGGGGGGACGAAGGGCACTCCTGGAAATCCACCCCTATTACCTACGCCAAAACCCTTCAACAACCAAAATGATTCGCAACACGTCAGAGCACCAAGGATGCCAGGAGCAACCCCAACGCTGGCTAAGCCTTATAGGAATATAACTAGTGCTGAATTTGACGAACGAAGAGCTAAGGGCTTGTGCTTTTGGTGTGAGGAGCGATATATGTCTGGCCATCAGTGTAAGAAGAAACGATTGTATCGGATAGAATTACTAGAGGAAGAGGCCTCCAACGCTGTAATCATGGAGGAAACATTCACAGCAAATGATGTTTGTGTGGAAGAGTATGAACCTGCACCTCAAATATCATTGCATGCGCTTGCGGGCCAAGTAATGTTACCCGACTATAGGACGATGAGGCTATCCGGAACCGTAAAGAATAAGAACGTGCACATCCTTATCGATTCGGGAAGCACCCAAAATTTTCTTGACACTACCATCGCTTCTAAACTAGGGTGCTCACTAGAAGAAGTTCCGGCTGTGAGGGTAACGGTGGCGGATGGCAACAAGCTACTAAGTTCTTCAAGATGCAGGTCCTTTAAGTGGAAAATGCAAGGGTTGGAGTTTAATGCTGATTTACTACTACTACCGTTAAGGGGCTGTGATATGGTGCTGGGAATCCAATGGTTAATCCAGCTGGGTCCTATTCTTTGGGACTTTAAACAGCTCCGAATGGAATTTCGGGTCAAGAATCAGAAGGTAGTTCTCCGGGATCCCAAGGAGCAGATTTAAAGATGATAAAAGAAAATGAGCTCAAAAAAATGGTTCAAGGGAGCACCGCAATCACTGCAGCGCACTTGTGTTCCATTCACGCAGTGGCACCAGAGATTGTAGGGACAAAATTAATGGCAGAAGAAGAAAAGAAGGGGAAGCAAGTGAGCGAGCTGTTCTCTCAACAATTACAACTCCTTTTGGAAGAATATGCTGATCTATTCACTGAACCACAAGGTCTTCCTCCAGTAAGGATATTCGATCACAAGGTTTCAATGAAGGAAGGAGTTGAACCAATCAATGTTAGACCCTACAGATATCCGACCTACCAAAAGAATGAAATTGAAAAACTGGTACAGGAAATGCTGACACAGGGCATTATTAGACCCAGTAACAGTCCATACTCTTCTCCGGTTGTATTAGTTAAGAAAAAAGATGGCTCCTGGAGGTTCTGCGTCGACTATAGAGCTCTAAATGACAACACCATCAAAGATAGATTCCCTATACCCCTGGTAGATGAGTTGCTCGACGAACTACATGGAGCTCTTTTTTTCTCAAAGTTGGACCTGAGGTCTGGTTATCATCAAATCCGAATGCACGAAGCCGACATTCTCAAGACAGCGTTTCTCACACATGAGGGCCATTATGAATTTTTAGTAATGCCCTTTGGGCTTACCAATGCTCCTTCGACTTTCCAAGGGTTGATGAATCACATTTTTAAACCCTATTTGAGGAAGTATGTTTTGGTTTTTTTTTATGACATCCTAATCTACAGCAAGGGAGAAGAAGAACACTTACTACATTTGAGAACCACTTTTGATGTGTTAAGGCAACACTTGCTACTTGTCAAGAAAAAGAAATGTGTTTTTGCTGCAGCTCAATTGAAGTATTTGGGCCACATCATCAGTCAAGAGGGAGTTGCTATGGATAAGCAAAAGGTGGAAGCAATACTAAAATGGCCACAACCTGCTTCTATAAAGGAATTTAGGGGTTTTTTAGGCTTAGCAGGGTATTATAGAAGGTTCGTTAAAGACTTTGGAAAAATTAGTAAGCCTCTACATGAAATGCTAGGAAAAGGTGGATTTAAATGGACTGAAGCAGGCCTTCAAGCGTTCCAGCAACTTAAAGTAGCTGTGGCTACGGCGCACGCTGGCTCTGCCGGATTTCTCAGCAGAATTTGTTGTAGAAACTGATGCATCGAGGGTGGGCGTGGGAGCAGTTTTGTTGCAGAAAGAAAGACCCATTGCATTTATGAGCAAGCCATTATCCCCAAGGAATCAGCAACTTTCTACATATGAAAGGGAAATGTTAGCCATAGTTATTGCAATCCAAAAGTGGCGACCTTATTTGATTGGGAGGCATTTTAAGGTCAAAACAGATCATCAAAGTCTAAAATATTTGTTGGAGCAAAGAGTTTCTACTCCTAGTCAGCAAAAATGGATATCCAAATTAATGGGCTATGATTACGAATTAGTTTACAAGAAAGGTCAGGAAAATGTGGTTGTCGATGCTTTATCTAGAGCGTCGTCCCTTCAAGCAATCTCCGCAATCCATACTGACCTTCTAGACCAAATCAAGCGTAGTTGGCACCAAGATGATAGGATTAAGAAAATCCTAGCGGAAAAGCAACTAAGGGATCAATCTTGGCCACATTACACTTGGGCACAAGGTCTACTTAAGCGAAAAGGGAAACTGGTAGTGGGTAATGTCCCAGATCTGAGAATACGACTAATTAACGACTTCCATAGCAGCAGCGCAGGGGGACATTCCGGATCAGAGGTCACTGCTAGAAAACTGAAGAGTTATTTCTATTGGAAGGGGCTCCGTAAAGACGTTGATCAACTTGTTAAAGAATGTACGGTCTGTCAGCAAAATAAATATGAGCCTTTAGCTCCAGCAGGCCTGTTACAACCCTTGCCAATACCAGATAACATCTGGACCGAAATTTCTATGGATTTCATAGAAGGGCTGCCCCTTCTCAAGGAAAGGAAGTGGTTATGGTTGTGGTTGATCGGCTTAGCAAGTATGCTCATTTCTTAGCACTATCTCATCCCTATACTGCTGCAACAATAGCTCAATTATTCCTAGACCACATCTACAAGTTACATGGGCTACCTAAAAGCATTGTCAGTGATAGAGGTGCCGTTTTTCTTAATCACTTTTGGCAAGAGTTATTTCGGAAACTGAATGTTCGTATAAATCTCTCCACCGCCTATCATCCTCAATCCGATGGGCAAACCGAAGTTGTTAATAGGTGCTTGGAAACCTACCTTCGATGCATGACTGGGGATCAACCTAGGAATTGGGTTAAATGGATGCCATTAGCAGAATGGTGGTATAATACCTCTTACCATTCTTCTACAAAGGATACTCCCTATGAAATTGTGTATGGCCAGTCACCACCGCTGCACATTCCGTACTTAGCAGGTGATTCTTCTATGGATTCGGTGGATCGAACATTAAATGCTAGAGAAGCTGCTCTACGATTGATAAAGGAGAATCTGGCCAAGGCTCAAAATAGAATGAAACAAATTGCAAACAAAGGTTGAACGGAATGAGAGTTTCAAGTGGGAGATTTGGTATATGTCAAGCTGCAGCCTTATAAACAGATCTCAGTCCGCAAACACATGTCTCAGAAGTTATCCCCGCGATACTTTGGGCCCTTCAAGGTGCTGGCAAGATTCGGCCCGGTGGCGTACAAGCTCCAACTACCTGCAAATGCTAAGATTCATCACACATTTCATGTTTCACAATTAAAGAAGAAAATTGGCCTTGCGACGGTGCTGACAATACCTGCTTTTGTTAACTCCGAAGGGCAGTTGCTGATCGAACCGGTGGCAGTGTTAGATAGGCGCTTAGTAAAGCATCGCGGGAAGGCGGCGACACAGCTTTTAATCTAGTGGTTCAACCAACCAGTGGAGCATGCCACTTGGGAATATCTCACTGACCTTCAATGACAATACCCGCGCTTCAATCTTTGGGGACAAGGATCGTTTGAAGAGGAGGGTACTGATACACTCTGATTTAATATCACATGGTCCAGCCACCATTTGAAGCTCATCACTGTTGTAACCCACAAGGAAATCACAACAACTCCCTTAACAGCTTTCCACTACCTTAACTACTTCCTAACTACCTTAACAGCACACCAACTACTAATTTCCACTTAGTACACAATGGGCCAGGGCCTGGATATAAATAGCAAAGCTCCTCTGTAATTGGGATAGTTTTTGAAATGAATACAATTCTCTTCTTCATCTTGATTTCTCTCTCTGTTCTTCTTCTTGGTCACCTCTCTTTCACCATTGTGAGAGTACCAGAGCTACGGTAGAAGCTCCCTATTCTCACTGTTAGAATCATAGGTAACATTTTGGTATAAAAAAATGCAGGTACAAAGAGTGTCCTTCCACCAGCCCTTAGCATGAGGTAAGGCTCCAATGGTGTCGGTTGCCCTACGTGTTTTTCCCAATATAAAAATTCCACTGACTATTCTCTTCATTCCTTTTCTTCCCTCCACTCAAACTACTATTTTTTTAAAAAAAATTACATCTAGGCAATTCCTTAAAAACTTTATAAGAGAAGACAAGTAAACCTAATAACATCATATATATATATATATATATATATATATATATATATATATATATATATATATATATATATATATATATATATATATATATATATATATATATATATAAAATTAATTTTGGAAGCATGGTTTCGAGTAAATCACAAGCAGCCATGTGGCGCATTTTCATGAGAAGTTCTAATATAACTTGATAATGATAATAATATAACTTATTGTGTTCCAATATTATATATAGAAAGTAGTTATGAGAAGTTATATATAGAAACGATTATGAGAAGTTCTAATATAATTTGATAATAGTATAGCTTATTGTGTTCCATATATATATATATATATATATATATATATATATATATATATATATATATATATATATATATATATATATATATATATATATATATAAAGTAATTTCATGAGAAGTTTCACACAATAAATTACTCAAAAATTATAACTAAAAGTTGATAACAACAGTCCCATGCATCGCATCGCATGGGTCAATTGCTAGTTTAAAGTATAATAGTAACATATTCGAAGAAGACCATTTCTCTTATAGAGAAATCAACCCGCAACTTATAAAACTATTCATCAAAATTTATCCACGAAATATCTAAAAACTTTGTAAAAGAAGACAGGTAAGCTTAATAACATTTTATTAGAATAGTAAACATGTTCGAAGAAGACCATTTCTTTGTTAGAGAAATAAACTAGCAGCATGCAAATTTATTAAAAATAAATAAATTTATAAATCTTGGGTCATAAAGTTAGTTTTCAAAATTACAAAATAACCCATAAAGTCCAAGGGATAGGTTTCACATCCGAAAAATCGGTAAAAATCGTTATCTTGCAACCCCTAACAATCTGCCCATTTTGAATTCATTTTTGTTAATACAAAACGTAATTATGCAAAACATAATTTTTATGCAAAACATATGATGGCCGTAATCTTCCTAAAGAGCATTTTTGGCAACATCAATAACGTTGGTGTGGCTCCGATCGGGTAAGATTTTTTTATTATTTTAATTGTAACATTCCTAAATTTTTAGGAAAATTTTTGATTAATTTTTATTTTGATTGTAGCGGAAAATTCGGGAATCCTATAGTTTTGATCGTGTGGACGGTTAAATTCCCTTTTCTCCTCCGGCGGGAAAACAATGAGTATAACTTTTTTTAAAAAAATTTACGCTAATGTCTTTATTATTATTATTATTATTATTATTATTATTATTATACAGAATCCTCCTCTTACTAGCCGAGGAGGGAGGCGGCCGCCGCCATCGCCGTTGCCGTCGGCGGCGACCATCGTGGCGTTTTCATTTCCGTATCCAATAATAGACACCGAGTGGTCGGCAATCGGGCGCCGGACTCATCCTTCTCCGCACCAGATTGCAGCCCAGCCAAGCTTCAATTTACCACTTTTGCAATATAACATCCATAGAATAGTTAATTTTTATTTTAGTATTAGTCACTAGATAGTATAAATACCGATCATGCTGTAATGAGAAGATTCAAGATTACGAATGAAATGAATTAGTCTATTCTCTCCCTCAAAGGTTTTTCTCCAAACCCTTTCTCTCCTTATCCCTCTTTATCTCTTTCTCTATCTCTAATCTCTATCCCTAATTCTCTATCTCAACCTCTATCTCTATCTCTTTCTTTATCTCTCCACCTCAAATCCCAATTTCTATCTCTATTCCCTTACCTTTTTTATTCTCGGTAACCGGTTACGTTATCTCAGGTCCGCTGGCTTTCTGATTGTTACTCCATATACACGACCTGTTATAAAAAATAAATAAGTAGATTATCATTAAAAATTAAATATTGTAACTTAAATATTACAACCACTAACCTCTCTCGGTAGATGTCAAAAGCTGTAAAACACCATTATGCATGCAGTAATAGGGCGCATCCTCAAAATATCCTCGATTTATTCCTCATTGTGAATTATTTTAAAATTTTTTTGAAAATCTCAAATTTTTACCCTTATTTTCTATAAAATAAATTTATAATTAAAAAAATTAATAAATATACAAATATTAAATAAATTTTATAATATAATTTAACTTACATCTTCATTAATTTGATAGTATTGTCTTCGTTCAGCATACGGATTATCACTTTCTAATGCAATGTCATGCATTGTAATATACTCTAAACACTTATTATGACTATAATGCATGCATCCAACACTATCCATATGCTGCCTATTAGAAGATGGATACATTTCATGTATACAATTTACTAATTCTTGCTTAAATAATTCAACTAGCTGCATGGCCATATTGAATTGCGTACTCGGCTTCCACTTGGGTGGTGGACGAAAAAGCGCGGCAGCATTCTTCAAACAATTTAATAATTATAGCATTTTGCTTGGTCTCCTGCCTCGTAATGTAGCCAAATTACGATATTTTAAAATTAAGTAAAATAATAATTTAATTTTAAATATTAATTGGGATCAAAACTGACCATACTTTTAGATCAATTTCATAATTCATATATCCTTTACTTATTTTGAATGTATTAAAATTCTTTGCAATTAATATATAATGAAATCACTATCATGTGGCGCTACGAGATCGCACAAAAAATACACTAAAGATCTAATAAATTTAAAAAAATGCATCCAACTCAAAAAGTTTAAAGAAAAATAAAGGATGTGATTATATAGAGAACCTATTATCAGAATATATATAGGATTAAAATGTATATAGTACTAGCATGCATGTTATGTGCATTGCTACTATAGTGATGGATGAAAATGTGTATAGTACTAACATGTGGTATTTGCATTGGTACTATAGTGATTAAATAATTATGCTTAACTAAATTAATTATTAGAAATCTTTTTTAGCATTGTTACTATTTTTATTTTTCTTCATACATAAAAATTTAATGTGCAAAGTATGATAGTAAATGACTAAATGATGGACTTGCTTTTTGTTCTTGAATTTCATGAGCTTGTTTGCTAGTGAAAAGTGAAAAACTAAACAAAGCTTTTTTAAATTAAAAAAAATTTATTTTTCACACAGTTTAGATGCAAGCTAACCAATCACGACAAAGAATAAAAAAATTCATCCATCAAAACGTCTGATCACATAAAAATTGTGTTTGAAAAACAAAGAATGAGAAATGATAGAAAATAAACCCTAAGCTATTTTTCACTATTAACATAGAAATTTGTAGGCAATAATTTGTCATGACTTTATAACAAGAAAATTGCATAGAAAAAAAATATGTAGTACTAATATTCATGGAATTTGCATGGGTAACAACCTTCTAGACTTCTACCCTCTAATTATTGGGCAAAATACTTTCTTGTAAGGATATTTCTATATAATTCTAATAGTTTGGGCTTTTGAAAGATATATTTGTAATGACAAAAGTATTGTTTTATTTATCTGCTGTTAAAAAATAAATAGTACTATAAGGATAACAAATTAGGGGGGCAAATATGTATATCACTGGACTTTTGTATGGATAAAATAAAAGTTGAACGTTGTAAAGATATATTTGCTATTTGATATGTTTACAGAGAGCTGTATAAGATTAAACGTAAAAAAAAAATAAGAAATGATACAAAACAAAGATTAACTATTTTTATTTTACGTATTAGAAATTTGAGGTCATAATTTATTACAACTTTATAAAAAATATTGCATAGAAGAAATAATGTATAATACTAACGTTAGTGGATTTGAATGGCATCTGCTATTCTCTACGCTTGAACAATTAGGAAGATTTAAACAAAGATAGCTGAACTATTTAACTTAAAAAATTAATTAATTGAAAATTTTATTGTGTCAGCTAAATTACTTAATTCAAAAATTTGAAACGATTATATATATATATATATATATATAGTCCGTCACATGCTATCAATAGCACGGAGGTCTCCGTGCTACCAAGTTTTCCACCGTTAGATCCACCCTTTGATGATTTTCACCCATTAGATCATATTATTCAACCAACCACCCACTTAACCCTAAGGGGCCCACATCATCTTAACCGCACATCTCTCAATCCAACGGCTAAAAGGTAGCACCAATGACTTGGTGCTATTAATAGATAGTAGCTTCTATATATATATATATATATATTTATTTATTTATATATTTATTTATTTATGAAGGCTATTTGGAGAAACTATTACCTGCAATCACCATATGAGGCATGCATTAGTGTATTACCAAAATCCCACAAGCATTGCAATTAATGCATCAATGTAACAAGTTGAATAAATATTTTATGATATTAAAAAGAAGAGACAACAAAATCATAGATTTTGAATACTATATAATTATCGAATAGATAATATTATTTTACATATTGTTGATTTTTTTAGAACTAAATAATACAATTTTCAACCTTCAAAATTTTAAGATCCAATCTTATTTTGCATTTTTAAAAATCTTACAATTGGTTGAAGTAATAATTTGTTTACATGGTCTCATTTTCAAAATAATCCTTAATCTTTGCTATTTGTTTGAATTAGTTTCTGAATTCTCTTTCAATTGGATAGATTCTGTCATGCAGCAAGACATTGTCATACACATTCTCATCTAATTATCAAAGACCACGCAGCATCATCACTTCATAAGGCAGGAATGATCAATCAAAGGTAAGTTTAATATACTGGAGAAAATTGTTAGATACAACATTGATTTTATATCTATAATTACTATCTATGTGATTGTATCTAAGCATTTGGTCATCGAAGGAGAAAAACAGAAAAGTTTGAAATCATGTAGCATAGCTTTCAGATTCTTCGGTAACTACTGTATTTTGGGTTACTTTCGGGCTGTTCTCGACCGAGTCTTTGGCGTCCGCAGGCAACTGGTTGCAGTGAATGAGCCTCGTCGGCCTTTCTTGCTGATACATTCTGTCGACAGAGAATATAAAGTTAGAGCGAGCACAAACCGAATTGTAAATCCTTTTTCTTTTTTTGTTTTTGCAGAAAAGTGACACTTCTTTTTGTTTCTGCAACTCTAGCTTTTTAACTTCAGGACCGACCCGCCCCTCCTTATACACAACAATTCATAGCTTTGAACAGTCGGTGCACGCTTTTGAATGATTAATGCAGCAGTTTTAAAAAAAACCCAACTTGATATATAATCCAAAATTGTCACGTGCATCGTAATTTACAGTAATGGATTGATAGCGAAGAAGTTAAGTTTCCAAGGTATCATCACAAGGACTTTTAAGAAATTCTGAACTGATCAATTTAGGACTTACGGGTGCTTGCAGAGCATCGGGCTTTGCACTGTGACGACATATTTGCAAGAAGAAATCTCCTTAATTGAACTGATTATTACAGGGGATTCCGCGCAAACAAATCTAACCTGTAGGAAAAAGAAGATACATAAGAAATCACGCATAAGAACTACACAACAAGTGGTACGGTTAGTAATTATTCTACCTCAGTTTCCCTAGGTTGATCTGTTAGGTCACAAATGGTTCCATTTGTATACTGATGTGCATGGTACCTGCCACAATCAATTTTATTTTTTTAAGCATGATTGCTCTAATAGATTTTAAAAGAAAAACATGTGATCTTTACATACTTCGGTTGTTTTTTAAGGAGATGTTTCTACCTTTGAGAGGCATCTCTGGAGCGAGGATCTTTAAGCATAAAGGCATCAGAATCTTTCTGGTTGAAAGCAGCTGTTCCATCAGGGTCGAATTCGCCCAACACGAATTCTTGAACAACCTTCAACAGTAACAGATTTTCAAATTATTTAAGTTTGGTATTGGGTAATCGCGTGTAATAGATAGCTGATGATAGCAGAGAAAAATAGAATAAAAATTACTGAAAGTATCAAAAGATATCCAAATATGATGTAATGACAACATAATCATGCTATACGATCTGTAGCTAATAAGGCAGAGGGCATAGAATTGGAAAGATAACACGGTGGAATTTACAAATATCACTAGCATAGAATGGGTCTGGGAATTGTTGAGTCGCAATACAATAAGGCAAAAATGTACAGACCGCACCCGAACGATAGCATATTATGGATTGAATAACTATAGAACTTTGGGCTCCACTTTTCAGGTCCTACCACCTTGTTTAGCATCGGAGGAGTGGAGCTTCAAAGCACATTCGAATTTTTTTTGTCGGCTTTATAGCCTCAAGATGGTTGCTTTTAGAGAATGCATTTCCAAACTAAACCAAAGAATAACTCTACTCAAATAGTCCTTTTCCAGAAGCTCCTACTAGACCAAATGACCACTTAAGCATCTAGAGAAGGACGATTGGGCCGAACTCAACAAGAATCCAACAATGCTATCAAAACTTATCACCAACCTTTTTTTTTCCTCTAGCCGTCCTCTGCTTACCAAATAAAGGAGTTGATTTATACTAAATCTTTTTGTGTGAAATCATGACAATAACAACAAATCTATCAACACAACAATAACGGCAAAAAGAGGAAGTAACTGACCTCATTATCCTCCAAATGAATTTGCCTTATTTTTCGGTGATAACAGAATTCATAAGACCACCAACCTTCGTGCTACACGACAGACAGAGAGAAAAAAGCAGTTACACGAAACTGCCACAAAGAAGAAGAAAACGAAAAAGAGATGAGATCCTCTTACTCTATAGAAGCATTGATCCTTCAGAACATCAAGCAATTCATCTGGTGTCTTCAACTTGATCCTTCGGTCACTTTCTACAATAACATTGCTTGAATTCTGTTGGATAATAGACCTTACCGTTTTGGTTTCCTCTTCCTTTGGTAAGAAACACATGTAATTTTGGCCCTCTTTATTAGTCATTAGCACGGATTCCTGGCCATTCTCCTGCAATTTCTATTGTCATGCTAGCAACTCAAAATTATAATATACACTTAAATCAAGCACACTATTAAACTAGCCATAAAGGTGGAAAACTATAAGCTCAGTAACTAGAAAGGACAAAGAATCACAAAACTGGCAAGGTTGGGCAGAGGGAAAAACTGTTCCAGTAATATGGTTTTACAGCTTTCAAAAGAAAAATTACGGTAACTCCTAACAGTATAAATGTATAATGGTCAGTAAATTGACAAAAACCATCTTGTTGAATACATATAAAAATATGTACTCTTAAATAAATAAGCAACCTTCGGAGTGTTTATCCGAAAGAAGGAATGATGCTCACAAATACGATGGGGATTTCTGACAAATACATGAGATTTTTTATGCGATCTATAACCTACTTTTCTATGGCAGTATGGCATTTCAAAATCAATTTTCTTGTTCCTCTCAAACATTATTAAGTGTGTCAACTAGGCTGTAAATCAGCTCGATTAAAGCGTACTGAACAGTGTTTAAACTTACTATGTTGTTCGATCGACAACACTGATGCCGGTTAATACATTTTCTTTCAAGCATTGATCAATACGCTCGCTTTCAAACAAAATTACAAACAGAAAATGAAAATGTCAAGTCTCTTTCTTTTCTTTTCCAATTGCCCAAAACAAACAAAATTTGCATGACGTTCATCTCCACTTGCCTAACGGATTAGTTCTTACTATGTGATTGGTTGTGGAATAGAGGTGTGAAAAGAAATTAGGCTGTTAGAAAAGGTATAGCATGATTTAGTAAATGAAAAGGGTAAATGGTTCGTCAAAGCTCGGAATTGTAAGGCATGATTTAGTAAATAGAATATAGTTTTGAATTCGTAGGTCTTCACTTCGTATGTCTTTTCCCTATTTATTTCCTCTTCGTCCTAATCTCCACCCTATCACTTTTAAGATTAATGTTCCTGCTTAGATATTTCTCTACAAGTTGCAGCTTTTCTATTGCAGGATACCAAAATGAGACCAGAGCATTTGAGAGTTTAAGTAGTACTTGCCATTGATTTCATAAATGTGATCTCTGATAGCGAAGATGTGTCAAGATCTTATAAGAATAGTAGCCTATTTGCAAGCGAAGATTTAAATACAAGACGACGAAGAGAAAATAATGAAAACAATAAATCCACTTACGGGATGAAAGGGTGAATCTGTCGAATGAAATTCTATATCATATTTTGGTTCACGAGAACTCCGCCCAAATGCCACACCTGAGAATCAAAATTAAGAAAAATTACTAGGACAAAAGAGAAAAACACAGAATATAGCCAAAAAGTTCAATTCCCAAAGAGATAAAATATGGCCTTCCCCAACATTTTTCACAATTGAGTTTCCTCTCTAAATTGAGATAAATATACATGAAACCAATAATCTACACCCATGAATGCAATGCTATTATTAGTAAATAAATAAACACATAAGGAGATAATTCCACCTAAACTATCGCATTTCGGCTACTTCAAAGCAAGCAACTAATAATTCTCAACTTATTTGAGGGAACGTAACAATTGCTACATAAAAACGCTTCCATCACAAAAATCCAATAAAATATTCGTTCCATTTCAACATCAATTTTTTTGGACGAATACCGAATTGGTATTCACATGCGCACAGCGTAGTAAAAAATCCAAACCTCAGATACCCAAGCCACCATTTACTGAACACTAAATCGCAGGCCCAAAATCTTAAAAAAAAAAAAAAGAAGAAGAAAAGAAAAGATCCGAGCTTGAACAAAACCCAGATCATATTTTCAACAGATACAACAATGTACGGCACAAATTGAGATCAAATTGAAGATAATCGTTCAGAAATTACGAAAAAATCACGAAAAAAGGGGGGATTACCCGAAGACGAAGTGAAGATCTGATCGGCGGAAACGGCGACGATGAGGAAGGGATTGGAGGGGGAGACGAGGAGGAGGACGTAGAGGAGGAGGGAGACGAAGGATCTCGCGAATCCCATCGAGGAGAGGGAGAGGAGAGGAGCGTTCGATCACCTCCGCCTCCTCCTCTTCCTCCTCGGTGGGGTTTTGGATACAGGGGAGGGGTAGCGCACGATAGCGGCGGCGTACTTTTGTTTTTTTTTTTTTTTTTTTTTTCCTCTTACTCTACGTATTCGTTTGGTGCGGTATAAGCGAAACAAACTATTATTACGAGGACGGTGCAAGTACGAGGATAAGAAAAATATTAGATAGTTTTATATAAAAATAAAGAGTTGAGCTAGAATACTCAAAAGACCAACTCCTTGGTGCTTTTGAGTTTCTAGCCCTTGGATCTATTTTTTGTTTACTAATATCCCTTGGATCAAACACTATTTCACCTACCACCACCTACCACCATTTATTACCACCTACCACCATCATCTCAACCCTATATCTCTCCAACCAATGGCTAAAAACTCAAAAGCACCAAGTCCTTGGTGCTTTTGAGAGTATTCTAGCTCAACTCAAAAATAAATATGTTGGTGGAGATAACCGAAATTATTCTCAAATAAAAAATAAAAAGAGAATAAGAGCCTATTCCTATTCGATAAGGTCTATTTCTATCCTTATCTCCTAACGCCTTAGTAAATAAGAAAAATCTAGTGATAAAAAGGGAATTGAACTCCTATACTTGTAAAAGTACGAAATCATTGCTGCTGATAAGTTTCTATCTTTGGATTACAAAATATGCGGTTATGATGATATGGACCTTCTAGGATTAAGTGGGTGGTTGGTTGAATAGTATAATTTAATGGATGAAAATGATCAAAGACCTAGATCTAACGGTAAGGTGCTTTTACAAGCACCAAGTACTTAGCGCTTTTACAAGCACCATAGCCGAACTCGGTATATCTAAAATAGCAAAACAATAATTTTATAGAGATATCGATTGTTCGTTCTAAGTGGGATAAATAAGAAAATTTAAAACTTTGATAAGAATTTCCCCTAAAAAATATTATAATTGTCAAAATAGTCCTTTAAAAGTTTTATTTACAAAACTAATCTAATTAATTTATTATTTTTTAAATTCGATAAATTATTTATTGTTTTTTCAAAACGTTAAAATCATTTTTACTATTTAACGTTGTACATTTTTAGAAATTTAGATGTGAAAAAAAAAATATAAATTTGATAAAAGCGGTGATTGATTTATAGCTTTCTCACTATTCAACCTTATTAATTTATGTGATTTCAATCGGTTATATCAATCGGTTATATATATATATATATATATAGAGAGAGAGAGAGAGAGAGAGAGAGAGAGAGTTATAGGCTCCTATAGGTAGGCTCCTATTCTTTCGAAAGTACGGAGGCTTTCCGTGCTTATAAGTTGTTTTCGATGAAGAAAACATTCAATTTGATGATCAGTTCTGTTAGATATGATCTACGCCTTTGAAACTATCTAGATACCAAATTTTATAATTTTTTGACTTCATTTGCCGAGTAAACGAGTAGTCTTAAAAATAAATAGTTGAAAATAAAAATTTTATAAAAGAATAGTGATAAAAGACTCAAATTTCAAATCGTAAAATATTGATCTTACTATTAATATTAAGTAGAATTTTTAATTAAAGCTTCTAGATAAACTTTAAAGTTTATGCTAAAAGCTTATTTTAATAAATTTACAGGTACAAGAATTGAATAAAGTATGCAAACTAAATTTATAAATATAAATGACGCATTTAAATTTTGAATTTCTGTTGCCCTTGACTTACTCAAATAAAATAAATTAAAAGATTGGATAGTAAAATTAAAATTTTGAATCAAAATGGTCAATAGTTCAAATAATTTCTATATATTTTTACCTTTTTTCTAACAAAAAGATAAAGGCAAAAAAAATGTACAAAGATCCCTGAACTTCAAATCTTTTGTAGGAAAGTGCCTGAACTTTTTAATTTGGGAAACAGACTTTTAATTTTCTCATATAGTGCACATTCTCTTCGATTAAATTTATTAATTATACAAATATTTTAATCGTATGTAATCCATATAGTTTTATAAAACTTCAAAACACCACAAATGTATTTTTTTTGTATTTTGTAATGTAAAATAGGCCCTAAAAAATGACGTTCAATTCAAAATATCCTTCGATCATCATGCTTAGTATATTTTGTCAAACATTAAAAGAGAAAAATACTGACTCAAAATTTGCTTTACTTTTAGGCCAGTTTGTTTGGCCGGAAGTGGGGTGGAAGTGGGACCGAAAAAGTGATTTTCAAAAACTGACCACTTCCGTTGTTTGGTTTACCGTAACTTTATTACGCCCGAAAGTCCAGTTCACCTAAAATAATGAACTTGACTTCGCCCTCCCATGGAGCGAAGTCAATTACGGTGAAGCGCAAAAAAGACAAGAATAGATTAATGTGTTAGGGTTACCTCTTCTAAAATATGATCAAATTTAATTAGGTAAGTTTTAATATATTTTTGTTTAATTTGTATATTTAGAAAATGATGAAAAATAAATTTGTTAAATTTTAATAATTTTAAAATTTTAAAATATATTTGTTGCATTATTATAATTTATATGCAAACAAATAATATAATTTTTTAAAATTTTATTTTATAATTATACATATATATAATTATATACATATATAATTATATTAATTTTTATTTATTATAATTTATTAATCACTATAAGTTACAAAATAGACAAAAAATATTACTTTGGAGGTAAGTATACCGGAGTGGAGAACTATTCTTTTTACGTGATCTACTTCTTACCAAACAAACAACAACTCACAAAACCGCACTTACACAGTTCGAAACAAACAGCAAAAGTGAATTAATTTTCATCCCAACTCCACTTCAACCTAAAATCCACTTCCACCCTAAGTTTACTTAGGTTGAAACAAACATGCCCTAATGCCAAAGCACTCTGTTAACTGACTCAAATAGAACCAAATCTTAGATAGTAAAATCAAAATTCTAAAAAATTAAATAGATGATTGAAATTAGCCCATGATCCTTAGTCCAGAATCCAGATCAAGTCAAATGCGTTTTTACCAAAAAATAAAATTCTACATCAAAAACTTTTTTTTTTCCGCAAACCAAAAGGACCAAAAATACTTTTCCAACTGAAAACTGCTTTCTCGAATGATTTCCAGCAAACCAAACACCCCCCAAAAGTGATAAGATTAAGTAAGAACGAAATCTTGTCTCTGAATTTTTAAGACCTAGGTATACATTCAACTCTCTCAATTTAACATGAAAATTTGATACATAACTCAAAATTTTGCCATTATAATTAGATTACAAATATAATGACGATAAATACAACTTCTAACAAAATTTCACGCCGCAACATACTTGTTTAGATATCAAGAAATTATACATTAATCAAGATCGGAAATTCGATTCGTGGCGAGATTTTCACCACGCAGCAATAGATACTGGTAACACCTACAAAATACGCGATCAGCGCCCGAAATTTTGCATGGTTTGTGCTGTTCGACGACTCCTCAACATGTCTGTAGAGATCTTCGTCTCTATCGCCGTCGAGATTATGAATGGTTTTCTGGGCAGATGAAGTTCAGTTCACTGTAAATCTCCGAAGCGGATCTCAGTTTACATAAAGAAGAAACTATCAAGAAGTGCTGATGAGCTGCGAGTCTCCCTTTAGATAAAGGGAAGCGCAGCAGCAATACGGAGCTGTAGCTGGAAACAGAGATTGTACCTCCTAATTAGCTGCAAAGTTTAGTGAGATACTCAATTGTTAGCAAAGAGTTAAAATTTAAAAAAAAAAAAGGCCAAAAAGGTGAAAGAACAAAAGTATAAGATGACAAGTAACAAAAAAGTCAGTACAACTAACGATTTTACCGTTGGAGTTCAACTTTAAGTTATTGTGAAGTATAACTTATATTCTCATTATCCAGGAACCAGATTTAATCAATGAGGTGATTCTGTTGAAACTTTCATTAGCTCCAATCTTGAAAATTCTCAATTGTCGAGGATACATGTTTCCACTTATACTCTCGAAATACCTTATCTATTATTGTCACATCAATAACATGTTAGCACCTTTACACTATGCGAGATATAACATATGTTGATGTTGTATATATCATCAGCAGAAAAAACAAATCTTTAGCCAATTATGGATCAGGTATGTGACTCCATTTTTTTTTTAACGTCAACTTTGTCTTGGGTAAGTTCCCTGTCAAACTTAGTGCATACCATTCATTATTTTCCAATTCTCTCCAACAATTGATGCATGAAACTTAATTATCGATGTTAGGAATAAATAATTTAGATAACGAGGCAGCATCGATTGAATTAGTAAGGGGCTCTTTTATGAGATTAACTTGCATCTAGTGTAATGAAGGCTATAACTCAAGTTAAATTAAAGTGCTACCCACTCTTTGGTCACACTTGCTGCTAAGAACTCAATACACTCTCATATTCAACCAACAATATATGAAATAAAAGCAGGAATCTGAATTTACTAGAAAAGCTAGGAGGTAATGCCAACTTTTTCCTGGATTAGATTGTAATTCTGTTATGTCTCGAATTTTTTTTTTCAAAAAAAAATCTAAAATGAGAATCAAATACCTAAAGGCAGCAAAGCATAGGCTTGGCACGAAATTAACTGCAAGGAGAAACTACCCTTGTGTATGCAATCAGAAAAGGAACCCTTTGCTAGAACTGTGAATTGCTAAGAAATGTGGCCATGCATCTTGCACTTTGAAACATTTTGTCTACCCGTTGCCAAACCGAACTTTGAACTTCTAGAAGCTTCTTCGCCTTGTCCTGTAAAATTGAATGGTGCCGCACAGTTTCACCGTGTATCTGTTTCCAAGATTCGGTAGAGTTTATGTTAGTAGGAAGCCAATAATTTTCTTACACCTAAATAATAGTATAAAAAAATAATGCATTAAAATCATACTTTTCCTATAAACATAAAACGGGAAAAAGAAGTTACAGAAGATTCTCAAGCTACAGGCGTTATGGTTCCAATAAGTACTTTAGAGGCCAAACAAGGCTAATTTTCCATGTTCAATTTCTGAGATTCGCTTACCCTGGAAAGAACCACTAAGTGTAACTGCAAACATAAATTAGTTTGCCGTACTTCACAAGGCCAAAATAAGCTTCATTTGATGAAATAACATTAATCTTTACAGTTCAAATCTTAAGGCTAAACTAAAAGTACACGTAAAAAAGCAATGAAACACTAAATAACCAATACATACCTTAAGAAACAACCTAATAACAGCTTGAATAAACTCGAAGTTATTCTTGGCGGAAAGCTCATGAATGAAATAATCCAACAGAAGAGCGATAGAACCTAATTCAGGCCGCTGGTCCAGATTTTCCAGATCGCCGTCATCTATTATCTGGAGCAATCGCAGTTCCATATCCAGAGATGAGGGAGATAAACTTTTAATGTACTCCGTAAACTCTGAAACTGCAGTTCAAGAGTGTAAATTCTGAAATCAGCAAGTAAACCTTGAAAAATAAAACAAAAGGTTTAATCAAAATAGATGAGAAAAAGATTGATGATGATGGGTGGCTTTGAAATTTTATTTAATAAAGATGGCGGAAGAAACAATAAGCCTATTACTTGTTTTACATGATTCTCCTATATATTACATAATAATAATATAATTGCAAGTAGGTCAACTCGAAATGCTTACAGTTTTTTGTATCTCCACAGGACTGTAACAGCAGAATGAATCGTGAGGTTATATCAGCAGTTTTGTTATGATGCTTCAGGTCAATATTTTTTCGACCTTTTTCTTCACTATTGGCATCAGAATTAGGTTTAAATACTATTTCTCCGGAAAGAGACGGAGTAGAGGGCAAGAAAAAGGGTGCCTTTTCCGGCTTTTTCGGTGGCTCAACTGGCTTGTTACGAACCTGAAAGCACCAAGGTAGAAATTACAGTAGATGAAACAAGGACAAATAAAGCCACATAATAAGACATGAAATAGCATAATAAATCAAAAAGTAATACATGCATAATTTGAAATAGAATTATATTTAACTCATATCCACATCAAAGAGCCTATATATTGACTTAAATAGCCAAACTAACCTTTATAATGTCTAGATTTGTCAAATGTTGCCACTGGCTCCTCGGAAGCAACGAGAGTGTGATTAGATTAGGTATTTGGTGATCAATATGTGCAAAAGAAGAAATTTTCATTTGGGACTGGTTGCCTGAAGCTTGAATTGATTCTTCTTCGGATCCTTCTTTCGCAGAGACAGATGGCATTTGAACATTTCGTACATGCTTCCCACTTGCATAATTATCTATATTGGCGGACCCTGAGAACATAGCCTGATTAACCCTGAAAATTCAAAAGACGAAAGTTCTGAGTCTACACAGCAAAAGAAAAGCACAAATAGAAATTATTATAGCTTGTAATCCTAACCAAAGTAAGATAGTTCAAATAAAGAAGCATGAAAACCCAAAAAAGTATCCCATTATTGCTAATCAAAAAGAAAAAAAAAAGCAAGAAGTGGACTTACAATGCGAAAAAGCCAAAGCAATTTTAGATGTCCTTTTATTAGTCTATAATACAAATCTTTTGGACCTATATAAGTAGTCTACAGTGCCAGTACTAGACATAATATTACATGAATGAGTCTTAAACTTCTGTTTTCAGTTACAGAACGTGCATGCTAGCTAAAACTGATGCAATCAGAAAATAAATGAAATGTAAGCTCACCAAAGATAGACACCATTCTGATCAACATGAGTAGTTGCCAATACATCCATAGAAGGTGACAGAGATAGTGCAGTTATGGACGCATCGACACATATTGCATCTATCTGTCTGGCCAATATGATATCCCATATTCTGAGAGTTCCATCCATACTAGAAGACAAAAGCCACTTTCCATCCTCACTAAAGCACAAATCAGTAACTCGATCCGTATGACCCTCAAAGTTACGAACCATTCGCAGTGCCACAACATCAAACAGGCGAAGAACCATGTCATCTGCCACAGTTGCAAGAAGTCCTGAAAACAAAATAATGAGATTAATCTTCTGGACAGAATGAAGATATTGGAGATTGGACCATACCATTTACTCTGTGATATACAAACTTCACAAGAGAATGTCCAACTTCCTGTCGAGCTTTTAGTCCACGACTTTTGAAATCCCACACCTGAAATAGATAATAAGTTATTTATTGTAGCTTGAATAATATGCATGATCATGTATGGCACTTCAGAGATCAGAAAAACAAAGAAGTGCACATTTTCACACAGAGAATAGGTAACAATTTATGAATTAACTAAGCATTAAAATTGCTCTTTGTGTCATGCCGAATTCAACCGCATTAAAGACTCTGAAAAGGTTCTTTGCGGAGAATTGAATACAATGCTAACCAAGAGAAATATATCAGCAATCTAGTACGAGTCTGTACATTGTGCACATACATTAGTTTGAACGTGGATGCACTCCTATTATCATGATGTACGTATTATGTCAAACTACATATATTACTTTAAGCGCGGATGCACTCTTATTATCATGATGTACTCGTTATGTCCTAATCCTATAAATTAATAATACCAAAATTATAGATTGTACCTAGCGCAGTTCGCTAAGGGCACGATGGTTGGTACACGAGTTCTTAAGCTCGAAGCCTAGTTGCTCTACATTTCTAGCTGAGCTCATTTCCAAAAAATGAACATAACGGAGAGCTTACTACCTTTCTCTCTCAAAAAATATATAATATAACAAAATCTGAATATCTTTTTACGTTCTAACAGATTCGCTCCAAAATCATTTTTATGTTTGACATTACAAAAGGAGAGTTTAAACAGAAAAAACTGAGCTGAATATTAGGGGAAAAATAAGGACCTTGATATCACCATGATACCCTGCACTTATCAATGAGCTGTTTGTAGCATCACAAGCAATTCCGACTACTTCTCCATCATGTGCACATTGTCTAGGTTCAAGAGTATCAACGTAGCTGCCTCGGCTGATTCCCGATTGCAGGTTAAATCTTTCAATCCAACCGCCCTCAGTTCCCAAGACAGCAAAATTACCACATGCACTTATTGTACAAGTCTGCCGCACAACATAAAATACAGGCGATAAATTTGACGGAACCATTTAAACCATATCATTAGAGAGTTTTGAATAAAATGACAATATTTTCTCCACCAAGTTTTAGGACCAGAGAAAACTGTTATCTTTGTTGTTTTGAAATCAAAACAATAAAACCAACAAAGTTATACGACTGGTGTACCTTAACAGGTGATTCAATGTCTGCAGATGGTGTCAGAATATGCTCACCAAGAACAAAGTTCTGAAGCCGCCATACGTATGCCCGTGGAGTATCCATGTGACACGTCACAACATTGCACCAATCACGCTCACGTATCTCAGCTACAATCATTATTTCAGTCTCAAGTAACAGACAAGCATAATAGTTAAAAATATTTCACTAACCACAATATCTATAATTAAGAGAATGCATTTGCAAAAGAACTATCAGAAAGATGAGTACATAATATAACGCCAGCAAGAATAAGAGAGACTGACAACGTAACATTAGATTATAACTAAACGCATTTGGAGGAACTTTTGCACCTTCCGTCCATTCTGAATTTTTGCTTTTCAACAACTTCTCGTAATCTATCAACTGATGTATAAATTTAACCTAGAAGCAAAAATCTGCTTGGTTCTTAAATGGAGACACTTCAATTTATAAACAAGTTCTGGCATTTTTACGAGCATTGATTTGTTCTTCTACTTCTGTTTCATATAGCTATAATCTCATAGTTGTACAACTAGCAAAACTAACTGATAATACAGCATCCAATTCCCAGCAACTACACTACAGCATAACAACAATAATGGAATCAGAATAAAGTATCATGCAGAAAACAAGGCAGCTGGAAATAACAAAATGACCACTATCCGGCAGGACAAGAAAGTCGACAAATAGGTTTCACAAAACTAGCCATGTTTATGGCAAAATACAGCCATGTAAAGCAATTTTAAATCTTAGTTTTTTAGATACTCTAGCTTCTTATGCATACAGAAAAAGATATAATTCAGCAGCTGAAAAGCATGTTTATGAGATCTTATATCACAATTACTCGCACATGATTGTTCAAATACGAGACTTATCTTTGAGTGAAAGCACGTACATTGGTTACCGAAACATCATGGAAATGCATGACATTGAGAGATATTAATTGAAGCAAAAATACATACCAAAATCAAAAGCAATGACAGGCCTTAGCTTGATCTCTTCTTCCTGCAAACCAAAGAAAAAAGGAGAAACCGATCATTGAAATTTGTTTTTCACATGATACCCAAGCAAAGGGAGAAAAAAAGAAGGAAAAAATAGAGAATGCAGATTATTCCATATTACCTTCTTTCCAAGTTTCTTAGCTCTTTTAGCCACATGGCGCTGAGACAACTCTCTGCTTTGTTGGTCCTGCACAACAATTCTGATATTTAGTAGCTTTTAGGCATTAATATTTGCTTTTATGATCTAAGCACATTCTAGTTAAAACAAGGCATATGCATATGCACTTGGAATATTCCAAATGCTTCAAGCAAAATCCCATAAAATCCCTACCATTCGGATTAAGCTGATTGGCAATTTGGGACAACAATTCATAAACAGACGAGCATACAATTCTTTCAGCAGAAGTTCTAGTGCCTTATATCTGTAATAACTATTGCAACCTACATTTTCATTACTAGACAAATTCAATTATTGTCAACAAACTACAAAAAAACAAAGTAAAGTCAACTTGGATAGTTTAGCATTTGAAACATGTAAATTGGTTTCGTACAAATATTTTTTAAGCTCAAACCAATGCATCCCAAAACACATGATATTAATTCCTTTAGAAGAGGGTCTTGTCCTATTAAGGTTAAGTTAGTAGAAAAGAAGAATAATATTAAAGAGAGCAAGTGTATAATACCTGGATGACAGAGAAGAGACGGAAGGCACGGTCTTGCCCGGCAGATAAGAGGAATCTTCCATTTCCATAGAACCTATAATCAAACCATCATGAATAATAAAGCTTTACCATTCAACAAGAATGCAGAAATTTATCCAACTACTGGGTAAATTTTACCATCTGGGTGGTTTAATGCCAAGCAACCTGGCAGTACCGCCCTATAATAACACTATATAGCAAGTTCTGACCCAATATATTCACCCTCAAGTCATGAATTTTGTCAATAAAGAATCAAACTCTGTAACAAACTGTTGATAACTCCACAAGCACTAACACTAGAGAAGCTCACAAGAGTAATAACTTGTCGAAATAGATTTGCCGCACAATGCACCAACCATTGTAAAAAGTAATTTCAATCAAAAACTATCTCTGAAAAAGTAAATCCAAGACAAGTGGATGTTGACTAGAAACGCTTGCAAAAAGAAAGTGATAGGACTTTTTACCTCACACAAAGAGGTGGAGCACTATGGCCACTTCGAAACGTAAAAGGCGAGCATCACCATCATTGTTATCAAAAATCCACATCTGGAACAGAGAAACAAGTAGATTATGCAGATTAAGTAAGACTGTTTAAAGGAAGTGTCAGTGCCAACTCAGATTAAATTAAGGTCGAGATGCTACTACATTAAACGCAACTTAAACCCAGCAAGTCATTGTTGTAGTAATAGAAGTCGTGACTATAATATAAAATAAGCAACACTTGATTTTTTTATATTAATATATACTTGTCAACAAAATATTATTTCAGCTGATCTAGAAAGCAGCCAAGAAATCTACACAACAAGTCGACAGAAAAGCATATTTGAGTATCCCAACCTAACTTATAGCACTGTGAACACTCAGCAACTAGCAAAAATTTGCATAGGGTGAGGATAAAAACTAAACTTCAATATGTTTCCACTTTCTAGTAGTATCACTCTTGAAATCATTCATAGAATGGAATCATTTATATATAGCAAAAGTATTAAAGATGAGCCCTTACTTTTATTGAATTATCTGCTGCAGAGCTCATAAGAACAGGCTCATTGGCGAAAAAATGCAGTGACACTATTGAGGCATCATGAGCTTCCCGAATGACAGACTGAAGCCTTTTCTTCTCAAGATTCCATATACTAATCAGACCTGATGAACCTCCAGACGCTAGAAGTGGTTGTCCATCTGGTTGTACAGAGAAAAAGGAAGAGAACTGTTTGTAACAATGACATAGAGAATGAAATCTTAACATAGCCTTTTGCATTCCCTAAATTTAAGAAATCAACCTAGTTTGCACATTAGAGAAACTTCACATAAAATCAAGGTAATCGTTAAGATTTCTTACATTGTGCACTAAATTTGTTGTAAATCATACATTCCTGCATAGCACACTGAGAATATTCCTAGTCCAAGATTCAAGTTTGCAGAAACGTAAAATGTCGTAAACTAGTATGCTACACCAAGAAACTACAATATCCACAATAGTTGAACAAACACAGTTGCGGCGAGAACAAAACATGAAGCATTCTGTATAGGTCAAATTCAAAGGTGCGCCGCATAGAATAATTTGATACTTTCAACAAAACACCAGATGAGCGTATTACCTGTCCTAAATGACAATGCAGTCACAGAACCACGAACAGAATGTGGAAACGAAACTAACTCTTCATCATACCGCATATTGTGTACATGGATAGTTCCATCAGAACAGCCAACAGCAACCACATCCAGTGCAGGTGATGCAACACAACAACATACAGATGAATTCCAGCCTTTAAATTCGTAAAGTTTCTTCTTTGTGCTGACATTCCATAGTTGCAATGGACCTTCTTGACTACCAATGATGACCTGATTCAGAATTAATTTAAGTCTGAATTTCCAACTGGGTAATATATTGTGAATTCATGAATAGAGTTCAAGTCTTGATGAGGCCTCAGTATAAACTCTGGGAGTTAAAAAATGAACCTGCATCTACCTTATTTAGATAAGTATCTGGATGCGTTATGCAGCTTGGAGAGAATTTGCCTTCTAAAAGTATATGCCCAACTGGTTCAAGGTTAGGCTCCGTTCCTTTAAATGACCAAATAAATATGTTACCCCTAATATCTAGGCTTAAGATATGTTCTCCGAACAAGAATAATAACTTGACTTTTTCTTTGTGTTTGCTCCATGTGGCTACCTGATTGGAAGTTGAATAACAACAGTAAGTTATGGAGGGAAAAGAAATAGTTGATAAAAAGCCTTAACAAACACAGATCAGATCATGTTCAGCAATGAAAACATGCCCAGTGTACATTGTGAGAATACAGAATAGTTAAAAGCATGAAATATTAAGGAAACAATTATCAAAAAGAAGAAAAAAAAAGAGAAGTTAAGAACAAAAGGTTAAGAAATACGCTGTGCTAATAGATGTTCAGACAAGCATCATAATGCAACAAGTTCTGTCCAAAGTGCTAAATATAGCAGTGGTCTGAAGCAATAATTAAATACTAGCAACAGCTCTAGGATTGGCAACTTCCTCAAAAAATATAGCCAACTATATAAAGGGTACAATATACCAAGCAGGCTCCAACAGAAATAATATCCTTGTAAAGCCACAAGTTGTTCATAAAGTACATCAGACAACTAAGAATTCAGGGTAAAACTTGTATTAGATGTCGTTTTAGCATACAAGCACCAGAAAACATTCCAGCTCCAAAAAAATGAAAAAACAACAAATACGAAGGCTTCAACACCCATTGGTAGAAGTAGCAGGAAGGAAAGTCAGAACTACTCATATTACTTCAAAACAACATAAAATAGTAATGCAAAAAAATATTCCTCTTGCTAACCTGCTGAGCACGTTTGAACACTCCAATATCGCTTCCGTACGCAGCAAAAGTATAATCTTTGTAGGATGCAAGAGCACGGATCTTTTTTGGCAGTTGAGGTCCTATTGAAATATTTCACACACATTATAAGTAGAATAAAAGAGAACTGAGAAACAGCAAGGAAACACTAATAGCATGCAACTATGGTAAGTTTGATAAATCAATTTATAGCTACGCAATGTCCAGAGATGCTTGTCATAAGTGAAAAGGCGCTTATGAAAAGGCCTAAGGAAAAAGCAAGATCTCTGTTATTAACGAAGAACTTATTTAGTTCTGCTTATCAAACTTTAATACTAACTTCCCTTTTATAGAAAAGGATGGAATAACCATACAGAACTCACTATTTTTCATTGATTATTTGGGCTGTATCTTAGAATTAAGTTATCAACAATCAACAATTTGAATTATTTGTTTCATAAAGAATGTCCATTAAATGGAAGCAAGGTAAGCTCGCTCAACATTAAATTAAAAAGAAAAAAGAAAAAAGAAAAAGAAAAAAGAGCTTAACTTCTGCTAAGCGGCATGGATGTACCTACTATACACACACATCTACGAATAGCCAATAAGCACAATAGCTAGCACAAGTGCAGCACAGTCAATCCATGTCTCAAACTAATTAGTCTAGATACTCGTGAAGTCGATATTAGGTTAAAACCATGTGTAATATCATTATTTAATCATTTAAACTCACATGGAAATTTCTTTTCACCTTTCCTCCTAGTTCACTATAATAATCTGTCCTACATTAGAAGGGGAACACGAAGGCCTTTACTAAAAAGCTGAAATCTTATATCGTTCTGAATAATTTAGCTGAAATCAGTGGGCTACTATTGAATCAAATGCTTGTACACGATAACCCAGAAGAAAATTTAAGAGCATTTTGACGGAGGTTGCATTACCCAAAAAGAAAAAAATTAAAAACCCACACCAATTTGCTGTAGCAATCCGAAGAGAGAAAGTGCTAATAACAAATATAAGTCCAGCCCTTAGAAGATATTAGTACATCTAAAGAAATTGAAATGGAGAGAGGATTTTCATGGACTTAGTTTTAGAACTAAGACAAATTATAAGACGGCAAATGAACTCTCTCATTCCCTGGATTCTTGTTGTTATCTTATTTCTTCATCAGGTTAATTTGATGTACGTTTAATTCATTCTCCAAAAAGAAAATAGAAAGAAATACATTACAGATTTTGACATACACAAAGAATTAACAAGGTTGCCAGTCAATAAACTCAAAGAATAAACAACAAGTCTACTTGAACAGAGATTTTCAAATAAATAAAAAAACAAGGTTTCAAGCATGACCAAGCAATCGATGAAAATAAATATTAACAAGATATTAAACCTTACCGGAAAGAACCAAAGTCAGCTTAGCACACTGCAAGAGAAATAAAGCTAATGAGTCCCAAAAGAATGAAAGCAAGAGTGACTATGCATTAATATTCTAAGGTTATAGCATAAGCATAGAGACGAAAAAAATAACGACAATTTATCTATGCAAGCCACATACATAAAAGGAGGACATAGAAAAACATGTTTGGAATCTCCTATGATACATTGACTTGAAAGCCCCTGGCATATCCACAGTCTATTACAATATTTTGTAGTGATGCTCATTGCTGAAGCATCCAATTTGGAGCTGAATTTGTGAATTGAGACACTTGTTGGCACGCCATTCTATAATTTCTATTAAGATCACAATATTATTTCTTTCCATTGATTTGATAGCAACAATTGTGTGCTCACTTGGGCAACAAATCCTACAGCAAAATCAAACAGGAAGCAAATTTCACCCTGACAAATGCCAATTTCAACATGTTCAGCTCTGAAATAAATGGCAGATGAATATTCCGCACAAAAATTTCATTTGACAGGATCTCATCGTTAGCTTTCTTCTTGAATCAACTATAGATTTGGACTGGTATCTAGCAATTGGGCACTTTGCAACCTTCAGAGAAGCAAGAAGTGCAACAAACAAATACCATTAATAAAGTCACTCTGGTTTTTTGCGCTAATAGTGTCATTATATTCAAAATGTACCATCTCTACTTTATGCAGTAAGGTTGCTACTGTGGGAGAAGTCATGTCCATCTCTTCCATCCCCCCACCGATTCCCCCAATTCCTTCAAAAACTAAGACCTCAAAATTTTAGGTGTCACCATGAATTACAAAGATACCAGTAAAACCAGGCACTTGTTGAAATTCCCATCAAATTTCTTGTCCATAGCATACAGGATATTCACAACAATGAAATTGCTCTAAACAGAACATAGCTACCTAAGCTTTAGTGTCTTTAGTGTCTGTTTGGGTCTGCTTCTACTTCCAGCAGCAGACACCTATAGCAAAGCATTTCGCAAACAGAAAAGTCCAGCACTTCTGTTGTAGTGGGGATTAAAAATGATATTTTGGGGCCCAAAACCAAAAACTCCCATTTGGCACTTCTACTTTTGCTCGATAGAGAATCTGTTGACAGGATTTTAACATAATACTTACTTCTAAAACATCTGAAACGAAAAACTCCAAACAACATGTAATCTATAAGTTGTCCAAAAGTCTAAAAATCCCATCTTTCTCAGATACTCAAGCACAATTAACATCACACACCTCACAGACGACTAGAAACATGAAAAATAACAACGTAACTACACACAAAACATCCAAATTCTATAAATAGACCCTGCAATCAACTCCTCTCTATTTTCAACAAAAAGAAACGCCCAAAAATAAGCATTATTTACCACAAAACTCACAGAAAAACGCCCAAAGAGAATCAAAAGAAGCGGAAAGAGGGCTCACGTCGTAGATCTGAAAAGCTTTTCCGACGCTGACGGTGACGAAGGTCTCGGTGCCGAGCCTCTGCACGGAGAAGGGCACGGGGGCGGTGATGTAGCCGAGGGCCCTATACGGCTCGAAGATCCCCATGTAAAGGGCTTCGGGGCTCCTTCCGATCGGGATTATTAGGGTTTCGGAGGAGACGGGCGAGGGTTTGTAGGGTTTAAGAGAAAAAATAAAAAAAGCGCTTCTGTTTTCTACTAAAAGAAAAAAAATACAAACACCCCCCTAAACTTTGGAGATTTCACAACACGATATTAATTAATTTTAACAATTAGATCCCTAAATTTGTTAATTAAGCACTCATTCTGGAAAATGTTTTGCGTGTGATCTTATCAAGCTTCAAAGCACACTAAAGCCTATTTTTTAAAAAAAAATTTAGTACTTAGAAAGTAATGAAAAATAAAGATGGATTTAGCATATACTTCACTTCTTGTGCTTTTTTTTTTTTTGTGAAAACGAAAAAAAAGAAAAAAAAAAAGGGTGTTTTGAAGCTTTACAAATTTTTTTTTTTTGTGTTTAGTTGGTAAGTTTTTTTCAATTAAATATTTAATAAAATAAATTTTCAGTAAAGCATTTAAAAATTTTTTTTTTTTCTTTGATTAAACTCTTTTTATTATTTTTTTTTCTTTCTGTTTCAGCGACATTCACGCTTCCATATTAAAATAACTACTATAAAACTCGTACTAAGAAGCATTACTTTTTTTTTTCACTCTAAATTACACAGGTAGAAAGGGTTGAAGTACAGGGGTTGGGATTTTAGTTACCAAAATTAAAACTTTAAAAACATATTTGACAAAAGTCTAAAAGTTTAGGGGATGATTATACTAGCACAACACCCTTACTTATATATCGTTTATCCAACGCCAAAAATATTGTTAAAATTTAAGCTCATGCGAGTCTCGAACCATGGACTTTATAGGTAGTATTTGAAAAACCAACTATAAGGCCCAAACCCTCCGACTCAATAGATGTGTTAGGCTTTATTTAGAACTGCAGATAAATAGCGCTGTCATATTTATTTTTAATATCGTGTTCTGTATATCGTAATAAATCAGTTATGATAATGCTTTGTGGTTTCCTTAGAAAAATAGAAGTACATTCTTATATATTTTTTCTAACTCAATTTTATCTGTTAGCATTAAATGGATCTCAATATCAAACGAGCCTGTCTTCTATTACAACCTTAAAATCATATTGAATTGGATCAAACTCATAATTAAAACTTTTTGTTCTGTTCTAAACCCAAACCTCAACTCCCAAATATGTATATAAAGACACCCAAAGTTGGAGACACGGACCTCAAATTTAAGCCTGGTCGACAATTGAGAACCCTAGTACCAGTCCCACCCAAAGTACCTACTTTGGACTTACTTTTATTTGTGTATTATCCGTGGTGTTAAGATTTTGTGAGTTTATTGTAATTCTTGTTGATTTTGTAATTTTATTGTAATTCTTGTTTTTAGAAAAGGCCAAATCATAAGAGCAACTTTGTCAAAGAGTTCCCTTATGAGAACTTATTGATACCATATGATAAGATGTGTGATTTATCTTGCGTTCGAATCTTAAAAATCGGTTTTAATCTAAAAATTTTCTGACCAAATCTCAACACAGTATTGAAAGATAGATTAAAAAAAGAAAAAACTTCAAATACCACTTTCGAACTTTCTCACTTTAGTACCCTATAATTTAAAATATATCAATTTAGTTCCATATGATTTTATTTTTCTTTTTTTATTATCCATTCAATTATTTTTTTTTTTTATTAAATTAGTGACAAAGTTAAAACTAAAGAGGACTATAATGAACATTTGATAAACATACGTAGAATATCTAAAGTTTTCTGTATACAATTCAACAAAATATTAATAAAGAAGCTAACGAAAAAGGAAAAATAAAATCACAAAATACTAATTTAATATACTTTAAACTATAGAGTACTAAAATGAGAAAGTGCGAAACTATACAGTTGGTATTTAAAGTTTACCCTTTAAGAAAAGCCAGATAAAGGAGAACGAGGTCCTCCTCATTTAATTATTTTTTTTCCGCATAAAAAACCAAACATAAAATCTAAACAATGCTACTCAATTCAGAAATAAATAGGAGCTTTTGAGATGCAACCCTGTAACCTCTCATTCCACTACTAGTAGAACATTGCATCACCTCTCAAATATACTGTGTAATCAATCATGTAACAGCCAAAATAGGACATGACCAGTAAATTTCAATTTGTTAATTTTACAGCACCTTCACATAAAATACACTTTCACTTGCATATAGATTCACCAAAAGAGGACTTCTACCACTTACACCACAAAGAATCAGATAGACTAAGAATTCACCAGCAAATTTTATATCTCAGTTCAGCACTCCTTCGACCGACGAAAATGTTCGAAAGTTGATCTCTTCATCATTTACGAGCACATCGAAAAATCACATACTACTAATAAACGGAAGAGAAACCGCAGTTTGCCTCGCAAGTGACGGACCTCACGGACCGTTATGTGTTCACCTAATGCAAAAGATCCCACACATACTTTCGACTTGAACGAATGAAAAGCATAAATTGAGAGAATAAGAAAGTATAAATGCTACCAACTTTACAGTATAGCCATTATAGTAAACCACATTCAGATTTTACGCGTACAATACGTTTCAGATAAACTTGATGGAATACACTCATGTACACAGCAATCAGATCGAGTTCACAAGCTGAGCATATGTCTCCTACTACCATTCCCCCCCCCTCTTTCGTGCCACAAAAATACTCCCCAAATTTCCTCATGAGATTGTCTCAATAGGAGCCCTTCGATATTGGAACCAACTTCAACGAATAAATACATATAAGAATCTCCCAAAACCCTAAAGAATTTCCATCTTTTTTGGATTTCGTCGAGTCAAAATATTGGCGTTCAACTAGCATGCTGCACAACTATTTTTCTTGGACGGTAATAAGTACTCCATAAAAATAGACAGACTGTCCTATGCATTCCACAATGATCTCCCAAGGGCAAAATTGAATCACGAGGGAAGAACAGGCCATGTATGCTGAGCATTGTTTCGTCCAAGCCCTAGACCCAAGCCGAGAGGGGTACCTTCGGTCTTGCTCTTGTTATGATTGCACTGTGAAGAATTCACATGACAACAGTGAGATTTTGAATCTTTACGGTGTGAATCGACCGCATGATAAGAGCCATCGCCATTACCATAATTAGAATGGCTCTCCCCGTTGTGCGGGACTGCACTTCTCGTCGCCATCTGGATCATTCCCATTTCCTCATCGGATGGCAAAGGTTGGTCCGGACGCTCCACGTCCTCATTGTAGCCATTTATAAAAAAGTCAGAACAATTCCTTCGGACACCGTGATCGTACGGATTTCTAAACCGGCCGCCTGGCCCTCTGAGATAGTTGTATCTCATCACATTCGCCATTTCATTTGTCGTTATATTCTTCGAGATCTAAGGAATGGAAATAGCTTTAGAAAAATGATTGAGATTAGAATAGCAATTATTCAAAGACAACAATATCATGCAGTCAGAAGCAGAGTCAATAAGAAGCAAAGAAGAGAATAGTGGTGAATAATATATGCGCAACTTCCATTCTTCAATCATAATACTCAAGTTTGGAGGTGAATGTTTGCCGAGGCTCAAACATCCTATGATATAGAATCAATCAAATATTGGGGTCAAGTCAATCCTGTGGTAACATTAGAACCTCTAAATTAACTTTAATAAATTTCTGTACCTTGAAATTTATATCTTTTCACTCATCTACGTACTTTGAAAGCATTCATAAACTTCGTTGATCAGTCTTAGCACAACCTTGGACTTAATCAGGGGCACAGAAGGAATGAATCAACAATCAACAGACAGCAGTTCTTAACAGGAAAGGTGTTTGCAGTCACAAATAGGATCACAGTTCAAACTAAGAAGTGAGGTCAGAGAATACCAGGTAATATATCAATTACGTACTTAAAAGAAGAGAAAGAGATAGAGCAAACAATTGACACGCTAATATTATAAAACCGAGGTGAAAGAATTCCATTTTTATAACTTCCTTCTTTACCTGTGATGCTTGCACAACAGTTAGAACTGCAACACCAAAGAAAAGGAAAAAGTCCATTATCAAGAATGATACAGCCCCAGGATACTGAATAGCAGAATAGTTGAGCCATGCACCGAAAGACGATGGCACAGATGGGTCTTTCACAATTCCTACAAAACACAGTAGTAATCATGAGTTCAAATATAAATGTTGATAACCAACTCGCAAAGGAAAAGATTCATGAGAATAGGCTTCAGGAAACATACTTATAAAGGTAACTGCACCAGTAACAATCATTGCCGAAACTTCTAGAACGAGAAACATAAAGAACTCCCACTTGTTTTTCTGCAGATGCAAGCCATCATCTATGGTCAGAAAGGAAAAAAAAAAATGATAGAAGACCAGAATACATGAAAAAATATTGGCCATGCTGGTAGAAAACGATAGTTACGTAAAAAGAAACAGGGTTACTAGTAACAACTTATATACCCTTTCAAAATCTGAATTTCCGTTTATACTTGTCGAAGAATTGATTTCTTTTTCCCAAAAATATCATTAATTAAAGGAGGGAAGTCATCCAAATCATGGAAGAAGTGGAATTTGTTTTTAAAAAGTTGTCTACAGGGAGAATTTTTCATTTAATTATTATTATTATTATTTAAGTGCAAGGATGTATAGGAGTTATTCAAACGCAAGGATGTATAGGAGTTATTCAAGGATGTTAATATATAGATAGATTGATACAAATACAGATAGATAGATAAATTTGCAGGGTTAGATACGTAAGTACTTCAGAAATAAGATTACAGGCCTTCACAATAAAGTACCTTGCCAATGCAATTAGAGACCCAGGGACAGTGATGGTCAAACTGCTCAACACAGCGATCACATGTAGAGCAATGCTTTGAGCGCAGAGGCCTCACTATCTAAGAATTTTATAAACGGTAACCGAATAAGATTTTCAAGAACATGGAAGATGAATCTTAATAACAGAAAGAAAATAAAATATAAAGAGCAAAACACACCTTGCACGTAGCACATAGCTGGGACCAATTTCCAGCCAGCAGAGCTGGATCGTCCAGTTCAATCTTTAGCAAAGGTTCCTACAAATTTCCACATGTAACAAATTGGCTATTAGTCTAGAATGAAATATTTACCAAACAACCCTTGAACGCTGGAGACATAATATTGAAAGGTTATATGCTAAGAAATAGCCAATAATGGAAAAGGAGTATGCAAATAGAATTCCTGTTTGATAATGGATGGTGTGAAACGAGATACAACTCTAAATAAATTCAATTGCCAAGAAATGGCATTAATAAATCAACCCAAATAGTAAATTGAATCAATAGGTCCTTCAATAAGTTTAAATGAAGAACCTAATAGATCAATAACAATGCTAAAGTTCATCTGTTCCTATAAATCTAGACCATGTTTGTAGTATTTGCCTCTTGAAGAGGCAACACATCCCACTCCTATAGTTTGCCGCATCCAATCAATAAGTTGGCACATATGTAAGCTCGAAAGTGGTCCAACAAGGAGATATCTATGCTTATAAGAAACTAGAAGCAAGATTTGTCTGTAAAAAAAAGTCAGCATGAAAATAGACCTTAGTGCAACTACGTAAATGTAACACAACCAAAATATTATCACCATGTACATGAAAAGAAGCGACAGAATTCTAATACAGAAGTTTGCACTTTGTACTGACATTTTCAGGAAACAGGACAAACAAATAAATTACTCGCTGAAATGTCATCAAAGTTTATTGACAAAAGAGAAGATCTAAAAACTTGTTTCTAACTAGAAAAAACTAAATCAACATTTTTTTGCAACTCACGTCGTCTCTAAGATTTTGTGAATCCCGTATATTCATTCTGATATAACCAGGATCTTTCCTGCACCAAAATACAAAATATGGCAATCAGATAAAGCAGAAAGTATGAAAATATGCACATGTGAAATATGGCATATTGGCATATGAATATACTGCAAGGAGATAAGTAAGAAATGGACTGATTGCTCCTAATAAAATGTTTTTCAAGACACTTTGGCAATTTCAAGATCCAACCTTAAAGCAGTAGTACAACTACAAAATGGGAGTATGAAATTTTAATTCTCCAAACATAGCAAGGCTTGTGGAATGTGTATAATCCTCCAAACTAAGATAGAGGCAATGGAAATTTCGAAAGCAAGGCCCTTCTCAATAAAAAGATTAATATGGACATGCTTGAAAGCAATTACTAGCAAGAATGTATATATACCAGTTTTTTATGTCATTTCACGATAGACAGGACATAGCAGTGGTACTGATACATGCCATGGTCTAGAAAAATTAATGATGAACTTCTTATTTACACTGCTCAACAACATCTTTTCTTGGTGTTAATTATAATTCTTGTTGTGTTAGTTTCCTAAATTAACTAATTCGGTTTCCAAAAAATCGGAATTTTTTTTTATATATATAAGGGTACACAATACAAAAAAGTACATATGTATGTTGGTAAGTAGATACATAATACACATACATAACACCTCAAAAATATTGCAAGTAACTATAAAATCATTGAAAATTCTAGAAGAAGATAAAAGAAGATAAACAGTCAAAGCACTCACAAATCACAATGAGCAACAACAATTTATGAATGCATAAAATCACATTAACTTGTATACCTTAGGCTAATTACTTATACATGAAAGTCACACTGATGAATGATATTAAGAAAACCACACCTGCTACATTTATAAAACATGACCAGTCCGGCGGATGCAAGGAAAACCCCTAACCACGCAAACAGCCCAAATACAGCTGTCAGGTTCAAAAGATACAAGTCTGCATAGAAGGAAAAGAAAGTTGAATAAGTTATCAAAACAATTTACGTCATATAGTGAACAAACTTTGAATTGGAAGTACAGTGTACCTGAGATGACTGAATGAATATATATTACAAGCAAGGTTATTATAATACACCAGAGAAAAGGTGCAAGTCCTAATTTTGACAACTTTCCAAGCCTACTGGTCCCATCGCAGCGCCTGTCAAATACCCTTCTAGCATTCCCCTGCCAAATAAGTCTAATTTAGGGCCTGATAGCTTGTAATAACACATATATAGGATTAATACAGCAGGAAAAAGGGTTTGATTTTTCAAAACTACCAATAGGAAGGAACAAATAAAACGCACTTTTGGAACGGTTTAGAAGCTGCTTTAACCAAAAGAATTGTTCTCTGTTGCAAATTTGATCGGATATCCACACTACAACTCTGTAGCATACAATTAAAAATTTTCTTGTTCCCTTGGATTTCTTTCAGAGAAGTCAAAGCAGAAAAACTGCTATTTATAGGGTTCTGATGCAAAACTGGGAAACAACTAAAATAGAAATACCAAAAAAAAAGATAAAATTTTTCAATTAACAAGCCACTCCAATCATCTGCCTTTAAATGTCTCGCGCTTCTTTAACTCTTGAACTTAAAGTTGACAATTATGTGAAGTATATCTGTAGAAATATGCTTTTGCAAATCATCACAATCACAAATCGGAGTGTGTCATTTCCAAAGGTAGACAATAGCTGCAACTGACTCATTTTCAATATTTACAGTAAAAATTGCCTTAATTGGACATCAAGAAATGCATGATGCAACAGTAAGTTGGAAGTCAAATCTTTTAAGCAAATATACTCAATTCAGAGATACCTTAGTATCGTAAAAATCACTAGATGAGATGGGACAGTAACAGCAAGAATACAGCAAGAATACATACATTTATCTGAGTTTAACATACATGGATATAATATTTCACGAAATATTTAATAATCTTCATGTTTATTCCAGCACTGATCACCAAATAAAAGAGTGTGCCATGTAAAACTTGGTGCTAGAGAACTATTAAGACAATGTGTATCTCATACTTCCATAGGTTGTAGAAGTCAAAAGCTTCTATTCATCTAAACCTAAATTATAATAATCTCTGAACAAAATTCAGGGCCAACAGTAAATATGTATGAACTGTGAAGTATAGACGATGTGTAGCAACTCAAGTAGATGGAAAGAAAAAGACGCCAAAAGAGGCTTGAAAAGAAAACAACAATCCTTTATAACAATAAGACCTAAAAAGAAACAGAAGATGCGGTTATATAATATCAGAACTTTATCTTATTACTTTAAGTATAGAAAGGTAATACAGGAGCTCTACATATGCTAGATATGAAACAAATAATAACTATCCCAGATTCAGAGTACATACAAGAAAAAGAGCAACTTGCCGATGATTCTTTTCAGAAGCAAGCTGTGCTGGAGTTAAACCAGTATTATCTTGCACCATCAAGTCCTCCTTTTTCCCAGCTTGAACTAGCACAGTACATGCCTCCAAATTCCCCCTTATAGCAGCCCAATGAAGAGGAGTGCATCCTGATGACAACAAGTTTTAGTCCAAAATATAATTGAAAGTATAAAAACAAGAGCACTAAGAAGCAAGAACAGTTAAAAAACATATGCCTGCAATGGCTAAGATGATTAGTAACATACAATAACAACAACAACCAAAACAACCAAAAAAAAAAAAACGAGGAAATAATCTAGTACATACCCTCTTTATCTTGTCGCCCTCTATAAGCATCCAAAAATAAAAGAAGACGTATGCAATCAGCGAAGCCCTTATAAGCCGCCCTACAAGCTCCAATATGTTATAAAGAAGAGAAATTACAAAGGAGAAAGAACAAGCTAGTATCTTGGAGGAGACAATACAACCAAGTTTTAAAGTACATACGCCGACTAAAGAAAAGTTTCAATTCTATTTTTGTTAAGGGAGGAAAAAAAAGAATGAGATAAAGGATATATCTTGGATGGCAGTGCATAAAATTCTGGATACTAACCAATTTGAATTCATTTCATATGACATTATTAAAAAAAAGGCATGTCTAATGTGATGTAAAAGATTTGTTGTTCAGCACTTTGAACACCTCAAATATACAGCCGACTTCAATATAGCATCAAACAGACTAATTTAAGGGGGAAAAAAAGGAAAATGACTTGTACCAGTGCAGAGGGCTTCTTCCATCATTATCAGGGACGTCAGGATCAGCATTCCATTTGGCCACAATATGGTAAAGAAATGCTGTCTGGCCATATTGGGCTGCAACATGGGTAGTCTGCAATCAAAGTGAGAGGAAAAATACATTGTCTAAGAATAACGAAAACACAATAATCTTCTTGATCTTATGTAAAAGGTGAGCACTGAACAAGAGGGAAAAAAATGACCAAAACATAGCTCAAGCTACAATTTACACTTTTCCACGAATAATTATGGTAGATGGAAAAAAAATGATCAAGAAAATTGGCATAAACAGAATGAGAGGTGACATGTAAATTTTACTAAAAACTAGAGAACTTCAGTTTCTAGCATATTTGGTGTATATGATGATGCTCAATTAGCAAATTCCGAATCTTTTCGCTTTTTGGTGATTTTTTAGTGGAACAGTCTCTTTTTTGGTCTTCCCATTTACTCTTCTTAGTCAGGTTAGTTAACAAGCAGATTTATTTCACCGACCATAGTCAATTGTAACCTTACGGTCCCTGATTAGTCTCTAGTGAGTAAAGCTTAGCTTTTCTCCTACACATAAATATGCACACCATTAAGTGGGTAATTGAATCTTCCCAAATGGAGCATGACACATAGACGAAGTTCGAACCTATACTAAATGGAAGCTGTGGAAAATGATTCAGCAAAACTTGCAGTGACATAGTACTGAATAGGCATGTTTTGCTGGTAAAACAAGACAAAGCTGAATTATTAATATAGACACAACCAGGAGTACAGCATTCCCTCTGTCATCATCATCCAAGTGTTTTCTTTTTTCTTTTTTCCCCAACTATATAGGGTAGGGTACATCACAAATGCTTTAAGGACAAAAACGAACGTACTTCTAGTTGTCCCACAAGGAACCTTCTAAGAAGATGGTGGTTAGTTACTTCCCGACATGAATCACGCACGATAACAGTAGAAAAGTGCAGCATATTTGAAGGAACGGCCAATTTCACCAATTAACTAATAAGTCTCGAGGATCACAAACAGCCTAATTATCTCAGAACCAGCTACCAGAAAACAGAAGGAATAGAGCAAAGTATCAGCTAATATGGTAGATTATTAAAAATTGGATTTTGAACTCTGAAACCTGATATCCATAAAAATCCGCCGCATCGACACGGGCGCCTTCTTTCAGCAGGAGCTCGGCGACCTGGATGTGCCCGCGCACGGCGCTCCAGTGGAGCGCCGTCTGCCCTGTGTGATCGGCCGCATTGACGTCTCCGCCGTGCTGCGCAAACAACACAAACAAACGAGCACACACACGCACACAATGATCAACCCTAGTGCCCCCAAAAAATCCATTATAGCACATGCTAAACCCCAATTTCTCCTCCCCAGTCGCACAAATCCTCTTACAATCCACCGAAAATGAAGGGAAATTGCTAGGAGAAGGGAGAGAGAGAGAGAGAGAGAGAGAGAGAGAGAGAGAGACCTCGATGATGTATTGTGCGGCGGCGGTGCGGTTGTTGAGGGCGGCCCACTGGAGGGCGTAGTAGCCGAGGCCGTCGGGCTCGGCGACGGAGCATCCCTCGGCCTCCACGAGGCGCTGCAGCTTCTCGAGATCGCCGTACGCCGCCGCCGTGTACACGTCGTTCTTCAGCGCCTCCTCCTCCACCTCCGCCGCCGCCGCCGCCGCCGCCCCCCCGGGCCCCGCCGCCGCCGCCTCCTCCGCCTCCTCCACCACCTCGATCTCCGACGCCATATGGGGTTGGGGAAGCGGAGAAGGGTCGGAGGCGAGGAGAGGAGCGGTGGAGGGGGGGGAGGGGGGGGAGGATTTAGGGCAAGGGATCGATCGGAGAATGGGTGGGGCGAAGAAGAGGAAGAGGGGTTCGAGGCGTGGGAGAAGGGAAAAGAACACGACGACGAAGACGAAGAAGACGACCTGCGGGGTTGGGTGGGGTTGAGCGAGACGGGGGTTTGAGTTGACTGAGTTGGGCCCGAGTTGAGGCGAGCCGAACCGGTCAGGATTGGAGTCTCTTTTTTCTTTTTCTCTTTTTTCTTTGTTTTGCATTTACCCCCTTCAAAAATCTATATTACGCAACAAACTCCACAAAAAATTAATAAGTGACTGAATCATCTAATTTGCCCTTCGCTCCAAAATATCTTACCATGCTAGTCAAAGAGGCCATTTAAAAAATATGGGATAATTGCGTATATACCCCTCAAAACTTCAAAAATATCTTATTTATCCCTACTTTTTTTTTTCTTTTCAATATACCCCTCATATGTTCCTCCGTTATTTCAAAATATCCCTACAGTTACTACCCGTTAAATTAACTTAGATTAAATATGAGTTAAATATCTACCACAGTTAAAAAAAAAAAATAAAGTGTCCTTAACTTAAGGATAAATAAGAAATATTGATGATGATAGAAAAGTATATTTGAAAATACCAAGAAGTAAAATACTTTTTTGCCCCTGATTTAAGGACAAATAAGAAAAGTCGGTGATGGTATGAGGGTATATTTGAAATGGTAAAATAGTAATTTCACAGAGATAATAAAGCTCATTAACATATTTTAATTTTAGGAGTATATTTGAAATAGGTCGGAACGTAAAAAAAGATATTTTCAATATTAGCCTTCCAAGATAGGTAAATTAAAATGTTGAAAATTTTACAGGAATATATAAGAAAATGTTCCTAAAAATATATTATTATACTAATCTCTTTAATGGATAGGAATTTTTTTCTTATCACATTATACGACAAGTAAAAAAATCTCATCCATTAGAAGAATGGATGTAAAATGTACACCCTTAGATGGAATATACAAGAATCCTTTTTTTTCTTTTCGAGCAATGCTACAAGCATACCCTAAAATAAGGTGTATATTTTATATGAACTTCATTTCAAAGTCATTAATACTTTATTTATCACATCAATTTTTTAATTTTTATCAAAAGTTATTCAAAATTTTATTAATTCTAGGATGGAGGTCGTAAGATTTATACGCCTTTTTGGGTGTACAATATGTATATATATTTTTAAATATTATGTATGTCCCTCCAATTATAGTAAATTAAGTAAATTATTATAAATATCTCTAATGTTAGTTAATTTAATCTTTAATAGTTAGACAGGGACTAATTTTTAAAAAACAAATTGTGTGTATAACGACCTAGCCCACTAGTAATAATAACTCGTTGGACCCAAACCACCGGCCCAAAATACTTAAGTTCATTTATTATTACTAGTATGTAAGTCTCTTATATACAGAATCACATTCGATATGGATCATCAGGTGATGTGAGACTCGTCTCGCTAGCCTTGTCATCTAGACCCTAGCCTAGCCGGTCACTTTATCATTCAAACTCTGGTATAATCTATCACCTTGTCTTTTAGACTCTGGTTCTGATACCAAATATAACAACACAGCCCACTAGCAATAATAACTTATTGGATCCAAACCACCGGTCTAAAATACTTAAGCTCGGTTATTATTACTAGTGTCTAGATCTCTTATATGCTCAATCACATTCTCATTCATATCCGATATGGAATTATTATGGTGTGACAGTGTGAACACCTCTCAGTCATATGCTAATTTTAGATGGCCCCTCAACTTTTATTTTTTTAATTGGCATTCCTTAACTTTCTCAATTTTTAGTTTTTCATTGGCATCTCTTAACTTTCAATGTTTTAAAAAGTAACTATTTTAGTGAATAAAACTTAAAAGAAATATAAAATTTATTAATGATTTGACTAAATTTAATAACTTCATTTATTTTTTAGCAAATAAGTAAACTATATACAAAAACTTAATTCTCGCTAGAAATGCACCTTTGTGTATGAACGTCGCATTACTGCAGTGCCAGTCTATCGAGAAGGCATCCCAAATTAGGGATGCAAGTGGGGTGGATCTAGGGATGGGAGGTTTCCCTATCTCCCGGTCCATTTCTTGTCGGGACGGGGCAGATTCGGGGCGGATTATTTTTGGCTCCCACTTACCGCCCTATTCGGGATAGATTAGCGGATTTTTGACGAATGGGGACGGATTATTTTTTGTTCCCATTTACTGCCCTATTCGGGGTAGATCGGGATAGGAGCAGATTTTTCACGGATTGAGACGGATTGAAGGAAGAAAAGAGTCTCCCACCTTTCGCTCTATTTACTTGGCGGATCGGGACGGAAGCTCCATCAACTCGGATCCATTTGCATTCCTACCCTAAATAGGCATCTTGGGTTGCCTGCTAAACAAATATTTTTTTCTTATATTTGAAAAAACACTTAAAATTATTTGGTGCACACAATGCACTTGCCTAGGGTGCACTATGTACTCATAAATTTTTATTTTAACTATTCATGGTTCGACCACCACTCATAAATTTTTATTTTAACTATTCATGGTGCGATACACTTTGTCGAAGATGACTCGGGAAGACAAATCCACAACGAAGATCAGAAGAGATCCTACTTTTTTCATTCCTTTCAACGCATGTGTGGACAGGAAAATATAGGTCCATCCTCGTTTGGGGATTGGAGCGATTTGTATAGTGCGGACATTCTATCTGAGCCGAATTCCCTTACGTGTCCTTTCACTCTCGAGGAAGTCAAGAAGGCTACATTCCAATTGGGTAGTGATAAAGCTCCTGGACCCGACGGCTTTCCTCTCATTCTCTTCCAACGTTTTTGGGAGACAATGAAGGAGGATATATTCAATATTTTTCTAGATCTTCAAGAGAACAAGCTCTCAACGGCCTCAACAGATTATTCATATGTCTGCCTTATTCCCAAAAGGGAAGGAGCGCGGAAAGTAAACGATTTTCGGCCGATAAGTCTTATGAATGGAATTCAAAAGATCATATCAAAGGTTCTGGCAAACAGACTTATGTGTATTTTACCGACGATCATTTCTGCATCTCAATCGGCCTTTCTAAAAGATCGACTTCTAGCTGACTCATTCGTCACTGCAAGCGAACTCCTCAATTGGTGTGCGAAATCTGGAAAGGAGTGTGTCAGTATTAAGGTCGACTTTGAGAAAGCTTACGATAGTGTATGGTGGACCTTCCTGCAAAGCATATTTCGGTGGCTGGGGTTTAGCGACAAGTGGTGGAGCTGGATTGAACAGTGTATCTGTAATGCTAAAATTGCCATTTTAGTAAATGATTCGCCGACTAAATGGCTCAAAACAAAGAAGGGGCTTAGACAGGGGGACCCTCTTTCTCCCTATTTATTCATCTTGGTGGCTGATTGTCTGGCCAGGCTTACGGAAGCAGCTAGGGGTAGCGATCTGCTGCATGGAATTGGTCCAACCGCTGACTGCCAAACACTGCTTCTTCAATACGCGGATGATACTCTTTTCTTCTCCGAGGCTAAGAGGTCGGATATGCGTAATTTGTTGTTCCTCTGGAAGATGTTTGAATGGGCCTCAGGTCTCAAGATAAATATGAGCAAAACAGAACTTCACTATTTGGGACCCACTGCAAGTAGAGCCAACAGTCTCGCCAATATTTTGGGATGCGAGTAGGCAAATTACCATTACGATACCTTGGGCTGCCACTCCACATTAGGTCCCTTAGGAGGGATGATTGGGCTCCTATTATAAACAGTATAGAGGAGCGCATCGAAGGGTGGAAAGCGAAACTCCTCTCACAGGGGGGGGAGACTCACCCTTGTCAATTCAGTGCTCTCGAATCTGCCGTTATTCTACTTTACCATCTTTAAAGCGCCACAATGGGTCCTGAAACTAATCGAAGCCCTAAGAAGATCCTTCTTTTGGAAAGGGTGCTCCAAAATTGCCGGGGGGTCTTGTCTTGTAGGATGGAAATATATTTGCAAAAGTAAAAAGGAAGGGGGACTAGGGATCAAAGATATGGAAGCTATGAATAAAGCGCTTCTAACCAAATGGTGGTGGAGATTCTTCAACGAGCCGCGGTTACTTTGGGGAAGGCTGGTTACAGCATTATATTACATCAGAAGAAGGCCGTTACATGAGGGAAGGACTTTCAGACCGTTTTCACAGTGGTGGAGAGGTGTGTTGAGTTGCCGAGAAGTGTTTAAGTGCGGAATTTCGTATGTGCTTGGTGATGGGAAAAATATCAGGATGTGGTCTGACATATGGATAGGGCAAACCCCTCTGAGTACTTGGTTTCCTGAAATTTATTATAGAATAACCAACAAGGATATCACGGTCTCTCAATGTTGGAATGATAATGGGTGGAGATGGCGTTTCATAGCTAGAGGCCTTGCGTCGGCTACGGTAGACGATGGGCGTAGACAATTTCTGGCGCTAAAAAATCTCCTATCCCAGAATTGTCCGAACAGCACAAAAGATATCCTTAAGTGGAGATGGACCTCCAATCAATGTTTTTCGGTGAAATCGCTTTATGACTTCATCACCGACGCAGGGCAGAGAGATCCCACGTATGATCAGCTTTGGAGGCTAAAAATTCCGGGCAAAGTTAAAATCTTCATCTGGATCCTACTCCGTAAGAGATTACCCACTAAGGATAGATTGATCACTCGAGGGTGCCCTGTGGACCAACAATGCATATTTTGTGCGGTCTACCTAGAGAACTGTGATCACCTTTTCTCTGACTGTGTCTTTGTCCGATATCTTTTTTGGTGTGAAGGAAGGACAGAGGCGACCGAAGGTCACTCGGGGGATGTTCGGTGTTTATGGAATGAGATATCTTGTAATCCTAACACTGTGTTGAGTGCGAAGAGGTTAACTTGACTGGCGGCGATCTGGTGGGTTGTTTGGACCGAGCGCAACAATTCTATCTTTCGTGACATGCCTCCCAATGCAAGTAGGGCCACTGTTCGCGTTGAGTCACTGTCGAAGGATTGGACCGACATTACGTGATTCTTGACTACATACGACATCTGACCTAGCTACTTGATTTTGTTTCCTCTCTTCTTCTTCTTCTTTTTTTTTCGTCAATTTTTGTTCTGTTTTTCTTGGAAGCCTTAGCTGCTTTCACCTTATATGCTTAGTTCATCCATTTTAATGAATGAAGCAGGTAGCATGCTACCTTTTTCTCAAAAAAAAAAACTATTCATGGTTCGACATTTTTACTCTGAAAAGTTTACTTTACAGAGTAAAAATTTTTTTTTGTCCAACCTTGCCAAACGGGCCAACTGAAAAAAATACCGAGCTCTCCAAAATACAGAGTAAGTGGGCTAATTACCCTGTATTCCTGGTTTGCCAAACAGGCCCTTATTAAAGTTTTAAGATCTCGGGCTTAGGATTTAGGCTTATAGGTTTTAGGGTTTAGGATCTAGAATTTTAAATTTTAAGATTTATTTTAATTTTTTACAGCATAATTCTAAATCCCTAAATTATAAACCCTAAATTCTTAATCTAAACTCTAAAAAATTTAAATAAAAGTTTTTTTTAACATATGATGCGCGCATTCGGTTCACCTAATAGTGCCCACTGCTTTCCTAATAATGAGAGATAGTGGGTGCATGTATGGAAGGATGGTTCAAGATAATCATATCATTTTCTAAAAATTAAGCCACGTCAAGGATGATAATGAAAGTACATAATTTTTTTTGGACTATAAAATTAAAGAAAATGTGAATATAAAGATAATAAAGAAAAAAAGAGAAATGCGTGAATCGGTCGAAGATAACAAAGAAAAAAGAGAAATATGTGAATCGATTTAGAAATTAATTAAGCTCGTAATATAGAAAAATATAGACAATAATATAGATGAAAGCAATCACTCAGACTGCATCTCTAATCTGATTTTCGTTCATCGACTCACAACAAAATATTTCTCTATTTGAGTCTACCAAAGTACAACACGAACGATAGTCATGAACTCCATGATGCCTGATACATTACAGAAGAAAAAAAAAACTTCGAATAGTAAAAGATTGGAGCAAGTGAGAGACAAAAATCTAAATGATCGTGGAGTAGATCATATTAAAAAATTATATATAGAAAAAATGATCGGTAAAATTAAACAAAAATCTAAAGCTATGTCGAACTTTGGCCGAACACGGAGCCAAAATCTGGCCAAAAGACGAGCAAAGGGAAACACGGAAGAGCAAAAGGCCGGTAGAATGGGCTAGAGAGAGAAAAAGAAGAACTTGACCTCAATTTCACTATTTTTTTCTTAAATCGGTGACAAAGTTAAAATTAAAGGGTACTAAAGTGAATATTCGATAAACCTGGACGGATATCTGAAGTTTTTTGTATATAATTTAACAAAATATTAATGAAAAAGCTATGATAAAAATAAAACCATAAGGCATCGTGTGACGCCCCAACTTTTCGAGGGTCGCCGTCCTAGGACTACTCCGTCCCAAACAACTCTCTTAACCTCTTGGGCTTTGCCACCACCCAAAATGCTTAAGTCGAGTTAAGAGTTTTAGCCCTATTATATCTCATATATAGGACTATCTGGGGTCTCACACATCGAATTGATACTTTAAACCACATGGTACTGAAGTGAGAAAGTGTGAAACAAAGGAGCTTTTTTGAAGTTTAATATACATAATAATATCCATTACGCATAAGATAATATAATATTACAATACCAAGTCATTGGTGCTATTAAGTTTTCGGCTTTTGGATTAAGTGATGTATGGTCAAGATGATAGTAGTCCCCATGGTTGAGTGGGTGGTTGGCTGAATAGTATGATCTAACGAATAAAAAAGGTTAAAGGGATTGATCTAACGACATACAATTTGATAGCACAGAGTGGTTGGTGCTATCGATAACATTGTAGCCGGGCTCCAATACCATATATCATAATATAAATTGTCTATAACAATATATATTATAGGGATAATTTCATCAATACCCCTCTGGAAAATCATAATTTCATGAATAACCCTCTAAACTAGAAAATATCATCAATACCCCTCTTAAAATCAAAAATATTCACAGATACCCTTTAGGTTAACTTTCCGTCAAGTGATCATCAAATATTTTATAAATACCAATTTTACCCCTAGCAATAATTTAAACATGATATTTAAGATTACTTATCTGATCAATTTTTAACATTTGAATCACATAATAATTTAACATTATTTTTAAAATATTACAATTAAAGATCTATAGTCTATTAAGTGTAATAGTAAAATCTCATTATGATTTTTCGCTTTTAAATTATACATAGTTAAGATGTAATTTGTCTGTAGTAGAATTTAACATTAACGAGTTAAAAAAATATATAATATTTTAGAATTGTTTTATGAGGATCCAAATGCCTCTAAGGTAAAGTCAAAAATAAAAAAAACTGATAGTTCAAGATCTCTTAATGTTAAAAAATAAAACTTAAAGGGGTCTAATTCAAAATGATCTATAGATGAGGGTTTTATTTTTTTTTTACTCACTAATAATTAGTGCTAGAGATGTTATTTTAAAATTTAGAAGGATACTTATGAAATTTCCCCTTAATTATTTGCTATCAAAATAACACTTAACCCTTTAAGGGCTAAATTAGTAATTTTGTAACTAAATATTTATTTAACTAAATTTTAACTATGTTTATATTAACAACCTTTAGAAAGAAGGGTAATTGTAAAAAATTTTCACATTTGAAGGGGCATGCATGATATTTTTAATTTTGCAGGGGTATCTATGATATTTAAATATTTGAGAGGGGTAGTGGTGAAATTGCCCCATTATTATATTATAATTTTATTTATAACATATTATATATTATTGTATACTATAGATAGCTTAACTACACTCTAATACACTGTACTTTTGTGTAATTTTTATTTATTATATTGCACTATGTTTTTTAAAAATACTATTATATCATTATATTTACAGTGTATTTTAGATTTATTTATATTTTTATCTTGCACTACTTTTTCTCATAAATATCATTGAATTATCTTTTTTCTTACTAATTTCTATAGTAGTGTTAATAAATCTATTATTTTATACAAAATCTATCAGTTTTAGTAAAAGACGCACGCTAAATAATAGAAAAAATACAAAATAAAATTTTATGATAAACTCATTAAAATTTTCTTTTAAGTTATTTTTAACAATTTTTTTTGTTATTTTTATATATTTTATTATTTTTGTTGTCAAATTGAGCTAAATATATTCTCTACTACTGGAGGGACCAATAAAAAGGGATTGGTGTAGAACTTACGTTTTCTTTGCGGATATATAATATAAATATACTATCTTAAAAAATAATTAAATAAAAATAAAAATAAATATAAAAAAAGAATAATTATTTTTTAAAAAAAAACACCTAAAGAGGTGTTTGGTTCAACGTAAAATCATATAAAATAATTTTTTTAGAAAAATAAATTTATAGTGAAATTAAAATTTTGAAGTGCCACTTATTCTTCAAATAAAAAAGAAAGAAGAGAAGAGAGAGAGAGAAAAAAAAGAGTTACAGATAATAAGAAGTAAAAAAAAAAGAAGGAAAAAAGTCGTCGTCGCGGTCGTGATAGCTGCTAATGTTGCCACCGCGATCGCCGCCGTTGTATTGTCGACATTGCTTTCCACTGCGTGTCTACCGCCGACACCACCCAAGCCGCCGCCGACACTCCTAAAGCCGCCATCGCCTGTCGTGCAAGAAGTAAAAGGAAAAAAAAGGAAGAAGAATGAGAAGAATAGGCATTTACAGAAATAATAAAAAGAGAATAAAGAGAAGAATAAAAAAAAAAAGGAAAAAAGAAAATGAGAATAGTCACGATTCTGCATGATGGTCGTTGATCTTGCTGCCGCAGTAGTGACAATGACACCAACGTGCGCCTAAGCCGCCGTGGTGCCCACCGCCGGTGACGCCCAAGTTGCCGCCGCTCGGCCGCCCAAGTGCCACCTCTATTGTCAAGTTAGAAGTGAAAAAAACAAAAGAATGAAAAAAAAAAACAGAATAATAAAGTAATGAGAAGAAGAAAAAGAGAACAAGGAGAAGAGTAAAAAGAAAAACAAAAAGAAATAGTGGGAGGGAGGGGATAAGAGAGAAAGAGAGTAGGGAAGGGAGAGAGAGAGTGGGATGGGACAGTTGGAATAGGGAAGAGAGAGAGAGTGGGGGCAGCTAACTGGAGGAGGAAGGAGAGAGAGAAAGTGGGGGCCACCTTAGGGGAAAAGAGAGAAAGAGATGAGAGGAGATGGGGAAGAGAAAGAGTGGGGACAGCTAACTGGAGGAGAAAGGAGAGAGAGAAAATGGGAGTCACCTTAGGGGAAAAGAGAGAAAGAGATGATGGGAGAGAGGGAAGAGAGAGCGGGAGAGACAGACAGAGAAAGAAAGAGCGCGCGAGAGATAGAGAGAGAGAGAGAGAGAGCGCGAGGGGCACCTTATTAAAAACGTGCCACCTGGAATAGGGTTGCCTCCTCTCGCCACGTGGCTTCGGTATACTGTCAAATTAAGTATTGTTAAATTGTTGCGCTATGACTTTTTTTAAAAAAATATAGTGTAGAGATTAGATAGTGAAAAAACACATATATAATGTACAATATAGTGGGGTAAAAATAAGCCTTTATGGATTAATAAGAATGTTATATATTATATTATAAAAAGGCAATAAAATGAAAAAAAAAAAATTAGCAACTAATAATTCTCATCAACATTTTTTTGCCACCCAAACAAAAGCTTATTTTCACCTGAAAACTTTTTCGTCAGAAAATTATTTTTTTGTAGTTCTACGCAAATCCAAACAAACCCTAAACAATATAGAAAATCAACTAAGTAAACTTTTCTCTCGCCATTTTGCAGTATTTAAGCAAACACGATTGCCCATAAATTTTCTTTTTGCCTATTGAAAACTTCAAATTATTCTTTAAGAATTTTTATGAGAGCTAAACATTCCTTTTCATAGTTATTAAATATAGAAAGTTCTTTATGTCTGCTTTATAATAATCTTGTACACATACAAAGTTTAGAGGATCAGATGGATGACCATACTCTAGTTTGAATGATTCTACACATTATATTTTATTTATCGACACGAACACATAGATGATACGGATTTATCAACATGAGCAACAAAATTGACACATAACCGTCTCATATCATACCGGGGAGCACGACTATTTTCGCATTAAAAATCAAAATGTATAATAGTTGTAGATAATAACCAAAATAAATATTTTTTTAAAAAAAATGGTTTTCTAGGAGAAAGCCCTAGATTCTCCTCATTTTATGTGTCATAATAACAATAATAATAATATAATAATAATAATAATAATAAATTACAAATCACATCTCTTCAAATCAAACAAACCCACTTGTCTCGCTTATACACACACATAGGGGTGGCAATCCAGCTCGTTGTTCGCGAACTGGTGTTCGACTTGAAATGAGTTCAAGATCGAATCATTCATTTAATAAACGAGTTGAACACGAGATAGGGTCGGTTGCTCGTGTTACGCTCGATAATGACTTGAATACATATATTTTATATTTATATATATAAATAAATAATTATATATACATAATATAGATTTTTACTATTTGATTTTTAGTCCAGCCTAAATATAAAGCCAAACTTAATTATAAAAAAGTTCATTTATGTATAGAGTTTTAATCATTGAATCAAAATTCAATGAGTAAGATCTCAAAAATATATATCATATATATATATATAGAGAGAGAGAGAGAGAGAGAGAGAGAGAGTCTGTTACTATACTCTTATGAGTATAGTCCCTTTTATACTCATAAGCCAAGGACCACTATTAACCTAATCAGAACCACTATATATATATATATAGTCCAGCTGCTATGCTATCAATAGCACGAAGCACTCGGTGCTACCAAGTTTTCCACCGTTAGATCCACCCCTTTGATAATTTTCATCCGTTAGATCATACTATTCAAGGACCACTACTATTAACCTAATCGGAACCACTATATATATATATATATATATATATATATATATATATATATATATATATATATATATATATATATATATATATATATATATATATATATATATATATATATATATATATATATATATAGTCTATGCTATCAATAAGACGAAGACTCCTGCTACCAAGTTTTCCACCGTTAGATCCATCCCTTTGATGATTTTCATCCGTTAGATCATACTATTCAACCAACCACCCACTTAACCCTAGAGGGCCCACATCATCCTAACCACACATCTCTCAATCCAATGGCTAAAACTTGGTAGCACCAATGACTTGGTGCTATTAATAGCATATTTGCTATATATATATATATATATATATATATATATATATATATATATATATATATATATATATATATATAGAGAGAGAGAGAGAGAGAGAGAGAGAGAGTTTTGCTAGAATCTATCGGTAGTAAACGAGCCGTTTTACTACCGATTTGTTTTCGATGATAGAGCTTCCAAATTGACTATCGGCTCCGTTGAACATGATCTATACCATTTGAAGTGTTTAGAAATCAAATTTCAAATCTTTTAGACATCATTTGCCTAATGATCAAAGGGTTTCAAAATTTGTAATTTTAATGGTCAATAAGAGGCGTTTTCTCGTTTAACGGCGTAAAGATATCCAAATCAATTGCATTTTCGTTAGAAAATTCATTAAACTATTTAAAACAAGCTCGATACTCTTGATCTTGATTACAAGTCTCCTATCATCAATTTTTAAAGAATATTTATTTTCAACCATTCATTTTTTGTTCACTAGATGGATAAAAGAACAATATCGAAAGTGCGTGAAATTTGATTTCTAGGTAGTTTAAATGGTTTAGATCATATTTAACGAAGCCGATCGTCAATTTGAAGTTCTATCATCAAAAACAACTCGATAGTAAAACGCTTCGTTTACTATCGAGAGTATTCTAGCTCAACTCTCTCTCTCTATATATATATATATATAACTAGGCTACTATGCTATTAATAAGACAAGTCATTGGTGCTACCAAGTTTTTGACCGTTGGATTGAGAGATCCATGCTAGGATGATGTGCCCCCCTAGGATTAAGTGGTGGTTGGTTGAATAGTATGATGATCTAACTATTGAAAATCATCAAAATGGTGGATCTAACTGGTAGAAAACTCGATAAAGACAGTGCTTATATATATATATATATCTAACTAGGCTACTATGCTATTAATAGCACCAAGTCATTGGTGCTACAAAGTTTTTGACATTGGATTGAGAGACGTATAGGATGATGTGCCCCCTAGGGTTAAGTGGGTTGTTGGTTGAATAGTATGATCTAACGGGTGAAAATCATCAAAGGTGGATCTATTAATAAAGATAAGAGTTTAGTTATATATATATATATATATAATTTATTATTCGTGTGCCAACTTGTGCCGAACATTAGTTAAAATTGTTGACTTGATACTTGAATGAGCCAGCCAATTTAAGATCGACATGTTTACGAAACGAGTTGGCCACAGCTCGTGTCCGGCTCGTTGACAACCTTACAAACGCACACGCACACGCACACAATTTAAACCACACCCACACCCACACGCGCGCCGCACCCGACCCCTCCTCACCCAAACCCTAAACCCTAACACCACCCAAAAACCCTAATTCAACCCTAACCCCGACCCTCTCAACCCCCCCTCTTTATAGCCCGAGCTTCGGAAACCCTAACCCCCTCTCCAACTCTCACTGTAGAGATCGCGACACCGCTCCTTCGCCCCCTCCCACTCCTCTCTCTCTCTCTCTCTTTCTCTCTCTCTGCCCTTCCGATCGATTCCTGGTGCGTTTCCCTCTCTTTTCTCGTCGCCCGCTAGGGTTTTCTCTGTTTTTCGCCCTGAAAAGCTCGATTTTTTGGTTTTTTTTGCCTTTTTTTGCTGTGAATTTGGGTAACAATTATTTTTTTTTTTATTTTTGGGTGTGGTTGCAGATATGGAGATCTTGAGCCGGAGCGAGAGCAATGGAGCCGCGGTGCTTCTCTCCATGGTGGAGATACTCGTCGCCGAGACCGTTTTGGTTGCGCAGAGATCCTTCCTCTGGCTTGTTTTAGCGGTGAGAACTAGTTTCATTGGTATTTTGTGGCATTTTTACGTTGTCTTTATGTTAGTGTTGTTGTTTTTTTTTTTTTTTTGGGTGCTTATAGTTCTGATTTTGTGTTCTGGGTGAGGTAATTTTGGGCCTAACAAGGTGCTCAGTGCATGTAATTTGAGATCCTTGTTGCTTATGCAGGAGAAAATAGTTGGATTTTAGTTTAGGGTTTGAGGTTATTTAAATTTTTTTTTTCGAAATTATGATGCATTTGAACTTCCATAATTTTGGGCACGAGGGTTTGGGACTTGGTATAGTTTAGGCTGTTTGTTGTCTTTAATAAATTAATAAATTATATGACATTTGTTGAAGTTTTAGATCTGTGATGTTTCTTAATTTTTTTGAATGGTAGTAAATTTTTCTCCATTACTGTTCTTTGTTGCCTTCATTGTTTGGCTTGATTTTTTTTTTTGTGTGTGTTTTTATTTCTTCTCTTCAGTAGAGATTAAAATTTATGGAAGTGTTTTTACAAATTACAATCTATTTTGCATGCCTTATATTTGAAATTGATATTTTGTCCTCAGATCCAGTTTGGATCTTATAGGAATTGGTTGTGAAATTAGTGGGAAAAGAAACATATTTTTATTAAAAATGCTAAAATGTAGCAATTTACACTTTGCCCACTGAAATATAAAAATCTTTTTGTGTTTATAAAAATATTATAAGTTTTGCACTTGCAATCTTTCAAGGATTATTTGCAAATTTATGTCTATTTTCATTTTTAGATAATAAGTTGGGGTGGAAAATTAAGTGCCGGTGAAGACGTTGTTTTTATGATTTCTCTGCTGTTGTTATCGATTATTCTTACAGGTTTTTTTTTGCATCTGGACATGCATTGCCTTTCGCCCCTCTGAAAAACGGTTGTTGGTTTGATACTGTGATTCGTTGTCGTTAACCGATCCGAGTCAGCATTCAACATGATGATCGACGTAAACGTTTAGGGCCAAAAAGCATTAAAGCATGAAGGTAGCTCGCGAAGGAGGTTTCTTCCATCCTCACGTGCGTTTGTATGCACGTGCATATGCAGATAAACATGCGCCCGCCCGCACCCGCACGTGTTTTGTGTGTTAATTTTTGAAAAGCCTTCTTGCCAAGCTACCTTTATGGCTTTCGGTTTTATGCGTATCCAATATCTAAACCCTTAACATTCTTGCGACCTCCTTTATTCTAGATGCTTAGCGTGCGTGGTATACATATCGTAGCTGCATTATCGAACTTACCATTGGCGTCATATTTCTGTATTTGTTCTGTTTCCTTTTCTTACCCTGCCTTTTGTTTCCACCTTTCTTTCTTTCTTTCATGCATTATGAATTTATAAGATCTTGTTTTTTAAAAAATTTTTAATAAAATTCTATATTTCATGTTTCTTTAAGCGTATTATCCCATTTTAATAACATTGTTTGTTGCTCGTATAGATTTTTCTTTTTACATGCTCCGTTAAACTAGCTGTACTGCTATCAACTTTTATCGTAGTATTTGCAGATTGTTGTCTTTCTTTGTTGTTCCTCTTCTCTGTTAGCATACTGTGATCTTTTAGAGTTCTTGCATTACAGTCATCAATAGTTTGCTAATTTTTCCTCCGGTTTATTTTACTGTTTAGTTGCTCACGACTATGCAACTTCTTTCAGATGGGATCGTTGCCAAGTGAGGTCGTTCCTTGTCCGGAAGAGCCGCAAGTAATTTACAGGTAAATTCCTTTTCTCTCTTGCTCTTTCCTTTTGCCGTATCTCTCATCTCTCTCGCAACGAAACACTGTATGGTAGTTTTTATATTTGTTCAATTCTCACAATCAAACCATGATTGTTCCAGAAGGATACTTGGCAAAAGCAAAAGCGAAACCGTTCCCGAGAACAAGGACGACGGCGAGTCGGACGACGGCAACGACGAGGACGAAGAGGAAGACGATGATGGGGAGGATCAGGACGACGATGGGGCGAGGATGAGCAATCGGGTGACGAGAACGAGAACGAAGGAGGTGAAGACGACGATGACCCTGAGGCCAACGGCGAAGGGGGAGCGACGACGACGACGACGATGAAGAAGACGACGATGACGACGACGACGACGATGATGAGGAGGGTGAGGACGAGGACGAGGACGATGAAGACGACGAAGAAGATGAGGAGCTGCCCCAGCCACCCTCTAAGAAGAGGAAATGACCTGAAAAAAGGGGGAAAGAATGTTGGTTGCTTAAATTTTAGGGTTCCTTACAGCTTTGTGTTTTAGTATGGGGGAGTTTGTTGGTTGGAGGAATAGTCTTTAGAGGGGGGGGGGGGGGTGGGGGTGGGGGTTGTAGTGTGTGGTTAGGGGTACAGTAGGGGAAATAGGAAAATGACTTATTGTGAATGCACCTCTTAAGATTTCCCTTATTCTGTGTTCTTTTAACTTTTGGAATATCATATTGCTGTGGACATTTTGTTGTGTAATTCAAGTGGCTTTTTTTAGTTTCCATTCTCTCTACCATGTCTTACATTATCAGCAAGCATAAATGTGCTACTTGTTGCAGTACTGACACTTGACTGTTGATGCTTTACTGGCACCAAATTCTCCATTACACAAAATTTTAAAATTTGAGCTTTGAGGATGAAAAATACTTGGTACTCCTGTTCTTACAAAATGTATTAAGAAACTGATTTATGTGATTGTTAGGACTCTGTTTATTGACTTTAAAAGACTTCGTGAAAACTCAAACAACTTTGATAAGATCATTTTGAAGGCTTAAATTACTCTTTTGGTTCTCTAACAATGAGGCACAAGGCATTTTGGTTCTTGAACTTTTATTTATTGTAATTTTAAGCTCAAAACTTTTTAGATTATTGCAATAAAGTCTCGCGGTACAATTAAGTCGGTACAATTAAGTTGGGTGATAAGTCGGTACAATTAAGTTGGGTGAATAGTGACGCATGGCAAATAGGACAGCCAAGCATGGCAAATAGGACAGTAATGTGGCAGTATTTTTGTTGATGATGTGGCAGCCACACATTAATGGTACATTATCATTCACTCGAGGACTTGTTTGCAACAATTTAAAAAATTTGACTCAGAAATTACAAATAAATAAGTTTGAGAACAAATATGACGTACTTGATAGTTTGATGATCAAAAATATAATTTTACCTTATTTGGAAAGATGGCCAAACTGAAAAACTCTCAATGGCAAAAAAAAAAAAGAAAAAAAGAAGGGTAATTCGTTAATTGCTAATTTTTTGAGCGACCATCATCCAGAAGTGTCATTTTATTCTTCTCAAAATCAAAAATTTTGATAAGGAGTAGGAATTCTTTCTACAAATATTGTTGTTATTAGGAGAAGGATTACTTCTTGGTCTACATTTCTTCTCCTCCTCTTTTTCTTTTTCTTTTTTTTTTTTTTGGGTGTGTGTGCAGTGTGACCATTATATCCAGTTTCAATTAGGTCCCAACTATTCAATTTTTATTGATGTTGACAGAGGGCCTGCTTTTGAGAAGGTGAGCGCGCTGTCACAGACTTAGCATTTTTGTTCCCAAAGTCCGTATGGTGCCTGCTTTTCTGCTCGAATATAGGCAAGCTTAACTTCTTATTGCTAGCTTGAATCTCCGCGCTCTACGACTGAACATGCAAAAAAAGAAGAAGAAGAGAGAGAGGCAAAGGTCCAAGCTAACAATAAAGAGTTAGATTTGTCCATCTGCGTGCAGGAAGGCGGGCGCCGTACAGGTTTTGCGAATAAAAGCGCTAAAGCCGTGAAAGCGTGATCTCCACGTGGAGATCACGGTTATCATCAATAGCTTTTCGGTTGATTTTGGCTCCAATTTTTTTGAAGTTTTCGAAAGAGCTCAGTGGCACGTCTAATTTGATGTTTATGAAAGTGGCAGTAGGCAACATGTGCAAGATCGAAGTGGTTGCAGCTGCAATCGAGGTGGTTGCAATCGCGGAGAATGTTTTTTTTTTTTTTTTTTTGAGAGATAGATAGCACGCTACCCGCTTCGTTTATTTCATTAAAAAATAAACTTAGCTAAAAATATAAATCAACTAGGATTCGAACTCGGGTCTCGAATACCAACCACCAAAGTCTTTTACCACTTGCTCTAGGGATGGTCGGTAATCGCAGAGAATGTTACATTGGGCTTTTGGTGAGATTAGGGTTGATGCAATGAGCATGCTTATAGGTGAATAGTTTAGTGACCAAAGTGAAAAAAATTAGGTCAAGGTTAGGGACCATTGTGAAATTAATACTAGAGGTTATGAATTTGATTGCCAAAAGAGGGGAGGGAGGGTGGTGGTTTCTTCCGTCTCTCGTTCTATTTACTTAACGGATCGGAACGAATCTGGACCGTTTATATTTTTCTATATTTTTTATTTCCACTCACTTACTGCCCTATTCGATAGAGATCGAGATGGGAGCTCCACTAACCGGGATCCATTTGCATTCCTACTTCTAACAAAAAAGCCCCCTTTGAGGTGACGTGGTTAGATATAATCATAACATGGTGTAGTTGGATACGCATACAGTTAAAAGGTAGAAAAGTACAGAACTTATCTAAACTATGAACCAATTTTAGTCCCCACTATCGAATCTTTCAAAATTTGATTTTACTAACCTTTAAGTTTGTTTAATTTGAATCGGTCGACGACAATTTGACTTCCAAATTTGAATTGCGTCATTTATTTTTACAAATTTAGGTAGCATATTTCATGCAATTACAAATTTATTAAAATAATCAATTATTTTAAAATTTAAAGTCAAATGTCGTGGACTAACTCAAATCAAACAAATTAAAAGCTTGAATAGTAAAATCAAAGGTTTGAAAAGGTTAGATAGTCAAATCAAAATCATTCATAGTTTAAGTGAGTTTTATACATTTTTACCTAGTAAAAGAAAAAATACAGCAACAACATTTAACTCTATGCATTTTGTTTGACTAAATAGAGTAGAAAGCGCTGCATTCATAAATAATTTATTTAGTTACATGTGTTTGAAAATTTTGTATTTATAAGTTTCATCACTCTTTGGTTACCTCTCATGCAGAAAAAAAAGTATAATAATTTTCTATGAAAAATGTAATTAGAAAGATAGGATTACTTTTTGTTTAACTACAATTAGAATTGCGGCCAATTCGAACGTAATTCAACTAACCCTTCTTGTGCAACTCCAACAATAGTTGGATTCAAATGTATCATACTAAATATGGTACTTAAATTTAGAGTAGGTCTTGTGTGCTATTAAGCCGTTTTCGATGATGGAGCTTCCGAATCGACGATCGACTCCGTTATACTTGATCTAGCGTATTTAAAGTTTATAGAAAATAATTTTTGCGATTTTTCGATATCATTTACCTAGCAATCGAAAAGATTCAAAATCAATAATTTTTAACGGCTGAAAATAAAAATTTTATAAAAAGTGGTGATATAGCACTAGAACTTTCGATCAGAAATATTGATTTTGTTGTAGATAGTATAAAAAATGTTGTATCAAAATTTCATCTGATTTGAATGCTTCTACACCGTTAAACTTGAAAACGGCAGATATCAACCTTTAAAAATTATTGATTTCGAATCCTTTTGATCACTAGATAAATGATATAAAAAAATTGCAAAAATTATTTTCTAGTAACTTCAAATACGCTAGATCAAGTCTAACGGAACCGATCGTCGATTCGGAAGCCCCATCATCGAAAACGGCTTAGGAGCACGGAACAAAAACTCCGTGCTCCTAATAGCACACAAGACCTACTCCTTAAATTTATATGTAATTATAACTATAGTAAAGTTGCGGATATATATAACCAAACAATCTCTAAAAAAATGAATCAACTACACAAAAGTAACCCAACCTGATCATCATGGGACTTTTTGTCACGCACGCTTTATTAGGGCCTTGCAGTAAATTACCATCTAGACCTGAAAGACTACACTATTTGAGGTAAAGCTCCATTGTGTCCTCAAATATATATGCTGCAGCATGAAATAATTCTAGATTTATATTTAGTGCAATGCCATGTTTGTATCTAGATTCAGCAAGTGCTAGCAAACCCAACTTCTTCAGAGTGAAGTCGCAAACACATCCAGTATTACGTTATAGATCACAAGTTCGACAAAGACAAAACATATATAGCGTTTCTCACCAGCGAAATTAATCTCCATTCATCCTCAGCGTGCTTCGTATTGAACAACTGGAACAAAGATGACAGAAATTAGAAGGAGACCAAGGGAGTGTTAGCGGATTAAAACAGGCGAGGCAGATGAATATAAAGGAAAAAAAAGAGTCTAAAATAGATGAAAATCAGCACGGCATGTATTGCTTTGTGATAACAGAAGCAATTTCAAAACGACGTATTAAGTAAGACATTATGATATCACAGTATCAGTAGTTTGCATTAATACCCCTTTGGATGGGCTCAAAATACTGGTCTGGACTATAGTCCATTCTGAAATGATTAAAGCATATCCTGTTGCCCTAACAGAATATATTGTGGCTCAGTCAAATATCCATTTTGCTCCTATATATGAAAGAGGACTGAATTGCCCAAACAGGCCACCATTCAACTCAGAAGTATCAGAACCTAAAACTAAACAGCGTCACAATATGTTGTACACAGAGTCGTGATTCTATGATAAGAATGAAGAACTTAAACATCTGGCGTTCGAACATTCACTTCCGACCAAACACTCATTAAATGGGGGCGGCTACCGTAGTAGGACAAAAATGAAAAAACAACGTGATTTCGGTGTTTATGTCTGTCCTACATCTAGGCCCAAGAAAAACAATTGCAAAGGTCTAAACTTCAAAGGAATAGGAAAAAAAGGGGAGACAAAAAACACACCACTAAAGACTCTACAAGAATAAAAGATAAGCTGTCAAGAGTATGGTGCTGAGTAGAATGAGCAGTTGGATCGATCTAACATGTATAGTATGCAATGACTAGTTTGAGGCCGCAACTCTTCTAGGATTCAACTCACCTAGGATTCTTGGGGGGAGGACCAAGTTCGCCCTTGCTAATTCCTTGATATTATAAGTACCGTAATACATGAAATAAACATATAGGAAAATACATAGCAAAACATAATGCTTGATCATCGGACTGGTCATCAAAGATTGAGCCTATGAGTAATTTCCTTGAAATAATAGTACTTATATATGCACTATGACAATCTTAGTCATTTATAAGTAAATTCTTCATTATGTAGACAAATTTCTTCTATGCTTCTTCGTAAAAAAAAAAAAAAAAGGATTTTTTTTTTTCCCCCATGAACACAGCTCGTACAATTAGGTGACATCTTATGCTTTTCACACAATATTTCCTTTTAATGGAATTATAGTCTAAGCCAGAAACTCAAAGCAAGATGAGCCAATCCTCGAGGACTTGCGCAATTATGCATTAGGTTTGAAACTTTCCTAGATGTTTAATATAGAGCAAGAAGCATGCTTGCAATTGAGACATGTCACATCATCAGCAGCAACAACCAACCAAAGAACTGAATCAAAATAACAGGAACAAACAAAATATCACCATACTTCAACAAACAAAAAAAAGAGAAGGAATTCAATGTACGCATACTTCTGCGGGTGCGTTTCTTGTAAAGGATGCGGTATCCACACTCTCTGCACTGAATCACATCGCCGGGCTTCAGCGTGTTCTCCGCCCCACAATCTAGTCATCAATCCAGTTCAATCATTTTATCGTAGAAATTGAACACTAATATAAGCTTATTTGGTGAAAATGTATTTAGACCCCCATCAACTACTAGCCATTTTGTCTCCCTCAATCTTATTTTTTTTATCAACACCCCTCTAACTTCGAATTTTATTTTATTTGTGTGCTTTAAACCAAATGCTTTGAGAATTTCACCAAATCAAACAGCGATTCCATAAAATTTGATGGCACTGATCGGTTTTTAACAAACAAAACTGCATCAGTCAACAAATACCATTAAATTCCACAAAATCCCCAATTTAACCAAGTAGAATAACTCAAATTTTTTTAAAAAATTGAGGAGGTATCAATCAAAAGAAAATAAAGTTAAGGGGGCGTCCCAATACATTATGATCAGTAACAAAAGATAAATCACAAGGAAAGAGACATATACCTCCACAAATATAGCTCACAGGTTCGGGTTGCTGCGGATCCATGAATCAAGGGCTCGAAATCTAGGGTTTACGCAACAACCACAACGATCCAAGCGATTAGGGTTTAATCAGGATAATAATAATAACTGAGAAGCGATTAGAGGAGAAATCGCAGGGATTCGCGTCCCCTACCTCGATTAGGGTTTCGTGTTCGGGGCCGAGCGAGAGAGAGAGAGAAAGAACGACGAGGTCGCGAGGGTTTATATATATATATATATCTTATATATATATATAGAGAGAGAGAGAGAGAGAGAGAGAATGAAAACGGAGGAAATAAGGTAAAATGTATTGATGGTCCCTATACTATACGCTTCGTACAATTTAGTCCCTGTACTCACTTTTTCGTTTTCATCCCTAACTCTTTCTTTTTTTGCAACAAGATCCTTAACACTGAAAATTAAAAACGCTAGATGTCGGCGCACGAAAAGGTATATTCTTATTGCTAAATGTGGGTGGAGTGTAATTCTGATCACATGATGTGATGAACGAGATTGTAATTCACCCGGAGTCCTGATGCATGATGGGTATTTCCTTGATATGACTTGTGAGCCAATTAAATTCCCGAGGATGGGTGGAATGTAAGATATCTTCTTTGAATTTTGGAATATACATCTAGCATTCTTTCGAAAATTAATTGTACCGTTAGTCCCTAATCTTTATCCTTTCCTTACTTTGACCTCCTCTCCTATATGCCCACATATGGTCTTAAGTCCATTTTCACCACGTTACTGTTCTCCATGTCTACGGCTATTTCAATCTTATACGCAATACCTACTTTCTTTTTAAGAGTATTAGGCATTTTTGACCTTGAGCCGAATGTACCTTTAAGATTTTCTAAAATATTTTTAAAAATTGATGTCGAGCATTACTGGAGTCTATTGGATCATGTTCAAAACTGTCAACCAGTTGAACACGAGCGAAATTTTTTTTTATTAATAGGCTAAAAAAATACTATAATTATAAAAATAGCCCTCTAAAAAATTATTTACAAAATTAGACTTATACGGTAAATCATTTATTATTTTTTAAATGCAGTAAATTATTTATTATTTTTTTTGAAAGAATTAAACTATTTTTAATATTTAATACATATATCTCTAAAGTTTGGATGTAGAAAATATAAAAATTACAACAAAAGCGGTGAATCAATTATCAACCTATTATTATAAACAAAAATTTTGAATACTTATTTATATTTAAATTTTTTTTGTAGGATTACTATTCCAAAAACTCCTACGAGTGAGCCCATGTTCGCTGCTCGTTTATTAAAAAAGCTGAACGCGAGTTAATTTGTTAATTAAAATATTAAGTTGAAAAATCAGAATCCTACACTATAAAACTATTCACAAAACATCATTCTTTTCACATGTGGATTAGTTTAAAATCTAAATAGCAAAAATTTATAATACATAGATATATACTCGAAGCTATATAAAGTTGAACACCATCGAATTTATCTCAACTCGTGTTCGGATCATTAAAATTTCGAGTCGAAAAATTAAACGAATCGGACGATCTCGAATTTATTTTGGCCGGAACACGAGCCGGGTAGCAAACATCAAGTTGAATTGCCAGCAAGGTAAAGAAATATTGTTCTCTAATTAAAATTTTCTCTCTGCAGCAAGTGGCAAAGGATTTGGTGGTTGGTACTCGAGACCCAAGTTCGAATCCTAGTTGATTCATATTTCTTGCAAAGTTTATTTCTAAATGAAATAAACGAAGCGGGTAGCGTGCTACCTATCTCTCTCAAAAAAAAAAAAAAAAAAATTTGCAAGGATGGAATCGCAATTTTAAAATTCTGTAGGGAGGCGTATGAAATTATTCCTACCTATATAACTAGTAATAAGAGAGAGAGAGAGAGGAGAGAGAGAGTAGAGAGGGAGAGGGGGAGGAGGAGATGTTCTTCCACATCGTGTTGGAGCGGAACATGCAGCTGCACCGCGGCACTTCGGGCCCCACCTCCGCGACAAGCTCGTCTCCAAGCTCATGAAGGACGTCGAGGGCACCTGCAGGTAGAAACCCTAACCCTAAACCCTAACCCTAACCCTAACCCTTACGGAGGAAACCCTAAACCCCCCCGGTTCCCCCTTCGGTGATCTCTTCTTTGCTTGGGTTTTAGTGGGAGGCATGGGTTCGTGGTGGCGATCACCGGGGTGGAGGAGATCGGGAAGGGGCTCATCAGGGAGGGCACCGGCTTCGTCACCTTCCCCGTCAAGTACCAGTGCGTCGTGTTCCGCCCCTTCAAGGGCGAGATCCTCGAGGCCGTGGTCACCATGGTCAACAAGGTCTCTCGATCTCGATCTCGATCTCGGCATCTCCATTTAGGGTTTCTTTCGGGATTTTAAGGCGTGGTGGTTGGATGGATTGATGGATTTATTTATTTATTCGTTTTTTTTTTTTTTTAATGTTTCCGCAGATGGGTTTCTTCGCCGAGGCAGGGCCGGTGCAGATTTTTGTTTCGAATCATGTAAGAATTTTTGTTTCTGTTGTTTTCCTTTATTATTATTATTATTATTATTATTATTTAAAATTTTGTAATTGGTAATTTGTTTGAGTGGATTTAGGTATGTGAAAATGTGATGAAACACCTAGAACGAGATTGGCGACTTTATTTTTTGGATTCAAGTTGCCCTAGTTTGCTGAAGTGGGAGTTTTTAAAATTTAGCGTCAGCTGTAGCTATTGTTAATGAACTCTGCAGTTTCATTTACTAAATAGTGGTTAAAGTCGTTTAATTTAGCAGAATCATTGTTAGATAACTTTAGATTATCAAAATTTCCCAATTTGATTGACTAAAATTATATAAATCAAAAGATCATTATGGGGCTTCAACCACTCAAATTAAAAATATAAAAAGTTGGTGCTCAATCAGAAAAAAAGTGAATGTAAGGGTCTATTTCAGAATAGCATATATATATATATATATATATATACAATTTTTCTGTACAAAATTGTAGAGAAAACACATAAATTTAGTTTGTAGCCTCATGGGTTTTAACTTAAAAGGTATGGAATTAAGATTGGCATGGTACAAGTTGAGAAGCCCTGTAGATCAAGTTTTAGTAGGCTTTTGTCTGATATGATGGAATTTGATCTCTTTTTTTTCCTTTTTGTTGCTGATACATTCTTTGTTGCTGTCTGTTTTTTCTTTCTTTGTCTTTCTTTTTTTTTTCAGTTGATCCCTGATGACATGGAGTTCCAGTCTGGAGATATGCCAAACTATACAACATCTGATGGATCAGTATGCTTTGTTCCTTTTCGTACATTTCTTATATGTTCACAGCTACAAGTGAAACACTAAAAACAAGAATCAGACTGAAATATGAGTTCTAGAATGCAGGCTGAATTATGGCTTTCAATCTTTTTAACTGAGTGAGAAGGAAGGATTATAGTTCACTCTGTTCATTATTTCTTAGTGAGTTCTACTGGTGGCTGTGACTATTTTGAGACGAATCGAAAGTATACTTTCAGTGGTAAATGGTAATAGACTAATTGTTCACTGAATGATTAGAAGAAACAAGACAATTTGTATTTGACCTTGCTATGCATATTTTGATGATTGTTGATGCCCTATTACTTACAATCTAACCCAAAGGAGGTTTTTATTGTAATATTTAGATATGATTGTTGAGTGCTTTATTGTTCAGAACGTGTAGATTGTGGCAAGATTGGCTGTCACTAAACTGAATGAAAGATGATAATACTCATGCTACAGAGTCGGCCTGGTTTGGAGTGATTTGAGAGGCATAATACTGGGTCAGGGTAGAGAACTTCATGCCACTGCGAGTTTTGGAATAAATGGGTCTAAGTCTAAATCTACGCAAGCCACCACTACCTGGATGATTGGGTGCATGCTTGAGAGTCACCATGTCCGACATGAAAGGGAGGATTTTAGTTGGAAAAATTAGATACCTCTTTTCATTTGCTTAGAATTAGTTGAGTGATCAAGAGAAGAAAATACGGGAGAAAGGTAGGTTAAAGAAGAGGCCTTTATGATTATTTCTTGATAGTTATCTGTAAGTAAATGCAAGCAATATTTTATAATTTTGAAGAGCATATTTAACATTTCCAACATTCTGTAACATTAATGATACATTGGGTAGTTGAAGTTCTGACATAATGTGGATTTAGAAGTTTAAGATGCATTTATGCAGAGGTATGAATTGATATGCATGCATTAATGTAGGCAAGATTCAAGCATAACAAATTTCTTTTCCTTAACTACTTTTCTTTTAGAATGGATCTTTGCTCTTTTTTCGGGCTGCGAGTAAAATGTGCCAGCATACTTTTATTTTTTGCTAACCTCTTTTTTTTTTTGATGGTTTACAGGTGAAAATACAAAAGGATAGTGAGGTCCGGCTAAAGATTATTGGGACTCGTGTTGATGCCACAGAAATTGTATGTCTCCTGTTCCTTTTAGTCAAGTTTCATGGCTAATGTTCATTCCGGAAGAACTCTATTTACGAGAAGTTTATGCAAGTTTGTAACCTCAAAGCACATTCAATATTTTTATATCTATTGCTTGGCCTTAGAGATCTCCATTAAAATGCTACTTCTGTACATAAAACGATGCTGGCAATTTCATAATTTTCAAGTAATCTTAATGGAAGTTCCATGTTGATGCTAAAGCACCTTTGCGGAGTCGGCTTAATTAGATTCATTTGAAAGAAAGCTTTATGACCGAGTTATTAGAATAATGTGCAATTCCGTAGCGAGTTTTTCTTGATTATTTTGAAACTATGGTCTGTAGTGAGTTGCTCTTTATATTTTGATATTTGATTATTTGATAGACAGATTTGCTTCCAAGATTCTGATATTTCATTTTTCTGCTCTTCTATGACTTGGAGAAGTACTTAATGGGCTACTTGATGTTTGGTGCATAACAACCTTCATTAAGACAGCGGCATACTATGAAAATAAATATAATTAATGGTGTGATCATTAATGTATTTCTAGATTATGCATACATAATTGTGCCTAATTTTTTTGTTTTTTTTTCTTTTTCTGTATGTGCAGTTCTGCATTGGGACGATAAAGGATGACTTCTTGGGTGTTATCAACGACCCAGGTGCAGCTTCTTAGCGGGCAGATTGGAGCTTTGATTATGACGAAATTATAGGCGCCGTTGTTCATGTCGCGCACCACCGTGTGTAGCATTCATCGTAACTCGAACTTCGGAATGCACCCTTGGAATCTGCATTGTAAATTATTTCACACATCGTCAAGCATGCATAAAGACATAATTTAAATCGGCAGTCCTAATTGTTCTCTTGTCGGCAACATTAGATTTTGCCTTTGTGACTTCTGTTGCTTCTCAAATGCTCAATGCAATCTCCGCGAGCCAAAAAAGAGTTCCTTATATTGTAACTTATATTAAGCTAACTTAAATTAAAGACCTTGGAGAGGCTCAATTGTTTTTGTTTTTTTTCTTTTTTCCCTATGAGCATTTCACAAGGCAGGGACTCTGTTTCGCAAAGTCTTTCTATGAGTTTGATATTTCGCATTCGTTTGTCGCCGCATTGGATACCAAAAATGTAAAGTTGTTCTATTTATGGTTTGTTTGTTGAGAATTTATGGGATATTTACCGATGTCTTGTGGTGAGCAGAATGGTGAAACAAAATCTTTTGATTGAGAGTTGGCCATTTTGAGGACTCAGTAAAGTGTTTTTAATTTTCTTGGAACTTTAGTTTGTAAAATGGTGATTTTTCAGATCCACTGGATATGTATCTGCCTCGCCTGAAGAAAGTTAACTGTTTTGAGTTTTATTGTTCTAGAGCTTGTCTTAGCATATGATGGGACAGTAATATATATATATACATATATATAGAGAGAGAGAGAGAGGAGAGAGAGAATTGAGTTAGAATATTTTTAATTCGATAGCGTGAAACGCTTGATCTTATTGATAGTGTCAAGACTCTCTCTCTCTCTCTCTCTCTATATATATATATATATATATATATATATATATATATATATAGTCCGAGTCTTTATCTGCTCCGATATACAAGAAGCCTTTCAGTCTTTATATAGAGTCTAACTATTATCTTATTAATAGCCTTGAAAGCATTTATTCTTCTAGAGTATTTGAAACTTCTAGAAAATAAATTTTGTAATTTTTGAAATCATAATAAAGTTTATCAAGCGGGCATAAAATGAACGATCAAAATCGAACGATGTTCTAAAAATGGATGATTGATCCTTCAATTTAAGATCGGAGATATCCTTCAATTTAAGATCGGAGATATTGATCTTTATCTAGGTAGTGGATAGAATTTTCTATTAAAAATTCAATCTATTTCGATCATTTTCCACCGTTAAACTAGCAAGTATGACATACCGGCCGTTAAAAATTGTCAATTTTGTGAACTTTTGATCGTAAGGTAAATGATATCGAACAATTATGAAATTTGATTTCTAGAAATTTTAAATGCGCTAGAAACTGTTTAATGGTATGGATCGTCGATTCGGAAGCTCTATCATCGAAAACAACTTATAAGTACGAGGGCGGTCATACTCTTCAGAGTATAGTGGCGACTCTCTCTCTCTCTCTCTCTCTCTATATATATATATATATATATATATATATATATATATATATATAGAAAGAGAGAGAGAGAGAGATTAGAGCTAGAATACTTTTAGAAGCACCAACTCATTGGTGCTTCTAAGTTTCTAGCCCTTGGATCTACACCCCAATTACTAACACCCCTTGGATCAAACACTATTCCACCTACCACCATCTACCACCATCATCTCAACCCTACAACTCTCCATCCAAGGACTATATATATATATATATATATATATATATATATATATATATAGTAGGTCTTGTGTCTTTACCGAGAGACACGGAGGAGTTAGTGCTCTAAATTGTTTTTGATGATCGATTTCGAATCGATGATCGATTTCAGCCCCAAAGCTTGATCTAGTATATTTGAAGTATGTAAAAAATAAATTTTGCGATATTTCGATATCGTTTACTTAGTGATAAAAAAGATTCAAAATTAATAATTTTTAATGATTAATGTCTGCCATTTCAAGTATATATATATATATATATATATATATATATATATATATATATATATATATATATATATATATATAATTGAGCTAGAATACTTTTGGAAGTATTCCCCATGGTGCTATTAGGTTTTTAGCCATTGGATTTATTCCTTGATTATTAATAGCCCTTGGATCAAACACTATTTCACCTATCACCATCATTTCAACCTCACATCTTTCCTTCCAATGGCTAAAAACTCAAAAGCACCACCGTCATGGTGCTTTTGAAAGTATTCCAGCTCAACTCTCTCTCTCTCTCTCTCTCTCTCTCTCTCTCTCTCTCTCTATATATATATATATATATATATATATATATATATGTATATATATATATAGCTTTGCTAGAATACTATCGGTATAAAATATATACGGTTTACTACCGATTTGTTTATTTCGATGATAGAGCTTCCAAATATATATATCTAGACCATTTAAATTATCTAGAAATCAAATTTCATGATTTTTGGCATCACTAACTGAACGATCAAAGGGTCAAAAAATCCATAATTTTAATGATTGATATGTTGCGTTTGCTCGTTTAACAGTATAGAAAAGTTCAAATCAACTAAATTTTTGTTAGAAAATTTATTAAACTATTTAAAATAAGATCTAGACTCTAGATCTCAAATATAAAAATTGTATCATCACTTTTTAAAGGATATTCATTTTCAACTATTTATTTTATTTTGTTCACTTGATGGACAAGAGAACAATATCGAAAATGTGTGAAATTTGATTTTCAAATAGTTTAGATCATGTTTAACGGTGCCCGATCATCGATTTGGAAGCTCTATCATCAAAATAAATCGGTAGTAAACCGCTATTACTACGATAGTATTCTAGCAAAGCTATATATATATATATATATATATATATATATATATATATATATATATATATATATATATATATATATATATAGAATTGAGCTTCTATGCTTTTAAAAGTACCAAGTCATTGGTCTTGTAGGTTTTTAGCCATTGGATTAATAGATGTGCGGTTAGGATGATGTGGGCCCCCAGGTTAAGTGGGTAGTTGGTTGAATAGTGTAATCTAACGGGTGAAAATGATCGAAGTTGTAGATCTAACGGTAAAAATCACAAGCACCAATGGCTTTGTGCTTTTACAAGCACCATAATTTTATATATATATATATATATATATATATATATATATATATATATATATATATATATCAATCAACGATCCACACCGTTAAACGTTATCTAGAGTATTTAAAACTTCTAGAAATAAAATTTTATAATTTTTCGATATCATTACCCTACGATCAAAAGCTCACAAAATTGACAATTTTTAATGGTGGTATGAAATATTTGCTAGTTTAACGGTATAAAAGAATCAAAATATGTTGAATTTTTGATAGAAAATTCTATTCATTACCTAAATAAAGATCAATAACTCCGATCTTAAATTGAAAGATTCGATCATCCATTTTTAGGATATCGTTCGATTTTGACCATTCATTTTATACCACTAGATGGATAAAAGAACAATATCGAAAGTGCGTGAAATTTTTTTCTAGAAGTTTCAAATACTCTAGATCATGTTTAACGGTGTGGATCGCCGATTCGAAAACCCCAACATCGAAAACAACTTATGAGTAGTAAGGGCTCTATACTCATAATAGTATAGTAGCCTCTCTCTCTCTCTCTCTCTCTCTATATATATATATATATATATATATATATATATATATATATATATATATATATATATATATATAGTCCGGGTGCTATACTATCAATAGCACGAAGCACTCGGTGCTATATAGAGTCTAACTATTATGCTATTAATAGCACAAAGCATTTATTGCTACCAAGTTTTCCACTGCTAGATCTATCTTTGATGATTTTCACCCGTTAGATCATACTATTCAACCAACCACCCACTTAACCTAGGGGCCCATATCATCCTAACCGCACATCTCTCAATCCAATTGCTAAAAACTTGGTAGCACCAATGACTTGGTGCTATTAATAGCATAGTAGCCTAGTTCTATAGAGTCCGGTTGCTATACTATCAATAGCACGAAGCACGAAGCACTCGTGATTTTCACCCGTTAGATCATACTATTAATAGCATAGTAGCTAGTTCTATATATATATATATATATATATATATATATATATATATATATATATATATATATATAGAGAGAGAGAGAGAGAGAGAGAGAGAGAGAGAGAGAGAGAGAGAGAATTGAGCTAGAATACTTTTGGAAGCACCAACTTTTGGTGCTTCTAAGTTCTAGCCATTGGATCTACTTTTTGACTACTAATAGCCTTTGGATCTAATACTATTCCACCTACCATCATCTATCCCATCAACCACCACCTACCACCCTCATCTCAACCTTACATCTCCCATCCAATGGTTAAGCTCAAAAGCACCACCTCAATGGTGCTTTTGAAAGTATTCTAGCTCAACTCTCTCTCTCTCTCTCTCTCTCTCTCTATATACATATATATATAGAGTTGAGCTAGAATACTCTCAAAAGTATTAAAGAGATGGTGCTTGTGAGTTTTTAACCATTGGATGGAGAGATGTAGGGTTGAGATGATGGTGGTAGGTGGTGGTAAGTGGAATAGTGTTTGATCCAAGGGTATTAGTAAACAAAAAGTAGATCCAAGGGCTAGAAACTCAAAAGTTGGTGCTTTTGAGAGTATTCTAGCTCAACTCTATATATATATATATATATATATATATATATATATATATATATATATATATATATATATATATATATATATATATATATATATAGTCCCTACTATCCTTTTAATAGGATAGGAGCACTTGTCTATCAGTTTTTCAAATTTTGGATCAATTCTTTTCATCATTTCTAACCATTGGATTAAATACTACAACCCAAAACCACTCAACCCTAGGAGGACCATTCAACTCTAACCGACTAATATCATCCTAGCCCTATAATTTCTCATCCAAGGGTTAAAACTTGATAGACAAGTGCTCATATCCTATTAATAGGAGAGTAGCCCTAGCCTATATATATATATATATATATATATATATATATATATATATATATATATATATATATATATATATATATATATTTGAGTGTGGAGGGGCTTCTTATTTCCTTACTTTGACTTCCTTGTGGGGAGTTAAAAAAGAAAAAAAAAGGAGAAAAAATTGGTACAGAAAGTTTGGTTTTTTGCTTGGTTGGGGGTGTTTAAGGTGAAGCATTTGGTTGAATGTAGAAGTTAACAAACTGTGATAATGTAGAATCAGCTTGCCGTGCAGACAGTTTGCGGAGCATGTTACAGTAAAAACTTTAAATTAGAGCTTTTTCTGCGGTGGCGAATGTGGTGCAGCACTAGCATGCTTCACCAAACAGGTCTCATACATTAAAAAATATGGAAGTTGCAATGATAAAATCATTAGAATGTGCTGAAAAATAGTGGTCTCGCGTATCTCATAATAAGGATTATTTGTCAATTCCATTCTCAATTGATCTCATTCTCAGTACATTTTGCGCGTTTGATTATAGGATGATATCTTTCAAGGACCATTTATTTTCTGAATTCGTAATCCTTCTGAGATTGCTCTGTATTTCTGAACTCTAATGTATTTGTCAAAATCGTATATATCTGGTAAGTTTGGAATACTAAATACCAATCCATTGAATTCACTACAAAAAATCTTGCACACTTTAAACAATAAATAGTGGCGGGCTTTAAAGCGTCGGCAAAAATAATCCCGACGTTTGTAAAAGCGTCGAGTAAAGAGTCGTTAAGTAAACATGTCGGGATAAATATACCGACGTTTTAATATAGCGTCGAAAATTTTTTATAAATATTTGTTAAAAATATGTTTATATCGTCTCGACGCAATCATGTCAAATATTAAAGACGCTAGAATAAAGCGTCGTCTAAACCATATTTTGTTGTAGTGATATTGTATGCTTTACAAATGAAGTTCCTATGTTCTGAACAGAGTCTCCTATTTTTTCAGTGAACTAACTTGCATGTTTAAACAGCTCAGGCTAGATGTCGAAAGCGCGCCGACGTTGATTTTCGTCGGTCGTCGCGCGACGAGTGTTGGAGTTAGATCTTGGTGTAGCACTCCCAGCAATCCAATATCTTTTCTATCATCCTGCATAGTATTAAATGTCAAAACAGTTAATGAAGCAACTGCAAATTAAGATGATAAGTATATATATTGCATGTGGAAGGGAACTTGTGTTATAAGTGCATAAGAATCAGTATAGGGTGCTTCAAAGAGTGGTGAATATTTTGAAATAGGTAAGTATATGGATGGATTTATGCTTGAATAAAAAAAAAAAAAAATCTGAACAAAACAAAGAAAAAATCCTGATGCTATTATGTGAATGATTGATCTTAATTGTGATAGGTAAAAACTGATAGAAGAATCAAAAGTATATTCTTCTAAATATGCTCAATATATAGAAAAAAAAAAAGAGGAAGAAAAGAGGTAGCTAATGGAAAATATAAACACTAGCTTAGGTGGGGAGGGTTTATATCCTCAGCAGATCCAATGTGCAAGAAATTTCTACACATTGCTTGATTTAACATACATATTAAGGTGGAGGTTATTTCAAAAAGATTTTGTCGGTTGTTTATCAAATCACGGCCAGCCAATAGTGGGGATGACTCTCATATTTTAGATAGACGGTCAGATCAGCGGTGTGCATAAATTTTCTGCATACTGAGTCTGTAGAGAATATGTATATGCTCTCTAATTAACATACTAACAGTATTTGAAAAGCTAAATTTAAGTAAATTTGTTTAGAATAAAATGACAAAACATATATATAAATAGTAGGAAACTTCCTTAAAAGATCAGGTACCTTGAGTGGATCAAATGAGCAAACCCTAGTAGGAGGACAATCAAGCTTACAGTACTCTGAGCTTATTATACTTAGATGCTCTCTTATCATGTGCAGCTTGTGAGATACCTCATTCATGAGGATGTCCCTATCCTTCACACAATCCAAAATAGCCTCCTTCATGAGCCTTGTGTCCTCTTCAAGAAACTGCATCTTGGCATGGATCTTTTCACACAACTCGCGCCGGGCGTCGATCGCGGAGTTCCTCTTCATCTTACGGGGACCGAAAGCCGCAGAATTCGCCGCGGCAGCACTCGAAACTCCTTGATCTTTGATTGTTTCCTTTGAACTGCGGCGATCAAGATCAAATTCACTCTCCTTGGAGCTTCTCTTCCTGTTTTTGCAGAGTGATGGTTCCTCATGTCTCAAACTAACTACTTGTCATTTTGTTGGATTGTGAGATATTCCTCGGAAACTATGTTAAGTTCACCAGACTCTGGAGGGTACAATAATTGAAGGTTTGATCAAACATGCATGGGAAAGGAAAAGGCGCACCTCGCGACATGCATACATACCTCCATGTTTGGTGTCTGCAAAAAGATTAACAGCCTATTTGGCTCCACTTGTGGTTTTGTTTTTAGCTGTCTGGTTTCTATACTAAAGCATCTGGCAATCTAGGAAAATCTGGAGTTTTGCTGAAGCAGAAATCAAATCTCAAATTTTAAGGACAAAATGTAGAAACTCTGATAAGAATAGCATCCCATATATATAATATTATGGATCATGTAAAATATAAAACTAGAGTAACAATAGGAGTATATATATATATATGGAGATTCAATATATCCTTATTAAGTAGTACTCACAAACACAAATCATAAGAGCAAAAGACCCAGAACTTGAAGAGAGAGAGAGAGAGAGAGAGAGAGAGAGAGAGAGAGAGAGAGAGAGAGAGAGAGTTGTGTACTTGTGTTGGTTGTTTGTAAAGCTTTTGATTTTTGCTTCTTCTGCAAGTAGAGGAGAGAGAGAGAGGGAAGTGGAGTTTGGTGTTGTAGCAGGAGGTTTCAGAGTTAGCAGTTGTTGTTTTGCCTGCAGCCTGAGAACATTATTAGTCCCTATTATGTGTGCAGTCTGTCCGTTTAGCAAGTACAGTACAAGGAATTCTATGCAACAGTGAGGGGAAAATATACAAACATCCCCCCAAGTTTTAAACCTTTATAGGTATCGTTTGCTTCGGAAATAAGCAAAAATAAATTATTTGGATATCAAAATAGATTACGTCAAATGTCTAAAACAAAATAGCATATTCACTTTTATCATTTTTTTTTTTTTGAAATAAGTTAAATCACTTTACTAGTGAACTATATTATCGTACCAAATCATGGATGCTAATATTTTTTACGAAATGAACTGTTGCAAAAAGTTTGAGGACTACTAGTGCAATTTATGCAATTTTATTGATCCTCAAAACTATGAGGCTCGCAACACTTTAGTCCTCAAAACTTAAATTCATTGTAATTTTTTTTTGAATTATTGCAATCAAATCACACAATTTAAAATTTTTGACTAAATATCAATAAATTACTTACTCCTATAGAAGTGATATAACATCTTAATTATCGTCGTATCATCAATTACGACATTGCTATATTACTTCTACATTCATAATTTATAAATTTTTAGTTCAGAAAATTAGGTTGTGAAACTTAATAGCAACAATTCAAAAAATACGAACCAAAAGTTACAACGAATTAAAGTTGTGAGTACCAGAAGTGTAATTTACCCTATTTTATCCTACTAACTATAATAAAAAACTAAAAGATCTACCATTCTCTTTCAATTTGATTTTGACCAAGTTTAAAACCACATAATAAGCCTCCAAGCTTAAAATTTTCTTGATCCTCACTCATCAAAAGATTTTAAAATTTTTTTTTTGAACTTGGTAGCAATTATGTTTCACAATTCTAATCACAAAGAGTTGAGCAAAAGTGCGAACAATCAAACAACAACAAATTAACAAAGTTGAAGGATCTAATTCAAAAATTGCTACAGTTGAGGGGGTTGCAATGCATTTTAACCTTCCAATTGTCATGAAATATACATAAAGCAACTTCATGAATGCAAAAACATTGAGACAGAGAGCACAGAGATAGAATAGCCAAATAAACATTTCTGACGAAAACTGATTATAACTCATTCTGCAATTAGATCATTGTCATCATCATCGTCATCGTCATCATCATAATTTACCTAGCAAAGGAAAAATTCAACAACTATTTGTCCAAATTGATCCGGCAACTCATCATTATACTGCTACAGTTTTGAACTCGGCGATAAGAATGAGAGAATATAAGTTCAGGATTTAAGGACCAGAGAGGTATACTGTAGAGAGAGCGAATTGGCCCAGACTCATCTTCGCTTTCTTTTTCTTCCTCTGTTTAGAAGATCTTGAAGAGGATGCCGCCGTGTGTGGCGAAGAAGGGAGCGAACACGAGCGATTCGACGGCCATGAGCTTGATCAGGATGTTGAGTGACGGCCCGGATGTGTCCTTGAGCGGGTCCCCGATGGTGTCGCCGATCACAGCAGCTTTGTGGGGGTCCGAACCTTTTGGGCCGAGCGTCCTCGCGTGCTCCGAAGCTCCAGCCTGAAGCAAATCACAGCAAGTGAAAAATGTTTATCGAAGCACCGGCAATTCTTCTATTTCTCCTCAGATTGAATTATTTGGTGTACAATAACATTACCTCAATGTATTTCTTCGCATTATCCCATGCACCACCAGTATTGGATGCAGAGATAGCAATCTGCAAAATATACAAAAAGAAAAGAAAAAAATCAAATAATTGCGGGTTCCTGATCTTTGAACCCAAATTTGGTTGCATGGCTCAGAGTTTCAGTATCAATAATATGTTCTTGGAAGCTTGTTTCATGTAACAACTCTCCCTGTTCTAAAAAGAAAAATATGATACATCATTGCTCGCATCCAGAGCAATGGTGGAAGGATTTAATTGCTGCAAGGAACAAACTTTGGAATCTAATTTATTTCAATTTGTAGTTCTCCAGTTTGTATCTGGAAACTGGAGCATAACTTGGAAATGAGAATTACAATTAACCTAAATATAGTGATAAACTAACTCTTCAAAGAAAAATGGATCCAAGGAAATGCTACTAACCTGAACACCAGAAACAAGAGAGCCCGCAAGAACTCCCGAGAGGGTTTCGACGCCGAAGAAGGTCCCGACGATGAGTGGGGTGAGCATGACAAGGGCGCCGGGAGGGATCATCTCCTTAACAGAGGCATCAGTGGAGATCTTGACGCAAGTCGCATAATCGGGTTTAGTAGTTCCCTCCATGAGGCCGGGAATGGTGTTGAATTGCCGTCGGACTTCCTCGACCATTTTCAGGGCTGCGCTGCCGACACTCTTCATGGTCATGGCCGAGAACCAGTAGGGAAGCATGGCACCGACGATCAACCCGATGAACACTTTGGGGGTCAAAACATCGACGTTGGAGATAGCAGCTCGGCTTACAAATGCACCAAAGAGTGCGAGGGATACCAAGGCCGCAGAACCAATGGCAAAACCCTAGAGAGGAAAAATAGTAAGTTGATTGCATTTCTTTTGACGTAAGTATTTGGTTAAATTATCAATACTGATGATGAATCAATTTGATATCTCAGAAGATGTCTAAACGGTTTAATGCAGGCACTAAAATATCATGCTAACCCACCGTATGAACTAAAGAATATAAATGCTAATGAGGTGCAGGAAAAACAACATCTAGGAAAAATTCTCTCTTGAGCAGAATTCAAATTTGAGCGTCGCATTTATAGAATCTGGGATCGAGATTGAGAACAAAGGAGCAGGCAATAATTTCAAAACACAAGACCGTCGAGGTAAAAGAGCAGCAGGAAAAAAATAAAGCAGCTCAACATACCTTTCCGATGGCTGCTGTGGTGTTTCCTGCAGCATCAAGAGCATCAGTTCGCTCACGGATCCTGTGGCTCATCCCCGCCATCTCAGCAATGCCTCCGGCGTTGTCACTAATGGGTCCGTAGGCGTCGATGGAAAGGCCAGTTGCAATTGTGCTGAGCATGCCAAGAGCAGCAACTGCAATACCATACATGGCGGCTAAACTAAAGCTAACAAAAATGCTAACAGCAATGGCAAAAATAGGGATGATCACGGATTTGTATCCCAAAGCAAGCCCGAAGATCACGTTAGTGGCTGCTCCAGTTCTGCAGGAATCAGCAACATCTTGCACAGGGCTGTAATAGAAAATTAAGGTTAGATCTGTGCAAAAAGGAAAGACGTCAGAAAAATGAAAAACATAAAGGACTTAATATTTACCTATAGGCGTTGCTCGTATAGTACTCGGTGACAAACCCAATGACCAAACCAGCCCACAAACCGATTGCAACACAGAAGAATAGTTCCCTGCCAATTTGAGCAAAAAGAAAATAATGAGTAATAAAAAAAAAAAAAATAGTTACCAAAGTTGGGTTTACCCTTACAAAAATCATATATCCATACATATATCCCTTCAAAATCCAAATTTTCTCACATACCCACAAAAACTTAAAAGTTGGGGAATCATCCAGTTTGTGGGGAAAGTGGGTACAGATGCAAATTCAGGTTTTCAGGTTGTATGTACCATGATATTTTTGCAGAGCTAAATATGTAATTATTTCAAAATGAATTAACTAAAACATGACACATACCAGTTCTTCACAGTCTTCTGGACGCCAAAGTTGAAAATGGTGAAGGACGACGGGAGAGCTAGCCAACTAACAATTGCTATCCCGACAGTCATAAGGGCAGTGGAAATGATGAGCTGCTTCTTAAGAGCGGGCTCGATCTCCTTCACCGCCTTGATCTCGAAGAAGTCAGTGGCAAAAAGAGTGGTGATCAAGCAAACTATGATACCCATCGAGCTAATAAGTAAGGGATACAGCATTGCGGTGAACTCGTGGTTGATCCCAAAGGAAGAAATTGAGGCGACAACAAGGGCAGCACATGAAGATTCGGCGTACGAGCCAAAAAGATCCGATCCCATTCCAGCGATATCACCAACATTATCACCAACATTGTCCGCAATGACCTATAGGAAGAAACAAATTTTTGTCAACCTCAACAGCAACATCGAACGAATTCTAGAAAATATAGAATATGTTGGAAAATATAAATGGAAAGTGCAATATGTGCTAAGATGGGAACCGCAATGACATATGGAAAAGCCCAATTACTAACACTAAATGGCATTCCTTAACAAACTGAAACATTAACAAAGGTAATAGGTGAGGAAGCGAAAAAAGGCAACTCAAGAACTTATCCTAATATCTGCTTTTTCATATTTACCCCTCAAAAGTGCCATTTTTTACAGACACATACCCCTTATTCCTAAATTCCAGGGTTATTCCAATTCATGGGAAAAATTAGTTCTGTTTTAGGAAAATCTTATTTAATTAAGGAGGGAAATTTTTGCATACACCGGGTTTACATATACATAACAGTTAAGATTTTACAAGAATTTTTTATGTAGATAGATAGCTTTGCGAGGGGTATGTACGTAAATACATCTTGAAGTTTCAACAGAGGCAAGGACAGAAAAACTTACAGCCGGGTTTCTAGGGTCATCCTCAGGAATATTCCTTTCAACCTTCCCAACAAGATCTGCCCCGACATCAGCAGCTTTGGTGTAGATACCTCCACCAACTCTACCAAACAAGGCCATAGAAGAACCCCCAAGTCCATAACCAGTAATAGACTCAAAAAGCCCTTCCCAGTCATCCCCATAGTACAACTTGAACAAGTTGATAGCAATGTAAAGCACGAGAAGCCCATTCGCAGCAAGCAAGAAACCCATCACCGCGCCAGAGCGGAACGCAGTAATGAAAGCCTTTCCAACCCCTTTCTAGCTTCCAAAGTAGTTCTAGCATTGGCATATGTAGCGATTTTCATGCCAAGAAAGCCAGAAACTACAGAGGTAATCGCACCGAGTAAAAAGGACACAGTACTGAAAATAGCATTAGCGAGGGCCGGCTTGCAGGTTTTGTCCTTGCTGTAGGTGCAGGGCTGGCTCTTTGTGCTGAAACCCTCCACAGAGCCAAGGAAGAGAAAGATCAGGATCGCAAAAGCCACCATGAAGATCCCGACATACTGGTACTCCGTGAATAGAAAAGATGTGGCTCCTGTTTACAAAAATTACGGTGGATAAAAATGTTAATACCGTAAGTTCAAGTATTTTATACACCACATTCAGGATAAAAAATTTTTGAAAATATTGTACACCGCATTTGGGCATCTAAGGATAAGACGCCGTCTATTTAAACAAGAAACTTAGGATACCAGAAAAGGACAAATGGTACTTATGAAGATACTAAAGAAGGGATAGAATTCGCAAGCAATGGCGTCCAACCAAAGGCGCTCTATTAATTCCAGATAGCAACATGTGAGTGTCTAGTTGTTAATTTGCTGCATTTCAATCAAGGTTTTAAGTGCCCGTCGGCATGGGCCGTATCCATCGTGCCGTACCGTGCCAATAAGATGCCGGCACGATACAAATTCCGTGCCGATGGCACAGCTCAAAACCCTCTATTCTTTAAATTAGTAAGTAATTTCCTCAATAAAGTTTAAAAGATGTGATAAAAAGACATAATAAATAGTTATAATATTTTGTTGCTAAAGAAAATAAATATTTAATGCTATTATGTGTCGGCACACAAGATGCGTGCCGGAAACGAATGAGGGCCACCCAAACCCGATAAATATTTAATGCTATTATGACTAGTAAAAGAATGAGGGCCACCCAAACCCGATCCACCTAAGAAGTCGAATTGAAAGAAGCAACAATTTCAGCCAAAGAAAAAAGAAAATAAAGAAAACAATTATTGCCGTGCCAATGCGTGCCGTACCGTGCCGGCAAGTTTCCGGCACGACCCCGTGCCACGACACTTAAATTATTAATTTCAATACAGAAGGCAAAACACAACAAAACAGTCAATTAAAGAATACGGCAATATTATCAATGACTAGTAAAAGAATGAGGGCCACCCAAACCCGATCCACCTAAGAAGTTGAATTGAAAGAAGCAACAATTTCAGCCAAAGAAAAAAGAAAATAAAGAAAACTGCTATAATCTTCAGTAATCAATCACCATCCAAGCTGCTTTTCCCTATATCTTACAAGATAATTAGTTAAAGTCAAAATAACAACAGAATGCATTATACAGAAATGTGATAAAAAAATATGATACAAGATTACCAATAAAAATTTTCAAGAAAGATGGGGTAGAGAGAAAAAAATTACTGCAGAATGAGAAAAGAAGATACGAAAAGAAGAGGAAATAAAGCATGATTTCTACAAGCACGTGACCAAATTGTGGCTACAAAATTCTTCTTTCTTGGCCAATAGAAAATAAAACACACGCCATCCAGATTAGATCTGAACAGCAAGTAAATCACCGCAATTTGGTGAAAAATGAATGACCGTAAAAAAATAAGAAGATAAAGAGCCCAATCAGCACTGTATCGCAACTGCATCTGTGATTCAGCAGATTTAGAAGGATGGTGCTGTACAAACAAACTTGTTATACAGCCTAAATTCCTGAGACAAGTTTCACGGAAAACACAGTACAAAATTGACCTCAATCCAATCCCACCTAGAGCTTAAAAGAAAATACTACTAGCATATTGTGAAAGAGTACAAGGTTATACTTCATAAACGTTTACAATGACCATCTCCAATCATTCTACTGGGGAAAAAGTATACAATGACCACAGAATAGATAGTATTTGGGTATGGCATCTAATGAGAACGTAATAGAAAGTATCCAAGCATTCATTACGACGTATCGTACTTACTCAATATCCATACACACATTCAATATGTCATCAAATATACTAAGTCATAAGCAATCATCAAGTAAGAATAAGTCAGCAATGAGAAAGCAATGTGAGCAGGTATTATGAGCTAGAAAAACATAAAAATTTGATATAAAATCTCTTCTCAAAGCCATCAACAAAGACTAAATCAGCAACTATTATCTTCTCCGCATGTCTAATATAAACAAATATTAATAAAATATAATAAAATAAAATCTTTAAAGGAAAACCCATAAGAATACTTTTAAATGAGAACACCCACAATAATTATCCACATAACAGGGCATTAATCAGAAAAATCCCAGATGGTGGAAAACAAAAATATGCTATGTAGGGCACAAAAAAAAGAAAACTTTTCAAATATAGCAATAGAATATAAATTCAAAAGAAAAAAAAAACTAAGAGTACTTAATACCAATTAAGATATCTTAAAAATATGATCTTTACTAAACAGGTGAGACTATTTCAGCAACTAAGATTTCAAAATTTCTTCCCTTGTAGGCTCAATTGAGAGGAGGAAACAAATCAAACTATCATAGAAGCGCGCATTGTATTAGAGCACGAAATTTTTCCAAACTATTAATTGTAATCTGAAAACAGAAAATTTTGGGAAATCAGTTCAGAGCAGCTGTAAGAGTAAAATCTGAGTAAAGGGAAAAGTAAAAGGGATTTTTTCACGGAAAAATAGCTTAAAAACAACAGAAGTAGAAAACTGCGGTAGCTACAGCAGATCTAATAAACAATAGGAAAAAAAAAATCACTTTTTTTATTTACTTCAGCAACTACGAGATCTGACCCAAAAACAAACCCTCCACACAAATTTCCCCCAAACAAACGCTCAAATCGAGTAAAAACACCGCGAGAGCTCGACTCAAATCGCAAGCTCTCCCCTTCTCTCGATCGATCTCTCTCACCTTCGGAGATGGCGCTCTGGATGTCGGCGCACTTGACGACGACGTTGTGGTCGTTGAGCCCCTCCTCCTCCTCGATGAGGTAGTCGCCGTAGCCGTTCTTCCCCCCCTGCGGCGGCCCCCCCTGGCGCTCTGGCGAGAGCTTGACCTTGGAGACGAGGAACCACTGCACGAGGGAGAAGACGATCCCGATCACGGCCGCGACCGGGATCAGGATCTCCGTGAGGAGTTCGGAGATGATCGTCGCGCCCATTCCCGCGAGAGAACCCTAGGACGAAGACGACAACGACGACGATGAAGGGGCGGGGTGATTAGGGTTTCTCTTCTTTTCGCTTGGGGGCGCCCTCGCGAGCTCGTTCGCGGACGCTTCGGGTTCGAGCGCTCGGTTTTTATAGAGAGGGGAGAGAGTGAGAGAGAGAGAGAGAGAGAGAGAGGGGGGGTGGGGGGAAAGGGAAAGACGCGAAGAGGGAGAAGAAGAGGTTTAGGGGGTAAAATGGGAAATGTGATAATTGCTAAATAGAGAAAGCACTTTCTTTCTTTTTTTCCTATTTTTGTGCAAATTTCCATGCTGATATATGGCTTTTTTTGTATAAAAAATTCACTTATTTTAAGCTTTTGTAAAATCGGGCCTTATTTTTTATTTTTGCAGATTTCGTCGATTTTTTTAGCAAACTCATCAAAATACTCTTATACATTTTTCTCTCTCTTTTTTTTTCTCTCATTCTTTTTTTATTTCTCTTCCCAGAGAGCGGCGGAGACAAGCGGAAGCAGAGGCGGAGGCCTCTCCTTCTACGCGGCGCCCACCCTCCTCATCGCCTCCTCTGACGAACTCATCTCTTCCTTTCGCCGTCTCTCCTTCTCCCACGACGACACCTCCTTTTGCTGGCCGTCGTCGCCTCTCCTTCTCCCACGACGACACTCCAACGACTCGGCCCGCTTTCCTCACGGCGCTCCGCAACCCCTTGCCCCTCCGCCTCCTCTCCTCCGCGCTCTACCCTCTTGCCGCCCCACCGACTCTCGCTTTCGCCTTCGCCCCGCCTCCGTCCTCTGACGCGACGATGATGAGCCGTCTCAGTCGTCGCGTCGGGGCGTCATCGTCGTTCACCCACACTTAAAAAATTTTTGTTGTTATGGTGTAATGGTGTAACGGTGTAAAAAAGAAGAAGAAAGAAGATGAGGATTAGAAGGAGAAATTGTGCAATTTTAAGTGAAATGGTGCAAGTTTGGGCAAATTTCATCCAAAATTGCACAATTTCACCAAAAATTGCACAATATCTTCTTCTCACCATTTTCTCTTTTTTTATACCATTACACCATTACAACAAAAATTTTCTAAAAATCGAGGTGGCGGGACGCGGGAGCTCGGACGACGACAATGCCAACGCCAATGTCGACGCATTAGACGTCGTCGTCGGCGTCGACAATGAGAAGAGGCGAAAGGTGAGGGCGAGAGAAGGGCGGGGGTTCGGTGGGGGCGGCAGGAGGGCAAAGTGCGGAGGCGGAGGCGGAGGCGGCGGAGGGGCAAGGGGTACCGAGGTCGGAGAAGCGGCGGCGGAGTGGTGGGAGTGTCGTCGTGGGAGAATGAGAGGCGGCGGAATGAGGAGGTGGGTTTGTCGGAAAAGGCAATGAGGAGAGGCGGTCAGCTGCGGAGAAGGAAGGCCTTCGCCTCCGCCTCTATCTCCGCCGCTCTCTAGGAAGAGAAACAAAAAAAGACAAAGAGAAAAAAAGAGGAGAGAGAAAAATGTATAAGGGTATTTTAGTCAGTTTGCTGAAAAAGTGAACCGAATCTGCAAAAACGAAAAAGGTGGCCCGGTTTTGCAAAAGCCCAAAATAAGTGAATTATTTTTATGCAAAAAGGCCTTGATATATATATATATATATATATATATATATATATATATATATATATATATATATATAGAGAGAGAGAGAGAGAGAGAGAGAGAGAGAGAGAGTCATTTGCTATGCTATCAATAGCACGAAGCAATTGGTGCTACCAAGTTTTCCACCATTAGATCCACCCCTTTGATGATTTTCACCGTTAGATCATACTATTCAACCAACCACTCACTTAACCCTATGAGGCCCACACCATCCTAACCGCACATCTCTCAATCCAACGGCCCAAAACTTGGTAGCAGCAATGACTTGGTGCTATTAATAGCATAGTAGCCTAGTTCTATATATATATATATATATATATATATATATATAGAGAGAGAGAGAGAGAGAGAGAGAGAGAGAGAGAGAGAGAGATTTGAGCTCATATTCTTTTAAAAGTACCAAGTCATTGGTGCTTGTAAGTTTTCGCCCTTTGAATTGAGGGATGTGCGGTTAGGATGATGTGGCCCCCCTAAGGTTAAGTGGGTGGTTGGTTGAATAGTATGATCTAACGGATAGAAATAATCAAAGGCGTAAATCTAACGGTAACAAATTTACAAGCACCAAGTAGTTTGTGCTTTTACAAGCACCATAGCCATACTATATATATATATAGAGTTTGACTGGACTACTATTGGTAGTAAACTGCTCGGTTTACTACTGATTTATTTTTGATGATAGAGCTTCCAAATCGACGATCGGCACCGTTGGACATAATTTAGACCATTTAAATTATCTAGAAATCAAATTTTATGATTTTTTGGCATCACTAACTAAACGATCAAAGGGTCACAAAATTTATAATTTTAATGGCCGATATAGTACGTTTGCTCGTTTAACAGTATAGAAGAGTTCAAATAAGATCTAGACTCTATATATCTCAAATATAAAAATTGTATTATCACTTTTTGAAGGATATTCACTTTCAGCCATTCATTTTTCTGTTCACTTGATGGACAAGAGAACAATATCGAAAATGTGTGAAATTTAATTTACAGATAGTTTAAATAGTTTAGATCATGTTTAATGATATTGATCATCAATTTGGAAGCTCTATCATCGAAAACAAATCGGTAATAAACTGAGCCGTTTACTACCGATAATATAGTTCACTGGAAAATTACCTACTTATCTAAAATTTTTGTTGATACATATATACAGAGTTGACCTCCTCGGTTTTTAAAATCATTAAAATATTTATGCTTATAGTTTTATAAACGTGGAATCGCCTCAAGATTCGTACTGTACTAGTAAAAAAAATTAATAGGACATATTAACTATTGCTATACAGATCTTAAGGCTAGCTCACAAGTATGTTGAGCTTCCGTACTTTTAAAAGCACATGAGCTCATTATGTGTAGAGCTATTATACTATCGAAAGTATAGAGTATTTGATGCTTTCGATATTTTGATTCTTGAATTAAGAATTATACGGTTGGGATGATTGCGGTCCTCTCAGAATTAAGTAGTATCTCTAGGGTTGAGTGGTCCCCATATGATAATAGTATTAATCCAAAGATTAAAAATAATTAAAAAGACTGATCTAACGGTCAAAAAATCGAAAGCACCAGATCCTCTATACTTCTGATAGTATAGTAACTCTCTCTCTCTATATATATATAGATCCTATATCTTATATAGCCTCCATATACTCATAAGATTTTTGTCATTAGATCTACCCTTTAATCAATTTCACCCGTTAGATTATACTATTCAACCAACCACCAACTCAACCCTATGGGGCCTACTATCAACCTAACCGTAACCACTCTCATCCTAACCGCTCATTTTTCAATCTGAACAGCTAAAAATTTATGAGTACAAAGAACTCTATACTCATGTGTGTGTGTGTATATATATATATATATATATATATATATATATATATATATATATATATATATATATATATATATATATATATATATATCATATATATAAAATTAAAGAATGAAAATTGCAGATTTAATAGTGAAAAACTCAATAACTATATATTTATAGGATCTGGCTACTATATTATCTATACTACCAAATGCTTGATACTGTCTCCATTTATTAAATTACACTTCTTTGATCATTTACATTCGTTAAATTTTATACTATTTAATCAACAACTCACTTAACCCTAGGGCACCACAATCATCCTAATCGACAATCATTATCATCTTAATTGCACCTCCCTTCATCCAAAGACTTAAAATTTAATATCACAAAACGCTTGATACTATTAATAGTATATAAAAGTTTAGCTCACCAGACGACTTTGTGTGCACGAGGTCAACGTACTCGCATTGCATTAAGTTCTCTGGTAAAAAAATATTAAAACTAAACTAATCAATTTTTATCATATTTTAAATATGCCAAATGAATAAAAGAATAATTGGTACCATAATTAAATATAACTATCTTTATCTAGTATATTATTTTATTATTTTTTTCTTTATCTTTTTTTACCGTAATTGATTTCGGCCAACGGTGGGACGAAGTTAATTACGCCGTTTTAGGTTAACCGGAGTTTCGACCGTAAATTTTTTACGGCGAAACCAAATAACAAAAATGATCGCTTTTACCGAAAATCACTTTCTCCTCCCACTTCCACCCCACTTTTTTTGCAAACAAACATGCCCTAATGGAGAATAACCTCGCAATTTTTGCTCAACACTTCTTGCATATTCTATTTTCTACATTTTTAACATTAGTTTTGTTCCAATTTATTTTTCTTCAGTATTACTAAAATTTCTCCTTCACTTTATTACTCCCAATATTTCTTTCCACACATTCCTTCTATTTATCTTCTAATTTCGATTTTGCATGATCTTATGTATCCTATGCTTTTTAGGTAAATAGTAGTAATTTTCCATTGGCTATGAAATGAATTTACCTTTTTGCCCTTAGAATGGAGATACCTGGATCTCATTTTGGATTCCCACATGTTCTTTGAAAATATTTTAATACAATATATAATAACTTTTTATTCTCCAACTAGGACCCTTTATCACCATCATATGGTTTCGTACTTTCTCATTTTAAGATCTTCATGGTTTAAAATATATCAAGTTCTTGTCCCGTGGTTTTATTTTTATCTTTTCGTCGACTTTTTCGTTAATATTTCATTAAAGTATATATAAAAAACTTCAGATACTCCACTTAGGTTTGTCGAATATTCACTTTAGTCCTTTTTAGTTTTAACTTTGTCACTGATTTAACAAAAAAAATTAGTGGAATCTATAATAAAAGATAAAAATGAAACTACAAGAAAACTAAATTGATATATTTTAAACCATATGATATTAAAGTGAGAAAGTGTAAAACCACGGAGGTATTACTTGAAGTTTTCTCTTGAAAATAATTGTAATTACGAAAAGCATTTTCTTATCTAAAAGATAATTCGGTAGATAAACTTATCCTTTATCTAAAATTGTTCTCTCCATCCGTTATAGTTGAAATTGTGATCAATTTAAATATAGCTGTAAATGCTGCAGTTGCGCTTTCATGCGTAGTTACAATCGCAGTAATTAAATTCAAATATTAAACCAAAATTAAACATTATATTTGGATTTACATTCAACTAGCATTAATTGCAGTGTAGTTATAATTACATGCAATCCAGTAATTCCATAAATTACGAATATTAATTAATGCCGACTAGTTAATCATTGCCTAATTATGATGACAACAAATTAGGCAAAAGCAAGTGAAATTAACACTAAACTAATTATGATGACGACAAATGGCATTGAATTTACAATTTTGACCCTCAAACTATTTAATGTTCGTGATATTTTGATTCTCAAACTTAATAATTTATAACACAAATTTTATAAATCCTTATAATTAAGTCCTCTAATTTATTTTAATTAACCAAATATTGACGTGTTCATTGATGTGCAATGCAAGTGACGCGACACCTTAATGATTGTCATTTCATCGAGTACGACACTTTTGAATTATTTTTATCTCATTTCAGTTGTGAAATTTGATTACAGCAATTAAAAAAATTTAAAAAAATTACAATATTGCAAAGTAGAAAAAAATTACGCAAAGTTCCAGAAGAGAAAGTATAATTTTTTGAACTATGAGGTGACAAATAAAAGCAAATTAAGATTTATTTGGGATTGCGGAGAGATCGTATTATATGCAGTGAGAAAGTACGTTGGAAAAATATCATATTTATTTTCGTACGTAATATTACGCTCCGCATATTGCGATGAGTGATATATTTTCTACGGTCCAATCGGAGAACGCAGAAGCATATCTCTATATGCTTTTTTTCTCAACTTTATTTTATCTAATAGTGTTATATAGACATCAATACCTAACTAAACATAAATTATACTAGAGTAATTTAAAGTTTATCCTAAATAAATAAACAAACTTGTATCATAAAAAAAAAAATTTGTCTGAAAAAAATTTTATCTTAAAAAAAAAAAAGAAAATCCATAACTTGTGGAAGAGGGGGATGATGCAAAAAAAAAAAAAAAAAAAAAAAAAGCAATCCCTGTTGCATGGAATAGCGTGCACCATATCCTGCTAACCTTACCTGCTAGGGATAACGTTTTATAATTGCATATAAGTCCTTACAAAATAAAAAAATTATATGTTCATCCCTATAAAACTTTATAGGCTATGTTTGATTACAGAGATATCCCTCATTGTTCTCGACTTAACGGATTATTTTGGAATCACCCCCGGAAAATGCTAGATGTACACTCCAAAAGGGGTGTATAAAAGGGGTGTACATCTTACAACTCACTCATTTTTGGATGAAAATTTACTCACCAGTCACATGATGTGACTGGTGAATTACACCCCACCTAAGGATGGGTGGGGTTGTAAGATGTACACCTCTTTGGGGTGTACATCTCTCGAGTGATGCTAGGTGTACACCCCAAAGGGGTAATATCTACCACCCCCCCCATTGGGTGGGGTGTAATTCATCCGTCACATCATGTGACTGGTGAGTAAATTCTTATTCTAGAATGGATGGAGTGTAAGATGTACACCCCTTTTAGGGTGTACATCTAGCATTTTCCTTACTCATCACCCCCATCTTCCACAAATTACGGATTGTTAAACCTTGGGATTTTTTCTACATTAAGTTATAATTGCATATGTGTCCCTACAAAATAAAGAAATTACATATCCGTCCCTCTAAAACTTCGTGGCTGTGCTTGGTTAGGGAGATATTTTCTTTTCAAAAATATGATATCTCTCTTATTTTGGAATCACCCTCCTCTTGTATTATACTAGTTATGGATTGTTAGGCGATTACGTTGTCTAGTTACATCGAGTTATAATTGCATGTGTCCCGACAAAATAAAGAAATTGCATGTTCATTCCTATAAATCTTTATGACTATGTTTGGTCTAGGGATCTTAATGGGTATGGATACCTAAAATTTTATCTGAATACGAGTCCGAATAAAACGGATATATCTGATAAATATGGATATGAATTTGAATTTGGATATGAATATCAAAAATAGAAACTCGATGGATATGGATTTTGATTGTACCCAATCCGAACCCGAACCCGACCCGAACCCAAATTTATTTTGTATTATATATATATATATATATATATATAGAACTAGGTTCTTATGCTATTAATAGCACAAGTTATTAGCGCTACCAAGTTTTTGGCTATTGGATTGAGAGATGTGCGGTTATGATGATGTTGGCTCCTTAGGGTTGAGTGGGTGGTTGGTTGAATAGAATGATCTAACGGGTGAAAAGCATCAAAGGGGTGGATCTAAGGGCGGAAAACTTGGTAGCACCGAGTGTTTCGTGCTATTGATAAGATAAACGACCAAACTCATATATATATATATATATATATATATATATATATATATATATATATATATATATATATATATATATATATATATATATATATTTCTTGTTATATTTGAATTTGTATTTTAAAAATTTAGATTTAATATAATATATTTTGAAATATTGAAAAAAGAAATAATTGTTTCCGGTTCGGGTTTCGGGTTTCGGATTTTTGGTCGCTTCGGATTTGGATATGGATTTTTAAAATCCGTCGGGTTCGGATTCGGGTCTCGGGTTTGGAATCGGATTCGATTTTTAAAAATCCTCTCCGAATTCGACCCGTTGACATCTCTAATTTGGTCAGGGGATATTTCTCTTGTTCCGAGATTAACGGGTTATAACCCGTTAAGCCTAGTCCCTCCCCACCCCACATGGAGGACAAATTAGAACAATGAATTTTTGTCCTTTTTGCTTTTTATTATGCCCCTTTGCCTCTTTTGTAATTTATTTTAATTAATTTCATACAAATCAAATGAATGTTCAAATTGCATACTACTAAATTACTTTTTCTAAGGTAATTTATAAACATATTAAATTTGTGAAATAATCTGCTCTTCTATATTTAAATTTATACATTTATATTTCATTTTAATTGGTTGTTAAATTATAAAATTGAAAGTATATTTTCACTACTACATTCAATATTATATTATTATATATTAATTCTATCTCTTTCTTATATATTGAATTTTACTTTATCACTATATTCAAACGCAAAAATTATTATTTTGTTTAACTTTTATCAATTCAATATCTTATTTCACTACAAACATCCAAACACTGAGGCATAAACAAACAACATTCGGATGTAATTTAGAACTTGTTTCGATTATCTTAAAATATTTTCTATTTACGAGAGCAACAAAAGCTATTTATTAAAATTTAATTCTCGAACCAAACACAATATAATCATTTTACCGTCTCTGTTTAATTTTTTTACAAAAGTGGTAAATCATTTACCGTCGGTCTCTTTCTTTCTATTTTTCATATAATTCTAATAAGTACATAAAAATTTTAATAAATTACATACAATATTAACAATTAAAAAATTCTAATAATCTATCCATACAATTTTAACAATCAATCCACATATAATTCTACAAATCTCACTTTTTTTTTATTTTCCATACGTAATCCTAATAATCATATAAAAATTTCAAAAATCACATACAATCTTAACAACTTAAAAAATCCTAACAAATAATCTTCAAGAGGCAGGGCAATCATTCATTGCTTTTGTAGAAAATTAAAAAGACGGTGTATCATTTACAATTTTTATGAAAGCGGTAAACGATTCACCCTTTTTAAGAAAAAATTTTCTCCTACACGACAAAAGGAGGATTGTTTAGCCAAATATATTTTTAGTAGGGCCATTTAGCCAATTAAAATATTTTTTAAGATTATTTGGAAAAAAAAAGTCCTAATATAATTTGTGATGCTATGCTTTCCAGAGGTTCACTCATCTTAGAGCTAGCTACTTACAGATTGAGTTGATATTAAAGCGTTAAATATGAAAGCTAACACGAAGTCACAATTGGTTTTAGAGATAATCACGAGCCGAAAGTATAAACTAAGTCTCGGCTAAACCATAATCGAAAAATGACAACTAAGTCAGCGTTTGAATGACAAAACTAACAAAACAAGTTTCATATTATCTGATGCTTGTAAGTGTGCTTGAGGCTGACGAGACCGTCATGTCAAGTCTCACATTGTTTGATACTTGTTAGGCTTAATTTGGTATTGAGGTCTATCTAACGCTATTAGATAAAATGGAGTTGTGGAAAAAACATATAGGGATATGGTTTTGCGTTCTCAGGTGGGACAGCAGAAAATATAGCGTAACCGACTCATCGCGATATACAGAACACAATATTATGTACGGAAACAAACATGATATTTTCTCAACGTACTTTCTCACCGCACGTAAACGAAGCCTAAGTGTGTACTTTCTCACCGCACGTAAACGAAGCCTAAGTGTGCTTGATCTTGACGAGAGCGTCAGGACTTAAATAAAAGAGAAATGTGATACCTCCGACAATTTGGAATAATTTTATATATGAGATATAGTCGGGCTAAACCTTTTAATTTAACTATAATATTTTTAATAATGATTAAATCTAAAAACTTAAAAAAATTAAACGTGACACAGGATACGGGACACGATATGGCTAGGATAAGGCAAGCTTGCAAAAAATTGAAATACGAACACAACATGAATATTGCTAATAAAATATAATATTATTAATATAATAATATATGTTTATTATATAAAATGTTAATATTGATAAAACATTGTTATATTTTTCATACGAATAAAAGTTAGAAAAATTTTATTAATAGTTCATATATATTAAGAAAAAATTCTCCGCCATACGTAATTTATTTGTATCGTCAAAAAATATTTATATACAAACATAAAAAAACTAACATAGTTATCATCTTACATTATATATATGTATAAAAATTAATATAAAATAAAAATATGTATATTTTTAAAAATTATATGCGCTATAAATCGGCATTGAACGCGCGTTTAAAGAGCGTCCATATTCGGATACGATTCCGATACGTACATACGCATATCCGACATGAACACACGAGACTTATAGAAGTGTCCGCAATATATAGCGAATGACGGTCTGTTGATGGCGGTCAACGAGCCGAACATGAGTAAGCTGGCGCCAACTCATGTTCAGCTCGTTTATAAAACAAGGGGAACACAAGCTAACTCATTAAAATAATGAGCCAAAAAATTCAGCTTGTGTCGCTTATCGAGCCGAATATGGTGACTTATAAACAACAAGTTAAAAGAATTAGAAAGGATATATATGTATAAAATAAATTTATGAGATCTTACCGATTAAATTTTAGTCTAAAAATTAAAATTTTAAATATAATTAGGTATTTTTATAATTGAGTTGGACTTTATATTTAGGTTAGACTAAAAATCAAATAATAAAAATCTATATTATATATATAAGTATTTATTTAAATATATAAATTAAAATATATGTATTCGAATTTGTTATATATCGAGCCGAAACACGGCGAGTTGATTCCATCTCGTATTCGGCTCGTTTATTAAACGAGTGAAAAATTCATTCGTGTTCGCATTTTACTAAATAAATAATTTGATCTTGAACTCGTTTCGAGCCGAGTACGAGTTGGCTCACGAACAGCGAATTGGATCTTTACCCTAATAATGGCTGATAAAGATGGCAATGGTCACCCGTCGGTGGTGAGTGATGTATTGATAATTGAAGATGGTTGTAATGCGGGTGATGGTGACGAGCGAACAGCTCGATGACGGCCACAGCGACGGCCACGGCGAGGAGAGAGAGAGTCATGACGTTTTATTTTCCACCTGTAATCAATATTTCAAAATTTAGCTTAAATAATAATTTAAAAATATTACTGGATAAAAAATGCTCAACTAGTGAGTCACGATGAACTCAGTAACGACAGTATGACATTATAACTATTTAATTATTATTTTTAATTTTATATATAAAATCACACACACAACACACACACACACACATATATATATATATATATATATATATATATATATATATATATATATATATATATATATATATATATATATATATATATATATATATATATTACTTATCTTATTATGGTATTGGAGCATAAATCATAATTTTTTGGCCGTTGAGATGAAAAAATGTGAAATTTGGAATGAAAGTGATTACGGTTAGGTTGATAATGGGCCCCCTAGGTTTGAGGTGGTTGGTTGAATAGTATAATCTAACGGATAAAAATAATTAAAGGGTGGATCAAATGGTCAAAAACTTATGAGTACAAAAGCCTCTATACTCATAAAAATATAGTAGGACTATATATATATATATATATATATATATATATATATATATATATATATATATATATATATATATATAGTCCTATCTATCAATAGACGGAAAGACTCGGTCTTTACCAAGTTTTCCACCGTTAGATCCACCCCTTTAATGATTTTCACCCGTTAGATCATACTATTCAACCAACCACTCACTTAACTCTAGGGGCCCACATCATCCTAACCACACATCTCTCAATCCAATGGTCAAAAACTTGGTAGACCAATGATTTGGTCTTATTAATAACATAAGTAGCCAGTTACTATATATATATATATATATATATATATATATATATATATATATATTCTAGTATTATACTTAAATTTAAAATATTAATTTCTAGACCAAATTATGTGTACGTGTATAAGCTTTTTAAAATTTTACTTTTAATAATAAGACTAATTTGTTCTAACAAAAAAATAAAATCAGCTAAGTTGATTTCGAGATTGGGTATTGGGTCACATTGGACATGTCGAACCGACTAATTTGACCCGATTTTTCAATCATTGCTTGAAAGTTGAAACCCTATTTATAATGTTCATTGATTCTCATTAATTAGAATTATTTAGTTAGGTATGTCAAGCAGGTGATTAAATGATAGATGGGATTAATGTTAGTCAAATCTAGTTTTAGTGAGCATCTTAATTGAACTTAGGAGTACTTTACTACATGACCCCTTCCATTATAGGTTGTTTTAATGTGAAAGCTTCAACTATAATCAATCTGATAAGAAAGAAACATGTTAAATTTCGAGAAGACGGGGGTTGAATTTATAATCTTACAAAATAAAGGAGTTTATAATTGGCTCTGATATCATATTATTTTTTAAAAAATAATTTAATAAAAAAAGGGGGATAGAAATATATATTCACACAATCAAGATCCTCGTTATCATAATTTGCAAATGGGGCCAATCCGGTGATGGGAGGGGTCCCGCGCTTTTCGTCCCGTTTTCTTGTCGATTGGGCGTATTTGAGGCGAATTGATTTGTCTCTTATTAGTATTTTGTCCAGCTTATCACTTCATTCGGAATAAGAGAATTTTTTGATAATTTTTTAACAGATCGAGACGAATGAAGAGAAAAAAATCAGTTCCCCACCTTCCACTCTATTTATTATATGGAATCTAGACAGAGTTAGAATAGATTTTTTTTTTATTTCACACTTTTGATTACCATTTAGGTGTTTAGCTATAAGAGGTTTTCTTCTTTTTCTCTTTTGAGAGGGAGAAAAAGAAAAAAAAAAAGCTCAGCTAGAAATATAACGTAACTAGTCATCAAATTTAAGACATCGAGTCTGAACCATAAATCTCTTGGCCGAACTGAGCTATTTACCAATAGGAGTTAATGAAAATTTTTGCACGTCTCGTGACATTAACCTAACCGCTAAAATTTCCACAATCAACACTATTAAACATGCTCCACAACATTTAAACTTTTAAATTTCATAATTTTTTTTTTTTTATATCATTTGCCTAATTTCTAAGTATTTTAAAAAATTGATAATTTTTAATGGCTAATATAAAATGAATTTGACGCCACTTAATTAATAGGCAAATGATATCATAAAATCCTGAAAATTTGGTTTCTAAAATGTTTAAACAACTTCGATCATATTTAACAAAGGTGATTGTTGATTCAGACATTCTATCGCCGGAAACCGCATGGAAGAAAACTACTCTCACTAACAAAGGTGATTGTTGATTCAGATATTTCTAAAGTATAACAAAGATGATTGTTGATTCAGATATTTCTAAAGTATAACCAAAGTGATTGTTGATTTAGATATTTCTATAGTATTATTATTCACATATATAGTTACAACCTTTCAACTCCTGGATCATCTACTAGATTACTATTCCACTATTTTCTAGACTTCATGAAAGTGTCCTTTTCATTATGCTTTTCCTAATTATTTATTTTTTTAAAATATCCATATGTGAGGGTGAAGCTACTTCATGAGAAAGTCTATGCGTCACACTTACATCACATCATTGATAACAAGCCAATCATATCTTTTCATTTAACAAAAAATTGCAAAAAAAAAAAAAAAATTACCGTCCCTAAAGCAAGTGGCAAAGGGTTTGGTGGTTGGTATCCGAGACCCGAGTTCGAATCCTAGTTGATTCACATTTCTTGCTAAGTTTATTTCCTAACGAAATAAACGAAGCGGGTAGCGTGCTACCTATCTCCCTAAAAAAAAAAAAAAATTGCAAAAAAAATATTTGGCTAAATTATAAAAACCCCCCTGTAATAATCCACTTTTTTATTTTCCCCCCTGACATTTAAAAACCTACACTTTGCCCCCTTGTAAAATAAAAAATATGCACTTCACCCCCTACCGTTAGGGTTCCATTATAAAATATTTTTTTATACCGAAAATACTCCTCCGCCCTCTTTCCTGTTGCTTCGCCTCCCTCCGGCTCTCCACCTCGCCGCCGCCTCGCCGTCCTCCACTACTCGCCCTCGCCCACATCCCCTTCGCCCTCCTCCGCCGCCTCGCCTTCACCCTCGTTGCCTTGCCTATCTCTCCATCAACACCCACATCGATTTCTCCTACTGTCGCCGCACCGAAATTGAGGGGCGGCGAGGGTGCGGGAGGAGAAGGTGAGTAGGTGGAGAAGGAAATGGAGATAAATCGCGGCCGATTGAGGTGGGAATCGCGGCCGATCGAAGGGGCGGCTGAAAAAGATGAGGAAGAAGATGAAAATGGCGAGGGGCAAAATGGTCATTTTACACACCGTATGAATATTTTTCATTTTACAGGGGAGCAAAGTGTTTTTAAATGTCATGGAGGGAAAGTGAAAACGCAGGTTATTACAGTAATGTTTTCTGTAATTTAGCCAAAATATTTTTTTATAATCATAATGTGACAAATAAACTAAAAAAATTATTTGATTGGTTGGGAAAGCTATGTTACTAATATAATTGGTGATTCTAAAATATTTCCTACTCCACACCATTACATTGAGAGTACCAACAACTCTATGATTGGAAGATGGGAAGTTCATGTCTTAACTAATTATAAGACTCAGCTGAGAAAACCTTTTCTCCCTCCTGTGGTTGCCTCATCAGTTCAATGAGGTTGGTTATGTAGACTCATACCAATTCAATTTGGCACCTCACAAATCAAATTAAATTGGTTAAGTAATGCCCACAAGTAACCCATGTTGCTTTATTATTTTATGGCATGGCAAAAATAAGTTCTGGTCCTCAAACTACGGGACGTGTGACATTTTAGTCTGTAAATTGTATGCACTAATCAACTGTTCTAATAACACGTTCTGATAGAAAGGGCGCATTTGTCGCATTTAAAAGCTTAGCTATAGTGCTCACAGATTTTGACCGGACTCAACCTATCTGAACATTAAGTCTATTGTTAAGTCTCTTGCCATTAGGTTTATTGTGGACTGTCGGCTCACTCAATTTATTGAACTTATTTAAGTCAACTTATTAATCTATTAAGCTTATTATCACAAAGCAAAAAGTTGGACCTATTTTTAACCAATAATAAATAGCCAGCATAGTTCTCAAACTTTAATTTATTATCATTTCTGGCTCAAACTTTCGGAATTATGAAACGCAAGCCCCACGAACTATTTTTTCGACTAAATATTGTTGAATTACTAATCTAAAAGCTATACAATATTTTTTTTTTTTAGAGATAGATAACACGCTACATGCTTCGTTTATTTCATTTAGAAATAAACCTACTAAAATGCCAATCAACTATGATTCTAACTCTGCCATGACCACCGTTTCGCTTCGCTACTACTTCTAAAACTATACAATATTTAAAATTAAAATTTGAGAACTAAAGTGTTATATACGCGCCTCGTAGCTTAAGGACCAAAAGTGTAATTTGTCCTTATTTTATTAAAAATTGCTCCATTTAAGTCAAGCATGTGCTAGCTAATTAATTAATTAATTGGTGGGGATATTCTAGGGAATATTATATTAGAAAAATGGATGGTGCATCTACTTAAAAAAAGAGAGAAAAAAAAAAAGATAGAGTCTATTTGTTTAATAAATAACAAGTTGATGTAAAATAAGAGACAAAATGAGGTGCAGGGTACAAACATTAATTCTAAGGAAGTGCAAATGATGTTTTATTAAAATCTCTTACTAGTTTTCACATAAGATTCGAATTAAAATTTCCACTTATTAGAAAAAAATAATATTGTTATTAATTTTTTTTAAAATAAAACCTACTGCTTTTCCTTTTTGGTAAATAAGTTGTTCCAAATTAAATCAATCAAACTAGTAATTATAGAGATAAAAATTAAAAAGTAGTAATTTACACTAATTTCTATTAACTAAAATATTATATTAGTTGCTGTGTAGAATTTTAACTATTATGAATATATAATACTTTTAATTAAAAAAAAAAAAAACAATCCAAATCAATACAACTAGATCTTGAGAAGTTACCAATCAAAATAAATAAATTAATGGGTGCATGTTAAGTATGAAAATGACCAAGGAGATCTTGTTGTAAACACTCATAAAGGAGTTTTCAAAAAAAAATAAAAAAAATAAAAATCTTATAATAGAATTATTTTATTATTGTAGGGTTTTCATGTTTCTTTTTTAAATAGAAAAACCACAAATAAGGAGCACCACTAACACACTAAATAGTAGAGCTTTGTCCACACCCTTTAAAACTCCAAATAATATTTATATATCATACATGCATCTTTTACAAAGATGAGATTTTTATATTCCCCTCAACAAACTCTAAAATAAGTTAGCACTTTTTGACTTTGCAAATATTATTTCAAAATTAAAATAATATGCTTAGACACCAAATGTGCAATTATAAATACTAAACCATTTGAAATGTAAAAAATAATGAAAGAAAATTAATAGCTATATAGAGATCATATGTTACTTTTTTATGATTAAACTTCGAATCATTAATTATAATCAGCCAAAGTTTTAGGAATGGCCATGTAACTATTTTAGCAACTAAATACTATTCTATCTTTTTTTAAAAAAAATTAAATATAATTTATATATTTTTTGAAACTTTGAACATTCCTTTAAACCTTCAATATATTGTTTTTTTTGGAAAAAAAAAAAATACTCTCCTAGTTATCAAATATCCATAGACCCTGCATAAAAAATGTTCTTCGTTTCGTCTACTGTTTTAAAATTTATACAAATATATAAGTTTTTCTAAGGCCAATTACTTATATACTCCTGAAAAATTTCCGACTTTTCGATTTACCCCTCTTAGAAGGCTAATATTGAAAATATCCTTACTACGTTCCAACATATTTCTAATATACCCCTAGAGTTAAAATCTGTTAATTAACTCTATTATCTTTGTAAAATTACTATTTTGTCCTTTCAAATATACCCTTCCACTATTACTGTTTTTCTTATTTGCCCTTAAAGTCAGGGGCACAAAATGTATTTTGACTTTTGGTTTTTTCCAATATACCCCTTTACCGTCACCAATATTTCTTATTTGCTCTTAAGTTAAGGGCGAAATTGGTATTTTAATTTTTTTTAACTGTGGTAGATATTTAACTCATGTTTAACCCAAGTTAACTTAACAGGAGATAACTGCAGGGGTATTTTACAATAACGGTGGAACATATGAAGGGTATTTTAGTATGAAAAAAAAAGGTAGGAATAAATCGAATATTTTCAAAAAAGTATATAGGCAATTATTCCTTTTTTTTTTCTATCTAAACTTCCAAAAAATATGCTAACATCTAATAATTCTCATTTTGATATTAGTAATAATTTTCAAATACATAAATATTTACTTTTTATATAGGTGAAGATACAACTCAAAATAAAGTATTAATTTGCATCACATGCATGGGGGGTTACAGTAGCACAATTAAGTTTGCTGTTGTAAAACACATGCACCTGTTATTTATTTATTTATTTTGAGAATTTGTCATTTTAGAATAGTTTTTGCCAATTTGGAATTATATATACATTTTTTTTTTGGGTCTTTTTACAGCTATATATGACAAGAGAATTTAAATTCAAATTAATCCCTCTCCCTTTGACCTCACAATGCCAAAAATTAATTCATTTGATAAAACTAATTACTCATATCACAACGATGTTGTATTTTGTAATAGTAATATATAGTTTGCGCGTGTTGATCAATCGAAACTATTTTGAATTTTCCAAATATATTTTTTAAAATTTTTTCTTAAAAAAATCAATTTTACTTTTTCCCTATCAAGAATAATAAAATTTCTGCATTACTGATAATATTTATTATCCATTATCCAAACTTATTAGGGTTTAGACGATGGTTTCATACAATTTAGAAAAAATTTTAAATACCACCCATATGGTTTCACACTTTCTTACTTTAGTATCCCGTGATTTAAAATGTATCAATTTAGTATCTTATGGTTTCATATTTATTTTTTTATTATCAATTCAACTAATTTTTTTTCATTAGATTAGTGACAAAGTTAAAACTAAATAGTACTAAGGGCACGCTTGGTTCGAGTTATATAATATTACGAGTATCTCGACATATCCAAATATCTTAGATTTCACCATTTGAGATTCACACCATCTGCATTAGCTGTTTGGTTTAATACAAGAATTTAATACTAGATTCCAGGTGTTTATAGCATTGCTACGTTTGGTTCGATCTATGAAATTTAGTAATCCTGACATAACAATAGTTTTTTACAAAATCGCTCTTTTTGTGGTCATTTGAATATTATTTTTTACTAAAATATAATTTGCACTAGTAAATTAATTATATTAATAAGTAATAAAATAAAAAGACCAAACATGCAAAAAAAATTTACATTGCAAAAAATTAATTTCAACCCATAAAAGAATAAAAGAATAGATAGAAAAAAGATCATTATACATAATGAAAAAAAATGCTACATTAACGACCAGATTACATAGTGGATGAACGAAACCACGATGTTAACCCAGAAACGATTTTTTGTAATCAGGATAACCATAATTTCGAACCAACGCACCCTAAAATGAATATTCGATAAACTTAGGTGGGATATCTGAAGTTTTTTGTATATAATTTAACGAAATATTAAGGAAAAATCTAACAAGAAGAAAAAAACTGAAACCACGGGACACTAACTGTATACACTTTAAAGCACAGGACACTAAAGTGAGAAGGTGCGAAACCACAGGGATGGTATTTGAAGTTTATCCTATAATTTAATTTCTGTAGTATCAACGCTGCAGTTCTTGAATTCGAGTTTATTTGAATCCTAGCATTATTTAATTTCCTTCCAAGAAATTTAAGTCAATTTCTTGAACCTACTAAAAAGCCTCGTTCCAGACGTTAGATAGAATGTTGAATATAAATATTTAAAATATTATTTTTTTGGTAGCTTAAGTTTTTGAATATTATGGTATCAGACCTAATCATAAACCTTTTTGTTTGGGTTAAATTCTCCTCTTATATATATAATGGGTTAAATTCCGGTTTCTTTCTTATAAATATCCGTTATTTTATTTCTCTCCTCTGATTTTTATAAACCTACATTTTATCTCTTCAAAACTTTTAAGTTGATACGTTTAGTCTCTCTCTGTTATGATTCCGTAACTATTTCCTCTATTTCTTATAATTTATATCCACAAGATTATTAAAAATGACAGATAATTTTTTCTTTTCATATCTATATTAATATAGTAGATTTTTAAAAATATTTCAAAATTTTTGAGAATGCAAATATAAATTTTTAAAAATAGAGAGAAAATAGTAAAAAAAAAAATTTATAGAAGATATTTCTTCGTTTTTTTTTTGTATGTTAGCGAAAAAAAATAAATCCGTCAGAGGCTGTGGTCACTGATTATGAAGCTTCGAATAAAAAGATTGGCCGGCTGCCTGCATCATGGCAGGTCCCATCTTACAATCATATTTTTAAAATTGTGGCAGACTGTGCTCGCTTATCCGCCACCAGAGATGTCATTGTATACAGATACCTTAGCTTCCGTTTGGTTCGAGGTTAAGGAGGGAAATAACCTCTTAATTCCGAAGTTATTTTCAAACATTCAATTTACTCACCCCAAATGGGCTATTTCGAAATAACCCGAGTGATTAGCTAACCCCACTTCACCTCACTACTCCAATAGTGGGTAAAATACTATTTTACCCACTATCCTTCTTATCCCGCCTACGCCAACCAAACACTATTTTATCTATATCTGGCCTGGACTAAATCCAATTCTCAACCAAACACAAAATTACTGTAACCCCACCTTAATCCTTAACTTAATCCTATCCCTGAAATAATAAATTTTTACTTAACACCGAACCAAACAATGGCTTAAAATTTTATAAGAAATTCAATTTTAATCCAAACAAAATAAATTTATTTAACACTAATTAAATGGATATAACTTCAAATATATATATATCAAAAACGAAAGCTCGACGGGTTTAAATTTGGATATAGATTTTGAATGTACTCGATCCGAACCAGAACCCCAACCCGAATTCAAACCCAAAATTATTTTACATTATAATAATAGGGTAAACTTCAAATACCACCTACGTGGTTTCGCACTTTCTCACTTTTAAAGTTAGTATCATGTGGTTTCATTTTTATCTTTTCGTCAGCTTTTTCGTTAATATTTCGTTAAATTATATATAAAAAATTTCAGATACCCCACCTTAAGTTTATTGAATATTCACTTTAGTATCCGTTAGTTTATTTTTGTAACTGATTTAACGAAAAGATTAGTAGAATCAATAAACCACATGACACTAAATTGATATATTTTAAACCGCATGGTATTAAAGTGAGAAAGTGTGAAACTACATGGGTGGTATTTGAAGTTTTTCCTATATATATAAATATTTAATGTTATATTTGAATTTTTTATTTTAAAATTTTGGATTTTAATATGTTATATTTTGAAATATTGTAAAGAGAAATAGTTGTTTCGGGTTCAGATTTTCATATTTGGACGGGTTCGGGTTTTGAATTTTTGGTCGGATTCAGATTTTGGGTATGGATTTTTTTTTTAAAATTCGTTGGATTCGGATCCGGATTCGGATTTCGGGTTTGATAGTTGGATTCAGGTTCGGATTCTTGAAAATTTGCTTCAAATCCGACCTATTTACATCCTTATTCCCAACTAATCACTTCTTTCTTTTTGAGAAAAAAATATAATAAAAATATTTTTCGGAAAAATGATAATGAGATCAGTGAATCCAAAGCTTTTTGATTAGATAGGGAGCATCAGATCAAGAATATAACTGTTGTATTTTAGATTTTTTTTTCTTATTTACTGTTATTTCTGAACTTTTGACACGATCTCTGAGTCTCATAATAAGTTCTTAAACAATACTTTTGATATAGAATGTATCTGGTACATGAACCCTTCTATAATAAAAGTCTAATATTTTTTTAACAATCACAAACTAAATTGGAATGTGCCAAAGCTTTTTAAAAAACAAAGAGTTTAAAACTACAATAAAAACATACAAAATTTATTTCAACTATAGATCATTCTGATTTAGCTATCCATTTTTTTAAAAAAAAATTGATTTTACTATCCAACTTTTTAATGTATTTGATTTGAATCGGTCAACAGCACTATAACTTTAAAAATTTAAGGTAATATACTTCGTACAATTCTCACCACTATAAATTCAGTAAAATACATAATTAGCGTATAAACTTTAAAATCAAACTATTGTTGACTGATTCAAATCAAACAGATTGAATGGTTGAACCACAAAGTAAAAGATTTTGAAAAATTTGGTAATCGACTCTGAATGATGTATAGGTCAGATAAGTTCTGTACATTTCTGTCTTTAAAAAAAAAAAAAAAAAAAACGCAAACCATATTGCCACATAGAAAATAGTACAAGGACCATCCACAAATGAGCTCACAATGATGGTCCCAAGTCCCAATTGGTTCAAAGAAGATAAGAGACTTTGGATGTTGTACAACAAAATTCCCTTTCCTTTTTTAGGGCAAAGGGATAATGGGAGAGAAAAACTAAGGGCCATAGGATTATGAGAGGAGGACCATTTTTTGGAATCTTAAATAGTAGGATAATAATAGGGAGGGGGAGGGGAATATACACAAAAAAAAAAAAAGAGAAAAAAAAAAAAGAAAAAAATAGTGGGGAGCTCCTGGTTAAGGAGCTATAATTCATCTCCTTGTACCACTTCTATCTTTATCCAAGAATTATAATCCTTTCTTCTAGGGATTAAATTTTATTTTTTTTGTTCAGTTTTAGTAGTAAAAAACATCTAATAATAAATTATCAGACGGAGGCAAAATTAATACGTAGCAGTGGATCAAGAACTCTCTAATGAGACGTACGTTACTGGGGAGCTCCCTACTGAAGTTTTATCTGAAACATATCAATATTTTGTGGGCTCATCTTTTCCAATGCATGAGAGTGAGATGGGCCTCTTCTTATCCCTCTGTCATCTGATGTTTTTGTCCCTTTTGGTGTATGTGTGTGTGTGTGAATGTTTTGCCTTTGGATGGGCCCCAAAGATATCTTCCTATGAAAGGCTCTTTATCTTGGACAGTATTCAATGGACAGTATATGGATAGACTTAGGTTTAGTTTGGTATTGAAATCTATCTAACGCTATTAGATAAAATGAAGTTAGAGAAAAAGGCATATAGAGATATGCTTCTGCGTTCTCCAGTGGGACCGCAGAAAATATATCATAACCAATGCATCGCGATATGCGAAACGCAATATTACGTACGAAAACAAACATAGTGTTTTTGCACCGCAATTTCTCACTGCACATAACGCAATCTATCTAACGCTATTAGATAAAATAGAGTTGAGAAAAAAGCATATAGAAATATGCTTCTGCGTTCTCCAGTGGGACCGCAGAAAATATATCAGAACCAATGCATCGCGATAGCATCGCGATATGCGAAACGCAATATTACGTACGGAAACAAACATGGTATTTTTACACTGTAATTTCTCACTGCACATAACGCAATCTTTCCTTCCCGCAATCCCAAACTAAGCCTTAGACATATCTGTTTCACCGAAATTGAATTTTGGATTGAAATGGACATTGGGTTAAAGTAGAGTTCGATGAAAACTATTTTTTTTCCGCTATTTATTTTATAGTTATGGAAGTAAAATTTCATTAGTTCTACTGTTGTTTGTTTGACAGAAAGCGGATGATGTAAAACTATAATTTATGAATAAATAATGAATAATTTAATAAATAAAAATAATACAATTGTATTTTTATATAATTAAAATTTAATTTAAAACAACTATATTATCCTTTTACACATAAATTATAATAACTGAATTTTTATCATATTTTAGAAAAAAAAAAAAAAAGCAACAACTTGATTGATCACCTTTCCTGTGGAAAGTGGTTGTTCTAAATCCTCAGTTCCTGTAGTTCTAAACAATCAAAATTAGTTCAGTTCCGTCGAAAATCGACTTGAAGTATATCCTTGTATTGTGACCACAGAGCCACATAATCTTAATAACACAAATGAAGTACAATTAACTGCAGTCATAAAAGATTCAAGCTTTGAGCTCTCAGCCAGAGCAGAAACCTCGGGGCCGGAGTAGATCATCTTCTTGCTCATCGGCACCGTAAGAGCTTGCTCGAATAGAATCCTAATATCTAGGTGTTCCTCGCAACCAAGCTCGAAAGAGAAGGTACTCCTTGGGCCCTCATCTCCTCTTGGTGCGCCTAAGTTCCTCCGGATCTGAATATCAAACCACGCGAAGTTACGTATTGCGTTTAATCAACCGAAGAAAGTGAGAAAGTTGAATGTAGGAAACCTCCCCGGCGAAGATGGTTGTGATGTGTGAAACCACGACGACAAAGTTTAAATGATTAAATGGTATTTATTTTCCAACCGCGTGTCACAAACTGAAAAACTTCGAAAAGTTCTGCGGTGGAACTTGATCGACATTTCTAGATAGTCAGTCAATCAACTATTGGTTATCAAGCTTAGCTACGCGTGGTAGCAAACATATATATTTTATAATCTTAATTAGCGTAGAATGATGCACTTAAATTATGACAAAAACAAAATTTCCATCGGAAAAATACCAAATGTTTCTGCAATATGCGGAATAAGGAAACAGAGACGAAATGATGGAATTAGTAACTGAAGTTTTAGCAGTAACTAGGTCAGATGAATCGCAAAGATTATGAGATAATGAGTTTAATCGAAACATTGTAAGTAAACAGCAAATTCATTAGCACAAGAAAACTATAGAGGAGGTTTGCCACGTTCGGGGTTTAATAAGTGGAATAAAGAAACAGAGACGAAATGATGGAATTAGTAACTGAAGTTTTAGCAATAACTAGGTCAGATGAATCTAAAAGATTATGAGATAATGAGTTTAATCGAAACATCGTAAGTAAACACCAAATTCATTAGCAGAAGAAAACTATAGGACGTTTGCCACGTTCGGGGTTAATAAGTGATTTCCCATACCACTAGCTTTTCCGTGATAATACAACAGGGCAAGTTATTATACCTATTTTGTGGACCACATTAACTTCATGATTCAAGTGGAATATTTATATTGAAGTGGTTCATTATTTTTTTATCCTTTTGTAAGTTAATCAGTTATCTTCTTTGGCCATTTTTATTCTTTAGTCAGTTCTAGCTCATCTAGTCTATGGCTTATCGTTTATCTTGTTAGGCTAATATATGCAAAAGGGTGAGTAATTGTGTGTAGTCAAGTACTACATGATACTTTAGCATGATACTTACTACTTGTTCAGAGGGGAAATATCATAATCATATCATCATAATACTCACAATCATGCTGTGTTCTGCTAAGTAATCAAGAATAGTGTTTTATGATCTAAACGTTGTCGGTTGTAGAAGGTTCAGTAACATTACCTATGTTCTCCATCAACTTCGGCATTAGGAACACCACAACCAGCATGAAACCCAGCATCATACCCATTGGACTTTTCAAAAGAGACATAATGGAGAAAGGCTCCCTCATCTGCAAAATAATTAGAAAAAAGTTAAGCTATATAGAGTTACATAAGAGATGCAAATCATGGAACTTGAAGTGAACACTCTGCAACCTCATAATACTGCTCTTCTTTTAAAGGCTCTAAAACAAGCTCGCTCAGATGTCTTCTATTCTCCGTCAGAGCTGCCTGAACCTTTCCAGGGTTTCTGGCACTGATATCAACACGAACCTGGTATATGAGGAAGAAAGTTATCTTACAATTTTTTATGACATTCCAATCGCTAATGCAATAAAACAAGGTTAGACACTTACAGGAGAAAAGAAATAACCCAATGATACTACTTCAATTAAGTGAGTACCAGCTGGCACGTTGTGGCTTCAGCATTGTAGGTCAAGGAACCAAAAGAATTGGCTGAGATTATTCTCACCAACTAAGAAAAAGACCAAACTAATCATTCAGATACACGATTGATACGTGATTTAAATATTGCGATACCAATATGTCCATAAAAGATTACTGATAGATTCACAGCTAAAAATAACTTTCAAGGAAGCAGATATTCTATATGTTGATTAGTGGATAAATGAAATCAACTGCATATATACCAACAAACTATTTGCTTTTGAGGTTTCAGCATAACCAACTGCATGAAAAGCTTTAATTAGTAAAAAAGAACTATACAAACACAACATTGGCAAGACCCAAAGCTTAATAGCTACATCTATGCTCACCGGACTTCCCTTTTATGTGCTAGCATTTTTATCGTAGTCCTACAATATGTTGCTCTAATAAATTACAATTAGCTGTTAGATTTAAATGAAATCAGGATATTGTACCACATTCCATGAGAAGCAAACATCCCTGACAGTTTTATAACTTACATATCCAGCATCCAGTTTAAATGAAGTATCCATTCTCTTTTCTTTGCTATTTATTTAATAATTATAATATATGACTAAGAAAACCTCGTAATCAGGCAAGCATCTTATTTACCTTAATGTGTAGGCTATAACCAGCTTGAAAATGAAAAGGCACTAAAAGAACAGACAGATATTAATATGGGGGGTCAACCTGAATTACCTTCAACATATTGTTGCCAAAATTCAATTCAGAGCAGAATCAGGCAATAGCAGACTTGCCACTAAAAGGAAAAGAAATCAAGGGCATTTGGCAAGTAAACCAATCTGCTTTTTTTAGTTGTAGTTCAGGCCCATGTAAATTGTGGAACGAAGGAGAAGCCGATAAAAATCCTTTAGACAAGGAAAAGTATAAAGTCTAGACAATAAAATGATAAAACAATTTTGATCTACTGATTTGTCTTTAGCTCCTCTACTATAAATTGAGCTGAGAACCCAATGAAGCTGACTAATATTTGATTCAATAATGCCAAATATAATCCATGCTTGGTTGAGAGGAAAAAAATTAACATTAATAACATGCACCTCAAAGTACAGCCCTGTTTGGTTACCTTGTATAAGTAGGGTATTTGTTAAAACCAAGGTATTTTGACTAGTGCTGTATTTTATTTTATTTTTTTCATAGTAAAGCTGTTTGGATGGCTTTTGTAGAATTGCAAAATACAACATAACAACCCCATTCCTACGTAATTTTGGGGTAAAATGAAAAAGAGTTCAAACCAATGGAATTTTGGAGTATAATGAGAGTAAAACATTTTAGCCATTCATCTCACTCTATCTCTAATTCTCCCTCTCTCTCTGTAAAAATGAGGCATTTTTTTGTAAAATCCAGAGCAACTTACTATTTCAATATCAAGTTGACTTACTAGAGAATGACCTTATCAAATGAGCAAGTGCATTACTGCTCGAAAGCTAATGCACAAGAATGCGAATGTGCTTGACATAGACCGGCATCTCAATAGAACAATTAATGCTTAGATAAATTTCACAATTTTTGGCATTACCAACAAGGCACAGCCAACAATCATGGTTTAAAAGTGACAGCATGAACCAAAACCATATTCGACAGTTTATACTTAAACTAAAGGTTTACATTAGGGTACCTTATAGACGATGTGTGTGGAGCCACCATGGCTTTTATATATCTTGAGATTGACAACCACCAAGCTACTCTTAATCTACAAAGCCACACCTACCTCTTAAACCAGCCGTGCATTGTATTACCAAGTAGTTAAACCAAGTCTAGAGGGTCCTGCCCCTGCCATCTTATCTTACAAAAGTTGATTTTCAAATGCCACTTTAACCATAAGAACAGGCATCACATATGTGAGCACAAAACCAAAACCCTATATTAGCAATATAGTGGGCCAATCAATATTAGGAAGCACATCACTTGAATAGTGACGTCAAGCCGTCGAGGCCATCTACACAGTTGCAATGAAGTCAATGTTAAATTTTCTTTCTTTTCCATCTTCCCCACCAGTCTTTCTCAAGCTGTCAGAGCCCCATGCCTCTAATAGGACAACTGACAAGTATTGCATCTATACAATCAAGTTTCTTAATGGTCAAATAAAACTCGCATGTTTTTTTTAAAAAAAAAACTTAGGCAGCAAGTGCCATTTTATTAGTCATTTAAGTTAAAAATTATTATAACAATAAATTGTTAGTAAATGACATGAAAGAGCAAACCTGAAAAACTAAATTTCATACATTAAGAAGTCAATGCAAGTTGCAACCATTTAAAAGGGGAATAGGATACAATGCAAAGTAACCATCTGGCCTAACAAATGTGACCCTTTGACCACCATTCAGTATGACCTTCGCGTTTGCTGTCTTTGCTGGAAGACCGAAGCCTTTAGATCCCATGCCTATCATCAAATCAACAAATTGATAACATCAAACAACTTTTTATGAAGTAACTATTCCTTTTCTTTTCTTTTTTTTGGCTGGCAAATGAAGCATAAACACGATAGAAGACTAAATGACAAATAACGAACAGCAATAAGAGATTAGTAGCACTCCAAATGAAATGCAAGAATCCATTGCCTACCATCAAATCCAACGTCTGATTATTCAAACAGCTATCAATCGTGTTCATCACCTCTACATTATTTAACAGTCTAATTATTTTCATAATTTTACACATACTTCAATTACTCGGATATCATCAAATCAGAACCCAACACTCATTGAAACTATGATTAAAAGGTACGAATGCCCCTTCAACTATAGGCAATTTGGAAACGCCTGATATTTTTGTTTAAATTATACTTCAATCAAACAAATTGAGATTTTCACTAAATCCAACGGTTGGGCTGTAATTTTAATGACATTAATCACTTTATAGCAAGTAAAAGTGCAGTAATTAACAACCAATCACTAACAGAGCTATCAAACATAACAAAATCCTAAATTCATCTAATTAAAATAACTCAAACCAAAAAAAAAAATAAAAAAAAATCAAAGTTTAGGAGAGCCCTGGGGATCTCAGTACACTTTTATCCAAAAATTTCACAATCAGATGATACAGATCTCAATATTAATTGGATCACAAAATCGACTTAAAAGTAGCATACCTTCCAACTTCACGCGACCCGCGACGGAAAACCCCTCTCCAGAGCTGAAAAAATAGAGAAAAAAATTGTTGGAAAAGAACTACGATCGGATGATCTTAGAGGAAGAGGAGATGGGTCAATTAGGGCTTAAAAGGATGCAAAAAGAAGGGGAAAAAAGGAGGGGGAAAAAAAAACCTACCCGGGTGGCGCGGCGAGAGTGGGAGGGAGGAGAGAGGAGAGGGCGATGAGAGAGAGGAGGAGGAGAAGAAGCGAAGGTGCCGTGGCAGAGGAGGAGGAGGAGGAGGAGGAGGAGGAGGAGTAGGCCATGGTCGCCATGGATCTCCTCTTCATCGTCATTTCTCGGGGGAGGAGGAAACGTAGAGAGAGAGAGAGAGAGAAAGGAGAGAGATGTTCACGATTTTGTAAAGTTTAATGGATTCGGATCTAAAGGACGGGAAAGGGTCGGGTTAGAAAAGAAAATCCGACCCGTTTGCAGGACATTGCCTTATTTTATTTTGGAAAATGCTAGATGTACACCCCAAAAGGGTGTACATCTCACAACCCACCCATTTATTTTAGGATTAGTTTCATGCAGGTCCCTGCAAACATAGTAAATTGGAAAAGTCTATTTGCACAATCATATGGGGTTGTAGATCCTACAACCCAATCATCCAACGGTCCACATCAACACTGTTATTTAATTTTTCAAAAAAATTTTTTTATGGACTCTTGGATCCGAGGGTTGTAAGATCTACAACTCTAAATAGTTGTACCTGTAGCAGAACTCTAGTAAATTATAGGGATAATTGCCTATATACCCCTCATGCGTCTGAAAATATCCGATCTATTCCTACTTTTTTTTTCTTTCTAAAATGCCCCTCATACGTTCCAACGTTATTGCAAAATACCCCCGTAGTTATCTCCTGTTAAGTTAATCTGCGTTAAACGTGAGTTAAATATCTACCACAGTTAAAAAGAATTAAAATATCAATTTTGCCCTTAACTTAAGGGCAAATAAGAAAGACAGTAATGGTAGAAGGGTATATTTGAAAAGGGCAAAATAGTAATTTTACAGAGATAACATATTTACTTAACAGATTTTAACTCTAAGGGTATATTAGAAATAGGTTGGAACGTAGGAGGGGTATTTTCAATATTAGCCTTCTAAGAAGGGTAAATCGAAAAATCGGAAACTTTTCAGGAGTATATAAGCAATTGCCCCCTAAATTATAAATAGATCATTACAAGGTTCAACTTTTATTTATTTGTTCCGACAAAAGTTCTAGTATTTTCAAATACTAGCTTTTGACCCGTGCGATGCACGGTTAATATAATAATATAAAATAACAAAAATTATTATGTAATGATAATAGAAAAATATTCTAATTAATATTATATTTTTTAACAAATAAAAAAATATACTATCCATCTTAATAATAATAGTATTGATACCTTAAAAAATCGATAGCTATTTGACCTGTACAATGCAGGACTAATATAATAGTATAGAATAATAAAAATTATTTTGTGTTTATAAAAAAAATATTATAATTAGTATTATATTTTTTTAACAAATAAAGAAATGTATTATCAATCTTAATTATAGTACATATTAAAGTATAAAAGCTAGAGAAAATTTTTTTTGGACCAAAGTGATTTAATTATATTTAATTAATTTTAACTGATATAATAAAAATTAATAATAATTTTTTAATTTATTAATTTTATTTCCTAATTAATTATAATATAGATTTGATATCCTAATTATTATTTTCTAAAAAAATCTATTTACTATAGAAAGCATCTTATTTTCTAATTATTTTTTTCTAAAAAAATCTAATTTGACTTAATTTGAATTAATTTACATTCATTTTATTTAATTTGATTTTATTTTATTTATTTAATTTTAATTGATATAATAAAAATTAATAGTAATATTTTAATTTTATTTCCTAATTAATTATAATGTAGATTTTATTTCCTAATTAATAATTTCCTAATTATTTTTTCCTAAAAATCTGTATACCTTAATTGTAAAATCAATTCAAATTAAGTTAATTCAACTTAAGCCAACTAATTTGAATTAAGTCAAATTAATTGATTCAAGTTATTTCTATAATTAATTTAAATTAAAGAACTAACTAAAATTGGTATTCTATATGTGAATATCCATACAAATACATAATTTGGTGGTTGTGAAAAGATGACGTGGCATAATTTTAGGCCTCCCCGTCTGTCTATTGTTTTTTCTCTTCTATCTACCCTAAAATTTATTTTTTTAATTTTTTCCTTTCTCTCTCCTCTCTATTTCCCAAAAATTTTGACTCCTTCTCCCCAGATGGACTCGCTTCTTTCAAAAATTCTCTTTTTTCAAAATAGGCTCTTCCCAAGGTGGATTGGCGTATTTTCAAAAATCCTCACTTTTTTCAAAATAGGTTCCTCCCTTCCCAAGATAGATCAGTTTTTTTCCAAAAAAAAAACCCCCCTTTTCCCAAGACAGCTCCCTCCTTCCCAAAAAAAAAAAAAAAAAAAATCTCTGCTGATTTCTCTCTTTCTCTCTCTCCTCATCTCCCCTTCTCTCTCTCCCCCCCCCCTCTCTTTCTCTCTCTCCTCATCTCCCCTTCTCTCTCTCCCCCCCCTTCTCTTTCTCTCTCTCCTCATCTCCCCTTCTCTCTCTCCCCCCTTCTCCTCTCTGTCTTAGCACCTATCTCTCTCCCTATCATTCATTAGCATAAGAGCGCAGCGCCCAGGAGGCCGTGGCCGCAGCAAGGGCCGCGGGGGCGTCGAGGGCGGCGAGGGCCGCGGGAGCGTCGACGGCCGCGGGGCCGTCGAGGGCGGCGAGGGCCGCAGGAGCGTCGACGGCTGCGGGGCCATCGAGGGCGGCGAGGGCCGCGGGGGCGACGAGCTCTCCCCTCCGATCCCTCCGCCTCCGCCTCTGATCCCTTCACCTCTGGTGCACACACACACACTTCACAAGTTGCACACATAAAAAGAAAAAAATTAAGAGAAGATAAAAACAAAAAAGAAAAAAAGGAGAGAAGGGCACTAAAAAAAAAAGAAAAAAAAGAGAACAAACAAAAAAATTTAAAAATAAAATAAAATAAAAAAAATTGTGCTTCTCCCTTGCTGCTGTCGTACCGCCGCCGACGACGCTGCCCCAACATCAACGCTGTCCGCTGTTGTGACCGCCGCCGATGTCGCCCAAATCTGCCCGGAGTCACCCCGATCTGGCACTGTCCGCTGCCGTGCCCGCTGCCGAAGTCGCCAACGCCACCCGAGCCACCACCGGTGCCGTATGTCGACGTCGACCCAACGCCGCCGCAGCTGCCGCTGTACCTGTTCACAGGCAACGCCCAAGCTGCCGGCCCGCCATCTCCACTGTCGGCGTCGTTATTACCGCGTCTGAGGTGGTTGCTGTCCAAGCCTCTAACGTCGTTAAAGCTAACGTTGAAGCTGATAACTTCATTCTTCACGAGCGAGGAGGAAATTATTTGGTGGAGTGGTCCTTTTCTTCTATTTTTTTTTATTTGCTGTTTGCTAATATGTAACCAATAGTATGCCTTCTAATAAACTATCATGTTTTATATATATATATAAAAAAACCTATTAGCAGTATTTTTTTAAAAAATACTAAAAAGTTATATATATATATATATAGTTAGTTAGTTAGTTAGTTTTGGATAAAATTTCTCATGCTTATTCTTCTGCATTTTTTTTTCTGATTATTTTATTAGATTTGCTAAAAAAATATTTTTGATGCATTTTTCACTAAAAAATTATTTTTAAAGAGAAAAAATTATTCTATTCGTTGTGGCCTAATTCTATGTAAATCTCTAATCTATAAATAATATTTATTTTTTAATTTTTTATTATTATTTATTAATTATTATTGCATATTTATTTATTATAATTTTTTTCCGCACTGTCAAGTAATTATAATAATAGTGTTGAATAGTGTTTTCTAATCAAATTCTAGTTAATTCTTTAATCGGTATAATTTGACTTAATTTGATTTAATAAGTATTTCCTAATAAAATCAAATTCTATATTTGAGTATAATCTATTATCATATATATCATATATATATATATAATTTTAAGCATGGTTGTGAACCATACGATGCCACGTGGCGCACTTACATAGAAGTTCCATTGTGCCACGTGGCGCCTTATGGTTCAATTAGAATATATATATATATATATATATATATATATATATATATATATATATATATATTATCATAGTATACGTAGTCCTCGTGCCCTAACTTCTAACCACCCATCAAGTTCGATGTGTGGAAGAACGATAGAGGATGAGATATTAGGAAGAAATTGGGTGTTTCAATTTCTCTTCTCATTGAATTTCTCTTCAATATCTCATCCTCTCTCTTTTCAACCACCCATCAAACTTGATGGGTGGTTAGAAAGTTAGAGACGCGACCACCGTGCTCTAATAGCACAAGAGTATATATATATATATATATATATATATATATATATATATATATATATATATATATATATATATATATATATATATATATATATATATATATATATATTATATTTTATATTTCATAAATATTATTTATATAAAAATTTAAATAATTAGAATAAATCATAACTATACGTACCAATTTTTTTTATATTGTACAAATTTTTTTTAAATCATAAATTATCATAATTTATATTTTATATTTCGCAAATATTATTTATATACAAATTTAAATACTTATAATAAGTCATAACTACACATATCAAACTTTTTTAAAATTGTACAATTTTTTTTCTTAAATCATATATTACACGTACCAAACTTTTTTTATATTATACAATATTTTTTCATTAAATCATATATTATTATAATTTTTATTTTACATTTCACAAATATTATATATATATATATATATATATATATATATATATATATATGGTGCCGTTACCGAATCTCACGCCCACCTCGACACCCATGCACGGTTGGATCTTTTCTTTCTTTTTTTTTCCTTTTTTTCTTAACTGAACAACGGCTATACTTTTTTTTTTTTTTTTTCCTTCAAAACGACGGTTACATTTTTTTTTCTTTATTTTCTTAACTGAACGACGGTTATATATATTATCATTTTTTTTCCTTATTTCCTTAACTGAATGACGGTTATATTTCACAAATATTATTTATATAAAAATTTAAATAATTATAATAAGTCATAACTACACATAACAAATTACGACCACTCCATATTCAGATACAAAACAACTAAACAAGTATATCTTTTCAAATCAAGATAATGATCTGATTCCGTGACGGAAGAAGCAACATTGTCAAGAGCACCCCAAAGGAAAACTTACACGGGGGCAGCGGAGAGTAATTCCGTCCTTGCAGCACAAATAAGGCGAAATACTTATGCGATATGTTGAGGCAGATTTCTTTTCCGCCATTATACACTATTCTTCGATAAGAGATAAGTTTATTTCAAAATTCGAAAATAGTTATGCGTAAAATTTTATTTATTAGTAATGTATATATGAACTTTTTCTTTTTTTGTTTGTTCTCAGGATACATACTTTGGGAATTCATCGTAGTTTTGAAATTACCGAGAGTATAACTATTTGCCCCTATCCCAAGAAATACTCAATAATTATTTGTGGGAGGTATGTTTGATATATATATTTAAATTTTTGGTTGATTTGCTGAAAATAATTTATAGATAAATATTTTTATTATTAGATATATATACTAAATTTAATTATTTCTCGGTATATTTTAATATTTACTTGCTTACTTATTTTACTTTATATTTTTGCTTTCTAAACAATTAAGCATCTTAAAATATGTTTATATTCTTTTATAAAAACTTACAATTTTTTAAAATTTCTCTTGCTCCAAAAGTAATATTAGATTTCATTAAAAGATAAAAATACTTTCAAATATTAATATAAAATTTTATTCATGCACCAATTAATATCACATCTCTTAATTATTATGTTATAACTCCGTGCATGCACGGGTTTACTTGCTTGTATTATACTAAAGTAGAACCCTAGGTGAACCCTTGCTATAAACTTGACACGTGGCTTCCTATATGCTTGCCACGTGTCAAGCTCAAATATAAATTTTATGTACTTTAGGAAAATAAAATTAGATTTTTTAAATTAGACCTTTTTAGGAAATCATAATTAGGAAATCTATTCTATTTTATATGCTTTAGTTAGTAAATAGACTTTTTTAGGAAATAATAATTAGGATATATTAACTTTTATTATGTCAATTAAAATAAATTAAATAAAATCAAATAATTAGCAAATAATATCTATTCTATATGATTTTATTTAAATATAAATCAAATTAAATATAATAGATTCAAATTAATTATTTAATTTATAAAATTAATTAAAATTAATTCAACTTAATTCAAATAAAATCAAATTAAATAAAATTAATGCAAATTAATTCAAATTAAGTCAAGCTCAAATATAGATTTTATATACTTTAGGGAAATAAAATTAGATTTTTTAAATTAGACTTTTTATGAAATAATAATTAGGAAATAATATCTATTCTATATGTTTTATGTAGTAAATAGAGTTTTTTAGGGAATAATAATTAAGGTTATGTCAGTTAAAATAAATTAAATCAAATCAAATAATTAGCAAATAATATCTATTTATATGATTTATTTAAATATAAATCAAATTAAATAAAATTAAATATAGTTTGAATATTAAATCAAATTAAATCAAATTAGGAAATAATAATTAGGGTATCAATACTAATACCTTTTAATATTCTATATTATTATTAATTAGGAAATAAAATCTATATTATAATTAAAAGTTAAATAAAATTAAAATATTATTATTTACTTTACGTGACACAAGTCCTCTTGAAGACAAATGGAAGATCAAAGTCAGAGTAATTTGTCTATATATATACTATGCCTGAATTTAATCGTCCAGATGTGGTGAATAATCTAGAGTTAGTTATTTCTGATGATCATGTAAGATCGATTTTTAATTTCAAATTTAACATATGCTTATAGACAAGTAGGGAATGAATGCCCGGTCATAATTATAATGCAATGGTGCAAGATAAAAGGCTTTGCAGGTATCTCATTTATTCAAATTTTGATTATTATTTATATTATTACTAATTATACTAATTATTGTATATCTACGGGCAATATAGGTTCATGTAGTATATCAAACTCTATTTATGCAATCAAAATGAAAATCAACACTGTATATAAGAAATATTGGAGTTCAAAAATAAGTAAGTTAATCAATAACCTTATTATTATTATTTATATATATTGATCACTTACATTAAAAAATATTATTTCGAGGGGTATTTCTAATGGTCTGATTTTGTTTTTGTTTTTTTTGTTTTTTTTTCAATTTAGAGGTTATCGGGATTAATGTGTATTTCTTTTCTTTTTCTTTGGTTTTTATGTTTTTTGAATTTTTTTTTTCTTTATTTGTAGTTTAATAATTTGATTTGGGTTTTTTTGAATTTTTTTTCCTTGATGTAATTTGATTTGGGTTTTTTTTGAATTTTTTTTCCTTGATGTAGTTAATGGAGACGACTCGACAACTCGAACTAACAACAAGATCGGAGAAGATATCTTGCTGTTGTGCAGCCAAGAGAGATTGCCTTAATTAATGGTCGATCTACGCAGGGAACCGAGCTTTTGAAAACAATAGATACGTAGGAGATATTGCTTCAGGAGTAAAAGCAAACCACTCCAATAAATGGGATTTTTGGGGCAGTGAAGAAGACGATAAATAGGGTTTTTGGTGCAGTGAAGAAGATGACGCGAGGTAGTAAAAAATAAAAAAGAAAGAAATGTTTACCTGGGAAAGAGAAGAAGTGTAGGGAGAGGGGTATAGATAGGTGCGAGGAAGAAGCAAAGAGAAATTACAGCAGGAAGACGATGCAGATTCTCGAGAAAAGGATGAAGACGAAGATGGGGCAGGTGCAAGCAGTAAAGAGCGATACAAACGAGGCAAATTTCCCATCCCTGCCCTTGGGACAAAATCTAATTCCAGGGGTGGGGGGGAATGAATCTTAACGGGTTATTCCAGATTTTCTTGGAATAACCCGCTTTGACCAGTATAAGCTGTTCCTGTCTTTTTTTTTTGTGTTTGGTAGAATATACAGGATAATTGGGTTTATCCTCTGGTTATTCTATTACCAAACAATGCCTTAATGATGAACAAAAACTTAAATTTAATAGTATATTTTTTTATTTGTAAAAAAAATAATATTAATTAGAATATTTTTTTATTATTATTATATAATAACTTTTATTATTTTATATTATTATATTTCTGGCATCGCACTAAAAACTAGTTATAATAATAATAGTGCTTCCTAATCAAATTTTAGATAATTGTTTAATTGTTATAATTTGACATAATTTGAATTAATTTGAATTAATTTTATTTAATTTGGTTTAATTATATTTTATAGTGTTTCCTAATAAAATCGTAATCTGATTTAATTTGATATAATAGTGTTTCCTAATAAAATTCCTGTAATCGTAATCTGATTTTAATTTGATTTAATCTGATTTAAATCAATTAACTTGTAATCTGATTTATATTTAATTTTTCAATTAAGCCATATTAATTATAATATTAATCTGATTTAATTTTCAATTTAAATCAATTAAAGAATTAAATCAACTAAAATTTAAACCACAGAGTCTTAAATGAAAAAAAGGTGAAACCACAGGATGGTTTTTGAAGTTTTCCCTTTATTTATTTATATCCGACCAAAGTCGAAAAAAAAGGTAAAGAGCGTTAATTAAAAGAAAAGAAAAGAAAAGAAAAAAAATACTAACGGAACAAAAGAAGCGAAAAAACCAAATCCCCGATCTTTGGATGAGACGAAACCCTAATCTCTTCTTTCTCTCTCTCTCTCTCTCTCTCACACACACACACCATATTCGAATCCCCCAATAATTTGCTCAATAATTGCTCCAATTAGATTGTAATATTATGCTTCAATCTCCCCGTTCCCACGGCGAATCCGAAGAATCGGACGCGGCGTTCTTGAATTAGGTATTGGGGTCGAAACCTCTCCTGCGCTCGCTCCTTATTTGTTGTTGATTAATTTGGTTGTTTAAAAGCCAAATCAAGGCAAAACAGAGTAGTTTGAAAGGATTCGAAGAGATTTAGTAGCATGTTGTTGTAGGGATTGTAATTTTAGGCTTCGTATGATACTTCTTTTTGTTTTTTCTTATATTATTCTTAAAAAAAAAAAATCAAATTCTATGTGCTAGAGTGCCCTGGTGATTACGCGTTGTTTTGTTTTCTTTTTTGTTTTTAGCTTTTTTTTTTTAAAAGAAGATGACTTTTGCGAGCTAATCATGAATAAGAAGAGTTGATAAGTCCATTCTCTTCTTTGTATTCGATGTAGTTCACATGCTTTCTATTTACGGAATCAATTGTGAATTTGGTGATATGTAAGTATTTAAAGAGAAAGAAGAAATTAGAGAAAATGGGAATTTTATCAATTGGATAATTTGAGGAATCCTGGAACAATTTTCCGATTCGGTTTATCCTGTGAATGCTAGAAAAATACCGCATTTTGTAGAAATTAGATAGCAGTTGACGGGACACTAAGATAAAGTATTGTTATCGTTATTTATTATCATTATTATCATCATTGTGGCCTTATAGTTATGCCACGAGCTTCGTAATCTATGTTCTGAAGTTACTCGCGACATCATCGCCAACTTAGTTGATACTTGATAACATATGGTTGCTATCGAGCTGTGCTGGATGCGTATTGAATTTTCTCTTGCTCTTTTATGTAGGGCCATGGATTTCAAGAAGTGGCTTTTCTGCCGGTTGGTATCTAAGAAATTGTTGTCAGCGAGGCCTTTCAGCTTCTTTGACGAGGATTCTCCGAATGGAGAACCTGGTGTTCAAGGTATAGTATATTTCTGCTGTAAATCATGATGCCTCTCGTCATTCCCATTACACATAAAAAAATTCGTGACGTTCTGTGGATTTTTTGCGTCGCCTTTCCTTATTGCTAGTTTTGGTGCATTTTTAGAAGAAATCGATGTTATTGGAAATTTTTTGAGGCCCTAGTTTTAGCTGTTGAAAAATTAATTACAAGTTAATATCAAACTTAAGCTCATTAGTTTTGCCTCCTTTTATAAATCCTTTTCATTTACTAGTTCTAGGACTAACATTCTTTGTTAATTTATCATACTCGGTTTCTATTGGAACTTGGAAGCTATTTTCGGTCTCTCCTTGCAACACGCTTGTTTTAACTTAAAGGAAAGGAGGAAAGATAGAAGGTTTGAACTAATAGTACATAACGAGGAATGATGTTGTGATGACTAAGACACTTTTTTAATTTTTTTGAGAAAAGATAACTAAGACATATTTGCATGCTTTGAACACATGTTGAAACAGTGAGCATTCATTAGCTAGCAATGTAGCTTGGGATGTCATTTTTGATAAATCCGTTGACATGAAAACTACTGTTTTTTTCCCTCTATTTTTCACAAGGGCATGAAAATCAGCTTTCCTATTTCAAAGTATGTCCATCATGGATTTACTTTCCCTAGCATGTTTCTGTGCTCGTCCGAGATCAACTTGGTACATGCTGACACTCATTGAGTACAAAGGCGCTGTTATGTGTAGGCATGTATGAGCTTGCGACATTGTGGGCACACCAAAGTCGGCAAATGCCCACCACAGTTGTCATGTGGACCGATATGACACTCCTAGCCGTCAACCTTCTTTATTTTGACCCTCTGTTATGTTTTCTCCCATTCATTTCTCCTAGTTCCCTTACACAGGTGCTTTTTTGGCACGGAAATACGATAATGTCTCTTCTTGTGACTGGTGCAAAACCTAATACTCTTTGTCACTATTTTCTAATCTCCTGTTGAAATTTGATTGATTACTTTAAACAAAAGGTCTCTTTCTTAATCTGTTTTTCCCGTAATTTATAATTATCATGTTGTGATAAATTTTTTTTACTGTTCCTGCTTTCTAAATCCACTATCTATTAAGAGAATGAGCTGGATCTGCACAATGACTCCATCTCCAGATTAGAGGCTAGGAGCAACGTGAGTAATTATGATCCTTTGACTTTTGTAGGTACAGTAGAGAGAACTAACATGGCGGGAACAGGATATGACAGTAGTGCTAATTCTGATCATGACCAAGTAACAGAATTTTCAGCCTCTCAGCTGGTTTCGACTTCAACTTCTGATCCTGCTCAATACGAATGCGACGATAAGGATGGAGATCCTTTAAAAAGAGTCGAGTCTCTCCAAATCAAGTTCTTGCGTCTTGTTCGTAGAATAGGAGAGTCACCCGAAAATAACGTGGTTGCACAGGTTCTATACAGATTGCACCTCGCTAGCTTAATTCGAGCAACTGATTCAGAAATAAAGAGGACTTGTCTTAAGATCAACAAAGCTAGGGCTATAGCAGCAGAGCAGGAGGCAACTAATCGACCCCCCCTCGACTTTTCGATCAAGATTCTTTTATTGGGCAAAACTGGTGTGGGCAAGAGCGCAACCATAAACGCAATCTTTGATCAGGAAAAGGTAATTACTGATCCATTCCAACCTTCCACTGACAAAATCCAAGAAGTTTCTGGAAACATTAAAGGAATTAATGTCACAGTTATTGATACACCCGGTCTTTCACCTCCCCATGGTAATCAAAGAAGAAACAGGAAGATCATGCAAGAAATTAGAAGTTTCATTCGAAAGTCTCCACCTGATGTTGTTTTATATTTTGAGCGGCTAGATCTCACTGGCAGGAATTACAATGAATATCCGCTTTTCAAGCTTATAACTGAAGTCTTTGGTCCTTCGATCTGGTTCAGTACTGTTCTTGTTATGACCCATGCTTCCTCTCCTCTTCCTGAAGGGGCCGACGGCTATCCCGTGAATTATGAAGCGTTGGTTCACTATTGGACAAACATGATTCAACATTATATACACCAGGCTGTTTCTAGCACTCAGCTTGATAATCCTGTAATATTAGTTGAGAATCATCCAATGTGTAAAACAAACAACAAAGGCGAGAAAGTTCTCCGAAGTGGCCAAGCTTGGATTTCCAGATTCTTGCTGTTGTGTACAGCTACAAAGGTATTGGGCGAAGCGAACTGTCTTCTAAAATTTCAGGATAGCTTTCAATTAACACCAGCAAGCAGCAGAGTGCCCTCGATGCCCCATCTCCTCTCTTCACTCCTTAGGCCCCATTCTTTAGCTAATTCCGGGGGCATGGAGAGTGAAATGGATGATCTCTCAGATAATGATGAGGATGAATACGATCAGCTGCCTCCAATTCGAATACTAACCAAAACCCAATTCCAGAAATTATCTGAAAATCAGAAAAAGTCTTATCTTGATGAGTTGGACTATCGCGAGACTCTGTTTCTAAAGAAACAATGGAAAGAAGAAGTTAGAAACCAAAAGATGGCCATGCTTCAGGATAATAATGATACTTCAAATGACAGTGAGGATTACGAGAATCCTTCCGAAGAGGCTATGCAAGTATTAGATATAGCAATTCCGCAAAGTTTTGACTCTGAGAATCCAGCCTATAGATATCGCTGCTTAGTAGGTAATGATCAGTGGCTTTCGAGGCCTGTTTTGGACCCTCAAGGATGGGATCATGATGTTGGGTTCGACGGGATCAATATAGAGTTTTCTCGAGATGTAAAGAGAAGGACTTATATTACTCTCGCGGGACAAATGAGAAAGGATAGAGAAGATTTTACTATCCAATCGGAATGTGCGGCAAAGTACATGGACCCAAGTGGCCACTCCTTACTCAGCGGACTTGACATTCAAACCGCCGGTAAAGAATTGGTTTCCACTCTTCGTAGCGATGCTAGATTCCGCAATTTATCCTTCAACACAACGGGAGCTGGGCTTTCCGTTACTAAATTTGGTGATATGTATTTCTTCGGGGCAAAAGTTGAGGACTCGGTTTCGTTAGGAGAGAGATTTAAGCTGACAATGAACACTGGTCGGATGGGGGGTGGCGGTCAAGTGGCATACGGGGGAAGTTTCGAAGCAACAATAAAGGGGAAAGATTACCCTGTAAGGGATGAGAAGGTAATTTTGGCGGGCACCGTCCTCTCCTTTGAGAAAGAGATGGTTTTGGGCGGCAGTTTTCAGTCGGATTTCCGAGTCGGGCGTGGTTCGAAAGTTTCTATTAGTGGTAATCTCAATAGTAGAAGATTAGGTCAGGTTTCCGTGAGGACCAACACCTCGGAACATGTTCAGATTGCGCTGATAGCGGTGGTTTCATTGGTCCAGGCCTTCTTTCGGAAAAAGCCAATGGATACTGCAGATTGATTGTTGCAGCATGGTTGGAACAGTTAGTACATAACCCCCTAATAGTAATCAAATAATCTTCTTTTTTTTTTTCTTATTGCTTCATTATTCAGCAAAGTGCCCGATCGTCTTATTATTCGTGCGGGAGAAATCTTGACCTAGAAGGTTTTTTGATCCTTTTGGAGCCCGTAAGTTACAGACTTAATAAACCTTGCGAATTTCTATTATTTTTTCTTGTTGGTAAGCCTTTCGGCGGATGCCTCAGAAATTATATGTAGTAACAATGAATTTGAGATACAATTTTACAATCGCCACGCAATGACTTATCAGCTGCGACATCTTATTGGCTTGACTGTCTTCTATATAACCATTTTCTGTTTTGGCTTACAGCGGTTGTTCACAGTGTATAATAGAGTTATTAACAGAGGTTATAGAGTATAAGGTGAGTTCGGCTTTCGGTAGAGTGATATCCCGGGGTACCGAATAAGCTCGAAGATTTTCAGGTATGGAGTTGTTTATTAGTGAATTGATGGTGAAATGCATCTTATTTTTCTCAGTTAACATCTCATGTGATTAAACATCCAAGTTGTCACTACAAGGTTGAAAGTGTTTGGCTTTGTTATTCTTTACATATAGCGCATGTTTGGTTTATGATTGGAATAGGAATGAGAAATGAAATTTGATCGTATTGAAATGGAAAATGGAATGATGAATCATTCGAGAATGTTTGGTTTATTATTGGAATGAAAAATTGGAATGAGCATTTAAGGGGTTTTGGTTAAGGGAGTGGAGAGTGATGAAGAGAGGAAGGGGGAGGTGTTTTCGAGAGAGGGTTTTGAGCCTAGTCAGTAAATAATGCTTTTTAATAAGATGATGTTTTAGTGACTCTATTAGAGAAGCACTGTATATTAAAGTCAAGGATTTAAGTGCGGTGGCACGGGGTCGTGCCGGAAACTTGCCGGCACGGTACGGCACGGTGCGTGCCGGTCAAAAAAGTTTTTGTGTGCCGACACATAATATCGTGAAATATTTATTTTTTTTAGTAATAAAATATTCTAACTATTTTTTGTCTTTTTATCACATTTTTTGAACATTATTCAGGAAATTACTTACTAATTTAAAGAATAGAGGGTTTTGAACTATGCCATCGATACGGGGTCTGTATCGTGCCGGTAACTTGTTGGCACGGTACGGCACGGTAAATACGGCCCGTGTCGACGGGCACTTAAAACCTTGATTAAAGTTTTTTTTTTTTTGCCCTTTTCAGCAGCAAAATTCAAAATTGACAGCCCGTTTCTCAAAAAAAAATCACCCATAAAAATTTACTCTTTAGAATTTAGAATAGTTCTATAAGATATAATATAGCTAAAATTATATCTAGTCATAGACTATCAACTGTCTAAAATACTATAACTGAGTTAAGATATTTATCCCAACTATGCTTTATATATAGAACTAATCCAAAACCTGATGAGGGTGTCATATTTTTTTTTCCCTCCCTCTTTAATCTTTGATGTTCTCATCAAACTCACAAGCATCAGATGATGTGAGACTCCTCTCACTAAACTTAACGGATCTCGTAGAAAACCACACTCCGCCCACAATGGCCGTCAGCCGGGAAACCACGCTCTGCCCGCTACATGATTCTAACTCAGCCGAAAGTCATTTCACACTTCTAGTTGGTAATTGACTCTGATTCTAATTATGACGGTCTAAGCTACTCTTAACTATAGAGCATACTCAACCTTCTTAACCTCTTAGATCTGGCCACAATCTACAATATTATAATCGGATTAAAAGATTTAGATCTGCTTTCAAATTCTACGAGTGCCGTATAACATATATGAGTTGAGTCTATGACTATCTAAGAGGCTGAACATTGAAACGAGTTAGTATTAAAGGAGGTGCATTTTAGATAGCATAGTTCCGACTACCATTTTATTTAAAAACTATTTTTATTTATATCTATAATAGAGACCACCCAAAAAGTTAGTGTTTTTTGGTTTTTCTCAACCTTTTATAAATGCATTGAAACAGTATTAGGCTAATGCTTCTACAATGGCTGGGGTTCCAACTATCATTTCGCACTTTTTCACTTTACTATCATGTGGTATAAAGTGTATCGCTTTCGTACTCTGTAGTTTCATTTTTCTTTTTTTGTTATCCCTTTCACTATTTTTTTCGTTAAATTAATAACAAAGTTAAAACTAAAGAGTACTAAAATGAATATTCAATAAACTATATGTGAGGTATCTTAAGCTTTTTTTTAATATAGTTTAATAAAAAGTTAACGAAAGAACCGACGAAAAGAAAAAAATGAAACTACAGGATACTCAATTGATACACTTTAAACCATAGGATACTAAAATGAGAAGGTGCGAAACCACGAGATGGTATTTAAAGTTTATCCTTTTATTTATAAACCATCTTAAAATTAATCATTTTATTTGTATCAAAGGAGAAAAAAAATTTAAAGTGCTTTAATTTTTTTTTGTTAAAAATCTCCCTATATCTAGGGCAGCAGATAAAACTTCTTCTTCTTCTTCTTCTTCTTCTTCTTCTTCTTCTGTTTTTGCCTCATTCCAAGCTTCTGAAATAGAGTAGAGCTGTTCGAAGGAGCACCAACATTCTATCATCACAAATTCAAATAGTAAAATTCAAATAACTTTTTCAAAAGCATAAGTTAGGTTAGAATACTTTTGGAAACTTAAAGAGAGTTTACTTTTGCATTGCTTTCAGCAATAGACCATCAGAACCAATGATTGATATAAATATATTCTAAACTATTTGAAATTTCTAGGAACCAAATTGTGTAATTTTATGATGTCACTTTGCTGTTATTAAAGTGGTTCAAAATTTAACAACTTCTAATGACTTATATAATGTGAATTTGACATTAATAGATCACTACGCAAACGATGTCATAAAATCATGAAATTTGATTTCTATTAAGGATTTAGGGTTTAGGTGGTTGATGAAGGGTCAGACGGAAGGAAGGAATTAATCTTTTGAAATTAAAGTGGTGGGGGAGGGGCCGATAGATGTAGAATAGGATGAAGAGAAGCTCGGAAGTGAGGAGGATGAGAAGGGAAGGAGAAACTACAAAGCAGAGAAGGAAGGAAATGCTACAAAGCCAGATCTACAGCTGAATTCAAGGGTGAGAACGAGATGACGAAATATTCAAGAATCCGACGGGGAAAAAAGACCCTAAAATATGAAAAATCCTAAATAGTTGAAAAACCTAAGGGGGAAAATTCTAGAGGAACGGAAAACCTAATTATTAGAAAACCCTAGCACTCAGAAAAAACCTAATTTTGAGGAAAACCTAATTTTTTGAGTTTTTTGATTTTTTAGGATTTTTTGGGAGTTTTTGGAATTTCGTGCGGAAAACGCACACTATTCACCTATCTATCTCCGGAAAAACGAAAAATAAAAGAAAATAATAGATACCAAGGAAGCGCAGAAGATTTGTACAAAAAGAAAAATAAAATCTCTGGAAGAAACAAAGAGTTTTATTTAATAGCTGGAAGAAGATGTATTAAGAAATGGAGACCAAAAGAGATTTAAAGATGATATAAAAATCAAAATCTTTAAAATGCGCAAAATCAAGCTAAATCACAGGAACAATGGAGAAGATTTTTAAAAAAATTTTGAATTTTTATGAATTTTTTAGAAATTTTTTGAGCTAGGTGAATAAAGGAATGAAAAAAAAGGTACTATTTAAAGCCTGAAGAAGACACTTTAAGAAGTGAAAAAGGGAATCAAGATGCGGTAAACCGAAGAAAAATCACAAAATAACTTCAGAAATTTTTTCAGAGTTTTTTGAAATTTTTCGAATTTTTAAGCAAGGATAAAAAAAGCACTATACATATATATATATATATATATATATATATATATATATATATATATATATATATATATATATATATATATATATATATATAGTCCTACGTATGCTATTAATAAAGACGACTAACTCGGCAGTAAGTTTTCTACCCTCGATTAATCCCTTTGATTAATTTTATCCGTTAGATTATACTATTCAACCAACCACCCATTCAACCCTAGGGGGCCCACATCATCCTACCAAGACATCTTTTAATCCAAGAACTTACTAAGACCAAGTCGCTATATTAATAAGTATTCCACTTAGTTCTATATATATATATATATATATATATATATATATATATATATATATATATATATATATATATATAGTAATAGTAATTTGGAATATAATAATATTTAATTAAGATGGCTTCTACGTGGGAGCCTAATTAATTTATATATATATATATATATATATATATATATGATGAAGTCTCCTACGTAGCTGGCAATTTTTTTTTTAACTTAAATAAAGAAAAATAAAATGAAGTCTTCTACGTGAAGTTCTTCAAATTTTTTTTTAAACTTAAATAATTAATTAAAAAGAAAAATTAATGCGTAATGTTCTGCTAGTAAAGTAAAAAATTAGAGAAATTTTAAGATGAGAAGTGCGGTATTTAAATTGGATATTTAAATAGAAAAAGAACAACAAAGAAAATAAAATGAAATTAAGCTGCAAATGAAATTTAAATATTACGAGAAGGAGATATATTTTTAAAAAGAAAATATCTATAACAGCAGAGAGTTATTCTTGGACGTGTATTATCCCGTGTGGTACTCCTTTCTAGTATGATAGCATGCAATTAATTCAGTTGTTCTTGTATTTCTAGGGCTCTTTATCTCATAAAATTTTTTTATGATGCAGGTTTTTCAAATCTTGGGCTATTGATGAAAACAGTAATTCCTGGTGAAAAATATCACTTGAGACAGAATGAAGGTGCACAAGACCTTCCCGGCTAGGGATGTCAACGGGTCGAATGGGTTTTCAAAACCCGAACCCGAACCCGGGTTAATACCCGAACCCGAACTCGAACCCGAACCCGACGGGTTTTAAAAATCCATACCCATATCCGGACCCGACCAAAACCCGAAACCCGAACCCGAACCCGAAAACCCGAACCCGAAAATCCAAACCCAAAATAATAAATTTTTTTACCATATTTTAAAATATATTATAGTAAAATCAAAATTTCAAAACACAATAAAATACAATCAAAATACATTCATGGTATATAAATAAACATAATTAAATATTTTACTATAATATTTTATATCTTACATAAATAAATAAATAATATATATATAATTTTTCGGGTTCGGGTTCGGGTCGGTATACACAAAATCCATATCCGTACCCATATCCGTCGGGTTTTTATTTTTTATACCCATAACCAAATCCATATCCGTTTAGCTCGGGTATACCCGCCCGTTCGGGTTCGGGTTCGTAAATTTTCGGGTATCCATACCCATTGACATCCCTATTCCTGGCGTACGCTTTTCGGTGAACTTAGCTCTCACGCCTTCAAAGACTTTTGGCTATAAACGGCGAAATTTACAGAGCATCCACTTACCAAATCGGCCAAGCGTATATACTTTACAATCGAGATGAAATATTTATCAAGAAATTTCTTAATTTTTTATTAAAAATTCAAGAAAAATGACAACATGTAGCAACGAAAAATGCTATTAAGATAAGAATCTCTTAGTTACTTTTGTAAGTACTCCAGGGAGGCTCCAAAAATATTATCAACATAATAAATAAAAAATTCAAAATAAACTCTTCCATTTACTCCGAGCAGGAATGATCAATATGGACATTTAATCTTCACCACATTATGGGCTTGTTTAGTTCATCAGATTCATTAAAACCCCAATAGCTTTTGTTTGTTTTATAAGAATCTGATTTCGATTTCCATTCTAAAGTGGAATGAAAATTGACCCAATCCATTTATGGCTCAATCCGACTTTGAATTTCAAATTTGACCGATTCCAAAATAAGCCACTCAAAAGTATGGAACCATAGAATTTTATTTTATTTTATTTTATTTATTTGCTTTCTGGTATAATAGTAGAAGAATAAGCAAAGTGGGGGCCCAATGGGCCTAATAGTTTTATTATTTTTCAATATGTTCACGAAAGCGTTATTTTAATTTTAGAAAAAACTTTAAATGCCACCATATGGTTTCACACTCTTTCACTTTAATATCATGTGATTTAAAGTGTATTATTTTAGTGCCCTGTGGTTCATTTTTATTATTTTATTTTATTATCGATTCCACTAATTTTTTTCGTTAAATAGATTACAAAGTTATTTTTTGAGAGAGATAGGTAGCACGCTACCCGCTTCGTTTATTTCATTTAGAAATAAACTTAGCTAGAAATGTGAATCAACTAGGATTCGAACTTGGGACCTCAGGTACCAACCACCAAGCCTTTTGCCATTTGCTTTAGGGCAGTCGGTAATTAATGACAAAGTTAAACCGAAGAGTACTAAAGTAAATATTCGATAAACCTAGATGGGGTATCTCGAAGTTTTTGGTATATATTTAACAACATATTAACGAAAAAGTCGACGAAAAATAAAAATAAAATCACAGGACACTAATTTGATACGGTTTAAATCACAAAATACTAAAGTGAGAAAGTAAAACCACGTAGATGATATTTAAAGTTTACCCTTAAAATTAATAAAATTGATAAAAATAATAAAAAAAAAACATATGACACTAAATTAATATACTTTAAACTATAAGATACTAAACTAAGAAAGTGTGAAACCACATAGGTGGTATTTGAAGTTTTTCCTATATTATATAATGTAAAATTTATTTGAGTTCGGAATAGATACAGACAAATTTATATCCGAACCCGAATCCCTTCGATTTTTGTTTCTTATATTCGTATTCTAACCATATCTCGTTTAGCATCAAATAAACTCGCTTCATTCGGATTCGGATAACATTTTAGATATCTGTAGCCACTGACGTCCTGCCTAGAGGTTGAAGCTGGGCTATGCACGAGCCCGATGGCCAATAATGATTATAATATATTTAAATCGAATGGCTCGAATGCATACCATCGCAATTATAAATATCGGACAAGAGAGCAAGGTTGCTTTCGTTTTAAACCATGAATCTTTTAAACTAATAAAATATATTATATGAGTTAAGCATGTGTCACCCCTAATAATCAGAGAACAGGGGCAATACATATATTTTAGTGAAAAATGTATAGAGACCCCTCAACTATGCACCATTATGAATTAACCCCTCAAATTTTATTTCCATCCACATTGAGTTTTGATTTTTGAAGGGCTTTATTATTTTATAATACAATACATTATACTTTTTTTTAGTTATTCAAGAATAATATGGTCGGTATAAATATTTTCTAATTTGATTGTAGAAAAGATGTTTAATTTTTTACTTCTTAGAATTTGATAGGATGATAAATTTTATCTATGTGGTCGTATACAGTATTCGATTATAGACATATGATCATACTTTTCATCTACCGACGTTCTGTTTAGATGTACAAATATTTTGTTCGGTATGCATGTTTTCTGTACATTTGGTACGTAGCTAAAGATTGTAATCAAATGTTTAAAATGAAATATTATATTTGGCCGTCAAGTTATTTTTTGAAAATAAAATAAACTATCTCGTAAGTAAAATATATCATCCTATCAAATCATGGATAGCAAGACTTTTTTGAAGAAATAAAAATTAAACTTTTTAGTTACATTCATTCTAGAAAAGTTTAATATTGAATAAGTTATTCCCGAATGACCGTCCCTAGAGCAAGTGGCAAAGGGCTTTGGTGGCTGCTACCCGAGACCCGAGTTCGAATCCTAGTTGATTCACATTTCTAGCTAAGTTTATTTCTTAACAAAATAAACGAAGCGGATAGCGTGCTACTTATCTCTCTCAAAAAAAAAAAAAAACTGATTATAAATGGGCAGAGATTAAGTATTATTCCTAACTAGAAAATAGTAGATGAGTAAGGTCAAAAAAATAATTCGGCATACTAAATAAAACAAATCTAAAGTTTAGTATTGTAGCGATATGGTGTGTCCACATTGGCGGGTCTTAATTAAACCCGATCCACTTAAGTTATGGATTGAGATTTATCCTAATTAGTTTAGGATAAGAATGAATTATATGTTTCTTATCAGTTAAGAAACATATCTATTAGTAGATATTTATTAAATGTTAATAGATATCCTGATTCTTATCATAATCTCTATGAGATTCAGAATATTTAAGGGTTCCGCTATTTTTCATATATACGTCTCCTTTTCTCTCCCGTCAAAAGAAGATCGAATACGAAATCCTCTTTTTCTCTCTTCTTTCTCTCTGGGATTTTCACTTACGTTCTCGGGATTTTGGAGTGTGAACATAGAAGAGAACTCTGGTAGTTCTCTTCGATCGGCATCCTACAGGAATATATAGATTGATAAGAAAAAGATATTTTAATACTATCCTTGAAAAAATAGTATAATGTAATAAATAAAAAAAATATTAACATATAATGTGCTAATGTGTAATTAAGACTTTTTGAGATTCTTTTAAATTTATTAGTGATTTTTTAAAATTTAATAATTTTAAATATTTTATAGACAAGTAAAACTAAACTAATTATTAATAAATAGTAGGTTATGAAATTTTATTAAATTTTAATATAACTAAAGAAGTGGAGGACCCTTTTTAATATTTGCCTATAGTTGAGGGGGTCGCCATAAATGTTTACCCAAAAAAATCTCTCTTTTCACCACCAAAATTCCCAAATTACCCCTACAATTTTCCCACTATTCCGATTCTACCCTCTCTTTTGTCCCCACGCTTTGATTCTACGGCTCTCCCTATATAGTCTTTCTCCCACCTGCGGCCGCATAAAAGAGCCGCATAAAAACGGAGCATCCTCCTCCTCCTCCTCCTCCTCTCTCCATCGCGGCTCCATCTCCGCCGTCCGATTGGGCGGCGCCACCACTTGGACGGCGCACGTCGTGTCTCACCACCAAAGCGCCGTGTCCCCACTGCGTAAGAAACCTACCCCCCTCGAATCCGTTCAAGTTTCGATTTTTTTTTTCGTTTTTTTCCAAATTTTATGGTTAATTTTGATCGAAGTTGGGTTTTTTTGGGGGGGAATTAGGGCCTCAAAACGCCATTTTTGTTGGTGTATTTCTTTCTTTGTTTTTTTTTTTTTTAATTTTGCAACAACAAATTTGTTAATATTGTTCATCAATTGAATGGGCTTTTTATCTAAATTTTATGGTTAATTTTAATCAACAATTTTTTCTTGGGAATTTGGGTTTCAAAACACCATTTTGGCTAGTATTTTTTTGCAACAAAAAAAAAATGCTGTTAACATTGATGAAGAGATTGATTAAGGTTTTTTTGTTGTTGTTTTTTTTCAAATTTGATGGTTAATTTTTTTTTTTTTTTTTTTTTATTTCCCCTTTGGAATTAGGGTTCCAAAACGCCATTTTTCATACTGTTTTTTTTTCCAACAAGAAATGTTGTTAAGATTGATGAAGAAATTGATTTGGTTTTTTTTTTTTCCCTCCAAATTTTATAATTAATTTTGATCAAAGATGGTTTTTTTTTTTTTGGGAATTAGGATTTCAAAACACCATTTTTCTTTGCTTTTGTTTTTGTTTCTTGGCAACCAGAATTGTTGTTGATAATGATGAAAGAGATTGATTGGGTTAGTTGGTGTCAAACCATTTTGATCTTGGAGGATCCTTGGGATCAAAGGAAATGGAATTATCCAACCCACCATGATAATGACCCTGTACCTTTTCGTCGCAATTAGAATCATATAGATTATATGATGTTTATTATGATTGTTATTAGAATTGATGAGCACCATTTTTCTCCGACAAATAGGACTGCGAAATTTTATTGATTGGTGGGCTGAATCATTGTAGGTTTATTTTGTCGCAGTTCTTGCTGAATTTGTTTGTTGTAGTATGAGAATTAAGATTATTTGCTGTTCTTATTGGATTCGAGGATTTTCCGTATTATGAATGGTGACAATCATTTGATATCATTCTCAAAAAAGAAGAAAAAACCTTCTCTACAATAGAATCTGCTAAGGTAGCTAGTTCGAAGTTCGAAGTTCGAAGTGCTCTTGTCTTTTTAAGTGATATGTTTGCTATAAATAATGGTTTACTCTCCATATTGATATGATTGCTATAAATAATGGTTTACTCTCCGTATCGCTGACGCCACAATGATTGAGCTTTAGGGGGGTGTTTGGTTGTACGGGAAACTGTGAAAAATAGTTTTCCGTGGAAAAAGAATTTGGTGGAAATTTTTTTTACGTTTTGTAGTGTTTGATTTGTAGGGAAAAAAGTAATTTTCTATCATCATTTGTTTGGTTGAAAGGAAAAAAAAAATCTACATTTGTTTGGTTCGGTGGAAAAAGATAAATGAAGAAAGTTTTACGTAGCTTGAATTTTCTTTTTCCGTTGAAAATCAGCAAAAAACACAAACACTCCAATTTCCTCAAATCTGTAAAAATAGTTTTCTGAAATTTTTTTTTACGGTTAACAATCACACAGAAAATTATTTTTCAATACATTTTATGGCCAACCAAACACACCCTTAATTTGAGATTACTTGTTATTCGTTTTTCAAACTATGCGGTTTTCCTCAGCTTGTGTGTCAATTTACATTTCATGTTGCCTTTCCATCGTCGCTACTTTAGCCCATGTGACGTTTCATTTTCTCGAGTTGAAGTAATTGGAAATTTCGTGGGTGTCTTTCACACTTTGGTCGTGAACAGTTAATTGAGCAGAATACTAGGTTAATCACAACAATTCAAATTACTGCACAATGTACTTAGAACTTCCATTTCCAAAATTTTGATTTCTTGTATTGCCATTAATGGATCATAAACATCAAACTGCGTGTATTGACCTGATTTTCGATTGCGATTCCTTTTGATGAACGAATGTCTTATCTTTGTCTATGGTCTCGATACTCTTATCTTTAATTAATTTTTGACCTTTACTAATGTAATGCAAACTGCTGTTTGGTCGTCAGAGGTTAAATGTTAAATTAACTGTCTAATCCTATGGAGTTCCGAAGCATCCTACTTGGCTTTTCTCTTTATCTTGTGTACTTTGTGGACATTGCCGTTTCTGGGCATACAAGTTCGTTTGTCCGTACTGAATGGCCTTCTACCGACATCCCTCTAGACAGTGAAGTGTTTGCAGTTCCGAAGGGCTATAATGCACCCGAACAGGTATTTGTCATATCAACTTATTAATTTAAGCACTTTAAAAGGGTTATTTTTATATCTGATTAAATATCACTTTTGTGTTGATGTGATCGCCGTTGGATGTGTAGATACTGAATTTATCTTGTTTAATAAATATTGCAAAAAAATTAACTTTTTCCCATGAGATAGGGACGTGAATTTATTTCAAGTTCTATTAGCACCAATTTGTTCAAGAATTTTTTTTTTTTTTCTTTCTGAACTCGAGCTGATGTATTGTTAGTGAATCACGGCCCGTCAGTTTTCTCTAATTGTACTTAAATGTGTAGCCTTCCTTCACCCTCATTGCATTATGTCTTTTGCCGCTATTCGAATACCTTCATCAGCCATGATGAAACCCTTGCTCACTTTTCGGATTTTGTGGTTAGGTCCATATCACTCAGGGCGACTATGATGGAAAAGCTGTTATTATCTCGTGGGTAACAACCTCTGAGCCTGGGAAAAGCGAAGTTCTATATGGTAAAGAAGAGCATAAATATGACCGTACGGCTCAAGGGAGATATACAAATTATACATTTTACGACTATACATCTGGTTACTTACACCACTGCCTTGTTGATGACCTTGAGGTAACTGATTAAATACTTATATATACTAATAATTTTTTAACTTTTTGTTTCGTTGTTCCTGAATCTCGCAATCTAATTTCTTCTTTCAGTACGACACCAAGTACTATTACAAGATCGGGACAGGTGATTCAGCTCGGGAATTTTGGTTCCAAACGCCGCCTGCTGTTGATCCAGATGCTCTCTACGCTTTTGGTATTATAGGTGTGTCAACTTTTTCCTCGTTCTTTTTTTTTGCTATGATTTTTCCACCTCGCAGTTTATCTAAGAAGCTTAAGAAACTGTACTCTATCTTTTGAAGTTAGCATAGTTTTCCACCTTTTGCAACATAAAAAACACATACGCATGCAAACACCATATTTGAGCATATAAGCACGAAGAACGGATTCGTGTTAAGTCACCTTGCTACATTTGCTCTCACTAGTCGTGATCAAAGTGATGTGATCCTACTTGTATTGCTAGTATCAAATAAATTTAACACAAAGATGGGGTGCAAATCTTTTTACGTCACATAAAGGGTGGGATCAATTGTTGGTGGATGTTAGCTGGCAGCATATTGCACCTTGGCTAGTTATTCTTGATATTTGGGGTAGCTCGGAACCAAAGCTTTCATATATTTCTTAACGATGCGTCAAATCGACTTATCGTGGGCTATACGTAATCATACCTGCGAAATACTAATATATAAACAAATTAATTGATTGCCAAAATTGTTTGTCATGAAGTGTTTAGAATACTTTGATCTTATGAATATTGAATTGTCTGTAAACACAACAGTTTTAAACTAAACGAACTGGATGAACTCTATTTTCTTGGATTCGCACTTTCCTCGAATTACATCCATCATTTTTAGTTTCCTTTTTTTCTCTTTTCTTGAATTATGATATTTTTTTAACTAAAATGTTGTTAGGTGATTTGGGGCAAACGTATAATTCTCTTTCCACTCTTCAGCACTACATGCAGAGTGGAGCACAAAGTGTTCTATTCGTTGGAGACCTATCTTATTCTGATAGATACGAACACAACGATGGTAGACGCTGGGATACATGGGGCCGGTTTATTGAACGCAGCGCTGCGTATCAGCCGTGGATTTGGACTGCTGGAAATCATGAAATAGAATACAAACCTGAACTGGTAACTTCTTTGTCATGTTTGCTTCCGTTTTATGCTCGCCTTCTGTATTTATTCGTCGATATAAGATTAACCCAGCAACTTTCTGTAGTGAGTGTTGAGGTTTCAATTCGCTATTTTAAAATGTGATAAGGAACTATAGCTCTTAAGAATCATGTTTCTAAAACTTGACTAGTCCGCGTGCTTTTGCTCAAATCAAACCAATCGGATATCCAGGTTACGACTTGTATTGTAATAGGAAAATTTTCCAAATTCTGTTCTTATATCATTCCTTTTTTCATTTCGTTTATTGATTTGATCAGGAGAAGTTGTTGCTTTCAAACCGTATCTACATCGATTTACAACTCCTTACTTGGCTTCGAAGAGCAGTTCTCCCATGTGGTATGCAGTCAGGCGCGCATCTGCCCACATCATTGTGCTTTCGAGCTATTCTCCTTTTGGTAATACATCGCCGCTTTTTATTTGTCTTTGCCAGTAAGCAATTTCATCAGGTCGATCCATACTCAAATTGAATAAACTATATTTTGATACTACAGATAAGAATATATCGAATCAAAATTTCGCTAGTTTTAAATGGTAACTGTATTCTTAGGGCTCCTTCGGTTGTGCTTACATTTTTTTTCTTTTTCTTTTTAACTGAATTCTATGTGATTTGATGCCAGATTATTTCCATTTTCCATTCTATGCACGGAAAAAAAGAATCATTTTAGATAACGCATATATTTTGTTTTTCAAAGCTCAAATTGTACGTGATTGAATCCACTGGCTTATGGCAGGTTTTTTTTATCTATATATTTTTGTTTGGCCAAAAAGAATAGAAAAGAAAAAAAGAAAAAGAAAAAATAACTTAGTCCTAATTTGTCTTTCACTTACTCTTGTCTTTTTAAGAAAGCTGAGTTAAATGCTAACCATAATAACAAGAACAAAGAAGCGCATCCAATACGTACTCGAATCTATACATGGTACCTTTTTTATTTTTCAATAACATAGAATTTGAGTTTAGGAAATCACGTAAAAATGTACGTCGAATGAGGCCTCAGTAGTAGCTATTCTTTGCTACTTTATTTGTTTCGAAAGAGGATGGGTTTGCAAGCTAACCCACATTAAATTGCACATAATTTGAGTTCAAAAATATAGAAAAAAAAAGAAGTAGAAGCGAGCCAGATAAAGCCTAAGCTTTTCATTTTAGGTTGTACTTCTTCTTTTTTTTCGCCGACATTTTCTGCTTCTCTTATTCGTATTGAATGAAACGAATGACCTTGAATCAGTTAAATACACTCCTCAATGGTGGTGGCTTAATGGGGAACTGCAGCGAGTGGACAGGGAGCGGACCCCGTGGCTTATTGTGCTCATGCATGCGCCACTCTACAACAGCAACGAAGCTCACTACATGGAGGGGGAGAGTATGCGGGCCGCGTTTGAGAGTTGGTTTGTACAATATAAAGTTGACATCGTCTTTGCGGGCCATGTTCACGCCTACGAGAGATCGGTAATTCACTCATCCGTTCCTGTTAGCCGATTAGCTGCAGATAGAAGTTTTTAAGATTTAATTTCATTTGCATAATTCATATGTGCCCTTCGAAAATATAATATCCCCTACGAGAAGTAAAGTAACTTTTGATCATGAATTATTATTATTCCAAGTTAAGGTTTTCTTTTTTCTTTTTTTTCCCGGTGTGTGTGAAATTGCAACATGGAGGGATATATGCATGATCCAAGTAGTACGAATTTTAATATCCCCTACGGGAAGTAAACACTGTTATCTTGTTTTCTTTGTGGGTCTGATTGCGATGCGGATCATTTTTTTACAGTACCGTATCTCTAACATCAACTACAACGTAACATCGGGCAATCGTTATCCTGTGCCCGACAAATGCGCTCCCGTTTACATAACTGTCGGCGATGGAGGGAATCAGGAAGGCCTTGCTTTACAGTAAGGGAAATATCCACTACTAACTCTCTTTGTATTTTTTTTTTTCCTTTTCTCTTTTGCCGATAATTTATACACATATGGTAATGATGCTTTTCTAAATCTTCGTTGTTCAGGTTCTCCGACCCACAGCCCGACTATTCGGCATTCAGGGAGGCAAGTTATGGTCATTCTACATTAGAGCTTAAGAATAGAACCCATGCTTTGTACCATTGGAACAGAAATGATGACGGAAAGCAAGTACCAACCGACTTCGTCGTATTTCACAACCAATATTGGTGAGTTTTGCGTTCTCATATTTGCAATCGTTTATAGTTTTTTTAGGAGTTTAAGCTAACTAGAGCTATATTACATCTTCTGGTGGCTTTTTTGTTGCTTGTTTTTCCAAACCGATTTACTCGAAACCTGAAGTTCTGTTGAAAGCTTTTTTCATATTCAACAGTAAGCCACTTCTTGTCGGGAATCTAGGATGTGGTGACGAGAGATTTGATTTCAAAGAAGGTCGTAATCGCTCATTGAGAACCTAACGTTACGATTCGAACATTCCTCGTAGAACTGATTTATCTGTTGGGTTGAATAATACATGCCATTCAAAAATAAATGTATATATATATTTTTTAATACTCGAGCACGCGCAGTGCCATTGCCCTATCTTAGAGCCTCTTTATTCTTGCTCGTTGATCGATTAACATACCACAATAACCAGGGCGAGCAACACTCGACGGAGGAGGCTGAAGAAGAATCATCATTCCCAGAGCCGCGACGTCTTCGTTGCTTCGCTCTGAGAACTAATCAAATGTCGAAAGGGCTGCTGCTGCTTCTTCTTCTGAGGTATGGAGAAACTGGAAATGCGCGTGCATTTATTTGTATCGGTGTTTTATTTCCAGAAATGAGAATGCACTGTTTAAATAAGTTTCAGCAGTTGATCATGTCCAAAATAACATATTTCCCTGAGGAATGAATAGATCTTTCGGGTCGTAGAAATTGGTTTTACTGCTGGAAATAGTGGAACTGACTTCGATGAAAAACATACCGTCGGAAGAAGAGTTAGAACAAACAATACTAGTGAATTCCACTGATTCTGAGCTTTCCCCCGAAAACAGTTCTTTCAGATTTTGTTTCAGTAGTTCGTTTTCACACACGGAAAAAAAAAAAGTACTAGAATTCTCGAGTTGTATCCTTTTTAAACAAAGAATCTGAGTATCCAAAATTTCTGATTCTTTATTTTTGTAAGATCTACAGTCAGGCCTTCTTAGATATTGTAGATCACATTTGACCTCGGCCAACTTTGCGCAAGTTCACCTTGCAATCACCTACAAAGATTCAGTTCGAGTCTCGAATCAAGTTTGAATTATCAAAATTCGTCGTGCTTTGATGAAAAATTTGGCAGAAGAACACACACACACACACACACACACAAAGATGGTTTGGTAGCAGTCATATCTATAGATCAGAAATTTTGTTTTTCTCTCCTTTTTTTGTAAAAAACAGCAATAATGTTCCCACATTGCCATGTGAACTTTGCCTAAAACAGTTGCCCTAACATGTGCAAACCCTCTGTTTTTCTGCCAAATGAACATAACTTGCTTAGATATCTTATCTTATTGTTTTGGCATCTTGAAAGATCCATTGGCCATTATTTTATCCTTGTGAACTCTGATTTTTTTTTCTTTTCTTTTCTTTTTTTTTCTTTTTTTTTTTTTTTTTTGGGAAAACTTCAAAAAAAAACCCTGTGGTTTCGCAGTTTCTCACTTTAGTACCTTGTGGTTTAAAGTGTATCGATTTCCTCTCCTGTGGTTTCGTTTTTCTCTTTTTATTATCAATTTTATTATTATTCTTTTCTTAAACCAGTGATAAAGTTAAAATTAAAAGGTACTAAAGTACTAAAGTGAATATTCGGTAAACCTAGATGGATATTTGAAGTCTTTTTTGTATATAATTTAACGAAATATTAACGAAAAAGTTACCGAAAAGATAAAAACGAAACCACACGTGAACAAATTGATACACTTTAAATCACAGGGTACTAAAGTGAGAAACGACGAAACCACAGGGGGTTTTTGAAGTTTTTCCTTTTTTTTTTTTTTCCTGAGGTCCAAATTGGGTACAACTCCACGCGTAGGATTTGCTACGCACGGGGTTGATCCCGCCGTTGGATTTTAGCGGGATTAATCTGGGCCGTCTATATCGGATGGCGTGGAGTAAATATACTAGAAACCAGCGGCTGGATGAACCCCGTGCGTAAGGAATCTTAAGCATAGGGCTGTAGGAATTTTTCTTCCATTTTTCACTTAATCCTACGGACGGAGTTGATCCGGTTGTTGGATTTTAGCAGCGGAGTTAATCTGCACCGTCTATTTCAGACAGGGTAAATTACTTATACTAAAAACCAACGGGGAGATGAACCCCAGCGTAGATTCTCTTCTTTTTTTTTTTTCTTTTTTTTTTTGATAAACTTCAAATACCACCTCTTCTTACTTTAGTACTCTGTGATTTAAAGTGTATTATTTTAATATTCTGTGATTTTATTTTTCTATTTTCGTCGGCGCCTTCGTTAACTATTCGTTAAATCATATATATATAAAAAACTTCAGATACTCCATCTATGATTTATCGAATATTTTCTTTAGTATTTTATTATAGTTTATCGAATTTTTATTTTACTATCTTGTAGTTTTAACTTTGTTATTGATTTAACAAAAAAAAAAAATTAAGGGAAGGGATAACAGGAAGAGAAAAATAAAATCACAGGATATGAAAGTAATATAGCGCAAAAACATAGGTGTGGTATTTGAAGGTTTTTTTTTTCTTTAAATAAGGCCTAATGTAGGTAAAAAAAAAAGGTTATTAATAGCTATTTAAGTGGCTGGTGAGAAAAACAAAGGAAAAACTAATAATAAAAAAAAAAAAAAAAAAAAAAAAAAAAAATCTGTAGTTTGACATTTTTCCACTTTAGTACCTTGTGGTTCAAAGTGTATCAATTTGCCCCCCCCTCGGGTTCGTTTTATCTTTTCGCTTTTTCATTAATATTTTGTTAAATTATATACAAAAAACTTTAAATACTATCTAGATTTATCGAATATTCACTTTAGTACCCTTTAATTTTAACTTTGTTACTGATTTAAGAAAAAAAAAATAATAAAATTAATAATAAAAAGAGAAAAACGAAATCACAGGAGGATAAATTGATACACTTTAAACCACAAAGTATTAAAGTGAAAAAGTGCCGAATCACATGGTTTTTTTTTTTTTTTTTTTTTTTTTTTTAAGTTTTCCCAAAAACAAAAAGATTTGGCCCTTTGTATTCTTGTTGGGTTATGCTTAAATTTATTTGATTCAAATATTATTTGACTTAATTGGCTCTCAGAGAGTGGAAAATTAATATTTAGCACATATTTGTTTCCTTATTTGTTTAAGATAAGTTCGCGACTAACGTTAATAAGAATAGAAAAGCTCATTTACTCAATCACAAGAAATTTGATGACTATAGTGAAATATAAAGAACTAAAAGTGTAAGAAAAGAAGCTCACAGTTGTTCAAACCTCTGACCTTTTGAATAATAACTAATCAGGTAATAATTACGGTGGTATGCGGTGGTCGTTGTATTAAAATAAAGCATAAATGAGGTAATTTTTTTTTTTCTAAATTAGCCTCTTAATTTTTAGATATATTACGCTCGAATGAGTTAAAGAGGGGTTTCTTTCAGAATTATTGCAATTAAATCTTATAATTCAATTTACTTAACTAAATATTAGTACATCGGTAGTATAAAAGTGATGTGATATTTTAATTATTATCGTGTCAGCAATCACAATTGTTCAAATCTTTGACTTTTTGAATAATAACTAATCAGGTAATAATTACGGTGGTATGCGGTGGTCGTTGTATTAAAATAAAGCATAAATGAGGTAATTTTTTTTCTAAATTAGCCTCTTAATTTTTAGATATATTACACTCGAATGAGTTAAAGAGGGGTTTCTTTCAGAATTGTTGTAATTATATTTTATAATTCAATTTACTTAACTAAATATTAGTACATCGGTAGTACAAAAATGACGTGATATTTTAATTATTATCGTGTCAGCAATCACAGCGTTGCTACATCATTTTTATATCAGCGATAGCTTAATAATTAGTGAATGTAATTGGGTTAAATATTTAGTTAATAAAGTTGAGTTATGAGATTTAATTGCAACAATCTTGAAAGTTTCAGTCAGAATTATAATAAATAAATTAAAAATTAAGGACTAAAATACCACCCATCTTATAGTTTGCGGACCATAGGTGCAATTTAAATTGAGTAGTGCTATAGGTACAACTCAAAGGAGTTGTACATCTTACACATTTTAATCCAGCGGCTGATATTCCACAGCTCAAAAATGCATTGATATCCTCACTCCTATTACATTATTTCTACCCGTTCCCCCCTTTTTCATCTCTCTCCTCTCATCTCCTTTCCATTGCCTCTTCTCCTCCTTGGTCCTATTTTGGCCACCGAGAGCGCTCGAGTCCCTCAAATCCCTAGCCCTCGGCCCCGACGTGAGCGGGTCACCTCCGGCGAGGTCCTCTTCGACGCCATACTCGACCTCCGTGACTCTCGCCTCTCCCAACACCCTGCTCACGCCGCCGCCGATGGATTCGCCTCGCCCTCTTCTTCGACGAGGTGAAAACCCTCTTGTCTTTCACCCCCCGTCACCTCTCTTCTTCGCCGCCGGATTGTGGTTGTTAGGGTTTCTCGAATCCCTAGTTGTAATGGGAATTTTGTAATGAAAATTTTATATTTTTAAAATTAACATAGTGTATTTAAATTTTAAAAGTGCAAAGTTCTAATGTTAAATGCAAAATATGTAATTTGAATTTTATAATTTTAACAACAAATATATTCTAAAACTTTAAATAAATTTTACTAAGACAAAATCGTAATGTTAAAAGGACACCTATATAGCGCTCAAATGAATGGCCATTAAGAGATAGGGCTACAAATATAAATTGCATCAAGAAGGAATGGGCTTATAATGTAACCCGCCGGGAGAACGAAATTGATACGCTTTAGGAGTCATCGTACTAAAGTAAAAAATGCCAAACCACAGGGTTTTTTTTTAAGTTTCCCAAAACAAAAGGATGTGGCACCTTGAAATCTTGTTTGGTTATCTTAAAAGGAACACCTATTATTTGACTTAATTGGCTCTCAGAGAGAGTGGAAAATGACCATTTAGCTACATAGGGCTGCGCTTATTTGCACCGATAAGTTCACTTTGACTGATACGGAATGTAAAGAATAGAAAAGCTCATACCACTCCACTCGTACAACAGGAATTTGATGACTATAGCTTTAAAAGAGCACCTATAGTCGTGTAAGAAAATGAAAGTATGAGGCTATTGAGACATCTATAGGGCTACATAACTAATCGAGTAATATTACGGTGGTATTCTACATGGAATGAAGATAACACCACTAAAATGTACTGTAATATTAAATTAGCCTCTTAATTTTTAGACTCTATATTACACTCGAATGAGTTAAAGTAGAAGGATTTTGGCGAGAGATTATTGCAAAGTAGAAACTATAGAGTTCAAAGAGAGAGAATAGCGAGTAGAGCAAGAGTAGTACAGAGAAGGTGGCCGTGATATTTTAATTAATTATTAGACGGAGTAGGGAGCGAGAGCGGCGACAGGAGCGAGCGGCATGGCTGGGAGGAGTTTTAACCGAGGAGCTTAATAGATTAGTGAAAGACGTAATTGAGAGTTCAATATTTAGAGAAACACAAAGAGAGTTGAGTTATGAGATTTAATTGCGAGAGAGAGAGACGGAGAGGCCGTTTCAGTCGAGAGAGTAGTAGTATAGTGAAAACTTTAAGAGGGGTAAAATATTAAGTTACCGTGCAATGAATTAAGCGGGGCCGTTAGACGCGGGGTCTTATAGGATATACAACCCCACCCGCACAGTAGAGTGCAATTTAAATTATGGATAAAAGTAAAAAAAAAAAAAAAAAAAAAAAAGGGTAAACTTTAAATAAACCTCGTGGTTTTGCTCGTTCTCATTTTAGTATCATGTGGTTTAAAGTGCATTAGGTTAATATTTTGTGGCTTCATTTTTATCTTTTCATCGGTTTCTCCGTTAATATTTCGTTAAGTTATATGCAAAAAAACTTCAGATATCCTATCTAGATTTATCGAATATTCACTTTAGTATCTTTAGTTTTAACTTTGTCACTAATTTAACGAAAAAGAAATAATGGAATCAATAGTAAAACGATAAAAATAAAACTATATGACACTTAATTGAGATACTTCAAATCGCATAATAGTAAAGTGAGAAAGTGTTAAACCATAGGGTGGTATTTGAAGTTTTCTCAAAAAAAAAACAAAAAGGTCCCTACATTGTACTAATGCCAGTTTGTTTCCACATGATATTTCCCCCATACCTTAAACCCTAAAACCTATTTTTCTTTATTTTGGTTTGAAATTCTCTTTATTATTTATCACAATGATACTCTCTCTGAGGTCAATGGTGGAGGAATCTGGATAATAACTCATGAAAGCAAATGCATGTCCTTGAAAGAGACCACAAACCGACCTTATTGTCTCTCTTCATCTTAAAACCCCTTCGCTTACCACCGAAGGTCTCTTAAAAGACTGTTGCGGTGCTGACAATTATATCTGGCGATTGATTGGTTTGCACGCGTGCTCCAAACGCTGCCGATATTACCATCAGTGACAACTTTAGAGACTGTATAAGAAGAATTCAAGAGAAGCATTCTCATAGATTGCTGATATACTAACATCAGTCGCGTATCATTGGAGATACATTAGAGCCTCGCATGATAATTATATCGTAGTCTTACTTATTTATGAGTGATACATCGGCACTATTAAAGGTTTCATTAAAGGCTGCTGAAGTGCTAGCAATTACACGTAATGTGTGTTGACTGGTCGATGCAGGCACTCTTCGGCATTGCTAGCGTATCTGCGGCACTTTTGGGGACGCATAAGGGGTATCCCAAGCAAAAGTTACATATTTATTGTGTAACAAACTCTCAAAAGATCCAAAGACTTGTATCTTGAAAATTTTGAGGAATATTCTGAGGACTGCCTGGCCAGATCCACCAGATGAGCAAAAGTGGGCCCCCCTTTTTTTTTTTTTTTTTCTTTAATTTTCGTGTGTGGCTAGAATCCTACAAACCATGAAGCTCTTAATTGAACTTGTGATATTTAAAATATTACAAGGGTCGGTTGCACATTTTTATTCTCAAATTATGAGTCGGGTGATATTTTTGTTCTCAAACTTTAATTTCTTATAAATTTTTTTTCGAATTTCAAGAATCGTTAAAATGAAGTTTTACAGTTCAATTTAGTTGATTAAACATTAATGCATCTCGGATATTAAAATTAAAATAATGTAATATTTTAATTATTGGCGTATCATTAATCACAACTTTACTATATCATTTAATTAGCGATATATTAATATTATTACCTTTTTTTCATCATATTTCAATTTAAGTTTTTTTCTCTTTTTATGTTGAAAAATTAGACCTTTGCCTTGATCCTATGCGATAGGAAAATAGACAATACTGAAAAAAAATTATAAAAACCTTTTCTTTTTCTTTTTTCTTTTTTTTTCTAGTTTGGTTCTAAGAAAAAATAGTTCTTTTTTTTTTTTTATTTTATTAAAAACTATTATTTTTTACTGTTTGATTTCTTTTTTTGGAAAACAAAAGTATTAGTATCCTACAAATTCTGGAAAAATAAACTTTTCAAAGAAAACTGAATTTTTTTTTTTCTAGAAAATTTTCTCTCTATAATTTTTTTTTTTTTTTTTATAGGAACCAAATAGCTGGTTAATTACTTCACCTGCCAAATCTACTTGAGAATAAAAAACAGCAGTGTAATAATAATTTTTTACACTTTCTTTATACCTTCTATTTTTTGAATAAATGTATGCATCCCTACCATGTTCAACTTTTCAACGTTTTCAAATATACACCCTACTATTATGATCCGTTAGAAATATATAATTAATCATAGATAAAAATACTTAATTTTGATTGCTAAATGAGGTAAATTAATAATTTTATCCCTCGTATATTATTTGTGATGATGAAAAGGAAAACAAAACCATTAAAAAATTTTCGAAGAACATTTTTGTATAATTCTAACAATTGAGACTTAGAAAGAACATATATTTATGATGACAAAATAATATTTCACTTATCTTTCTTTAAAAGATAATAATGTTTTAACCATGACAAATTAGAAAAGCAAATATGAATATCACTAGAGTTTTGTACGAATAAATATGAAAAGTTAAACTTTGTCGGAATATATTTGCTATTCGATATGTTTACAGAGACCTGTATGGAATTAACCTAATATTGCAATTCGCTCGTACTCTATAGAGGGCCATTAATAGTAAATTGAAATTTTTTTATTGTATATATATTCTTCACTGATTGTGAAAGGTCAATGGTATTCCCCACTAAAAAGAGGGGGTAACAATATCCAAAAACTATTACATTTGGTCACAAAATAGGGAAAATTATATTACATGTGGTCACAAAATAGAAATAAAAATATTTGTTTTGCTTCCCTCCAATCAGAAAATTAAAAAGCATACTTTTATATATTTTATCAAAAAATTTAAAAAGCATATTTTTATATATTTTATCATAACTCTATTTGATCTAATAACATTCGGTGATTCTTAATGCCAAATCGGCCCTTAGCTTAATAGTTTTATTAGCAAGCTAACTTTTTTTTTATTTATTGCTTAATTTGGATTGAGAGAATGAAAGAAAAAAATAAATAAATAAAGAAAAAAATATTAACCATTATACAAGATCATTTTCTTTAAAATACACACATAAAATTTAGCAGAATTTATAATTTGGATTAATGTGGTTCTGAACATTTTCTTTTTTTATTAGGTTACTAACTTGATACACTTTAACCAGCTGGGTACTAAACTGAGAAAGTGCAAAACCATAGAATACGAAATACACTTTAAACCATGGTCTTAAAGTGAGAAAGGCAAAACCACATGGGGGCTATTTGAAGGCTTCCCAATAAAATAGGAAAAGTCTACCTGTACACCCCTTTAGGGGTGTACATCCTACAACTAAGTAATCCAACGGCTCAAAATTAGGTACCAATTTTGTAGCTGCTAATTTCACTTTACTATTTTTTTCTTTCTAAAACTAAACCCTACTAGGGAAAAAAAGAGAAAGAAGGAAAGAGTACGGGAACACGAAAATGGTAGGAAAAAAAATAGGAGTGAAGTTATCATCTATTTCAATTTTTTTTAAATTCTATTAATGTTAACCGTTCGATTGAGGAGTTGTAGGATCTACAACTCCTGTGAAGTTGTACGCGTAGCAGTCCCAATAAAATAAATATTACCTTTTGCTTGTGAATCCAATTGTTAAGACTTAATTAGCCACACTCCTACCACTAATTATTTTTTTAATTATTGTGCCCTAAAGTTAAAACACCTGTCCTTCTTATTGTGTGCCCCTTGTCCCATTGCTTTATAAAAAGGAGAATCTCTTATTTGGCTTTAAAAAAGAAAATAATAATAATTAAAAAAAACTAGCTATATTTATTAATACTTTTTTATGGGTCTCTTTTTAGCTTATGTGTTGGCACAAAATCATGGGTGGGATTCAAAAAGGGATTATTATTATTATTATTATTTTGGCATATATATATATATATATATAATAATAATAATTAGATGGGGTTGCTTATAAAATAATGTTACTTGATTGATGGTTATTTGACTCTTTTATAAGGTCCCCATGTTTTGGGGTTCATGTAGGGGCAATTTTGTCCTTTTATCTTTTCTTATGACCCATAATTCAAAATAAAAAATTAATATATATTTTTCAGTGGAAGTTCTTATGATCATTTAATAGTTTGTTAATTGGAAAATATTGAAGCACTTTTTTTGATAAAAAGTATTAAAGTTGTTGAGTTTGAACTTTAAATATTACTATACTAACTATAGTTACCACTATTATTAATTAATAACTGTTGATACTTGTTTTTAGGGGTGTAAACGAGCCGAACACGAGCGAGCTGGGGTCAGCTTGTGTTCGGCTCGTTTAATAACGAGTCGAATATGAGCTTGCTCATTAAAGTATCGAGCCGAAAAAGTCGGCTCGTGTTCGCTCGAACACGAAATACTTGGTGATAAACGAACAATAAATTAAAAAAATAGATTAAATATATTAAAAAAATAAATTTATAAAATCTTATCTATTAGACTTTGATCTAATAGTTAAAACTTTATATATAAATAAGTTTTTTAATAATAAAACTTGCATTTATATTTTTATTTTGTTAAAAATTAAATAATAAAAATATATATTATATTTGTTGTAGAAAGAGTAGTCTAATATTGTTCCGGTTTTGATTTTTGTGAACATTTATTTCGATTCGTTCCAAATTTACACTCTCGGGGCATAATAGAACAACATAATTAGGGTTTACTCTTTGTTCGACCGAATGAGAAAAAGTGTTCGTTGGAAAGTTATACTATTAGGGCGCAACTGAATAGTCTAATGTTGTTCCGATTTTGGTTCTTGTGAACGTTGATACCGATTCGTTCCAAATTTACATTATCTGGGCATAATAGAACAATATAATTAGATTTTACTTTTTGTTCAACTAAATGAGAAAAAATACTCGTTGCAAAATTATACTGTTAGTGCGTAACTGAATAGTCTAATATTGTTCCGATTTTTGTTCTTGTGAACGTTGACATCGATATCGTTCCAAATTTACACTATCTGGGTATAATAGAATAATATAATTAGATTTTACTATTCGTTCGATTGCATGAGAAAAAGTACTCGTTACAAAGTTATACTGTTATGGCGTAACTGAGTAGTCTAATGTGGTTCCGATTTTGGTTCTTGTGAATGTTGACATCGATTCGTTGCAAATGTACACTCTCGGAATATAATAGAGAGCATTAATACTTTGTTCGATATAATAGAAAGCATTAATACTCTTGGGCTTTTGGCTATTATGAGGGCTCATTATTATGAGATAGTGGGTGAGTTAATATGTGTTATAATGTGTGAGTTAGTGTGTGTTTAGATTGATTGTATCTAGGAGCATATAAGTAGTAAGTAGTAGGGTTTATCTAAGGTTAAAACACACAAAAAAGAGTGTGTATGTGAGTTGTAATTCTCATTTTCTAAATAGTGTAGTACTTAGTTTTTTGAAAGAATCTCTGCCTCTTTTTTTTCATTATTTTTCTTCTCATACTTAGTCGTAGGACGCGAAGATCCGGACTAGCAACAGAGACGAAGGCTTGCCCCTCTTCGAGCAGGAAGGCGGGTGCCGCACGTCCTTTGCGATCGAAAACGCTAAGGCCGTGACACCTATCATTAAATACAACTAAACCTTCTTTTGAAACAAAATGCGTAGGGAATAAAAGACTAAAGCATCTTTTTCTCTTTTTAATATACCAAAAGCATAATCCTCATAATGTTATCCTTAACAGTCCCCTCCCCCACCATTTTTCAACATCCTTACAAAAATAAATACTATTCATTCATGTATACTATTTTAGATTTTTAAAAAGTAATAGGAAATTTTAAAATTTTACAGGCGTATATTTGAAATTACCTCCTTTAGATTCTCCAGTCGAGTAAGTTCAGATTGAAGCAGACTTTCGAATAATTTGGATAAAAATTAATTATTTTTCATTGTTTATTTGTATAAGCTGTATAGTTAATTTTTTTTTTTCAATTTTATAATTTATTGGACAGAAATAAATAGTACAAAAATAAAAGGTATGATAAATGAGTTAATAATTTATTATTATTTTATAATTGAGTTTGGCAATGTGCAAGCGGAAATTAATTATGATATTTTAAAAAGTTTGAGTTTGGAACAACCGTGAAGTTATTAAGAACCAAACAACGATAAGTGGAGATTTAATGTCGAAAATTATTTTAGTACTCTGCATTTTCTAAACTAAACATAAAATTATAATAAATCAAATAATAAAAAGAGTAGTATCTAATATGTCCTTTAAATTTTCAAAAAATATCTTATCTTATTTATCTTTTGAAGGACCAAAACATCTAATTCTCGATTTTAAAAATCTCTTCAAATATCTCCTTTTTCTTAGAATTTGCTAACGTAGTATTTTGATAATTTTAAAATAAATTTAAACATTTTGAATAATAATAATAATAATAATAATAATAATAACTTCAAATATTCATTTCAGTTTTAGTACTTTTTTATTTGAATATCCCTGTGTTTTAAAGTGTATCACTTTCGTATTATATAGTTTTATTTTTCTCATTTTATTATTCTCTCTACTAAATTTTTTCATTAAATTAGTTAAAAGATAAAACTAAAGGATACTAAAGTGCATATTCGAAAAACTATAGGTGGTGTGTCTTAAACTTTTTTTATATACTTTAAAAAAAAGTTAAAGAAAAGGATAACGAGAAAAATAAAATCACATGTAAATCTTAAAGTGAGAAAGTACGAAATCATATGGTGGTATTTAAAGTTTAACCATAATAAGAAAAATAAATGAAAAACTTCAAATACGCCCATGTGGTTTGGCACTCCCTAACTTTAGTACCCTATGGTTTAAAGTGTATCAAGTTAGTACCTTATAGTTTCGCACTTTATCACCTTAGTATCCAGTGGTTTAAAGTGTATCATGTTTGTACCCTGTGATTTCGTACTTTCTCACTTTAGTACCATTTGATTTAATATTTATTAAATTATATATAAAAAAACTTCAGATACCTTTCTCAGGTTTATCGAATATTCACTTTAGTACCCTTTAGTTTTAACTTTGTCACTTATTTAACGAAAAAAATATCCCGAATTGGATAATAAATCGAGAAAAATAAAACGACAAAAAACCAATTTGATACAAAAATAAAAACACAGAGTACTAATTTGATACACTTTAAACCACAAGATACCAAAGTGAGAAAGTGCGAAATCACATGGTACTAACTTGATACACTTTAAACTACAAAATACTAAAGTGAGAAAGAGCGAAACCATAGGGGGGTATTTGAAATTTTCCCGAAAATAAATAAGAAAAAATCCATAATAATAATAATTATAATAATAAATATTTGTGGGAAAAAAAAAAAAAGAAGGGAGAGGGTAAATTTTAGGAATAGCCCTCCTACTTTTGGAGAAACACACATCTATGTCGTTTCCTTCCAAATATTCCTAATCCTTCCACTTCCTTCTCTCTCTCTCTCTCTCTACACAATTACGAGTTTACGACCCTTCTCGCTCCCCCCACACCTCACTCTCTCTCTATCTCTCCTCTTTCTCTTTCTCTCTCCTCACCCTCGCCGTTTTATATATATATACCCCCCTCTCTCTCTCTCTCTGTACAACATAACTAATTTGCTACGACAAAGAAGAAGAGCCCCCTCTCTCTCTCTCTCTCTCTCTTCGTCGCCTCTTCTCTCTCTCTCTCTCTCTGGGGATTCTCTCACTGGAGAGCTACAACAATGGCGGGGAACGATTGGGTGAATAGCTACTTGGAGGCGATCCTCGACGTGGGGAAGGGGATCGACGCCGACAAGTCCTCGCTCCTCCTCAGGGAGCGCGGAAGGTTCAGCCCCGCGCGCTACTTCGTCGAGGAGGTCATCACCGGCTTCGACGAGACCGATCTCTACAAGACCTGGGTTCGCGTGAGTAGCAGCTCTTTTTCTTCTTCTTCTTTTTGTTTGTTTGTTTCTTTCTTTGTTTGTTTTTCCCCATTTTTTTTCGGATTTTTTGGTGATTTTTCTGTGATTTTTTGGTGAATTTTTTTTTTTTGGGTGATTTTAGGCCGCGGCGATGCGGAGCCCGCAGGAGCGGAACACGAGGCTCGAGAACATGTGTTGGAGGATTTGGAACTTGACGAGGAAGAAGAAGCAGGTGGGGGGGGGTTTTCGATTCCGAATTTAAACTCTGTTTTTATCTAATATTTGCGGTTTTAATTTGATTTTTGAGGGCGAATTCACGTTGTGACGATCGCTTATGTTGTGATCGTCTGATACTTTTATGCCTCGCGTGAGTGAATTGGAAGAGGTAGTGTGATTATGATGGATGTTAAGATCTGTATCTCTGTTACCCATTTTATTGTTAGCTCGAGTGGAGTTACGATCTTTTGGCCAACGTGCGCAAGCATCACTATCTCTTATATACTGTTCGGTAATCGCTAGATAAATATACACTGCTTCTTGCCCTAATAGCGAAAAAGACAAATTAGATAGTCGATTGACGTGTTACTTCTCCATACTTATGCTTTAGAATACATGAAACTCTTCGTTGAAGTAAAGGAAGGATGTGTCATCTTAATTTTTTGAGATTTATGTTGTCTATTTATATGTGATGCTCAATAGTTGTTGCATTGCATCTTTTGCTTATCGTGTTCCATTATGGTCATGTAATGTAGATTGAAGGAGAGGAAGCCTTGCGTCTGTCTAAACGCCGTCTTGAGCGTGAGAAAGGTCGCCGAGAGGCGACTGCAGATATGTCTGAAGACCTCTCTGAGGGAGAGAAAGGAGATGCTGTGGGCGATCTTTCTGCTCATGGTGACGGCACAAGAGGGCGAGTGCCCAGGATTAACTCAGTCGATGCTTTTGATGCTTTGGCTAGCCAGCACAAGGATAAAAAGATGTATATAGTATTGATAAGGCATGGACCCAAACTTCTAGTGATTATTATAGTATTTTCCTATGTTTACTGGGAGAGTGTGGGGTGGGGCATTTTATTTTCCCCTCCTATTCAGGCTATTAGTCATGCATACCAGTTACATGAATGCCCGGTTGACATTTCTACCAAGATGCACATTTTTTTTCGATGCATATCTTATCTTTAGCTCACAGCCAGCAGTTCGGGATCTTTTGAATTGGAACTTGTCATAAAATTTATCTTTTACTTTTATAATTCTTTTTTGCAAATAATAATACTTGACTCCATCTTAGCATGCATTTTTTTTTCCCTTTCTTTTTCATGTTTCAGACTTTCCACTAAATAGGAAGAACAGGCTTGACATCTGTAGATTTTAAATTGAAACTTCTTTTACCGTAGCAATGATTGGCGTCGGTACACTGGACATCCTGTCATTATTTGCGGTTGGATATTCAGGAATGTTTTATATAGCAGTCCTTAAGGTTAATATGTGATGCCATGGAGTCGACAATGTGATAGTGAATTTGTAGATTGTTGTGTTTTCCTATATTCCAAAACCGTTTTGGTTTTGGGTTCTAGAGCTTAGATAATTTGCAATGAAGTTTTACAGGAAGGACATGAATTTTCCCTTACTTTTTTAGGTATTCGTTCACTGAACTAACAGAGCGAATTTATATATGGGGATAACACTTGTCAATATTGAAGCTGATCATACTGCAATAAGGTCATTGAGATTGATAAAATGAGCTGTGAAGTTGATATATGTTTTTCATTGCTAATATTCATGATTCCTTCGCTATGTTTTCTTCTTTCTAACAAATCATATTGCGGCATGCAGCATTCATGGTCTGATACGTGGTGAGAACATGGAGCTTGGTCGGGATTCTGATACTGGTGGCCAGGTAGTTCTGCCGTGCTGATATGTACCTACAGAAACATATGAATTCATTATTAACAAATTTTTTTTACCTTGTATATGTAATTTTCCTCATCATACCCTTTTGTTAGATGAGAAAGTTGAGTTGTTACCCTTTCCTTTTGACGGTTTATGCCACTTATGTGTGTTATTTTTTTCCCTCCCATTGATTTGCTTACTTGTTGCATTTCTCCAGGTCAAGTATGTTGTAGAACTTGCTAGAGCTTTAGGCTCAACTCCTGGAGTTTACCGTGTCGATTTGCTTACGAGGCAAATCGCCGCGCCAGATGTTGATTGGAGCTACGGCGAGCCAACCGAGATGTTGGCTCCAAGAAACTCTGAAAATTGCATGCATGATGAGATGGGAGAGAGCAGCGGCGCTTATATAATTCGCATACCATTTGGACCCAGAGATAAATACATCCCGAAAGAACGTCTCTGGCCATACATTCAAGAATTCGTTGACGGCGCTCTTGGCCACATAATGCAAATGTCCAAAGCTCTTGGCGAACAAATCGGTGGTGGGGACCCTATTTGGCCTGTTGTAATTCATGGGCATTACGCCGATGCAGGGGACTCTGCTGCGCTTCTATCTGGGGCTCTCAACGTGCCAATGGTATTCACAGGACATTCTCTTGGGAGGGATAAGTTAGAACAGCTTCTGAAACAAGGGCGGCAAACAAGGGAAGAAATAAATTCAATGTATAAAATAATGCGTAGAATTGAAGCAGAAGAACTGTGTTTAGATGCATCAGAGATTATTGTTACAAGCACTAGACAGGAGGTAGAGGAGCAGTGGAATTTATATGATGGCTTCGACGTGATACTTGCTAAGAAATTAAGAGCTCGGATCAAGCGGGGTGTGAGTTGCTTTGGCCGCTATATGCCTCGTACAGCTGTGAGTATATTTCATCTTTCAATTTAATTGCTAAAACATGGAATGAACTTACTTGTCTGCAAAATCTTTTTAGGATGTTTGTTTGCTGATGCAAGGATAGTCAGTTGAAAGTGAACTTCAATGAAATTTTACTTTCACTGGACTTTCACTTTTTACATGGTTTTTTGATTCTTTGGCCAGAAGTCACCAAGACAGGAATATTTCATTTTTAAAAAAAATTGTAGCCTGTTCCTGAAAATGGCTTCAGCCTTGCAGACTGAGCTCATTTTTTTGGCTAGTGAGCCAATTGCTGGCTTTCTACACTTTTACTAAATAAAGGAACTGGGCATGAAACCTGAACTTGGCTTCTGTTATATGAAAACAAGCATGCTTCATCTTTTATTTTCATGTCTGTTGCTGGAAGTATTGGATATAAATCCTACAATTATATTGGATGTGATTCAAGTTTATTTTGTGGCATTTTTATGCCTTAAGATAAAAATTTACGTTACCGGACTGCAGGTAATTCCTCCTGGTATGGAGTTCAGTCACATTGTTGTTCATGATGTTGATTCGGATGGCGATGTAGAAGGAGCTGAAGATGTTTCAGCTTCAGATCCACCTATTTGGTCCGAGGTTCTAGATCCTTCCTTTACTTTTTATTTAGAGGAATCAGTTAAAGTTCTGCTATTTCATGTTAGATATTTATAGTAAAATAGTGTCCCCCCCGCACTCCTCAAACCCCCCAACCGCCCCCCGGCCCCCCTCCCCGGAGTTCTGCTATTTGCTTTTTAAATATTCACCTGAAGCTGAAGATGGTTCAGCTTCAGATCCACGTATTTGGTCTGAGCTTTTGGACCCTTCCTTTACTTTTTATTTAGAGGAATCAGTTTAAGTTCTGCTATTTGCTGTAGATATCTATAGCAAAATTGCGTTTCCCCCCTCCCCCGTCCCCCCTGCAGTCCACACACTGCTATTCAGCTTCTTGTTGTTTTATCAAACATCATGATTATCCATGCTAAATCATCAAAAACAGTGGTAGTATTTTTTATGGTCAAGAACCGTATTAATTGCTCTTTCTTTTTGTCATTTATTAACGTGCGTATAAAATCAATGACAGATAATGAGGTTCTTTACAAATCCTCGTAAACCCATGATACTTGCTCTTGCCCGCCCAGATCCCAAGAAGAATCTCACAACACTTGTTAGGGCATTTGGTGAATGCCGCCCCTTACGGGATCTTGCAAATCTTGTAAGTTAAATTACAAACTTACATTTGCTAAGTAGTTAGCTTCATTTTACTTTAACCCACTACATCTGTCTAGTTAGCATTAATCAAAAAGATTTCATATTTTCTCTTTTATCTTCTATTTATTTGGAACTTTGATGCTGCAGACACTGATAATGGGCAATCGTGATAATATTGATGAGATGTCAAGTACAAATTCAGCCGTTTTGACCACAATACTTAAGTTGATTGATAAGTATGACCTGTATGGTCAAGTGGCATACCCCAAACACCACAAACAGTCTGACGTTCCGAATATCTATCGCTTGGCAGCAAGAACAAAGGTACAATTTCTTCTGTAATGGTCAAATTGCAAAGTTGAGCCTAAAAATGGGTTTGTCATGTTTTGTGCTAATCAAAGCACAGGTAGAGTGAGCTGGCAATAGTCATATAATATGTTTGAGTATTTAGATAAATTATTTGGTAGCAATACGCAATACATATGGCAGAACAAACATGAAAGGAAACAGTAGACCCACTTCTGCTAACACAAGGTTTGCTACCATTGACTCTCTGAGAAGTGGCATGAATTGTGTGGTCCAAGAGTCAAAGCTTCAGATTTGCTTTGGCTGAGGTTTAGGTATATCAGCTAGCTGTTTTGGTAGTTTCAGCTCAGTTTCAATAGTTTGACCATATTCTATAATGGCTGGTCTTTAAGAATTACTATCTTGATCAATGCATAATGGTCGGAAAAGGGTAGGGTTCTTTTTCTTCTTTTTTTAAGGGCTTACTGCTGTTAGACCAGAATAATTTCTTCTCATTCTTCCTCCATTTTCCTTGATATAAATAAAGTGGTGATGGAAAAAGGATAGAGTTGATAATATGAGTTCCAGATGCGAATAGATAGCCGTGTGCACTTCTTTGAATGGAGTGATCTACCAGGTGAAAAGAATTTGAATGGAAGTACTCAGCGAAAGAAATGTTGTGCCTACTTGTACCTCTTTTTATGTTGCATCAATCAACTGGTTTGTGCTTCTTTTGCAGGGTGTTTTTATAAATCCGGCTTTCATCGAGCCATTTGGCCTCACTTTGATTGAGGTCAGTACTCTACATCTAAAAATTTGTGTTACACTTGGCCCCTATTGTAAAATGTCTTACTCTACTATCTTTGGTCGAGTAGGCTGCAGCACACGGTCTCCCTATTGTGGCCACAAAGAATGGAGGCCCTGTTGACATACATCGGGTTTGTTTATTATATGATTCACATCCTCTTTAAACAAAGTATTTGCATTTATTTTCTATTTCCACTAAGGATAACTGAATCTTTTGTATGCTGAATTTCTATTCAGGTACTCGACAACGGTATCCTAGTTGATCCTCACGATCAGAATGCAATCGCTGATGCACTTTATAAGCTTGTTTCAGACAAGCAGCTTTGGGCAAGATGTCGTCAGAATGGATTGAAAAATATTCACCTATTCTCTTGGACCGAGCACTGCAAGACCTACTTGTCAAAAATAGCTGTTCTGAGGCCAAGGCATCCTCAATGGAAGAAGAGTGAAGATAATGCAGAGAATTCAGAATCAGATTCACCAGATAACTCGTTGAGAGACATTCAAGACATTTCTCTCAACTTAAAGCTTTCTTTAGATGGTGAAAAGGCTGAAGATAGTGGAACCATTGAGAATTCGTTAGATTCTGAGGACAACAGTGCTAATGAACTCATAATGAAACTCAAAAAGGGCGTCGTGAGAGCCACAAGAAAGGATGGGTCCAGTGAGAAAGCTGATCAGAGCGGTTCTAATAAGCTACCAATGTTGAGGAGGAGGCAACATATCTTTGTTATTGCTGTGGACTCTGTTAGTAATGAAGACCTGATTGAGATTATTAAAAGCGCCTTTGAGACCACACGTGCCGAAAGGTCGTCTGGTTCCGTTGGCTTCGTATTGTCAACTTGCCTGACGATATCAGAGATACACTCTTTGCTGATCTCCAGAGGATTGCTTCCTACTGATTTTGATGCTTTTGTCTGCAATAGCGGCAGCGACTTGTATTACCCATCTTCGAATTCTGAGGATATGGCTAGCCCATCTGAGCTTCCATATACAATTGATTTAGATTATCACTCACAAATCGAGTACCGGTGGGGAGGAGAAGGCTTAAGAAGGACGCTAGTTCGTTGGGCTGCTTCACTTAACAAGGGAGAAAATGAAGAAAAAGTTGTTGTTGAAGACGCGGAGCGCTCTTCGACTTACTGCCTTTCTTTTAAAGTGATCAACACGCAACGTGTAAGTTGTTATTTTCCTTTTCAAAAGTGCTGCAGTACTTTAATCGCAACTTTCCAGAGCTATTTTGATATGTGGCTAAAACATTGTTTAAAGTTGGTATGGTTGTTATTCAACTCGGGTTATGTTGTTCTTTCCCGATTGTTGTAGGTGCCTCCTGTGAAGGAACTGCGGAAGTTGATAAGAATTCAAGCACTCCGCTGCCATGTCTTATATAGCCACGATGGTACCAAGCTTCATTTCATTCCTGTTCTCGCTTCGCGATCCCAGGCGCTAAGGTTTCAATGAGAATACTAATCTCGTTATTTCTTTCGTCTAATTCTTTTATCTGACAAAAGCTTGCCGTCTTGTTCAGTTTCTTGGTTTTAGTACAAATTTTCAGTCCCTGAAATTTGATCCAGATTTCGATTTTCTTCAACAGTTTTCAGTATTGTAGATTAATAAGTCCCTAAAATTTTTGCTACTCGTAAACTTTTTACTTAGTTTTTTCTACAGTTCTTTGCCCACAATATTCTTCCTCATATGTCTACATGTGGATAAGGCTATCCCTAAGTTCTATTTCCCCCGTCCTGCTATATATTCAGGTACTTGTATATTAGGTGGGGCTTGGAGCTATCAAATATGGTGGTGTTTGTCGGTGAAAGTGGTGATACGGATTATGAAGGATTACTTGGAGGTGTGCGCAAAACCATTATACTAAAAGGTTCATCCAATAATGCCCCGAGCCATCTGCATGCGAGGGCCTATCCTTTAGAAGATGTCGTAGCATTCGACAACTCCAACATCGTTCAGACCGAGGGATTCAGCTCAAACGACATTAAGTCCGCTCTGCAAAAGTTTTGCATACTGAAGGACTAATATCATCAAAATGCCTTCTTGCCATATTTCTTCCGCAGAAGCACTTTCTTCTGTAAGTTCTAGAAAGCTTATTATTATGCTGCTAGACTTGATTCTTTAACAACTTTAATGTTGGAATCGGCTAATCTAAACTTAAAAATGGTGTGAAATATATAAAAAAAGTAGGACAAGTTGAAAAAGAAAAAAGTAAGATAAAGCGATGAAGTTATACAGTTTGACTTCTTGGTTTATTTTTGCTGTTTATACTTCATCGACTGACTAGCGCAGCTCCATTTAAACCTTTCTTTCTGAACAGCCATTTTTGCCCTCCCTATTTTCATGATTTTAAGCTGGGGTCGACTGAAGAGACTGGTCGTCAATCTACTAAATTGTCGTTGTTTTTCGTTCGCAGCGTCTTTTACTGTGAGGAACGGTGTTTCCCTTCCTCGCTTTCGCGTATTGATAAATAAAGAATAAATGTCTCAGGGATGATCGAAGGAGTCCTCTTTTTTCTTTTTTTTCAAAATGACTGCAGTCTCCATCTAATGCAAACTTTGGAAGCGGCGACGACGACTCCGGTTAGAGCTTTACTTCCCCAAATCCTGTACAAAGCGATCTTATACGAATCAAACAACACAGTATGCATGATAAAGCTATCTGTTGTGATCATGCATGTGTTAATAAATCAGCTATTATACTGGAAACCATACAATACGCATTTTGTAATCAGGTTTACATAAAAGAAGGCAGTTTGGTCTATTCTCGCTTGCACTCGTCTTTCGCCCTAATATGTAATGGCTTCTTTTTCTTTCTTTCTTTTTTTTTCTACTGGAGACTTACTTTTATGCTATATGTTGTTTGAGATTGATACTGGGCCTTTCTCTTTTAAGAAGCTGCTCCTCTTTGTCAGTGAAGTAAAGGAATTAATTGATTAAAGGCTCATTTCTTTCTACAAATGCTGCACCGAGTTTCGGAGATTCGGTTTTGGTTTATATGCGAATTTTCTTTCGGATGGAAGAAGCTACTGCTTATAATCGGAATATACATTCAAATAAGCCGCATTATGCGGAAACGCATACCAGCTTTCCGTGTAGTTCGGGTTGTAAACGAGCCGAACACGAGCGAGCTGAAGTCGGCTCATGTTCGGCTTGTTTAATAAACGAGCAGAACACGAGCTGGCTTGTTAATGTATCAAGCCAAAAAATTCAGGTGTTCGACTCGTTAATAAACGAGCCGAACACGAACCGGCTCACGAGCTGGCCAACGAACAATAAGGTAAAAGAATTAGTTTGAATATATATATAAAAAATAAATGTTTAAAATATTTATCTATTAGCTCTAATAGGTGAAACTTTACTGATAAATTAGTTTTTTTATAATTGAGTTCGTCTTTACATTTTGATTTTGCTAAAAATTAAATTAATAAAAATATATATTATATATATAATTAATTATTTATATATATAAATATAAACTAAATAAATTATATAAATATAAAATATATATTCAATTAAATAAATTATATATATATATATATATATATATATATATATATATATATATATATATATATATATATATATATATATATATATATATAGAGAGAGAGAGAGAGAGTCCTTACTATACTATTATGAGTACGATCGCCCTCGTACTCATAAGTTGTTTTTGATGATAGAGCTTCCGAATCGACGATCCACACCGTTAAACGTTATCTAGAGCATTTAAAACTTCTAAAAATAAAATTTTATAATTTTTCGATATCATTTACCCTACGATCAAAAGCTCACAAAATTGACAATTTTTAATGGCGGTATGGAATACTTCCTAGTTCAACGGTGTAAAAGAATCGAATTTGTTGAATTTTTGATAGAAAATTCTATTCACTACATAGATAAAGATCAATAACTCCGATCTTGAATTGAAGGATCCGATCATCCTTTTTAAGATGTCGTTCGATTTTGACCGTTCATTTTATACATGCTTGATGGACCTTATAATGATTTGAAAAATTACAAAATTTATTTTCTAGAAGTTTCAAATACTCTAGATCATGTTTAACGGTGTGGATCGCCGATTCGAAAATCCCAACATCGAAAACAACTTATGAGTAGTAGGGCTCTATACTCGTAATAGTATAGTAGCCCTACTCTCTCTCTCTCTCTCTATATATATATATATATATATAGAGTACTATCCTATTAATAGGATAGGAGCACTTGTCCTATCAATTTTTTAGCCATTGGATCAACTCTTTTCATCATTTCTAACCATTGGATTAAATATTATAACCAAGTGGGAACCACTCAACCCTAGGCACCATTCAACTCTAACCGACTAATATCATCCGATCCTACAATTTCTCATCCAAGGGTTAAAAACTTGATAGGACAAGTGCTCCTATCCTATTAATAGGATAGTAGCCTAGCCTCTATATATATATATATATATATATATATATATATATATATATATATATATATATATATATATATATATATATATATATATATATTCGAGTTGTTATCGAGCTGAACACGAGTGAGCTGACCCCAACTCGTGTTCGGCTCGTTTACTAAACGAGCGATTCGATCTCGAGCTCATTTCGAGCCGAACAGGAGCTGGCTCACAAACATTGAGTTGGATTGCCACCCCTGAGTGTAGTATTTGCGCAATTTTGCAATGGGAATGTATGCAGAAAATGCTAGCACATTTTATTGTGGGTAAATTGCGTGTTTGGTCCTCAAACTATGAGATGGTTGACACTTGATTCTCAAACTTTACACATCTCAAACTTTAATTTATTATAATTTCTAACTTGAATTTTAGACATATTTTCTAATATAATCTAATTTACTAAATATCGATGTATTGTTAATATAGAAGTAAAATCAAACTTTAATTTATTATAATTTATAACTTGACTTTTAGACTTATTCTCTAATATAATCTAATTTACTAAATATCGATGTATTCTTAATATAGAAGTGATGTATCAGTATTATTATTGATGATGTGCTGATAATTAAAATATTATATCACTTGTGCATCAGTACATCAATAGTTACTCAACTGAATTTGGGTTGTGAGACTTAATATAATAAATTAATTAATTAAAATTTGAGGACTAATATCATATCGTTAGTCAACTAAATTTGGGTTGTGAGACTTAATATAATAAATTAATTAATTAAAATATGAGGACTAAATATCACCCACCTGATAGTTTGAGGATTGAACATGCGATTGACCCTTGTACTTTATTGCGAATATTTACCTACATTGGAGGAGTTAGCCTTTTTCATTCTATGCATGCTGAGCAAGATTTAAATTCAAAATCTTTTGCTATGATATCATATAAAGTAAACTATTTATTTTAGTGGCTTTTTTTTAAAAAAAAAAAAAAAATACTAATCGAATTCCTCGAGCTATCAGAGTTCTGAAAGACATTCGATCTTTCTGACAAGAGACCACACCACATCTGGCCAGGCTTGGGTCCATTAACTGTATATACGACTGCAGGGGTCGCAATCGCAGAGTCGTTCATGCTGCTCGTAAAGCCGCAGCCGGAAAACCAAGCCGCCGCCGCCGAACTGGCGCGGTGGTTTTCGCCTGCAGAACAAGTAGGAATCTTTCTATTCTATGTGTGATAGATTAAGATCCCCTGATCTGACACGCATTGTTCGGAAAGATAGCGACGAAATTTCGCAAAGCTCTCTACAATATATGCTAGCTTTTTCATGCAGCTGTTGCTGAAACTTGAGTACATCTTATTTTGATCGGAAAAGGAAAAAAAAGAAAAAAAAAGAAGAAGAAGAAATTGACCTGTTTCCAGCAAATCAAAGCTTTACCGACAACGGCGGTGACGGATACAATACACTCCTAATATGGAAATAACTACGCAAATTACAAGAACTGATAACAGGGCGAGTGAGAGTAAAGAGTTCGGAGTTCTCAAGCACAACACAAAAAAAAGAGGTTTTGGTCACATCCTTCTGAAGATATTCTCAGAAGGAGAGCATCCTAACAAGCCGCGAAGAAAGTCTACTGAGTAAGCAGTTTGGAGTCGCAAGCCACGATCTTGACTCGCCCGACTTGCTCCTGCATTTCGTCGCTCTTGAACATCGCGTCTTGCAAGATGAACGTCCATACGTTGTCGCAGAACCTGTATGTGTGTAAATGCCCCTATGCAAAAGGGAAAAAAAAGCAACAAAAAATGATTAGTTAATAGAAATCGGAAATTCAAGCATTTTGTACCGTAAGGAAACGAAAATCACTGGCTTTACTTTTAATTTTACTTTTCTAGCGAAAGCATATAAGGCTAAATTAGAGATTCGGCCAAAAGAGTGAACATGCAAAGTTCATTCGAAAAAAGACTTCTTGGCCTGAGAAGCCCAAACCAGAAGTCACAAACAAAAGCACTTCCAACTTAGCAAGAAATTGTCAGCAAGTACAAGTCAAGGTAGTACTTGGGAATAGCCCGGAGGACTGACCTTACGCAAATCAACTAGAGCAGCATGCAAGAGAGTATAAGCTTTCTGAGTATTGAGATTGGCACTTCAGCCGAAATCTTATCTTATCATAAAGAAACAGATAAAAGATTTAGAGATAGCTCTAGCGAGTTGAAGAGGTTTTCCGAGGAGGATTTGTGATAACTGGGATGTACTTGAATTTGGAGTGTGGAGTCTCCAAATGGCAATGAGTTTGAGAGTGTGTGCTAAAAAATAATGGATGATTCGGATGACACAGGCCTCATAAATTGGCAAAAGAACAATTAAGTGCTCAGCAATTCTAAATCCCATATGATAACCCTACCCGTAAGATGTTTGTCTTCTTCTAATACTGTTCTAGGAAAAACTAGAGCCTCTATTTTCACATGTTCGATGGCAGAAAACTGAATTCCAAAAGTTAAATCTTTTTATTAATACCGTTCTTTTAAATGTTGTAGATATAATCGAATTATTTATTTGCCGACAGAGATATTACACTAGCATTTTAAAACTTTGTAAAAGTTACGCTAGTATAACCTGATCAGTTCGTATAAGACACCCCATAGGCCCATACGCATATAAATTTAGAAGTGTCGTGCTAGAATGCTCCCAGAAGTTCTGGAGGGTCACTGCTGACACTTTCCCACAGAGGCGAATCTAGGACTCTAATCTAGGTGGGGCACACTATTTATTTTTATTGTAGATGTATTTTTCATCATATTATTTCTTCAGCAGTTATATGTCTGTAAAAGTTTATAATGGCTGTATATGTCCTTACCAAAATGGAGCACATCTTAGTATACAAAGTGATATAAAAGTTGCCCTAATAGGCATGTGTCGACACCTGCCTCGTGTGTCGGGTTCCCCTCCTTGTCCACTATTCACCCGACGACTGATGAGCATGTCTTGATATACATCATGCAGACACACTTGAATCAACACAAGGTCTCAAGGTGCATTCAACAGTTCATCACGGGATAATTCCACATTTTACATATCAAGGTGCAGTTTTAATTAATCATTTTGGTTTTACATGGACATTGAGCAGGTTTTCATTATCGCATAAACAAAGTATATTTCCAAATCATTTTGGTTACTTTAAGTTATTCTCTTCACGTAAACTAGTTTTTAGAACTAAAGCTAACATGATACCCAGGGGTTTTATACTTCTGTACCCTGTCCAGAGCCCCCGATCTTGTCCCGACTAGAACATAATATTGGTAACATCCAGGTTCAGTTTTCTACCCACTGTACTAAACCAAATACTCAATTGAACATCTATCATGAGCTTTCAATAGATTATTGGAGTCATGGCCTCATTATAATTCGGTATGGAAGCTTATTCTTCTTAAACCTTTCATTTTATTACGGATTTGAGTCATGTAGATCAAGCCACGTCTGATCTGTTGAAATTATACTCCTACAAATAGTTGATCAGCAATTATCAATAGAAGCAGTAAGCAAAAAGAAAAAAAAAAGAAAAAGAAAAAAAAAGATCAACAAAGGTAATGCTATGTAGATAAAATGCAAGAAGCTCTTCTGCAAACGCATACCTTAATAGAGACTTTGGTCTTCACTTGGTTTTCCAAAGCATCTGTCATAGACTAAAGAAGACAATAGAACAGAAAATTATATAACCACATAGAATGGAATTTTCAGTTAAAAAAAGAAGAAAAATTAATCGTAAGGGCTAGAAACGAACCTTATCAAACTGCACCAGGACTTGGATAGCAAGCTCTGGGCTAAGGGTCCCATTCGAGACCATCTCATCTAGGGTTTCTGTCAAGCACATTCCAATCGAGGACCTTCGATACAGCTCAAAAGTTGCCATTACCTATGATCACATTTCAAAGCATTAAAGGTCAAGATCGAAGAGATTCAGAAATTGAAAATGGAAACAAGAAGAAAGATTCAAGTGGTGGCCAAGAGTTAAAAGGTCCAAAAGCAGAAGCTCCAACTTGAAGCTTTTGCTTATTGTGCAATTGGAAGCTTTTAGGGGTGAGTCTAATAGACAAGAATCAGACCTATAACTATAGCTAAACTGGCATCATTCATACCCTACTTACCGATGCAGCAAGTGCTAAAAAGTTAAATCTTATTGTTCAAATGGACGGACGAGAGGTACTATCAAGCAAAGAGGTATTATCCGGGAGAGCTTTTATTTAAAACACTTTTTATAGAATAGGAAGGTTATCAGGAAGGGGTATATTTATAAGAATGAGCATATTTCCGAAATTGAAATATCTACCTCAGTCCTGTAATAGACTATATTTGTACTAACATCCCTTCTTCCTTCCATTAAAAATCTTTACATGAACAAACAAAATGATCATTTTAACCCCAAAATCGTTTGCACGGATATCATTTAAATGCAATTCAACCTCGGTGAAGAGAACAACTATTAATAGCTATGAAGCAAATACACCACCATTCGGAGTGTATTGGTTAGAACAGATACTCATTTGACAAGTTGACATAAGCAGAGCAAAAATATTGAAACCTTATGTTAACTGTTGCCGACACTTTTCACTGCAAAATCACTCTTCGCTGAAATTTTATTCGTTTCCCTTCAGAAGGATGAACCGAATACTAAATTCGAACTTCTGTTGTGGAAAAGTTTCCATTTTTCCCTAAGGCAACAAGTAATTATGATGTCCAAATTACGAGCTAGATCTAAATCTGGGTCAAAAACATTCCCATCCTAAACTACGAGGATCAAAAAATTCCAGGGATTTCCTAAACCGCGCGCGCTGTGATACACCTTATCATCCACGCTTAGCACAAGGCATCACATTTCTAACATAGCCACTACTACTACTACTCAACAAAAATTCCCCAACCACGACTACGAAAATCCCAACGCAACATACTCATTGAGCTAGGAACCAAAACCCGAGCCGCGATAAACGCATAAGAGATCAAATCAAGGAGGGTTTCCGACGCCATTAACGCGAAAATGGAGCGGGAAACTCGATCGGACAACAAATTACCACCTCGGCGAAGGAGATCTCGGGGGCGAGCGTGGCCCGGCGCCGAAACCCTAGCTCGCCTCCGGATCGCGGAACCGCGAGAGGGGGGGATCGGGAGAGCGCGAGAAGGATCGAGAAGCGTCGAGGACGAGGGAGGGAGCGGTGCGTCGCAACGCTCGAATTGAATTGAAATGAGAGAGAGAGAGAGAGAGAGAGAGAGAGGGAGGAGTCGAGGGTTTTATATCGGCGACACGGTCGGGGAGAGAGAGCGCAACAATTTGCTCTTTATATATGTACACAGATTAGTGGTAAAATTGCATGTAGACCCCTCATTTTTAGGCGATTTGCACATCGGTGCCGCTATCAAGGAGCCGGACACGAGCGAGCTGGAGTCCGCTTATGTTCGACTCATTTTATAAATGAGACGATATCGAGCGGGCTCATTTAAGTATCGACTCGAAAAATTCAGCTCTCATTTATTAACGAGTCGAACACAAACTAACTCATGAATAACAACTTGAAAAAATTAAAATATATATATATATATATATATATATATATATATATATATATATATATATATATATATATATATATATAAAATAAATTTACGAAATCACATTCATTAAATGTTGATCTAATAGTTGAAACTTTACAGATAAACAGATTCTTTTGCAATTAAGTTGGGCTTTGTATTTAGGTTGGACTAAAACGTAAATAATAAAAATCTGAATTTTATATATATATATATATATATATATATATATATATATATATTTGCTAATATATATAAATATAAAATACATAAATTATATAAATATAAATATAAAATATATGTATTCTAGTTGTTATCGAGCCGAACACGAGCGAGCTAGTCGATTCGTGTTCGAACTTATTTATTAAACGAAATTTAAAAAATTCGTATATTTCGCTCGTTTACTAAATAAGCGATTCAATCTCAAGCTCATTCGAGCCGAACACGGAGCTAGATCACGAAGAGCGAGTGAGTTACCACCCCTACGGGGACAGCTCCATTTGTCATCTATCATTTGAACTACACGAATCTCAAAGCACGATGAACGGTGGATAGAATGATCTCACTTATCTCGAATAAAAACAAACATTCTATAAGGACAGTCTTTAGTTCATCACGTAAACTATACGAATATCACAATAAGAGATTTCGAACAAAAAAAATTTATTAAACAGTCCCCACGATAAGAAAAGATTAAAGCGAGTAAATTTGGCGAACTTACTAGTGAATTTGATAAAATTTTAGTTTTTATAACTAACATTATTTAATTTTAAAATTTAAAAATTGAGGGGTCTCAATCAAAGGGAGGAAAAAAAAAAGAAAAAGAGTTGAGGAGACTATTTCCCAATGCCTAGAGATTATGCTACGAAATTTTTTACTCATTTGATTTGAGCTATTTGATGATGATTTAACTTCATAATTTGGGTGCATCAATTATTTTAACATATTTGATTAGAATATGTCATGTAATTCATGTGACTAAATTATGATTAAAGCAAGTAATTTTTGTTATTATTATAAACATTAATTTCTTATAATAAAGAGTCGTCAAATGATTTAACTCAAATAATTAATTTGATTACACCTTTAATTTCGCAGTTTAGTTAATTGAATGGGTGGGAATTAAGTAATCCTATTAATTAGAACGGACCATAGTTCAGAAAAATTGTATACATTTTTTTTTCTTTTTAAAATTTAATTATTTTTACTTATTTTAATTTGATTTTTTTTGTAAAATTTATTGAACTCAAAACTTAGTTACAATTCGAGAAAATAATATTGAAATCCGAGTTTAAAGAAGTTTTGAATTTGCTATCTAATCTTAAGGATTTGAATGGGTTAATTGAATGGGTCTATTTTAAAAGAATTTTTTTTTTAAAAAAAAAAGCATTTTTGCCCCTGGGACTATAAGGCAGGAATTTAAATTTATTATAACATTTAGCTCAAATTTTTTATATTATTATTATAATTAAGTCCTATAGTTTAATTTAGTTGTCTAAAAAATGATATATCGCTAATATATAACATACTAATATTTGTAAATCAAATCGTCGCATGTTTTATGGTTTAAGTACAAAAAAAATGCAATTTAGCTTTTTTTAAGATGATAAATTAAGGCTTTATTTGAGATTGCGAGAATAATGCATGCGCTATGTGTGATAAGAAAGTATATAGGAAAATATAATGTTTGCTTACGTACATAATATCTCGTTCCGTATATCACAATAAATTAGTTACGATATATTTTTTTCGATTCTATCGGAAAATCAAAAAGCATATTCTCATATTTTGCCTATTATTATTATTATTATTATTATTTTTGTTGAGAGAGAGATAGATAGCTAAACCGTTTATTTCATTTAGAAATAAGTTTAGTAAAATTTGAATCGTTAGGATTCGAATTCGGATCTGGGAATCAATGACGCACTACTAGGGACGGTCGGTATTTTGCGCGCCTATTATTATTAGATGGAACTCAATATCAAATAGCTTTAGTGTAAATTAAACATATTTTAAAGGTCTTGTACTTGCTAAAAAAGTACGTCATAATTTATTGTCAACTTATGTTGGTAGTGTTAAAAAGCGAATTTCTTTTTCTTTTTTTTTTTTGTGAAAAAGACATCTTGTTATTCGCTTCATTTAAGAGTATGAACTAGCTAGGCTACAATATATAGTAAGACAATGGGGCCTTGAATATATATATATATATATATATATATATATATATATATATATATATATATATATATATATATATATATAAAACACAAAAGAAAAAAAAACAAAAACAAAAATAATAACTATAGTTTATTGTTTAGGACACTTCAAAGTGATCTTCCTTAAAGCTCTGATCTTAGTTTTCAGATTTCACTTCAGGGTTCGGTCTATGTTGCTTTTCAAATTCTAGAATATTGTTGTGTTATTTTTTCTCTAACCACACAAATCACCAAATCACATCAACTGTCATCTTTGTAGTATCCATCTGCATACTACTGTTAAATATAAATTTATATAAACACCGTTCTCAAAGAACTTAGCCTTTTATATAGTATAATAGTTGTTTTAATGATATCGAGTAGGAGGTTACGAGTTGATCATTGGCATATGCTTACTGTTGCATCTGGATTAAATAGCAAGCGGAAGAACAAGTATTCGACACAAGAACAATTCATGAACAGATGGTCTATAGTTTTCTACTCCACTTGTTATATATATATATAATCTCTTTTTGGCAAATTATCTATTATAAGTACCATTTTCCTCAATACTAACTAAGGAATGTGGTGTTTCCGTCTTTAACTCTCCCCCTTGCTTAGAGATATCAATAGATACGGATATTCGAAATTTTATCTAAATCTGAACCCGAACGGAGCGAATTTACTTGATGCTAAATGGATATGATTTCGAATATGGATATCCAAAACAAAAACCCGACGGATATGGATTTTGATTGTCAACCCGAACCTGAATTTATTTTACATTATATATAATATGTATATAAAAATTTGATATTATATATGAATTTGTAGTTTAAAATTTTAAATTTAATATAATTAATATATTTTGAAATATTGAAAAGATAAATAATTGTTTTTGGATTAGATTTCCGGGTTGGGGTTTTGAGTTTTTGGTCGGGTTCGGATTTGGATATGAATTTTTAAAATCCGTTAAATTCGGATTCGGATTCAAATTCGGGTTTTGGGTTTGGAGTCGGGTTCAGATTCGGGTTCGAATTTTTGAAAATTCGTCCTGAATCTAACCCGTTTGACATCCCTACCCTTGCTTAGGAAATCTATTACAAGATTTAAGTGAGAGCTGTTGTGAGTCTCTCCATCTTCATTTGGCCACTTCCTTTTTTTTTGTGATAGTATTAATTAAAGAGGGGGCAACTAGTGTTCCACCTTGGACAGTTTGAGTATTTTATTAATTTTAATTTTTTTTAAATAAAATTATCCAATCTTAAGCCTCCGTTTGATTGGAGGTTAAGGGGTGGAATAACCCCTTAACCCGGCCCCATAATATTTCCAAACATCCTAAAAAATATGTTGGGTTAGCTAATTCCACCTTAAATAGGTTATTCCGGCTTAACTAACCTCACCTAACCCCACCAAACCCCAACTAAACATTATTTTCTATTCATAATAATCCACTATCTTTCTTATTCCATCTACTCCAACCAACAAACACTATTTTTTACTATCCTGGACTAACTCCAACCCCCAACCAAACACAAAAATACTCTAACCCCACCTTAACCTTTAACTTAATTAACACTATCCCTGGAATAACTAGGTTTTCCTTAACCCCGAACCAAACGGTAGCTAAGGGTCTAAAATAATCCCTTGTAGAGATGGTGATTTCTGACGCACGACGTAACAATACAATCTAAATATGATAAACATAGTACAAGTTTTTTTTTCTTATTTTCTTGTGTGCTGCTATGAGAATTTTTGGTGAAAGTGAGAGAAATTCTATTCCGGAACCGGACTATATTTTTGGATTTTGGAGATTCAGTCTAAATTTTTGGTAAACTGATCAAAATATTCTCTTTTTTTTTCTCTCTCTTTTTCGTTTTCTCATTCGTCTTCCTTCATCCGGTTTGTCTCTTTTTTCCTCGTCATTTTTTTTCGCTCTTTCTCCTTCCGCTTCTTCTCCTCTCTCCTTCTCCTCCTCTGTTGCTCTGATTTCGACGCTAGCTGCACTCCTCTCTTTTTCTTCGCTTACACTTTCGTCAACACCGGCTCGAATATAACACAGATCGTAAAGGTGAGGCTACGATGGAGGGTGTAGTCATAGACGGCGAGAGAAATAAAAGTGCCACGGGCTTTGGGGGCGGGGCTGTGCCAAAGTGTGAAGAAAGAGATGAGGTAACCGAAGAGAATAGTGCTTAAAATAAAAGTTATACTATTTATAACTATTTGAGACTAAACTACTCCACATAAAATAGAAGTTATACTAATTGAAACTTAAATTACACAATTTAAAATTATTTGAGACTAAATTGTAACTGCAATCTGCTTCATATCCGAGCCGAAGCTGGCAAAGATGTGGGCGAAATAAGAGAGAGAAGTGTGGCATCGATATCGGGGTGGTGTTGGCAAAGATGTGGGCAAAATAAGAGAGATGAGCGCGACATCGATGTTTGGAGGGTGGAGGAGGAAAAACAATGAGAGGAAGTGAGAGGAGAAAAGAAAGAAAAATAACGAGTAAGAAGAGACGATCGGGCGAAGCAAGGTGAATAAGACAGAAAACAAAAAAAACAAAAAAAAAAGAAAAAAAAAAAGAGGAAAGAGAGAATAAAATGCCCTTTTTTGTACATATGATAGTAGAATAAACACAATATACAATTTAAGAAAGTATTATCCTTAATTTGAAAAAGAGAAAATGAGAAGAATTGAAGTATACATAAATTGAGAAATTTCGTCACGTTTAAGGCTTGTCCATTTGACCTAAATTTGTGGAAAAGTTGGTACACCAAAAACTAGAACTAAAGCTTTAACCCTCATTAAATTTTAAAAAATATAAAATTCATAATTAACCTTATGTTGTTTATCACGTTTCTTCTTCTTCTTTTTTTTGCTTTTATTATATATTCAGGTATTCTATAGTTATATTACTCTGCTCTGATTTCTCACAATAACTCTTCAATTAAAATCAGCAAACAAATCAATAAATTAGGTAGCGAGAAACTATCAAATCTACGATGTGGGAACGATGATAGCGTTTATAAAAGATTTCAACTAATTAAAGGTACTTCAGATCAAATAATTTTTACTTGTTTTTGTACGTACGTATTTATTTCTGGCAAAAGATTGGAAAAAGAAAATTTATAGAAAATTAAGATAATAATCACAGAACACCAAAGTAATACCGAGAATATTCGAAGAATATATATCCAATTTAAAGTAAAAAGAACACAAAGTTAGAAAATAATAATAATGATAATAATTTTGAGGTGCTTATAAAATTGTAGCTGTGACCAGGTCCATCATCTGCAGCAACTGTGACTGCAAAAATTAAATGAGACAGGTAGGAGAGGATGGTTAGTAGCTCACTTATAAATGACCTAAAGTGACCTAACCACAACAACCCCACATACATACACATTCTCTCTCTCTCTCTCTCTCTCTCTCTCTCTCTCTCTCTCTCTCTATATCTCTTTTCTCTACACAGTTCCACCAAGATGTCTATTTCACTCTCACTCTTTCTCTCTCTACCCTCTTCCTTAATTGTAAGAAATCATAATTAGGAGGAAACCATAATTCCCTGCACCTGTTGCACAAGTACATCAATTGATCTCATACATGACACAACATAAAATTCTAACTCATTAGATGTGTTCTCTCTGCTGAATATACAATACTAAAAATATTGGTTCAGAAAAAAAAAATGATCCCATTGCATTATTTAATATAGTATCAGAGTAGTAAAAGGTTCTAAGTTCGAATAACTCTATTATACTCTTATAATACTATTAATTTCTCAAATTTGATTCACATTCACGTCGTCGTAAGAAAAAACAGGTAAGTAATCAACTAACTATATATATAGGCGAAAGCCTATAAATAAAAAAATCATAAATTTTAGACACTGATTTTTCGCAGATCGAAATTTGTAGATCATGTTTATCAGATTAGATTTCAATCATAATTAGGTGTGCCCACACACATGCACCAGGTGCAGCCAAAAACAGTTAACATTTCTCAACTCATTACTATTTAGCACCCCTAGAAACACCACAAACTTTGTTGCATGCATGTGTGTAGAGAGAGAGAGAGAGAGAGAGAGATCTAGAGAGATCTAGAGAGAGATCTAGAGAGAGAGAGAGAGAGAGAGAGATGGAGGTGAATGAGCAACTACAACTACACATGAAGGATTTGAGTGGGTTGGATGTGATCAGGAATAATAACAGTATAAGTAGTAACAATAATAATAACAAGAAGAAGAAGAAGAGCAACATGAGCAAGAAGAAGAAGCAGGCCAAGCAGATCAGGGATATTGATGATGATGAGGAGAAGAAGTATGGGTTGGTGAGTTATGAGGAGCTCCCAGAGTACATGAAGGAGAATGAGTACATCCTGGGGTATTATAGAGCTGAGTGGCCCATCCCCACTGCATTACTTAGCCTCTTCTCATGGCACAATGAGACCATCAACATATGGACGTATGAATTATTATTAGTTAACTAAACTATATCAACATTTTTTTTTCCCCTTTTTTTTTCCTTTTTTGTGTGTGTGTGTGTGTGGACTGTGGAGTAGTGTTATATATGTTAATTGATTTATTTAATTTATATGAACATGTATTAATTAATTTTGTAGGCATCTACTGGGGTTCTTTGTGTTCTTGGGATTGACACTGTTGCATGTGAGCTATTATGTCCCCCAGGTGGCTGATCTCCTTGGGCACCTTCCCTGGTACTTAATTAATTAATTCCTAGCTAGTATTTTCTTTTTCTTTTTCTTTTTCTTTTCTTTTTTTGTGTTGGTGCTAATTAATTAATTTGTAGTTTATTTGGATAAATAAAAGAGAGGATCTAGTTATTATTATTATTATTTTAATTTTTTTGTCATAATATTATGAATGCATGCTTACTATTGTGGTTTAATTGAAATAATAATAATAATTTCCTTCTATAGTGTAAATTATTGTGCACTTTTGGTGTTCATAAGTGGATTGTTCATTTGTGTGTTTCTCTTATAACTTGTTGAATTCCATCCCTTTTATTTTTTTAAAAAAAAGGGTTAAAAAAAAAGAAGTGTTTAAGTACTCTTATCTCTCTCTCTCTCTCTCTCTCTCTCTCTCTCTCTCTCTCTCTCTCAAATGACCATGGTTTTTTCTTTTTCTTTTTTTTTTAAAATTTAATTTATGTTCCTGACTCAATTAATAATTAACTGGGGTTGTGTTTATTTTGTGCAGGTATGGTTCATCAGTAGCAGTGGAAAATGCCTCCTATAATATGGGAAGTTTCTTTGTGGTATGTTCTTAATTAATTGAATCTATTTCTTGAATCTAAAAAATATGCTTTTTGTCTTAAAACAGTAATGGAGAAAAATATATGCATGGTTGGGAATAAAGTAATTTAATCATGCATGTGCTTAATTTAAACTAGGATTTGGAAAGATTTTTTTTTTTTTTTTTTTGCTGGATAAATGCATCAACACCTGCAAACTTTAGCAGATAGTTCAATCGGTGAAGTTATAAGTTACGAGTAATATTTCAATACACCATATAAATCTTGACCATTTAGTTTTTTAAATAGATTATTGAGATGTAATATGATTCTAGAGGCAATCTACTATTCAGGCATAGATACCATGCATTCACCAGGTACTTATTTAAAGAATAGTTTGATCTTAGAAAAATATTTTGGTCTATAAAATCAGTTTTATCTAACTAAGAATATTATAGCCTTCTCAAATAACTATAACAATAGTTGGAATTCAAATTAAATTATACAACTAAGCTGTAAATTAATTTAAATGCAAAGCAACATAAAAAAACTTAATTATAAATCAAATTCAACTTTTAAAATATAAAACACAAATTTAAAATAAAACTTTCAGTTCAAATTCAAAATTTTAATTTAAATTAAAAATTAAAATTTCGCTTTCAGATTAAAAGTACAATGTAAATTCAAAATTTAAAAGTTCAATATAAATTTTGAAATTAAAAATTTACATTACAATACCAATTTCAAAACTTAAATTTAAATTTAATATTTTTTTGAGTCAGATACTTAACAAATTGGGTATTATCTAATTTGGTAAGTAACAAAACTAGAGTCCGGCTACTATGCTATCAATAGCACGAAACACTCAGTGCTACCAAGTTTTCCGCCGTTAGATTCACCCCTTTTATCATTTTCACCCGTTAGATCATACTATTCAACCAACTACCTACTCAATCTAGGAGGCCACATTATCCTAACCGCACATCTATCAATCCAATGGCCGAAAACTTAGTAGCACCAATGATTTGGTACTATTAATAATAGCATAGTAGCCCAGTTCACAAAACTAAATAAGATATTTAATATCATAGAATGCTAACAAATTTGGTATAATACTAATTTTTTTTCAATATTATCATATTAACTAATTCAAATCAGTAACATATTCAATAGGTTACTTTATGTAAAATCTAATTATACCCTTTACTAATTAATTAAGAGTTTAATTTTAATACTTATGGTGTACCGAAGCATTGTTCATAAAGTAAACAAGTTTGCGGCGTATCTTATAAATGATCTTATAAAGGTTCAAAAGAGAACCTAGCTAGCTACTTGTTCTCTTTTTGTGGATAAAGCAAAATAAATGAATTAAAACAAGAGGTTGAATCCATCTTATAGTGTTAAAAAGAGGGATTTTAATGTGTTTTGAAACATCACAAGATCACATATAAGACATTTGTCGAAAATGTGTGTCTAATTAGTAAATTTTCTTGAGAGAAAATAAAAATTTTATCAAACTATTTGATAACATTTACAAAGTATAGTTACTAAAATTAGAAGTTCAAGGATTCATTTGCGAAACTTCCAAAGTTTAGGGCACCTGTACATTTTTTTTATTTCGTTTTTGGTTTTTTTTTTGGCTAAATTATAGAAAACCCTCCTATAAATACCCATTTTTTTAATTTTTTTCCTGACTTTCAAAAACTTACATTTTGCGCTCTTAAAATTTTAGAAATATTTTTAGAGGATACGGTGTTAACGGAGATGACAAAATGACCAAATTATTCTTTCTCTATAAGAAAAAACTTATGTTTTTATATATTCTCATTTTGAAGAATATTTTTAGTATAAATTATAAAAAATGGACGAAATAATAATGGAACCACGCCGGAAAGGAGCTAAATATGATAATTTAAAAATTTTAAAAAATAAAATATAAATTTTTGAAAGTTACGAAGGAAAAGTGTTAGAGCGAGTATTTACTGAATTTTTTTTTAATTTACTCTTTTTTTTTCTTTTTTCTTTTTTGAACAATCACATTGGGCATGTCCACCATAAAGAACATGTAAGGACAAGCATGAGTCATGTGATGGGTTGGAGCATTGATTGAAAGGTCTTTTTCTTTTACTTGGGTTTTTTATATGAAAAAAAAATTGGTGGATATAGTCCTTGGGATTGTCCGAATCGGCGCTACATGACAAGTCGAGTTCATCTCAACCAATCAATAAAAATAAATTTTTAAATATTTTATTTCAGTAAAAATAAAAAGGGTACCGCTTGTCACATGACGCCGATCCGAACAATTCCTAAATTATTATATTTGGAAACTATGTCCACCAAATTTTTGTCGTTTTTAGATGAAATTGTTACCGATCAGTATCTTTTAATGCTTTTGGGATCACCTAAGATTGTCCTGCAAAATTTAGGAAGCTCAAGTTATAAGAATATTTCATGAGTAGCCAAAAATTAAAAAAAAAAAAAAAAAAAAAACAGAAAGAAAAATCTAGGGTTTCATATTCTCCTAAGTCATTTTAAAGTGTAGGGGAAAAAAGAAAAAAAAAAAAAAAAGACCTCATTTAAATTAGGGAAAAACTTTAAAAAAATCCCTCATTGTGGTTTCACACTTTTTTATTTTAGTATCCTATGTTTTTAAAGTGTATCAAGTTAGTACCCTGTAGTTTCTCATGGTTTTGAACTTTATCACTTTAGTACCCTGTGGTTTCATACTTTATCACTTTAGTATCCTGTAGTTTAAAAAATCACAGGATACTAATTTGATACAAGGTTAAAACCACATGATACTAAAGTGATAAAGTACAAAACCACATGGTACTAATTTGATACACTTTAAACTATAGTCTTAAAGTGATAAAGTGAGAAACCACAGTGTACTAACTTGATACATTTTAAACCACAGGATACTAAAGTGAAAAAATTGAAACCACAAGGGGGGTTTTTGAAGTTTTCCCTTAAATTAGGGGTGAGCATTATTTGGTTTAAACCAAATTACCAAAACAGCTCAGCTTTACACAAATGTGATTTGGTTTGGTGTAAAAAATAGAAATTAGGAGAAGTGAATTAATATAAAGTATAATTGAATTGTTAGATAGTTTTATCATTTTTTTTGTTTTCAGATTAAAAATTTTAGATAAAAATAATCATAATTATGTACTTTTTAAAGTAGTGTAATATGTTTCAAATTTAGAAAAAATCTATTCAAACTGAATAATTCAAACCTAGTCAACCGAATTATTTTGGTTTGGTTGAATTTGTTTTTTGTTTCTAAATTGTTTCAGTTTAATTTTGAGAAAATAATTAAAAAAACCCTAAAAATTAAACCGAACCGAACCGAATCGAACAGTGCTAGCTTCTGATTTGAACTTTGAACAAAAGCTATCTAAGAAGCGTTAGTAATACTTTTACTAAATTTTTTCTATTAAAACTTTTCCAATATTTTCGGTTACAGCTTAGAATTGAGAATTTGTGAAATAAAGATACAGATGTAAAGGGTCGTTTGGTTGTATATAAGTAAAAAAATAGAATAGTTGGAAGTATGTGCGATTGTAAATGCTCAATCTACACGGTTGATGCTATGACCAAATTGGGTTGCAGTACCAATTTGCGATACCAACTGCAATTGGACCTTTTCGTGCAGATATAAGCTGCGATTAGGTCTTACGCATCAAATCGAATAAAAAATTAATAAATGCATGCATTTTCAACTATAATGCAGTTGAAAATGCATGAATTACAGTTGAAAATATATACAGCCAAACAACCCCTAAGTGTAGTCCCTTGTACAGTTTCTAACACTGCTAGTATTATTCTTTGTACTTTTCTCGTTTCAATACTGTACAATCTATTTTGGTTCGAAAATAAAGCAGGAATAACGAAAGTTATCCAGGACGTTCGAACGTAACATATTTATGATAACCGCAGGGAGCTAAATCACTGAGTGAGCTGAACACCGTCCCCGACCACCATTCGATGACGGGAGTGGCGCGGTGGCCGTTCTTCGTCTTTCTCGGCGGGTCCATGTTCTGCCTGCTGTCGAGCAGCGCCTGCCACCTGCTCTGCTGCCACTCGCGCCGCCTGAACGTCTTCCTGGCCCGGCTCGACTACGTCGGCATCGCCGTCATGATCGTCGCCTCCTTCTTCCCGCCGATCTACTACATCTTCCTCTGCGGCCCCCGGTGGCGCCTCGTCTACCTCTCCGCCATCTCCGCCATGGGCTGCGCCACCGTCTTCACCCTCCTCTCGCCACACCTGAGCGCCGGCCGGTTCCGCACCTACCGCGCGATGCTCTTCGCCGGGATGGGGTTCTCCGGGGTGGTGCCGGCGGTGCACGCGGCGGTGGCCAACTGGGGGGAGCCCCGGCGGAACGTGACGATGGCATACGAGGTCGCGATGGCGGCGGCGTACGCCGTCGGGACCGCCTTCTACGTGTCGCGGGTGCCGGAGCGGTGGCGGCCCGGCCAGTTCGACCTCACCGGCCACAGCCACCAGATCTTCCACGTGTTCGTCATCGCCGGCGCGCTCGCGCACTACGGCGCCGCCACAATCTTCCTCGAATTCCGCAACCAAGTCGGCTGCTCTTAGGTTGACTTTGACTTTGACTTTGACTTCTCTTCTTTTTTTTTTTTTTTTTTTTTTGATGATTTGATTGTTGATACGGTGGGTATTATTCCTTTGCTTTTCCTGTTGGTGCCATTCATCATGTGATTTTTTTTTTTTTTTTTTTTGGATTGGATTATTGTGGAATTATACAGAAACAAGAAGTGTTATCATTTTGCTCACAAAAGGCTTTTGCTTTTACACTTGTAAATCCATTTATAGAAATTCAAAAATATATGAGTTTATTTTACTAGTCTTATAGGAAGTTACATATTAGGGTCTGTTCATTTTGTGCAGTCATATGAAATAAATGCAATATTTTGTCACAAAATGCAACATTTTGTGACAATATTTTGTAGATGTAATCAAGTAAACATGGCTTCTATTTTGCTGTTTATCTTCATAATTTTGAAAGCAAAGTTCTTTTAATTTTACTCGTCTGTTTGATAGGAAACGAATAATGTAAAATAACATTATTATTATCTCATATATAACTTATTAAATAATTAATTAATTATAACATAATAAATAAAAAAAATTATATAATTATGTAATCATATACATAATAAATTAAAACTATGCCACTATAATATTAATAGACTAAATCATTAGTCTTTATCAAATTTTCGTCCATTAAATTAAAAAATATTTATGCAGTTAAAATGATAGAGGCCCTTAGGGTTGAGTAAATGATTGGTTGAATAATATAATCTAACAAGTAAAAATGATTAAAAGAATAGATCTAACAACGAAAAATTTAATAGCACCGAATACTTCATACTATTGATAGCATAGTAACTAAACTCTAATAAATTATATACATAATAAATTATAATAAAATAAATAATATATATTTCTTTTATTTTTTTAATTATATACTTTTTTTTTCTCACATCTCCTTTCTATAGTTGACTTAGCCCTAACCTTGAGACAAATTAAATTACGGTGCCTTGAAAAACTCTTTTTAAGTTTCGACCGTAACTCTGTTACGGTGAACCAAACACCGACGGTGCCCATTTACGGCCGAAAAACCAAGCACCGACGGTGCCCATTTACGGTCGAAAAACACTTTCCCTTCCCACTTCCGTCCGAACAAATAAGCCCTCAATGTGGGGCATCAGAGGAGTGGAGAGAAAGTGCAGTTTAGATCATTTTGCTGCAAAGAAAAAAGCAGTTGCACACCGGAAAATCCATTCCGAAACTACGCCTAGTATTAGGACTAATTTCAATCGAAAATACGATGACAACACGGAAAAACCGAGCACGATTCGAACAATCGAAGCACTCTGAAACTACAACACTCGGGAACAGAAACAAGACTTATTACACTGTTCGTTTGATCCTACTTTTGTAAGATATTAAAAGATACAACAATGACAGAAAAAATGGCGAACAGCTGCGGCGCAAGGTCGAATTCTATTACTCAGCTCTTTCGGACGGAAAACCGTTTGCATTAGAGACCTATTTTTACCTTCCCTGAGCTCTCACGTACCTTAGTAGACAGTATCTTCTGATCATGAACCTGAAAACAAATAGCACTCTTTTGGTATCAGATATGCAATTCGCAACCTCTGGTACATTAAGACAAAAGAGCGGCAAATGGAGTTACGGGTCGATTCCTGAAGCTTTTGACTATGATTTCTACTACACCTTTCGTAATCTCAAATTTAACAATTTGGTCCCCAAAGTTTGTTTAAGTCCTTCCCATCATCAGCATAATCATGAGAATCGGAGTTTTATAAGATTAGTTCACTAGCAACCTACTGATTTGACGTTTTACGGAATAGCGCGCTAGTGGAAGGACCTATTTGTTATCTAGTAAGGTACCTAAAATAGGAACCAATTTGCTATTAACCCAGCATCAGGACATGCTAGCCAAGCTCTTTCTTACATTTGAAGACAGCTTATGTAAATATCTGGGTTAATAATTCAAACTTCAAAAGCACAAAGAAACTCGTAAAGGAACATTGGCAAGGCATGTTCACAAACCTGCAGGTTTATTTTTCCAAGCCCACTCCTGTGCAGACTGGAGCCCCTGGATGAAATTCGATAGTGAGGTTATATGGCAACAGTAGGCACCAACCAACATTTTGTATTGGGAGATTTGCAGAAAAGGATTGGCATCTAACAGAGTACCTGCTGGACTCGGGTAGGATCAATAGCAGAATTAGCTGCTTGCAACTGCGCATAGTTTGGGTCCTGGAGCAAGCAGAATGATGAGATTAGAAGAAATTATATAATAAAACCATTCACTAGTCTTTGCGGAAAATGTACATGAGAGACACGTTTCTAAATTTGTTTAAGTCTTATGACCGATGAAATGAACCATGCAGCCAAACTGGAAGGCAAAATAATGAAGAGGTTTTTCAATCCTCTCTAGATAGAACATTGCATAATTTAAGAAGATCATAAAAATCAAATAGAGAAGGCATTGAATGATGCATATGAGACCTAGTAACTCGAGCAGTTCATTATCCCTAAAAATAATTAGAACCATCTCCTTTATTTACGTTTTACCTCCCCTAAGATCCTATTTATACTATAAACCAAATTTAGAAATATGAGATAACGTAAAAATAATTTCAGGATAATCTCAAAATTTTCGACCAACTTCAATTTCTTTTTCTTCCCTCCTTTTTGATTTGAACTTTTCTCCTCTTAATAGTTTCATTTCTTATTTTTTAAAAAGCCAAAAGATAAACTCAAATACACAAAAACAGATAAAACCTTGTAATTGAACTCTCTAACATAAAGTACCCCCCACCCCACCCCACAGCTGCCACCCACCCCCCAAAAAAAATAAAAAAACCAAAGGTGGCATTATGCTATCATGGTTGAAAGGCACAATTTGATCCTGTTGCGCTAAAGAACTCACCTGAATGTTTTGCTGGCCAGGTACAGCAGCTTGATGCTTCAAGATAAAAAATAAATAAATAAATAAATATGACAAAATAAACACATTAATGATTATGATATAAAAATAAAAATTGTGCCTACCATGATCGAAGGCTGAACAAGCTGCAATTGGGGCTGCTGCCTCATCTGCATAGGCTGTGCCTGTTGTGTTTGAGGAATTTGCTGATTAGGCTGAACCTGTGCATGTGTTTGCGCATGAGGAGGCGATTGGAGCTGCTGAACAGCAAGCTTCTGTTGCTGCTGCAGCAAAAGCATTTTTTGCTGCTGTTGCTGTTGCTCGAATAAGGCAAACTCTTCAGGTTTCTCCCACTGGTTCACCAATCAATCAAATTTAGGATATTCCAAAAGATGAGGTTTGTTAAAAGGAAAGAGAAATTACATTTGTCTTACTTTACTCTCACGAGTGATGCTATTATAGTAGTACTTGAATCCTTCGGGAGATGTATGCTCTGTCCAGTTGCAGGTCAAAGGAACAGCAGGTGCTGCATTTACCGGGAGTGCGGAAGCTGCCGATGTAACTGTCGGCATAACTGCAGCTGGTACACTAGCTGGAGTGGTTGATGCTGCTGGCGGTCCACTCCATGCAGACTACATATATCATCACGAGAAAATCATTAGTCCAAACTTGTACATGTTTTGATGAACAAGCTGCTGTAACAAAGATAAAGGAAAATTTCTATTTGAAAAATGAGGACGAAATTGAATTTCGAGTCAAATTTCAAGAACTATCCAAATAACCCAAGAAATTTCGATAACAGAAACTACCGACAAAGACATTTAACTTAAAAATCCTCCAGAAAACAAAACAAATTGTAAAACAATCCTTTTCGAGTATGCATTACCTGTTGTTTGGCAGCAGCCTGAGCAACTTGTTGCTGATTTAGACTCTGCTGCTGCTGCATTAGTTGCAGTTGCTGTTGCAGCTGCAAAATCGCTTGCTGTGAAGATTGATAACTCGATTGCAGAGCTTGAGCCTGCTGCTGCAGAAGCACCTGCGGGAGCTGCGAAGGCAATTGCTGCATAGGCTGCTGCTGAAGCAGCTGCGGTGTGATGTTAGAAGCAGGAAACTGTTGCTGACTAGGCACACCAGGCATGGCTTGCTGTTGTTGTACGGCTAAGGGATTTTGCATAGCACCAGCCGAGGGGTTCTGTTGGATTAAAGGCTGTGAAGCAGGAAATTGTCCCCCGAGGGGTAACTGTTGTTGGGTTAGGGTTTGACCGAAAGAGGATACGCCAATAGATTGAGGGTTTTGAAGCTGGAGTTGTTGCATTGGTTCCTGGAGATTTTGTGCCTGTGAGAGCATCGCTGGCATTTGCTGAGCATTGTGGAGCTGAAGAGGGTGTGGAAAGTTCTGGGGGGACATAAATGGCTTCTGCAATGCCGATATTTGCTGGCCAATCATAGGACGGACTTGCCCCATAGTAGGATTAAAACCCTGTGAAATGCAAGAATACAAGCGAATTCACACTGCAAATTGACTGTTCGACCAGGCTTCTGGACAACTTCTCGACTTGACCGCAGAAGCTTCCAGAAATCAGGCAATTTTATAAAGAAAAGATTCTGCATCTTTTGCGATGGAAAGTTAAAATAAGGTTTTAGTCCCCAGAAGCAAAATCTTCAATGTAAAGCTAAAATAAGGTTTTATTCTGGATCTTTTGCGATTTTATAAAGATGTTCAGGAGATTTCAACGAAAAAGCCTCTAGTGATTCTTCAAATAGTAAACTAAGATAACACTTCTACATAAGCTCCAACCAAGCCAAACAGGCCATCAACAACTTGCTAGTATCCGCTATATATATATATATATATATAGAGAGAGAGAGAGAGAGAGAGAGAGAGAGAGAGAGAGAGTCCGACTACTATACTCTTACTCTTATGAGTATAGAGCTATTTGTACTCACAAGTTTTCGGTCGTTAGATCTCCCTTTGATCATTTCCGCCCGTCATACTATTCAACCAACAACCCACTCAACCCTAGGGGACCACTATCATCCTAACCACACATTCCTTCATCCAACAGCCGAAAACTTATGAGTACAAAAGGATTTTTACTCATAAGAGTATATATAGCCCTAGCATATATATATATATATATATATATATATATATATAGAACTAGGCTAATATACTATTAATAGCACCAAGTCATTGGTGTTACTAAGTTTTTGGCCGTTGAATTAAGAGATGTGCAGTTAGGATGATGTGGGCCCCTAGGGTTGAGTGGGTGGTTGGTTGAATAGTATGATCTAAGTGAAAATGATCACAAGGTAGATCTAACGGTGAAAATCTTGGTAGCACAAAGTGCTTCGTGCTATTAATAACATAGTAGCGGACTATATATATATATATATATATATATATATATATATATATATATATATATATATATATATATATATATATATATATATATATATATATATATATATATATATATATATATATATAGAAAATAAATTTCATAATTTTTCGACATCATTTACCTTACGATCAAAAGCTCACAAAATTGACAATTTTTAACGGCCGGTATGGGATACTTATTAGTTTAACGATGTAAAAGAATTGAAATATGTTGAATTTTTGATAGAAAATTCTATTCACTACCTAGATAAAGATCAATAACTCCGATCTTAAATTGAAGGATCCGATCATCTATTTTTAGGACGTCGTTCGATTTCGGCCGTTCATTTTATACCCTTTTGATGGACTTTATTATGATTTCGAAAAATTACGAAATTTATTTTCTAGAAGTTTTAAATACTCTAGATCATATTTAACGGAGTGGATTGTCGATTCGGAAGCCCCATGATCAAAAACAACTTATGAGTAGTAAAGGTCCAATACTCATATGAGTATAGTAGCCCTACTATATATATATATATATATATATATATATATATATATATATATATATATATAGAGTCCGGCTACTATACTTTTATGAGTATAGAGTCTCTTGTACTCATAAGTTTTTGGCCTTTTGATCCACCCTTTAATCATTTTTATCCTTAGATTATACTATTCAACCAACCACACACTCAACCCTAGGGGGCATACTATCAACCTAACCGTAATCACTCTTATCCTAGCCTCACATTTTTTCATCTCAACGGCCAAAAAGTTATGAGTACGAGGGCTCCAATACTCATAATAGTATAGTAGCCATGGCCTATATATATATATATATATATATATATATATACACGGCACCAAGCAATTGGTGCTTTTTAGTTTCTCACTGTTAGATCTACCCCTTCGACCAATTTCACTCCTTAGATTATGCTATTCCACCAACTAGCCACTCAATCCTAGAGGACTACTATCATCCTAACCGCACATCCCTTCATCCAAGAACCGAAAACCTACAAGCACCAATGACTTGGTAATTTTAAAAGCATAGGAGCTCAATTATATATATATATATATATATATATATATATATATATATAGAGAGAGAGAGAGAGAGAGAGAGAGAGAGAGAGAGAGAGAGGGAGAGAAATGAGACAAGTCTTAAGTACCAGTTGGGGGAAAGATGGTGCAGCAGAGTGACTTTGTAGGGATCCATTGGTAGGAAAACCAGAGGGTCCAAAGACACCAGCCTATATTAATCACAACGTGAAAAAGTAAACAAAAGAAGGCAGTAATAAGAAAGATTGGTATCATATAACATGGTAAAACTTAATGGACAATTGTTTTGATGCATACAGTATTATCTGATGATGTCGTGGCAGGACCACCTTTTGCAGTCGCATGACTGTTGGATCCACTATTATTAAGTTGAGACGAAGGTCCAAGTGACTGCGGGCTCAACGGACGCCAAGAGTCAGGTGGCATGCGTCCACCACCCCTAGGCTCGTCAAGGTTGGCTGTTGGCCTAATAAAATAGAGCAATTCAAAAATCAAAAACCATAAAAACAGACTAAAAATAAGCACAAGAAAAATAGGATTGTTCTACAAAATAATGCAAAGAGAGTATGATACTAGTACATCTATCAGTTAGAAACTGAGAACAAAGTTTTTGGGTAGTATCCAAATGAAAGGATATCTAATCCTATTTACATGAACCAAATAAGTATCTAACAAAGTAAACAAATGCAATGCATTCCCAAGCAACGTCATTTCATGTGAGTGTGGCAGTTTTCTTGTTAACGAAAGGTGGCCTTACAAAGTTCCTCAAACATTATAAAGTTTACGAGTAAAGGCAGAATGGTGTGCATAAAATTATAAACCCTTGCATACCGAAGAATGAGATATTAAAAGTTAGGCATTTAAGTATATTATCATGAATGACATTTAAGCATATTATCATGAAATAGCTCTTATCGTCTGCAGTCACCCATTTACATGGTGAATTTCTTCATGATAGCTTGCTTTAAAGGAGTAAAACGGACCTAATAACTAATGTGGCATCTGATCGAGGACTGAACCCAGGACCCCCAAATGTAGGACCGCTCCTATAAACATCACAAATTACAGAATGAAATAAACTTTAGGCTTGAAGTACGAAGGAAAAAAAAAATCAGATGCTAAGTTTCTAAAAATAGACAAAATATTATAGCCAGCCTAATTCGGCAACTAAAATAAGCAAAACCAAAAGATAGAGCTAAATAAGCTTACCTTTGTTCTCCAGGTCTAGGCCTCTTAGGATCAGCAAACCGTACAATTAAAGGCTGATCGCATCCCTAATATTAGAACGATAGAAAAGATATCATTTACAAGCATAGCAAATAATGCATTATCTAATTCAAAGAAAATTTACCCTCATAATGTAAGTTCCATTAAGTGCGTTCATAGCTGCTGCTGCCATCTCTCTTGTTGAGAACTTCACAAATCCACATCCTTCATGTTCCATTGAAATAAGAATTAAGAACAGTAACGAGGATATATGGAAAGAAAAGGTTTCATCAAACCATTTTGTATATGTCAAAGGACAGACCTCGGCTTTGTCTCGTAGCATCTCTCATAATATAGACATCTTCAACATGACCATATGGTGCAAAAATCTGCAAAACACATATAACACAAAAACAGCATTCAAGTCTTTGTAAAAGATAGAAATACAAAGAAAAGATAGCACAGTGCATGCAGAAAACCCGTTCCAACCACAGAAAGAACTTCTTAAACGAGAAGCCATGTTAAAGAAGACTTGCCTCCTCAATCTCTTTTGCAGATGCGTTCTTATTGAGCGACGCAACAAAGAGTTTGTGTTCAACTGAACCTAGAGATAGAAATTTATAAATAAGAACTCAATAAGTAATGAAAGCAAATAAGTAAATTCAAAGAACAAGAAAAAAGGCCATGTCTCATAAGGCATCAGACGGAGAGGAACTCGTTATAAATGTAGTTCAACAATACTAAATTCTTACCATGGCGTTCCCGTTCGCCATCAGCATACCTAACTTGAATAGGGCCGATTCCCTGATGAAACCAGATTAATACTCAAGTTATAATCCATTAAAAAAAAGAAATAAACAAAGAAAGATGAATCAAGATAAGGAAAGAACACCTACCCCAGGCAAAGTAACTTGATTATGCAAAGCTCTGATGGCTCTGTCGGCCTCCTCTAAGGTTGCATATTTGACGAAACAACATCCTGGAAATTAAAGGTTTTACTTGATTCTACTAGATTACCAAAAATTCTCTTGTACAAATGCTATGAGCATAGGAATTACAGCATGATTTTTTTAAAAAAATAAGGTTAGAACAGCCAAGATCAACTATAAGCTTCCATCTATTATGCATCAGATACTTCAAAAAAATTTACATGGAACACCTCAAAGGTCTTTAAAAACGAATAAACAATGTTTAACAAGCAATTAGGTATAGGATTTGAGAACCAAGTACAGCATGAACAGATCTCAGAGGTCAACAGCAGAATAACATTGGTCACTGTGCTTCTCCTTGGAACTTAAATAAAAGCACAAACCCATTGGTTTGTGCATTACCCCTCCATTTTTTGGGGAAGCACTCAGAACCAGTAAGCAGAAGAAGATGAACTTCTTAATATGCCACCTCATGCATATGCTCATCCAAGCCATTGAACCTCAAGCAGTATTTCATGAATCACGATCCAAGAATTACAATACTGGGACAACCTTACAATGGTGACTTCTGTCAAGATCGTACAGTCCAAGCACAAGAAAATTAAGATGCTGCTCACCATCGTTGGTTAAACCTCAGACAAAAGAATCTAGTCAGATTTATTGAGAATCTTTTGTCATCAGGCATCTAAAGTGTACAAAAGGTCTTATGTTTCTATGACCCATTGGGTATGCCAAGTACAAAAAAGGAACATTGCCAAAATTCCACACATAGAAGCAGATTAAATTAATTGCAAGTTAACACCTAATGAACAACACTAATGCATTAATGGAACACAAGTGATATAACAAGGGCATCCAAGACTAGTAGCAGTTATCTGTTAATCAGAAATCAGGTAAGTCTGAATCCTTGAAAGACCTGATATGGCTACATTCTTGGTCCAACATATAGTGAAACAAAAGAGATAAGAGTGATAAAAAAGAATCCGCCATATCCAAATAAGGGGAAAAGTGAGACAGACTTTGTTCCCTGCCACAAAAACCTTCTAAACATAGAAGTTGCACCACTTGCACAAAAATATTAACAATCATGCGGCTGGATTGGTATTTATGAGCACTTAGCCACTGTTAAATGCATTAAATCTCCTAGCTACACAGAATGTAGCTGCCTGCGAGAGCCTAAAGTCCTCATTTTTCCAACATTTAAGGAGATGTTGCAATGCATTAGAGCATGTTCTTTGGAAGCTTGTATACAATTAAGCCATTTGCAAGTTTCATCATCATTGACAATCTAATCTATATCCTCAGCTCATTCAATTGAAAGATTCAAACCCGATAAAATAACAATAGGCGACCTGAAAAGGCACCAAAGTCAATATCCTTATGATCCTTAATCGGTCGAGTACATATTCAGTATATCCTAGAGCAACTCAAATCAAAATATCTAAAGCTGAAATAATCTTCAAACATGTAAGAACAACCAAAGACTAAATAGCATAATCTGTTCCCAAAGAGTGAAACACAATAAAAGTTCTAATGATATAAAATTGCAGAAAAGAGAACAAAGAACAAAATTGTCACGCAACCTAACAAACCAAAATCAAATTTACTTCAGAATGTAAAAACAACTGCAATGGTATTCAAAATTTTCCAGAGAACTAGGGAGCCCCTTAACAAGAGTTTAAGGACCGATATCACAAGTCACATTTGTGCTTGCCTCAGTCCTATACCAATCAATTTTAAAATGCAAACATGTACTACAAACACATCCAGTAAGAGGACAGCAGAGCACCTAATCTTGTAAAACAACAGACCAAGGATGTGTCCACTTATTAGAGAACGCAGTCCAAAACAGAGACATTGCTCACATGCAACATGGAAGTGTCAAAAGACAATGTAGACACTGGGAACAGATCTACAATAGCATTGGCTTATGCCCAGAAAATAATAACCAGCTGCGGTTGTCGGTAGCAGCAGATTTTCGTCACGCCAAGATACACGAATGATCCACAATATCATTCTCAATTCTCACAAAAGTAAGCACAATAACATTGTCTAAACTTGAACTAAGACATCCATTATCAAACAGCAGAAGATTCACAAGTTAATCACTACCCACCTTTCACTAAAAGAGGCCTGTAAAGTTAAGTTGAAAGTCAAAGATGCGTAACACATTTGAGCATTTCCACATCACACAAATATCCAACACTATTAGAGTAACATCATGCCATCACCATCTTTAAGTGTTATACAACTAAGAAATTAGTCATACATCAACCAAGATTAGAAGTGCTAATGACAGTTCTGTTGAACTGCATACGATTTAGGCAACAAATCTCAACTCCAACAAATGGGCTCATTTTCAGATGTCTCAACCAAGAAAAAGAAATGTTAGCACTTCCCAGACACAACATTCAACAAAAAGTTCTGCACTGAATACGGCCATTTAAATTGAATTCTCATCCAAAAGAGCATTTCCACATCACACAAGAAAGTATCTGACACAATAGAGTAACATCATGCCGTCACTATCTTGAAGTATTATACAACTAAGAAATTCGTCATACACCAACCCCAGTTAGAAGTTCAAGTGCTAATAACAGTTTTATTGAACTGCATATGATTTGGGCAACAAAAAACCAACTAAAACGAATGGGCTCATTTTCAGATGTCTCACAGAGAATAGGAAATGTTAGCACCTAGGGTTTAAATGTTAGCACTTACCAGACACCACATTCAACAAAAGTTTATATAATGAATACGGCGTTTAAATGGAAGTCTCATCCAACACCACATAAGCACAGAAAACACATCATCTATAGGTTAATTCGATAATGGATCAAGCATGCAAGTCCTCCATTCTCGTCCAGTCCATGAAGTAAAACACCACAGACTCGCAAATCCATTCACACAAAACCCAAGGAGATTAATACCACATTCACTGAGCACAAAATATCCATGACTACGCCAAGAAGAGGCAAACACAAGGCAGTAAAGGGTAGAAACACAACGGGAGAGCAGCTCATGCATGAGCATGTAATCCAAATGGTTTCCAACCTTTCAACAAAGGAATGCCTTAAAACATCCATATAGAAAACTGGCATCCAGATATACAAAGAACATACAGTTCAGCAAAAGGAAGTGCCATACCATGTAAGATCGAGAACTGAAGACCATTCAAAATCATCCAACATTAAGAAGAGCAATCATGAAATCTCAAGCCATTGAGAGAATGAAATGAAATCTCTTGACCATAAAGATGTAATTATGAGATAAACAATCTCATCAAGTTTCTACTCCAGTGTTCAGCATTTTGCAGAAACATGATATCCGCTTTTAGTCACATGCTAATGCGGAGGACCAAACACTATTAAATATGAATTCTAGAAAACTTAATGTATCTAACCCAATGTTATCAACTTGCTTGATGCTGGTGAAAGCCCAGCAGCAATGACTAGTAATAGAGTGATCTTGATTTAAGTGCTACGATCAGTCAACTTTCAACCTTTCCATGATCAGGTCTTCCACTGGATTAACAGGAAGAAAAATCTACAACTGATGACAATTGTTCCAAAACCTAATTAGAGGAGATGTAACCTTATAGCTCCTGTCATCCCTCAACTGACCTGAAAAGAGAGAGAATAGATGACACAACAGAATACGAAAAAACATTTATAACATACCTTGTTGCTGTCCAGTCTTCTTATCTTTGATTAAAGCCACTTCAATAACATCACCATGTTCCTCAAACAAGGGCCGAATCTGAAAAGTATATTTTAGTGGCACTTATTACATGACACAATCCATAAAATCTGCTGTGATAAGTCAAGCACACAATAAACAAGAAGAGAACCAAGAACAGAAAGCTTGGGTCATAATCAATAGATATCAACGAACTTCTTCAAGGTCTTATTAAAAAAATAACAAGATAAGAAAATAGCAGGATTTTGCAATTGCTAAATGAAATGATTGAAAAAGTATGAATAAAAGGTCGAGCGTACAATAATAGATGTTTAAAGCAATCATTTGACATATTACAAAATTCAAACAGGCATATATATGTATGTATGTGTGTGTGTATGTATATATATAGAGAGAGAAAGAGATTCAGCTCTCTCTCTCTCTAAAATTATACCACCACCATAGTAAATCCTATGCATCTCCCTCCATCCCTCCCTCTCTCCCTCCCTCATATATATCTTCTTGTACAGATAGTTGCACTCAAAGCACTATCATGTTAATTGTATAACCTTTATAAAGCCTTCATTGATGTCGAAATCATGATTATCCTTCAGGTCATTATTATGAAGCTCTCTCTATACTATCAATTTGTTAGCTCTTCGATCCATAATAGTACCACCACTCCATAGTAAATCCTATGCATCTCCCTCCGTCTCTCCCTCCCTCATATATATCTTCTTGTACAGATAGTTGCACTCGAAGCATTATCATGTTAATTATATATCCTTTATAGAGCCTCCATTGATGTTAAACTCATGATCATCCTTGTCGTCATCATTATATATATCTTCTTGTATAGAAAGTTGGACTTGAAGCACTATCATGTTAGATTGTATATCCTTAGTAGAGCCTTCATTGATGTTGAACTCATGATCATCCTAGTCATCATCATTACGATAATTTTATCCATCACACAAACCTTTTCCAACAATAATGGTTAGCTGCAACACAACTTTAATTTGACAAGTCTCATGAAAGACTTTATAAGTGGCTACCAAAGTCTCTGAAAATGGCCTCACGATCCACGCCAAAGCATATGCTGGCATAAGAGGAAGTTGCCAACAAATCTGTAGATCCAACTGCTGTTTATAGTTGTATTACATACCACAGTTATTACAATTTAGGCTAATGCAATTAAGAACCAACCCGTTGAAATTCCTATAGGCACAAAAAGAGAATAATATAAAGATAATACCTTTCAGTATAAGAAGTTCGTCCTCAAATGACCAGCCTCAATTTTGATTATAGACCGAATAAAGTTAGAATGCTACCACTCAAGTTAGTTGGCAAGTTTTTATCATAATGTCCTAAGTATGCACAAACACTTCTATTCAGATTTGTACTTAAAAAAAAAAGAATCTAGTTGAAGATGAACTTCGGCACTACCGCACTAGCAATAATTGTAGTAAAATTGGACAAGTAAATATGTAATGGCTTTGTTCTAATAAACTAATTGTGGCATTTGACTAAAATTTACTAAAGAAGAGCAATCATAACCAGATATGAATCAGTAAAGAAGAACAAAATAATGGGAAAGGAGAATAAATGAATCCTTTTAAGGACTTCTAGTTTGTTTGCATGGAGTAAATACTCTAATCCCCCGTGAGTAATCATCCTCTTCTTCCCAAAACTTGAATCTCCTTCAGGCAATAATTTCAAATTCAATCACAAGTTGACATTTCTCTTGCATGCTAATAGCATTAGTTTTCCCAAAGTTATTCGAACTCGCTTTCAATCTACAATTTCTTATTTTTGAAGTTAACATGTCATATCTTTCAAACATGAAGCTTTTCAGCTTAAACAAACCTAGTTGTCTCAGGATATTGAAGCTGCATAACTATCATTTTCCATGCTGACTCCCAAGGGTCTTTTGTGGACATTCCAAGTTTAAATGAACTCTCAAGCTTGTGTTTGCATTTTTATGTAAACTCAGGAATAAGACCCATGAGAGCTATGCAAGGATTGAGTTTCGTACCATAAACTCTTACAGATTTTTCTTGAGATAATTAGGTGCCAAAAAAGTAAATGGATTATTGAACATATAGTTACCTTCAGAGTTCAGATAGTCAGCACATGCGAACCTTACTAAACCCAAGCATTTAGATCATAAAAGTAATAGCTGATGGCATGGGGGGGAACTTTCACATTGTTATCTCAAGAAATCTATCACAAGGAATCAGCAAATGTCGTCAAGATAATGGAACATACACTGCCCATTAAGATCCGGTGCCTACTGCCTAGTAAGATAAGGGGAACAGTTGACTGTTCTTGAGTGAATTTTGTCATCAAGAACTTCTTTACCTGCATTCACTGATTAGGAAGCCTATTTTATCACCACATCCGTTGTCGTCCTTACATGTTTCTCTTTAGTTTCCACATTAATGAAAAGACAAAGCTATATGCTGGCCCTCAATCATATCCAAATTTGCGCAAGAACTCTCGAGGAAAAAAAAAAACTATAACACTACAGTCTATTGACAGGAAGAACAATGGGAGAAATTAAACACTGCACAAAATTGAGGTAAAGATGAAAAGGAAAAAAGGACTTAGGAAGACAGAAGATATACTACTCACCTCTTCTTCAGTTGCAGTTCTTGGAACTGAACCAATAAAAAGTTTAACGAAGTGGCTCCCATCATTATGATCTGAACATTGTGCAAAACATCCACAGTTATGAGTAATGACGACCAACAACAACAGTTAAAATATGCTTACACAGGATAAAGGCTCAAACGTAACACATAAACAAGTTTCGACAAGTGATTAAATAGCATACATAAAGTTTAACTCATTTTAATATACTCACGAAACTTAATTTTTCGCAATAAGAAGTTGAAACAATATCACTTGCAAAGTTACAAGTACCTTTGCATAAACCAAACTATCTTGTAAGAAGTTAGGGAAAATGAGAAATTTAAGAACTCAAAACGCTTCAATATATATCTCATAATTCCAGATCTCTAAAATACCTTTACGAGAAAAGGACCGACATAAAGCCTGCCATAACACTATCGACTAAATTTTGCCCACAACAGTAGCTCAAGTTGACATTTTTATGCAAGGAGATGTTTCACTACCATCTTACTGTCATGATTGTCGAGTTGTAGAACTACGGAACAGTTCTCTTCCTGTAAACACAAAATGTAATGACATATTTCTATGCTTCCTTGGACTTGCGTAAACAATTTCCCTACATTAAAGGCACATCTTTCTCCTTAGGCATTTTTCGTATCTGGAGGAATCTTAGCAGGTCTCTTCTACATCACAATGAGCTGCAATGCAAAATAATTGCACATTGTTTCTAACAGCCAAGTTGGCTTCTGGAGGTTGCACACTAAATCACTCTCTTGCCTCACTTTGCTTTGGCTTAACAACTGGAAGGTTGATTAAATTCCAAACCAATCATGAGATCATGTTAACTCCAACTGGTTAAAGTACAAGCAATCCTCATGGAAATTTGACATAAAAGAGAGAACTTTACAACAAATAAACATTTAAATCCAACAAATTTACTCATTTTATTTTTAATTGACATTCAAAATCAGCCTAAGTGTTTCAAATAAAATCACATCATAAAAGATTTAAACAAATAAAAAGAAGAAAGCAACCTACCTGGAGAACCCCCTCTACCGGAAAACCCATGCCTGGCACCGGGCATCTGCATGGGGGGGCCACCGAAGCCACCCGGACTTGCCCCGGGACCGCCGCCGCCGCCGCTGCCGCGGAACCTTCCACCGCCGCCGCCGGGGGGAGGGTACTCCTGCGGACCCCGATACGGATGGTACCGCCCTCCACCGCCTCCGCCGCCGGGGCCGGAGGAGGAGAAACCCTCGCCTACTCCACCTCCGTTGCCTCCGCCGCCTCCGCCGCCGCGGGGGTACCGGTGGCTCTGGTTGGTGGGGCTCCCGGATGAGGACCACCGGGACGGCGCCTTGGAGTGCCTCGGCCCGTCGCCGGCGCGGTCTCCGCGGTGGCGATCCATAGGGAGGGGAGAGCTAGGGTTTCGTCCGCCGCGGCCGAACCCTAGCAGAGGAAGGTGGAGCGGGGTCGAACTTGGTGGAGATCCCCTTCTTATATGAGGAGGAGGAGGAGGAGGAGGAGGAAGAGGAGGGGTTTCGAAGAGGCGGAGGAGGAGGAAGAGGGAGAGGAAAAGAAAAAGGGTTTTTGAGAGCACGAGAGAGGGAGAGAGAGAGAGCGCTCGGTTTGGTTTTAGGCTTTTTGGCGGCGGAGTTGGGATCGGATGCGGGGAAGGAAACAGGCAACAGCTTTTCGCTCCAACACCTTAAAAGGTTTTTTTTTTTTTTTTTTTTTTTTTAGAGAGAGAGAAAGGTACCGTGCTTCCCACTTCGTTTATTGCATAGTTTGGTATTGAGGCCTATCTAACGTTATTAGATAAAATAGAGTTGTAGAAAAAGCATATAGGGATATGTTCTCCGGTGGGAACGCAGAAAATATATCGTAACCGACTCATAGCGATATGCGGAACGCAATATTACGTACGGAAACAAACGGGGTATTTTCCTAACGTACTTTCTCACCGCACGTAACGCAGTCTCCCCGCAATACCAAACGAAGCCTATTTCATTTAGAAATAAATTTAACCGAAAATGTGAATCAACTAGAATTTGAACTTGAGTCTCGGGTACCAACCACCAAACCCTTTTGCCACTTGCGTTGGGGATGGTCAGTTCCAACAGCTTAAAAGTTAAAAGTGCTTTTTAAAAATGCTTTTTATTTGCCCCGTTTGGGATTGCGGGGAGATTGCGTTACATACAGGAAAAATATTAAGTTAAAAGTGCTTTTTAAAAATGCTTTTTATTTGCCCCGTTTGGGATTACGGGGAGATTGTGTTACATACAGGAAAAAAATTTATTTGTTTTCGTAAGTAATATTGCGTTCCGCATATCGTGATGAGTAGATTACAATATATTTTCTACGGTCCCATCGGAGAACGCAGAAGCATATCCCTATATGCTTTTTTCACAACTTTATTTTATCTAATAGCATTACATAAGCCTCAATACCAAACTAAGCCTAAGAGTAAAAAAAAAAAACAAAAAACAAAATTTCAATTCTCACTACCATTTTGTGGTTTAAATTTTGAAAATGTTATTTATACAGCTTATAGGAAATGTACATCTTACATCCTTAAAATTAAGGACCGAGAAATGAGACTCATACATTCTATTCGAATATGTAAACTTTACAGTTTACACTTATAGTCTTTTTTTATATATATAAACTCACTAATTTTATTAATTTTTGTAACTAATAAAAAAAATTTTACTCGTATACCTATACAAAGAACTCATTGAAACCTCGCTATGGATAGAGTAAGAGGCAATAAGGAGGTATAAAGGATAAAGATAATATTAAACCCTTTGTACTGGGTTCACAAAAATCCAAATAACTGTTTGTTAGAAAAGATATTTAATGTGACAAGTAGAGAACGACGGCTCTTGAACAAAAAGGATGTAAGATATATTTCACTTTGAAGAGTATCAATAACATTGCTTATAACTAAAACCTCAAAAAGGTTGTATTAATTCTTAGAGCTAAAAAATCATTTGATTTCACGTAATTTAAAATGTAGTATATAGTTTGATATGCATACTGTTGAAAAATACAATAATTATAATTACGTGTATCTTATTTTGTTGAATATAGTATAAAACGTTGCAACTATAAGTATTTGTTTGGTTTTATACAGCTTTTCAATATGAATTTCTATTATTTTATAATATATGGCGGTGAAATCATTCATTAGTAAAGGAAAAAAAAATTCATTTAAAAAATTATTAAGAAGATACGCATGTTTTTGTTTAAAATTTCTTTCTTCGGTTGTGTTTGGTTCACATATAATAAGGGGAATAAACTCATTATTTCCCTCCTTATATATACCTAAACATTATTTTTGAAGTAGGGAAATTGTAATTCACTATTATCAATACATATAATAAAAGGCAAACCCTAAACTTGCCATGCGTCGCCTCCCGAGTGACCCCCCTCCCCCTTGCTCAGCTCTGCCCGATTCCTTCGCTGGCGGCGAGCGGGGTCACGTGCCTCCCGCCCCGCATCTCTCCTCTCGGCGGGGCAAGATCCACTGCCCTCTTCTCTCCGATCCCTCTTCTCTCCGATCCGGGTCCCCCCTCCCCCCCCATCGGGTGCTTGTCGGGCCCCTATACTGACCTCCTCCAGCAGCTGACGTACGCGCGTTCCATCACTGCGCCAGGGTTGGCCGGAGTACGAGAGTGGTTGCGGTATCTCTTCTCTCTACTCTCCACGTGCATCCCATTCTCCTGTCTCTGCAATTCCTCCCTCTAATCCCCGATCCCGTCCCGGGCGCCGCCTGAAGTGGGTGGGGGATTTAGTACTTGCTTCCCCGTGTCGTCGTCCTCCCTCGTCGTTTCTCTCGCAAGCTGGGCCCCCTTCAGGCGGTGCCTATAAATAGGGCTTGCACTATGCAGACGAGGGGCGGCTTGTTTGTTTGCCTATATTTGAAAGGTTTGTTGTAGGTGTTTGCTAATAGCTTCTCCTCTAATACTCTTTTGACTGTCTCCGTGCCTTCACCCTTGTCTTTCCTGATTGCGGCTCCTGCGAAGCCCTATACTCCCAATGTTTGTTCCGGCCTGTGCCCTGTGCGTGTTGTACTGCTGCCTCATCAAATTTGGTGAGTGGGCAACAACCTATTTGGTTTGGGTTCCTGAATCACAACGGCCTCCTTTTGTTCTATTAACCTTTACCTAGAAACAAAAAACACATTGCGCAAGAAAAAAAAATAGCCTTTATACTTGTCATATAAAAAAAACTTAAGAAAAAGAACTGAATACTTATGATTAATTGGTTAATGCTGAAATCCCCTGCTTAGCAACAATTGTTTTTTGACGCTCTTTGCTTGGAATTCTTTGGATTCCTCCGGAACTGGAATTTACCTAGTTTAACAAAAATGATGGTGTTTCGTGACTCATTTACACCTTTGCCTTCTTACGCACTTCGGGTAACAAAGTTTAAAATAATCTATGCTTATATACTTATATTTGAGTACTTATAATGTCTTAACAAAGTTTTTTAAAACTCCTTGCTTACCTACTTATGTTTACACACTTGGAATGTCTCTGCTATTGATTTCGCAAATTCTACTTATATTTGTGCACTTAGAATGTCTCAACAAAGTTTTTAAAAGCTCCTTGCTTACCTACTTATGTTTACACACTTGGAATGGCTCTGTTGTTGATTTCGCAAAATCAAAAAAAAAAAAATTCTCTGTTACTCTTTACTTAACATGTCTTGTGACTGGTTATGAGTTTTTAAAAAATCCTTACTTATATACTTATGTTTACACACTTGGAATGTCTCTACTTTTATTTGTCGTTAATTTATTACTATACAAAAAATTATTTTGTAAAATGGTCCGATGAAAAGATGTGCCTCACAGGGTTAAGTGGGTTGTTGATTGAATAGTATGATTTAATATATAAAAACAGTAAAACTGATAAATCTAATAATCAATAATTTATGAGTTTAAAAAAGACTATACTAATAAAAATATAGTAACAAAACTCTAATAAATAAAATTGGAGTTGAGCTAGAATACTCTCAAAAGTACCAAGAAGATGGTGCTTTTGAGTTTTTAGCCATTGAGTGGAGAAATGTAGCGTTGAGATGATGATGGCAAGTGATGATTGGTGAAATAGTATTTGATCCAAAGGCTATTAGTAATCAAAAAGTAGATCCAAGGGCGAGAATCTTAGAAGCACAAAAAAAATTAGGGCATTCTGGCCCAATTCATAATATTTTTTTAATAAATAATATTGCAGAATACCGATCGTTCCTAAAGCAAGTGGCAGCTAAGTTTATTTTCTAAGACTTAGTTTGGTATTGAGGCCTATCCAACGCTAGTAGATAAAATGGAGTTGTAGAAAAAGCATATAGGGATATGCTTCTGTGTTCTCCGGTGGGAACATAGAAAATATATCGTAACCGATTCATCGAGATATGCGGAACAAAATATTACGTACGGAAACAAATAGAGTATTTTCCAAACGTACTTTCTCATCATCTTATATCAAACGCTAATCTTCTCCTATCTTTCAAACAAAGAAAAAAAAAAAAGAGATAATATTGCAGAATCTCTTACCAGGGGGACGTCGTTGAAGGGCTTCCCACTCAAAATTTTTTTCCCCGTTGTACTGCCGGCCGGCCCCACTAGAAGTCGTGGGAACCGACCGAATTTTCTTCCCCAGCGGGAGGGGGGGGATGCCGGAGCTACCGGAGGTGGAGGCGGCGCGGCGGGCGCTGGAGCGGCACTGCGTGGGGAGGAGGATCGTGGGGTGCTGCCTGGCGGACGACCCCAAGGTCGTCGTCGGCGTCGGTCTCGGTCCGCCCTCCCTCCTCGGCCGCACCATCCTCGCCGCCGGCCGCAGGGGCAAGAACCTCTGGCTCCGCCTCGACTCCCCGCCTTTCCCCTCCTTCCACTTCGGTCGCTCCTAATCCCCACACACCTCTCTCTCTCTCTCTCTCTCTCTCTCTACTCACCTCTTCTGAATAGGGATAATATCAAATATACCCTTCAAAAACTTTGAAATTATTATTTATTTTTTATTTTTGAAGGATCAAAACATTCGTATTATTGATTTTATAGTAGAGCTGTTATGCTATCGGAAGTATAGAGAATCTATTTGCCTTTGTTTTTTTGGCCTTTGGATCGGTCTCTCTTAATCATTTCAAATCTTGGGGTTAAGGTTTAGTTTGGTATTGAGTTCTATCTAACACTATTAGATAAAATAGAGTTGAGAAAAAATATGTAGAAATATGCTTCTGCGTTCTTCGTTGGGATTGCAAAAAATATGTCGTAACCGACTAACGTAATATGTGGAACGCAATATTATGTACGAAAAAGTATTCTCCCATCATCGTTTCTCACCGGACTTAGCGCAATCTCCGAAAAAGCATATAGGGATATGCTTCTGTGTTCTCCGGTGGACTGCAGAAAATATACCGTAACCGACTCATCGCGATATTCGAAACGCAATATTACGTACGGTTCTCATCGCACGTAACGCAATCTCCCCGCAATTCCAAACGAAGCCTAAGCCTAATACTATTATCCGGTGGGGACTCCAGGGAAGACCACAATCATCCTAACTGTATAATTTTTGATCCAAGGCAAAAAGTTAAAAGCATCATATACTCTATACTTCCGATAGCATAGTAGCTCTACACTTGATTTTTAAATAATTCTTTAATCATTTCTAACCTTTGGAGGCCGTAATTATCCTAACCGTATAATTTTTTATCCAAGAGTCAAAAAGTTGGAAGTATCAGATCCTCTATACTTCCGATAACATAGTAGCTCTACACTTGATTTTAAATGATTTCTTCAAATACCTAAATTTTTTGTCTTCGAGTTTAGTAGTGAGATCGGATTTTAGAAGGATATTTTTGTTATTACAGAGTAAATTTTAAAAAATTTTAATGGTAGTAAGAGGTAAATAAGCAAAAGCCCCGATAATATATTAATGTAAAAATTTACTGAAATTTTCTGAACTATCGACCATTTTGATACGGCCGCCTAACCTTTCAAAATTTTAATTTTTTAATTTCTTTGATTTGAGTCGGTCAACGGCAACATGGCTTCAGTTAATATATTTTATGCGATTCTCGTAACTATAAATTAATTAAATCAAATAACTGACTTAAAATCTGAAATGAAAGTATCATTGACTAATTCAAATCGAACAAACTGAAAGATTGGATAGGAGAATGTTTAAATTTTTGAAAGGTTGGATCGTCGTTTCTAAATGATTCATAGTTTAGATATGTTCTACACATTTTTACCTAATATTAATTAAAAGCACCGTGCTCTGTTCTCTTGTAGCTTAAACTTTTTAGAGAGAAATGTTTATGTCACATTACTTTAACATGGTATTCGAGTAGAAAATCATTAGTTTGAGAAAAATAGTTATTTTGCATTAAAAATACTGTTCTTCTATAGCTTGAATTTCTGGAGAAAAATAATCGCTTAACATTAATTTAATATGGTATCAGAGCAGAATGCCTTAAGTTTGAATAATTCCATCGGGGCCTGCAATCTCATTTAAATCAATAATTTTGTGAAATTTTGCAGCTCTATGTACTTCTTTAGGTGAAAAAAGTATGGATTTTTGTTAATTGTTTGATAGCAAAAACTAATGAAACCACTGGTTCTAACGAAATATCCAATTCATCTGACTAAAATAGCTTAATAATGGAAGTTGAGGGAGTGACAATAAATAGAGTAAAGAGATAGGCTTCGGGGCGCAATGTCAAAATAGCCTATAGTTGAGGGGGTCTTCATGTAATTTTTTGATTTGAAATATTTTCCTAAATAGATTTGGCACTCATTAAAATTAAGAGTTTCGTAGGCTATGAGCTGTTGTTAACTATAGTTCCATCAGGTAAACTGTGTTCAACATAGTTAGTTCGACAGAATCACCATCAAATTTAATATGAATATGCTCAATTTAATTGATTGCAACGATTTAAATCGAAAAAAAAATTAAAATTGATGAAGCGCCAATAATAAAAACCTGTATGTTTTTGCCCTTTTGTCGATCAATGGATACATACGCATTCAGTGAAATCCCACATTTTTCTCCTTTATTTCTGTATGTTTAGGGATGACCGGTGCAATGCACATTAATGGTGTCCCAGTAACCAAGTACAAGAGGTGGTTCTTTTCTGTTCATTGATCAGTCTTTTTCTCTAATACTCTCCTTTTGTGGAGCTGTTCTCTGAAAATATGACAGTTGTTTGCAGGTCGGCAGTCAGCTCGACAGATGAATGGCCTTCTAAGTACTCCAAAGTGTTTGTTCAAGTATGCTTTCTGTTTTATGTTCTTTGACATATCTCAAGTGTAATAAGGCGTAGTGTGGGAGTGTAATCAATCGTCAATACGTGCTCCGTACACGAGCCCTTTGATGCTTTCATAGGCGAATTCTTCCTAGTGTCGAAGACTAACTATTTCACTATCACTTTTACACAAATTGCAGTATAAGTCAAATTCCTCTACTTATGTCGGTGATTGGACTGGCAAAGGAAAACTGTTTTTAGCCAAGCCGTTCATCGATATGTTAACTTTGCTATGATGAGTTGCATCGTCGTAAATAGACCTAGACAAAGTTCAACTCGATGAGTAACTCGGAGGAGAAATTGATTTTTGGTGAATTCAGGAAGGTGGAATGTCAGAGGAATTCAAATTATGTAACTCATAACGAAAAATTCCTTCATAACTACGGATGCATTTAAAACCTTGATTTGCCTCATAATCCTATTTCTCATGGAGACTTTCTTATAACTACAAAACTTGTAGATTTGGCCCTTACAAATTACTAGTGATATTTCTCATGTTTTGGGTGTAAAAACATGTAATAAACCATGCAACCATAGTATTATCGAATATTTATATTAAATAACACTTTCTTATGAATCCGTGAACTCGAGAGTTCTTGCATGTTCTCAAAATTATAAATCTTCTATGTTTTGGTCTGTCAGTGCTAGAATATGTAGATGTAGTTGGATTGCTTGCTAGGAAGCTGTTTAATTGAATGAATCCATGTGTTTACCTCACTCACTACTTCTGAGTTTGGCTGCATTTGATGTTTTTGACTCTTCATTTAACTTGTTCCTTTTTACCATCTTTTGCAGCTTGATGATGGTTTAGAATTTTCCTTTACTGATAAGAGACGTTTTGCAAAAGTCCGTTTTCTTGAAGATGTATCTACCTCGCGCGCTACATTCAACTTCCATCTAAAGCTTTCCTATTATTCTAACTAATTTTCTCATTGTCTTACTAATATATATATATATATATATATACAGCCAGAGTCTGTACCTCCGATTTCTGAGCTTGGTCCAGATGCCCTGTTCGAGCCTATGCAAGTCAAAGAATTTGTAGACTCTCTAAGCAAAAAGAAGATCGCTATAAAGGCTCTGCTACTTGATCAGGTTAGGTACATGTTGTTAAAGAACTCTTTAAGTAGTTGCTAAGCGTTTTGTGTAGTGATTGTTTTGGTACAAGTACATGTTTATTGTTTAATAATTTGATTTCTGTAGATACACAATAAAGGAGTCAGAACTAAAAGAGTGAAAAGAATGCTTTCTATGCAATGAAAAGCATCGAGAAACTGTTAATCGCAAATAGTGAATTTGATTCAGTAATTTATCGAATGATTCGTTTAATTTAGGGTTCATACAGATTATGAAGAAACTAATTTGGCAAAGTTCATTTTCTGGTAGAGGAATTTGACCAGACCAATGGGACGGCAAGTTATCACTATTTATTGTCGAATATTCCCAGTGATGTTACTTTCTAAATTGCTCGTATCTAGCGAAATATATCAGTTTGAAGATGTTCCTTACTCACCCAGGCCGGTAAAAGCACGACAGTATGTTGTTTTATCTACGCGAATATAACTTTCAAGTTTTTCTTTTTTGTCTTAATTTACTTTGCTATGCAGAGTTACATATCAGGCATTGGTAACTGGGTCGCGGATGAGGTGCTTTATCAGGTTAGCTTCTCTTGCATGCTTCTTAATTTGAACTGAAGTACTCTTTTCCTCCTCATTTGGTATGTGCAGATAGTTTTGAAAATCTTCTTGTTCCTGATGATGATATGCCTTGTTTTGTTGTCTTTCAATATCTTATTACTTCCATAGAGTTCTACTTACCATATTTCCTTTCAGAAAGATCAGTAGAATGGGCACACCACAATAGAAGGGATTTTTGCATTATATGCTCGAGTATAAATATTTGTGTGTATGCCCCTCAAAAGAATACATTTGCATCAAGGATCTAAGTATCCATCAAAACAGGCAGTGCTAGGGATGTCGGCGGGTCGGATTCGGGGCGGATTTTCCAAAACCCGAATCCGAACCCGACTGCAAACCCGAAACCCGAACCCGACAAAAAATTCGAAACCCGAACCTGAACCGGAACCTGAAAATCCGAACCTGAAATAATTATTTCTCTTTTTAATATTTCAAAATATATTATTACATTAAATTTAAAATTTTAAAATACAAATTCAAATATAACATCAAAACATTATATACATATTATATATAATGTAAAATAAATTCGGGTTTGCGTCGGATTCGGGTCGGGTTTGGGTTAGGGTCGGGTTCAGTCAAAATCTGAATCCATATTCGTCGGGTTTTTATTTTTGATGTCCATATCTGAAACCATATCCGTTTAGCGCCGGGTATATCCGCTCTGTTCGGGTTCGGATTCGGATAAAATTTCGGGTACCCGTATCCATTGACATCCCTAGGTAGTGCCCACCGTGCCGTACCGTGTCGACGAGATATTGACACGATACGACGGTGCCGTCAGAAAAAACTATATAATAAACAATTATAATATGTTAGTGTCAAAGAAAATAAATATTTTCGTATCATAATGCGCCAGCACACAGGAACACAAATCCTTGATTAATTTGCATGATGTCCTCCCTCACAAGAAAAAGAAATTCTTTACCTATGTGCCCCTCTATAATTATGGTCTGAACAGTTGTTTACTTTCTTATCATTAGACCTTAAGTATTGCCTTCAAATGACAAATTAACCCTCATTTTTGCATAAATATACCCCCCTACAAAGAGACCCTGGTTCTAAAACAAGTATGAGATCAAGCCTTTTATCGTCACTTTCATCCAGGCGAGAATTCATCCCCTGCAACTTGCTGCAAGCCTGTCAAAGGAGAGCTGCGAAGCGCTGCATCGATCCGTCAAAGAGGTATTGGTCTCATTTATTACTCGACATTCTCTTAGTATTTGGGAAACCACCACATAAGTGGATTTAATAGTCTATGATTTTCGAGGCAAGATGATGTAAGAGATATTTGTAGGTAATTGAATATGCTGTCGAAGTTGATGCCGACTCCAGCCGTTTTCCAGCTGAATGGTTGTTTCACTTCCGCTGGGGAAAGAAGCCTGGAGAAGTGAACGGTAAGGTTCTCTTTTATACGCCATTGTCTGCGTGTTGAAGCAATAGATCTGATGCATGGCGCCGCACGTAGTATGTTCGTTGTGGCCAATTCTGTTCAATGTGTTCAAACCTGTCGAAGTTTCCTCCTGCATCTGTTTAAGATATATGTATAGATCAGGTTCAACTGCTTCAATTACTAACCGTAGTGTACTATGATGCATTCAAGATAATTTATGCCATCGGTTCTTGGAGGTTCAAATATAGATATATATATATATATATATATATATATATATATATATATATATATATATATATATATATATATATATATATATTATAAAGTATATTAAAATTTAAGAATTCTTATGTAGTTATTTTATCTTCTTTCATTTTTGGAGTTTTAAAAGGAGTTGCAAACATAATTAAATGGTAGTAAATTTTTAGAATAATTTGAATAATTAATAGGAGTTGAGCTAGAATGCTATCGATAGCAAACGGGCTCCGTTGCCGCCCATTTGTTTTCGATGATGGAGTCTTCAAATCGACGATCGGCACCGTTGAACATGATCTATACCACTTGAAATATTTAGAAATCAAATTTCATTCATTTTCGATATTGTTCTCTTATCTATCGAGCGGACGCAAAAATGAACGGTTGAAAATGAATATTCTTTAAAAAAGGAAAATAGGAGTCTTGTAATCAAGATCAAGAGTATAGATCTTGTTTTAAATAGTTTAAAGAATTTTTTAACAAAAATTCAATTGATTTGGATATCTTTACACCGTTAAACAAGAAAACGCCTTATATCGACCATTAAAATTACAAATTTTGAAACCCTTTGATCATTAGGCAAATGATGTCAAAAAGATTTGAAATTTGATTTCTAAACACTTCAAATGGTATAGATCATGTTCAACGGTGCCGATCGTCGATTTGGAGGCTCTATCATCGAAAACAAATGAGTGACAAAAGAGCTCGTTTGCTATTGATAGCATTCTAGCTCAACTCTAATTTATAGTATCAACTTAGAATAACTTAACGTAAGTTACCCGGACCTAATGAAAAGGTATCACAGCTGTGCTCAGAAAATACCAAATCGGTGACAAATGGGTAAAATTTGATATGTAAAATTGCCACTTTAACCATAAAGATTCGTATAGTTTAGGTGCTTTATCTGTCGTTCATATCTCTGTTGTCTTGGTTAGTGGGTACCCAATATTTCTGGAACTGTATTGAATCCTTCAATCTCATATAGATTGTTCATAGTTCCTGTAATATTCTTGCCAACATGTATCAAACTGATGAAATAATTCAGGAAACAATCCACCCAACCCTTTAATTGATGAGATGTTCACAAGTTTCATTATGAGACTGTTTAATTATTGTAATTCTCATTGTTTGCAGGGAAGAAAATTGAATTCATTACAGCAGGTGGCAGGGTAAGTCATACCACATTGAGAGAGCCTCGTGCATCCGAAACGTAGCTATCTAACATCTCTCCGTGTTGGCGCAGACTACGGCTTATGTGCCGGAGTTGCAGAATCTTACTGGGGCCCAATCTGAAGAGCTTCCGCCCGGTAATAGATCATCTAGAAGAACAAGGAGAAATGGCGACGAGGAGTCCGAGGGCTCGTCGGATAATGAGGAGGAAATTGGTGAAAACTTGGAACCGAAAAGTAGCAGGCGAGCTTCGAAAGGTGTTAGGAAGCAGCAAACACAATCCAACAACAGCGTAAGGAAAGCAGCAGCGACAGCAGCGACTGAGGTAGCCGAAAATATCACAAAGGTGGCGAAGAAGAACCCGTCGAAGAAAAGAGCAGCACGCGCCTCGTTGAAGAAACCACGGAAATAGGTCGCTACGTTTCTTCGTCGATTCACGATAGGCATAAAAGATGAACCATACCACTCTTCGTTGCACGGTTGTGGATAAATGCCCGTTGCGTAGCGAACCGCGGCAAACTGTTTTAAGAGGATGTTTTGTGGGTCAATTTTGTTGGCCATTTTGGTGCAAGTGCCAAGTAGCTATTTGGCTAGTTAACAAAATCAGTATGAACAGCTGTATGTTAAATAGGTATTAACAACTTTACACAGCCATACAATCTGCTCAAGTGAGTTGGGTCAGAAGTCTTTATGCTGATAAGTTCAACTCTGACACCAGAATCTCCTCCAAATTGTCGACGACCGACGTTTGATGAGTAGCCTTAAAACGAACGACTAATTCTATACAACATCAAATTTGAAGCGCAATGTATTACAAATCTTCAATTGAAATCAGAAATTGGACCAAAACACCTCAGATTATGTTTGTTAAATACCTGTGCATTCGGAAGTTCTGCTGCGGTAGACATAATTCTTTCTCCACTTCGTCGCGAATCTCCGCCGCCTCTGACAAAGATGTGTCGGATAACATTACCGCAAAATGGAAACACGCCTCGGCAGTAATCTTGTTTACATCTGTAAACAGTGCTCGAGCAACCGCGCGTAACGCTAGTTTGATAAAAAATAAGGATCAGATTATTCTAGAAATGCTCTACCAACAGTAAATTTCTTTTTTAAAGAAAATATAACAATCAAATGCATAAAATAGACAATCTGAAACCACTTCGTAGTGTTATTAAGCACACAATTATTCGAGGTGTACGGTAGCACATTATTATAGACAGCAAGACAGCAAGACATTAATGCAAACTATTTTTACCGACAGACACTCCAACCAATCGGAACGACAGCAAAACACGATATGCAAAGCGACCAATCACATATCGAACAAGGTTAGCCTAATGATATCACATGACTGGTCATGACATACTAATGCTTGATGAAAATATATAGCTAGCAAATGAAATGCCTTTCCGCAGCCATAATAACCATCATCACGCTAATCATCCTCTTTCCCATCCTCCGACACGCTGAATTTTTTCCCGAGCAGCACCAATTCCACCTTTAGATATACCGATCACAGATAGACGCATCCTAATGGAGAGAGATGAAGTAAAGCATAAGATGGAAAGCATCTCTACGGTTCAAGTTGGGCGCGACGCAAACCACCATTTAAGCTTCATTCAGGATAGGCCTCTAGAGTAGAGCACTAAAGTGAACATGTTGTAAGAGATTCGCCGCCATCAAAACCCCCCCAGTAGATCCCTTCCGCCCTTCAAGTCAGGGAGTCCTTGTCACACCCTGTAAAGCATAAGTTGTAATGAGTACGAGATTTCTAGATATCGAGGATGTATACTTTCATTAATGGACTAAATCGCTGCCTTTAACATATTTTACCTTGAACACATTTCGTTAACCTATTGCACCTCACAGCTTTACCAAAAGCACTAGCTAGACGACATTTATGATTTGGGAGAAAGTACACCATACACCTCTAAATCTATCAAAAAGGGGAAAGAGAATTCTAGTTATTTTCATCAAGCAAAATAAGTTGCAACCTAACACCAAACCCTACGAAGTTGATTTCGCACAAATCCGATTGAATTGATATACTTGGGAAGTATTTCATAATTTGTTCTACCAATACTAGACTTCCTTCAAGACATACTATAACAAAACAATGTAGATCAACAGCAGAATGTTGAGAGAAAAGAAAGCACATGCTAAAAAGGATAAATGTCTTTGTTGGAGTGTATGATGCAATGGAAAGTATCAGAATGCATTAGAATGAAGTTTAACGTCGGAATGTATTAGAGATGATCTATCCTGAAGGACTGATTGACCCTAGACCATAAAAATGATTATTTAAATTATGTATCTTCTATGCTTGTGCTCTTTTTTAATCATCTAATTTCAACTGTCAATTCCAGATATTACATACACAGGTATTGAATTTGATTAAACATTTACTAGAATTGGAAAGTTTATTGCTGAATTCAGAATATGGGTAGTAAATATGTATTATATTGATTTTAAAATATGTGCATGAGATATTGTTCACATGCAGGACAACAGCCATATCAATGATGAGTGATAGTAGGATAGTTAATGCATCAGGACTTACTGAATATGATGGTAGCACTTGCAATGCTCCCATAGACCATCCATGCTCCAAAAGAAACTTGACAGTATTTAAATGGCTGCTAAGGTTGGGGGCGAAATTCCATAGGCACCATACTGCAGGCCAACTTACCGAAACAGATTTCCAGCAACTATGATCCAAGGAAAGTAAAGTCAGTCAAACTCTATATTTATACTTGCAAATACAGATAAAACAGATTGTAGCTCAAAAAGAAAAGAGCAAAAACAGATACACAAAATAAATAGCGTCAGAGATGCCCTAATCTGATTTGTTGTTACATCTAAAAGATGAGACCGTTACCTGTAATCTTCTTGATACAGTATCTCACACAAAGTACCTCCCCGACCACAGAGATTGCCCTGGCTGCTGTTCCGGCAGCAGAGCGTGTTGTGGATTCATTTGCTGGAGCTGCTGTTCTGCATATGGTTTCATCTGCTCGAAAAGCTTGAAATCTTGCCACTGCTTCTCATCGACTGCCTCAGTCTGAACAGCAGACACCTGCTTCCCAGGAAAAGGGAAGCTGATAGAGCCGCTATAGGCATTACTACTAGTAGCAGTAACAGTTGGATACATATATGAAACATGGTTGATTGGGTTCTCTATCCCCATGCCTTTAGCTGATGATGGTTGATACCCATCCAACCATCTATAGTCATCGATTTGAGGGTATGGATCCTTCGTAACTGAATTTGAAATGGGATTCTCATGTTGTTTCGACGGAACCGGGCTGAAACCCGGAGGTGGCCCATTGTGCCTAACGGGACGGCTGACAGGATTTTTCCTAGGTGGTGTTGGCAGTGCAGCTGCAAACTTATCAGTGGTTATACCTGACGGCACCACAGTATCGAGCATAGAGGATATAGCCAGTTCAGAAGCTTTAATCTGATTAGTTAACATAGCAGAAGTAAGCCCACTAGCGATAGCAGAAACTTGAGGTGCAACCCCAAGAGGCTGGTGCAGCCCACTCAAGCCTCTCTGTAACTTTTGTTCGGCCAAGTGTCCATCACCGATGATGTTTAAGTTCTTCAGTTCATCAGATAAGGAAACCCGTTGCTCGACTAGCCATTTAGGATGATCTGGACTGACGTAACGTGGAGGAAGTTGGGAGATATTTGCCTCGGTGGTGTTCATATAAGAACTGATATTTGAAATAGCTGGCATCTGAACATTGTTCAGAGGAGCAGAAAATGGAGTACTGTACATTGGCCAACCAGCATTAGACATTTGGACAGGCTGTACAAATTCATTAGTAGGTAATATGGAAGTAGCTACACTATCGAGCTTTTCAGCAACTGTAGGTTTGAAAACAATAACTTCCTCATCTTCCTCTCCTTCAAAAAGCAACTGACTCTTTGACTGTTTTGCCCCAAGGTCGATGGTGCCCTCAAGTTCACTCCCTTGTTTAGTAACAACTGACTCTGAAACTTCTTCATAAATTGGAGGTTCCACACCCATTATGAACTTCTTTGAGTGGGGATCAAAATACATCCTCTTTTGATCAACTTGAACTACATTCATAAGAGCCCTACCAGCCGCCAGAATCCTCTGAACACGGGCTCCTTTTTCCCTTGTGCTTGCATCGCTCCCAAATGCATGCTTCCTTGAAAAGTCCAAAATAAGTTGAGCCGGCCTTAAGGGCAAGAATCCTCTCAATTCAATGTCCTCCCACAAAGCAAGCCTATTATCAGTTTCACCCTCATCGTACCTACTCATGTCAGAGAAGCAAGTCTCATCCTCAACAATATCAATAGAAGCGAGGCCGGTGAGAATAAGTTTGTTCATAAAGGATACACATTGATTCCAAAAAAATGATCTTGCATTAGATTGTTTTTCCTCAGTGTTATCAGAGCTGGCTGCAATATCCGGATGACATGCAAGCCATTCAATGAAGACCAGAAGGGCCGGCAAGTAGAAGCTCGATGCAGCATCATGCAGCTGCATACATCTTTTAAGAATGTGTCCGACAAACTCAAAGGCAGCTGTAAATGCATTCTGAAGAAGCACTGTGCGCTGCAAAATCTCAGCATATGACTGGCTTTCCGACTCCCTCTTCACATTATGGACTGTGAAGATGAGGATGGCGATAAGCCTCACGATACGAAGGGCATTTTCAGCAGCATTTGAACCAAAATTAAGATCCTCTTCCGGACCAGAAGAAAGGAGCTCTTGCAGATCAATGACTACTGAGTCAAATATCTCTCCAAATGTCTCCAAGCTGTTAATTCACATTTAAAAAAATGCTCTAATATGAATTTATGAAAATAAAAAAATATATTCATAGATATATACCCCTGCAAAATTACCTACTAATAAACATACATGCCATTAACGTACAAGCCCATATTCTTTCAAAAATGCTCATCCTCTAAAGAAGTTCATCAATCAATTTCATCATAAAATGAATGTTAGGCTAAGGGTATTTTTCCTCCAAAGAAGAAGTTCTCTTTGTTAGAGGAGTATCTAAGCAAATTCAGATTTTGTAGGGCTACGTATGTTGACATATGACCTTGCAGGCAGGCTTATGTTAATAAAGGAAAGGAAGATAATTAACTGGTACCTTGTCCTCGTGAAGAGGATGCCATTAAGTCGAACAAAGCGAGTTGAAAAGGCTTTGAATACTTCAGGAATACTATTATCACGCTCTTTAACAGGAGTTGTTTCTGTTTTGGTATCTTTTGCCACAAGCCTTGTATTTCCTCTTCCTCTGCCTCTCCCGGCTGGTCGTGCAGGCAATGTCCTTGCTGAAGGAACTTTGAGGTTACTGGGCAACTGAGAATAATTCTGACGGTTCTGCATTATTACATCCAACAAAAAGAATGATTAACAAAGAACTTTATCATAGCCAAGAGTAAACTTAACAGCAATTGACCAGATAGTTTCAAGCATAAGCTAATAATAGAACGGAGGAACAAGAACAATAGAAGTATAAAAAACAAGAGGTGATAACTGAATCACCACCATATTTCATGTTAAGTAAATTTTACACCTGCTAACAAGTGCTAATGCTAACATCTTCACACAAAACTGCTTTATATGCTGTGAGAATCATGACACATCTCACATCAATAACCACCTATTAGTAAGGTAGATGTGCACACTAGATTATGTGAAGATTCTAGCCGCTGGCAAAAAAACATAAAAGGCTTGTAGTCAAGCAATTATCCAACTAAAATAGTATGACAACTTAGGGGCACTGTTTCCCAGTAATTTCAAATTAACCTTATTGTAAACCTGATTATAATAACTACACCAATGTTTCAATGTTCATGATAACTCCTATATGACAACTGAAAAATTTTCCAAATGGTAGACAAGCTTCGGAATAATTGAATGGGCGCATGGAATCATGCATGGCAACCATCTCACATATGTACACAATACTAACAACCTACTTTTACCTAGAAAAATATATACATACATATATGAATTGAGCTCTTATGCTTTTAAAAGTACAAAGTCATTGGTGCTTGTAGGTTTTCGATCCTTAGATTAAGAGATGTGCAGTTAGGATGATAGTGGTCCCTAGGGTTGAGTGGTTGGTTGGTTGAATAGTATGATCTAACGGGTGGAAATAGTAGAAGAGGTAGAGATCTAATGGCGAAAAACTTACAAGCACCAAGTGCTTGGTGCTTTTAAAAGAACCATAGCGGGACTCATACATATATACACATACATACATACATACATACATACATATATACATATATAAATATATATAGAACGAGGCTACTATAGATACTATACTATCTATAGTACCAGAGTTCCGGTACTATAGTCTCGTTTTCGATCTTAAGGTGTTCAAATCAACGATCCACAGTATTAAATATGATCTAGTGTGTATGAAGTTCTTAGGAATAAAATTTCCACCGTTCATTTTGACATGAACGGTGGAAATTGAACAATCTTTAAAATTTGAGGATATGGCTTTTGAATTCAAGATCAAGAATGCTAACCTTGATCTAGATAGTTTAAAGAATTTTCTATCAAAATTTGAATAAATTTAGATTCTTCTACACCGTTAAACAACAAACTTGCCATAGTACCATTGAAAATTAACAATTTTGAAATGGTTTGATTATAAAGTAAAATATGTCGAAAAAATATATAATATTATTCCTACAAACTTCAAATATCCTAGATCAGTTCTAACGGTGTGGATTGTTGATTTGAACAATCTAAGGTTGAAAACGAGACTATAACACCAAAACCCCGGTACTGTAGATATTATAGGAGTCTAGCTATAGACTATAGCACCGGAACCCTGTATTATAGATATTATAGGAGTCTAGCTATAGACACACACACACACACACACAGTCACACACACACACACACACACACACACACACACACACACACATATCCAAATACCAGACAGACGGTAATTTTCAAGTACTTTAAAACTGGCAAAATAGGTAAAAACCATGTAAAGTAGATAAAAGACAATTACTTTAAATTTCACCTCAAAGATTCTAAATAAACCATTACATAGTCAGCAAAGTATAAAGAAAAATGCATAGAAGCAACAAGCACCACATTTGCCAGGTTCTGTACCAAATAAGGAAGTACCTTCTCAAATGCAATGATCAAGTTGTCCCTAGCTGTTGAAAAAGGACTATCCACCGCCAAGCTCCGAAAGTATCGATAGATAGCTGCTAGCTCATCTCCAGAATAAGATGCTAAAATTGCAAGCTGCCAAACAGGATAAAATCCAGCATTATTAGGGAACTCAGAAAGTAGACTTGTACAACAATACTCCTATATCCAATCTAACTAAATCTATAAAGAAAAATGTTCATCAAAACAGTCTGGAGAATACCTGATGATGAGGATTGCCGGTGGATGGACAGAGAGAAACAGCCTGCATATAATAACTAGACGCGGCAGCATAGTCGCGGCTGATGGAATCGCCTTCTCCATACAAACCCTTGTAACGAGCAAGGTCTCCCAAATATATCAGACATCGGTGACAAGACGTCAACCCTTTCTTTGTCTCAGCCACTTTCTTTTCATCTTTTATTGGAAGGATTTGATTCTCAAGGCCCTCTGGAAAGTAGTCCAGGGGCAGACCATACTTGGCTCTAATTTTCAGTATCAGGTCATGATAAAATCCTGTTGCTTCCGAAAGAAAGCTTTTAAAAGAAGACCGAATCCTCTTAATTCGATCTACCCGGGCATTGCTTTTGACGCCTTGTGATGTAACGGAACTGGAGGAAGCTGCAGCATTGATGTGTGAGCGGAACTCCTCAATTCTTCTGTAGTGCAATTGCCAAAGAACATACTCTATCTCGTGCTTCTCAGAGAAGTCATGATCTTCAAGAATGATGGTCTCATAGTTCTCACGCATATGAAGCCATATATTAGGATCCGAAGGAACTTTTGACTGGGCTGATCTACGAAGACCATTCTCCAATTCGATATTCTGCAGAACAACACAATATATAGTAACTAAGAAAAATAGCTAGTTCTATTAAGTTTCATGTGAAAACAAACATCGAGTTGACATCATCGACCAATGTGTAGAATTATTAGAACTACTCACAGGAGTACTACCCAAAGACGTCGGAATTTATATAAAAATACATTATTGATCTTTCAAACACAGAAAGAAAAAAACACTATGTCAAACATGGATAAATGATGCAACATGTATGTGAAGAAGTCAGGAAGGCATGACAAGATGAGCAAAGAAAACAAGAGTACAATACTACAATGATACTAATCCAAACGGATGACAACATCGACAATATTTTCTTCCAGTATGATGCCTCGATACCAATTTAATCAAGACACTCAACATAGACCGAAACGTAAACAACTGCTTACCAGAAGTGACCAATAAAGTGGTTGATTGCGAAAAATATCAGTCATACAAGTCAACTTTAATAAAGAAAAAAAGAATGGAAAAGGAGACGAGTGTTTTCTACAAGTATACTACAAAAGATGGATGATAATAATAAACCAAAACAGCCATAAAAGGAAAAAAAACAAAGCTTTTCAAAACTATCACCAGAAAGGTTTTGAAGTTCCTCCAATCGATAAGGATAATAATTAATCTATTTAATTTAAATCTACTACTTGCTTTACTAATCAATTCTTTTGAGTCCACATGTATACTACGTTTAAAGAAAGAAGCTGATTCTTATACATGATATAACAAAAATTTAATAATCTGTTAATCTGTTAGACTGAACCATTGTTATAAATCACCATTCTTTCCTTGATATGTCAACATTCAGAATGCCAATTGTATAGCAGGGCCTCAAATAGTGACTTGCCAGGAAGAAGTTGGTAGCCCATAAGCTAGCATGCCCAAGAAAAGCTTCCACCAGTTGATGAACCAAATTAATTAGTAGGGACAATCTAACAAATCAAAATAGATGCCACTATACAAGCATCAACTGTATCAACGTTAATAGTAGCTAACACTTTTGAGAAAGATGAACAAGAAGAAAGCATCAGCATTAAGCACTAAATGAATACAATATGAACTGCCATATCTGATAGTTAGAAATTACACACACCATTAAAAAAGAAAAAAAAACAAGTGATTGATCCTATTCTCATCAAGCGCTTTCAGGAAAGAGACTTAAAGCAAAAGATCTCAGAGGTCCAACTATTATCCATCACACGTACAAAATCAGAAAATTCTGATCAAATTCTGGTAAGGGCACGAGCAATAGAAGAGCAATTCCTCCCAGACAATTTCACTTTATACTTTGATTTATGGATAGCCAGGAAAAATCATGAAATAGGCATAGGAAATATGGAAACAGACAGCTGTAATCAAGATCTCAGACTAGAAAGCTACAATCACTTACACTTTTCACTAAAATCATATCCAAGTACATAAGCTAAGGACAAAAAAAAAGCGCAACGAAATAAAGATCACAGGATTATACCTTCTTGTAAAGGCTCTCTGCAAGCTCCCGCAAAGAGGGAGCAGGTGAACTATCCATAGGAACAGTCATCATCCATCAAATGCTCCTTCTAGGCCTGCAGCAAAATAAGCCAAAATCATACTACAGAATCATAAAAAATATATATCTGGGATAAAAACATATCGATCAACAGGATAGATACACATTACGAAACCAAAATTTAAGAGTTCCTCTCAAGCTTCCTTTTTCGGATAAAAAAAGGAAATAAGCTCAAAAGTCCACGCTTTAGCATCATAACATTACAGATCCATCAAAAATCAAGCCCTCTTTTATTCATTCTCCAGAGAACCAGAAACCCTAATTCCCAACAAATTTTCCCCCAACCATGAGACTTAATCCTGATAGCACCAACAACCGTAAAAAGAGACACAAAAATCCGAGCAAACTAAACCCTAAGCCAAAATTCCAAACAGAGGGCTAAAAGCCACGCCCAAATCCCACCATCTCGCCGAGATTCGCCAGATCCCAGCCAAATCGATCCCCAAATCCTCCAAAAAAGGCGAAAATTAGGTCAAATACGCCGATTTCCCCACGAAAAACCCCGTCGATCGATCGAAAACTGAGACGATTCGAAGGATTCGGAGCCCTTACCTGATCCCGAAGACCCAAAAGAACGAGAGAGAGAGAGAGAGAGAGAGAGAGAGAGAGAAATTGGGGGGTCTCGCTTGTCGTCAAAGAAGGGCGGTGCGACAAAGGACTCCCACCAAATTTATAATTTTCCGGAGATTATTTGAATTAAATAAATACTTTTAAATTGGGTTTTTATTTTTCGGGAATTAAAAATTGAGGGCCACGTCAGATAATTAAGCTGGGGTTAAGTCCTACGGATCGGTGCCACGTCATGCCTGACGACCAATTTAACGGATGGATTTGAAGCGTTATATTTGAAGTACTTATTAGCCTAATGCGATTATATTTGGCGGTTAAAAATTAATAAAAAATTGAAATTGGCCGAAAAAGGTCCATGGAATTATTAATATATTTTATTTTATCTTTTTTTTTAGTTGTTTGCTTTAAGTAGAAAACACTAATTTGGTTAGGAAATTATTAGGATATAATTTTTATATATAATCTATTAAACTATATGAATCCACAATATTTGTTGTCATATGGTAAATTTTTTTTCACTCTTATTAGTATGTAACTCTTCTTCTATCCATCACTAAGGGTATGTTTGTTTCGACGTAAGTAGACTTGGGGTGGAAGTGGACTTCGGGTTGAAGTGGAGTTGGGGTGAAAATTAATTCACTTCCGCTGTTTGTTTCTAGGGATAATTGCCTATATACCCCTCATGCGTATGAAAATATTCGATCTACCCCTATTTTTTTTTTCTTTCTAAAATGTCATACGTTCCACCATTATTGCAAAATACCCTCGCGATTATCTCTGTTAAGTTAATACGGGTTAAACGTGAGTTAAATATCTACCACTTAAAAAAATTAAAATACCAATTTTGCCCATAACTTAAGGGCAAATAAGAAAGGTTGGTGACGGTAGAGGGGTATATTGGAAAAGACCAAAAGTCGAAATAATATTTTGAAAATGGCAAAATAGTAATTTTACACGGATAACAGAGTTACTTAACAGATTTTAACTCTAAGGATATATTAGAAATAAGTTGGAACGTAAGAGGGGTATTTTCAATATTAGCCTTCTAAGAGGGGTAAATCGAAAAATCGAGAACTTTTCAGGGGTATATAAGCAATTGCCCCTTGTTTCTAATTGTGGAAGTGCAGTTCTGCGAGTTATGTTGTTTGTTTGGTAGGAAGTAGAAGACGTAAAAAGTATAACTTAGTGAATAACAAATTATAATAAATAAAAATTAATATAATTATATATGTATATAATTATATATATATGTATAATTATAAAATAAAATTTTTAAAAAATATATTATTTGTTTGCATATATAAATTATAATAATACAACAAATAAAATTCTAAAATTTAAAAATTATTAAAATTTAATAAATTTATTTTTCATCATTTTCTAAATATACAAATTAGACAAAAAATATATTAAAACTTACCTAACCAAATTTGATCACATTACCTAACCAAATTTAACAAATTCCTTTGCCTCTTTGCACTTCACCGGAATTGACTTCGCCCTGTGGGAGGGGGAAGTCAATTACCCTATTTTGGGTGAACTCGAGTTTCGGCCGTAACAAAATTACGGCAAAACAAACAACGAAAGTGGCGTAAACAACTTCCCCCCTCTCCACTTCTCCCTCACTTTCACCCAAACAAACACACCCTAAACGGTTCCATTAGCTAAACTTTCAATTAGTATATTTAATTACTCTCACTATCTTTTCTCCACTATACCTTCAATTAATATAAATGTTTCACTACCAAACTGTCAATTAATATATTTAAATAGTCATACTAATATCAACGATTCTAGCCTCTCTATCTCTAATTATTCATCATGATCATTTTTTCCCATTCCACCAAACTTTCAATTATTTATCTCTGATTTGTTCATCAATTCTCTATTTCTTATCTTTTGCTATACACCATCACCTCCTTCCCTCGCTCCCCTTTCTCAGTCTCTCTCTCACTAATGCGCGACCAATTCCTTCTTCCGCCGCTGTCGGAGATATCGTTGTCGCTGTCACTATCACCATCGTCGGAGAAGGCATCATCGGGTTTATATCTTCCCCCTATAGTAAAATACTTTCGGTAGATGTACCAAGTGAGATAGGCTAGAAAATATTTAATATTTTATTATTATTAATTACTATTAAGGTTTCTACCCGCCGCAAAGCGCGGGCCTCTTCACTAGTATAATATGATATTACAAGAACGAAAGAAATTTTTTTTGTATATATTCCTTAAATTTAAAATATATTTTTAAAAGTGTTGAATTTGAATTTAAATGTACATGTATAACATATTTAGATTTAAATAGAATTGCTATTTGAGTTTGAATATAAACTTTTATTCAAATAAATTTTAAATCAAGAATATGCACTTAAATGCAAATTTCCAAATTTAAATTTAAGTTTAAATTCAAATTATCATTAGAACTCACAATTTGATTTCACAACTCAAATCCAAAATGTGAAATTGGTTTATATAATTCAACTAAAACCAAATTTAAATTCAAAATACAAATTAAATTTGAACAAAATATTCACACTTAATTGAAAGATTTAAGTATATCCAATTGAATAAATTTTCTCATAATTTTATGATAAGTTTTTATTCAAATACATAAATATATAATTTTATTTTCTAATTGGGCCTTAGTGCTTTCAAAAAACATAAAAGTCTTTGTGCTTTTATTTTATTTTATGATAATGAAGCATGTGAATGGAATTTTAGGGCGTGTTTAGTTCGAAGTCGGAATCGGAATCATAATCTAAATCGAATTAAGTTGGAATCGGAATCGGAATCGGAATGATCCATTACCTAATTCTATTTGATTCGTCACCTGAATCAAAATCGTAATAAATCATTCCTATTGTCGGTGTTTAGTTCAAGTAGATATAAAAAACATAATCAAATTAATATACTAATTTTATCTTTATAATATATTAATTTAAATTGAAATTAAAAATTAAATATTAAATATTTACATTAAAATTTTGAAATAATGTCAAAATTTTAAATCTATTGTTTTAAAAAAAAATAATTAAATTTTGAAGTTGAGTGGATAATTCAAAATATAAAAATAAATTTATATTTATTCAAATTCAAACTTAAAATTACAATTTAAATTTTAATTTGAATCCTTAAATTTAATTTAAGTTTTAAATACAATTTGAATGAAACTTTATATAAATTAAAATTTAATTAAAATTCAAATTTATAAGTTAAATTCGAAGTACTTGATTAAATTTTAATTTTTTAATTCAAGTTCAAATTAAAATTTAAAATTATAAATTTAATTTCTAAATTTAAACTCATATTTTAATTTATACGTAGTGACCTGGAGTACTAGCAGTTGGGACTTGTCGACAGCTCGGGTGAGTGTCGGGACAAGTCCGAGTCGCGTTGGCGCGAAATGGACGCCAAACGGACTCAATGGGGACACGAGAGCAGTTAGTATAATGAAAATCTGCAGCATAGCAGGTTTTATGCCATGTGTACCGGTACACTTTTTGAAATGTACCGGTACAAGCTTGATGGCTATACCGGTACAACCATCAGAAATGTACCGGTACAGTACCACGTAGAAACTGCTCTCGGGTTGCCTATTTGTACTGGTACAGTTGCCCGTGTACCAGTACACTTTGGTTGGTGAGGGGCAAATTAGTCTTTTGCTCACATTGGTTGTATCACTTACCCCTTAGCCTATATTTCTATGTAGAGAGGGAGCTGAGGAGAGTTCTTGCTGGCTTCTCCCTCTCTCTCTCTCTCTAGCCTTGGACGTGAGCAAAGAGAAAGCTCGGGTGGAGTTGGTCCAACGTCGACGTCGCGCCGCGGAGCCGATCGAGCGTACATTCGACGTCGTGGTGCTGCGAGGAGGCCGGGCGCGCGTGGGATTTCGCTGTTCTCGACGTCACGCCAGTGCTTGAGCCGCTGCCGAGGTGGGTATCCAACATTTCCTCTATTTATTTCATGGCCGTTCTACTTCGAGCCTGCGTGCTGATTTCCTGCAGAATTTTAGCGTCGACTGTCGGTATTTTGGCTCGTTCGCAGTGTAGGAGCGTCGGATTGCTACGGGACTTGGTTCGTTGGATTCGGGACTTCGAGAGGAATCCACGAAGTCCATGATTGCTGGATTTGGAGAAGGTTAGCTTGGTCGAACTTTATTTCTTCTTTGCCGCTGTTGTACATAGCAGAAATTTCGAGTTTATGAGCCTCCTTTGGTGATATTCTTTGAAGGGTCGAGTTTGAGAGCGAAGCTTGATACTCCAATATTATTCTCTGGATCTGGGACTTGTCTCACCACAATTGGAGACCTTTAGGTGAGCTTCAACCTTTTAATTATTATATTTAAGCTTAAGTGCTGAAATTGGTGCTAAGTGATGGATTTCTATGTATAGAGCATGGAGGTAGCTTGGTTACTGGACTTGGAGAGTTGCGGTTGAACCAGCAGGGAATAGGATTGGTTCGAGACCTCTTCATTGCCAGGGAGTTAGCGCTTGAGGTGGGTTAATCATCGGCTTTTCATCCTATACGCATAATGGTCGATATGTATGAATTTCAGGATTTGCATAGTATATGGTACGTAGCTCGAATTCATGGATTATCCTGTTTTTGAAATCTGAATTTGGAGCATGTTTAGTAAGTAAATAATCTATACATGTTGGACTTGGATTTGACTTAGGAGAAAACTGCGATATTAATCGTCACATGCATTACTACCTGATTTAGCTCTAGCAGTCGTAATTGATTGTATCATCGCAGTATCAGGGCGATGGATATCCAGGGTAGTATAGATTGCATTTACGGTCGTGCTGGGATGCCGAGCTCACTTTACAGCAGAGTCTAGGCTGTTTTGAGTGGTCGGGTGCCGTCGGGGTTGACGGTGGATTTAGAGTTCAGTTTTGGTCTTAGATTGTGCCGAGGGCACGTAGATCTGGTTGTTAGACCAGTTTAGACCTTAGCTGCTTGCATTTGGCTTGTTAGAGCCTGATTGAGCTCGACAGAGACACGCTCCATACTCGGTTGGGTAGCGCCCACGAGTGCCACTCCGGAGTCGGTCGCTGTGCTTTCGCGTTGGTGTCGTGCGTGCATGTCGGACTTACTCTCCACTAAGTGTTAGTGTGGAGGTAGCTGTATAGTCACAACTGGGCACGGGACGGGTGTGTTCACAGTCCCAGGGACGGGTATGATTACAATCATATTTTAGATTGGGTCTGTTATGACATTAGTTTATAGGTGTTGGTTACAGAGCATGATAGTATAGTGTCCTATAGCTGTAGATGGTTTCCAGCTTTCCTTACTATTCCTACTCACCATGTAGACTTAGTGGGTGGACCGATGATGTTGAGGGCAGCACCCACTGGGGACTAATTGTTTTTACAGTAATTCTCACGCCCTTTGTTCCACTGTTGTTACAAGGCCTTCTATTTCGGCTGTTGTTCCTTCTGAGGCTGATCGAGGCAAGGGCGTCGCGAGCTAGAGCCCTACCCGACGAGTGCTGAGTTAACGGATCCCCTACTGCAGGTAGTAGTACTTTTGTGTTGGAGCTTTATACATACTGATCGATGTTATAACTCGCTGGTGCGAATACTTTTGTATCCGGATATTTAGTATGTATATGGGACTGGTTTCTGTTCTACTTGTGCAGTTTTATTATGGCTCTATACTACTGGTTGTAGTACTGTTTGTTTTTACAGCTACACTTCGTATACAGAAAAAATTCTTTTGTATACAGCGGATTTGTCGGCGTTCTCGGGAAACGAGGAATCCGGGGCGTGACATTATAAACTCATATTTTAATTTAAAAAATTAAAAAAGAATTAATTCGAATAAATATTCATTCCGTCCGGATTCAACTTCTAATCTGACCTCATAGGTCGGATTGGAAAAAGAGGTGATTGGGAGATTCCCATTCCACTCGGAAATCGGAATCGGAATGGAACTCCCACGTACCAAACACCTACAAATGGATTCGCCAATTCCAATTCCGATTCCATTATGAAAAAAAAAAACCAAACACGCCATTAGATTTGACCTAGATTATAGCTTTTGAGTATTATTTACTTTTTGATTGATCGATCCAGTAATCAATGGCACCAGTGTTACTATTTGTGGATGAAGTATCCAACAGTCGTAGGTGCATTGGAGATGTTATCTCTCCCGTTAAAAATAATATTTTTATCTGAATGCTTACAGGTACTGAGATCTATTCTTCCAACCCAATCCTAAGTACTTGCCTCCCTTTGGTTCTTGTTCAATTCTGTCTCTAATCAAAATTTATATTATGCTTGTAATGGAATAATAATTTAAGATTATGATTGGAGAAAGTATAAAAAATGCACTATTGGGCAATTCTAATGATAGTGGGTAAGTGGATCCTGCAACAGCTAAGGGAGATGGAGATGGAGGTGGAGAGGGTGCGGTAAAGGAATATAGAGCTAAAGGAGAAAGTGTGGACGACAGTAGTTGAGAAACCATTTGGCTCGACAAGGTAAGAAACATCGAGGCTACTATCTTCGGTGTTCCACTCATCCTTGACCATCTTTGCTTTCAGAACAATTTTGTCCAATACCCCATGGGTTTTGGCAACAACACTCATTATCTATTATATCCATGTGCTCAATAACAGTAGCGGCGACAAGGGGGCATACATGTATAGAGTTTGTTGGAAAAAAAATGAATATGTGCTCTTCTTGGTACGTAGGCACCTATACTCGTACACGGATTATGAATTGCAAATAAATGTGTTCAATTTACTTTGATATGAAGAATACCTCACTTTGAATTCTCATGTCGTAATTATTCCAATTTGATTATTATAGCATTCCTTTAGAAATCCGATATGAGCCGTTTCAATTCGGGCTATAATCTCGAATTAACTGCATATTAAATAGTTAAAATGTAACTCAAATTTCAACTTTGTCCTCATATTAATTTTTATTTGGAATAACTACAAATTTCTCTTCTGACCCATCATCATCCCATTGTCTAACTCTCCCAACCCTCTGCCATATTCTTACTCCTTCCGCACAAGCCACTCTTCTCTCTCGCTCATCAGCAGTGAGTGGTGACCCCTTTAGGATGAGCACCTTAGTATTGGGGAAGGATATGAGGTATATGATTTATTCTATCTTGTGAACAGAAAGTACTTTAATACCTTCTATTAGTTTAGAGAAATTAGTTGTGTCTGAATGAAAGCACCTTGATTAAGGTTATATATGGATAACCGGTACTGACTGCTTAATAGTAGGTAGTAAGGTGTAGGTGTAGGTGTAGGAGATCTTAGTCATCAAATTTAAGCACATATGAGTCAGGATCTACCGGTGCATAGAAGCATTGCTCAATTTTCTATATTTTTTTTTTATGAATAGTTTTGAGAAATATTTGGGCAACAATTGGTTTTATTTTTAAAAAAATTATTTTATATATGATATTTGATTCTTAAATCTTCAAATGGATGATCGAGAGCCTAACCATTGGAAAAATAATTTTTGTTGATTATTTTGATTTGGAGAATTAGTATTCAGTTAAAAGTTGTAGAATATTTAGTTAGATCTCCCAAAAAGAATAAATTTTCTGAAGTGATTTTATAAAGCTGTTTAATAAATCTACTTTACTGAAGTAATTTTTTCTTGCTATGTAATGCTACTATTATTTATTATTTAATTATTTATGAATTTTGAGCTATTTAGTTTATTTTATTGTAATTTATAGAAGAGAGTTTATAATAGTATTTGCCAATAAATCTTAAGCTACCAACAACTATCTATAAACCTATATGAACCCACAATACTTTTTACCACGTGGCATATTACCCTTCATTCTTATAAGCCAACTTTAAATCAAACCACCTTCTCCTCTTCTCATCACTCAATCTTTCATCTCCCCACTCCTCTAATTACATACAAAGTGCAACGTTTAATTACATGTATGCAACTTTAAATTCAACTTTAAACCAAACCACATTCTCCTCTTCTCAACGTCCAACCCTTCACCTCCCTACCCCTCTAATTACATGTAAGGTGCATATTTAATTACATGCATCATATTAATATTCTATCAATGAGTAGATTTTATAATTTTAATTCACTTCTCTCCTCCATTAATCTCCCACCCATCTCTTTTGTAAATCTTTTACATGCACCATAAAAAAAATATCATCATCTAATTTTCCACTCCACTGTGTTAAAGAAAGAAGAAGAAGAATTCAATTAAATAATCGAAACATTGAAAAAAACAAACCAAACACGAAATTAGATTTGATCTAGAATTAATGTCAAAAAATGTAAATGCTATTAGTATTATTATTTTGTCTCATATAAACCCAATGTCAAACCCATTCCCATCCGATGTTGCTATTGGGGTGTCACAAAACTAAGTCAATCACACACCAAGAACAGGCGATGTGAGACTCGTCTCGCTAGCCTTGTCAGCTGGTGAACCGACTTTGATACCAAATGTAACGTCCCAGCCCACTAGCAATAATAACTCGTTATCTTACGGTAAAATCTGAGTTATTATTACTAGTGTCCAAGTCTCATATAAACCCAATGTCAAACCCATTCCCATCCGATGTGGAATTATTGGGGTGTCACAAGTATCGTCTAGCGAAGTCGAGTCGGGCCCATATAAGTGCCCGCTGAGCCGGTCCACGCGGAGGCCCCTGCACACCATGTGAATTTAGTCATGCAAATTGGTTGTGCTTAATATGATATAATTTTCTATATATCAATAAACTGTAAATATAAATTTTATTAAAATTTTTAATTTTTGTTTCTATTATCTACCCACTGCATTGCGCGGGTCTCTACACTAGTAATATAATATACTAAAACTAAGGACGAGGTCGGGGAGAAACGAAATCTTCTGGCAAAGACAGTTGCAACGCGAGAGGGGACTGACATGGCGCTGCTCTCCCGGTTTGACGGCCACGTGGCTGTCAATTTTCATACGGATATCTCCCCATCCCTTCCGTTTCGTCCCTCGCTAATCAAGATATTGTAAAATTACGTCTCAAATGTAGCACGAGCGGTTACGGCGTTGATTAATTACTTTATAGCAATTTTGTATTTTTTTATTTTAGTATTCTGTAGTTTAAAATGTATATCATTTTAGGACACTATAATTTTTTAATTTTCATTAACTCTATATTAAATTATATAAAAAAACACCAGATGCCCTATTTATGGTATATTAAATACTCACTAATATATGAAATGATAATATTATCTTTGCAAATATGTCCATCCACATAGGGATGTCAACGGGTCGGGTTTGGGTCGGGTCAAAACCCGAACCCGAACTCGAACCCGAACCCGATGGGTTTTAAAAATCCATACCCATATCCGGACCCGACCAAAAACCCGAAACCCGAACCCGAACCGAAAACCCGAACCCGAAAACCCAAACCCAAAATAATGAATTTTTTTATCATATTTTAAAATATATTATAGTAAAATCAAAATTTTAAAACACAATAAAATACAATCAAAATACATTCATGTTATATAAATAAACATAATTAAATATTTTACTATAATATTTTATATATTTTATATTTTACATAAATAAATAAATAATATATATATATAATTTTTTAATTTTCATTAACTCTATATTAAATTATATAAAAAAACTCCAGATGCCCTATTTATGGTATATTAAATATTCACTAATATATGAAATGATAATATTATCTTTAAAAATATGTCCATCCACATACTCAATAAACCTTTTCTTTCTCTTTATTCTCTCGTCCTTTTCTCTTTCTCTTTCTCAATCTCCATTAATGCCTCCTTCTTTCTCGGCTTTAGCTTCGACGGTGATGGAAGAGGCGACGGGAAGCATACTCTCCCTTATCTAATACTCAAAACCTGTGCTATTTTCTCATAAAACCGTAATTCTCTCGAGCTCTCTTATTCTATTTCTTTCTTTTTTTTTTCTTTTTTTTCCTAATAAGTGTAAGAATGAGCAAAATGTTATTTTGCACATTAGTGAACTATAATTAAATTATTTAGTTCAACTTTACTCAAGGTTAAATAAACTTTATTAGCAAATTATAACAACATTGATAGATTTTAACATACGTATATTTAAAGAAATATATTTCATAACTTAAATTTTAGAAAAGTATATTAGTAGTAATTTAATATATTTGCATAGATCTATACGCAATTGACCGCGAAATTACAAAAAAAAAACCTAAAAAATTATTTTTTAAAAAATCTAGGGCAAATAATCTTTTAATTCGAAAATACTTCGTATTAAAATTTTGATGTAATATCGACCGTCCCTAGAGTTAGTGGCAAAAGGTTTGGTGGTTGATATCCAAGACTCAATTTCGAATCCTAGTTAGATTCATATTTCCAACTAAATTTATTTTTAAATGAAATAAACGAAGCGGCTAGCGTGCTCTCTCTCTCTCAAAAAAATAAAAAAATAAAAAAAAATATGATGCAATTGACCCAACCGCGACGGGATAAGCGCGTCGATTGTCGCCACGCGTCTACGACGACTCTCCCCTTTTCTTTTTTCTTGTTTTTTTCCTATTATTATTCGCTCTGTGACCTTTTCCCATCTCCTCGCTCTCTCCTCGATCAATCACCTCTCCTTCCCCGAAACCCTAACCCTAATTTCGTTCCCGATCCCTCATAAACACTACGCCCTCTTCCGCCCCTTCCCCGAAATCCTAACCCTAGCCCCCTTCGGTCGTCGTCGTCGTCGTCGTCGTCGTCGTCTGCCGTCGTAGCCATGGGGAACACGGAGAAGCTGATGAACCAGATCATGGAGCTCAAGTTCACCTCGAAGAGCCTCCAGCGCCAGGCGCGCAAGTGCGAGAAGGAGGAGAAGGCGGAGAAGCTCAAGGTGAAGAAGGCGATGGAGAAGGCGAACATGGACGGCGCCCGCATCTACGCCGAGAACGCCATCCGCAAGCGCACCGAGCAGATGAACTACCTCCGCCTCGCCTCGCGCCTCGACGCCGTCGTCGCCCGCCTCGACACCCAGGCCAAGATGCAGGTCATCGGCAAGTCCATGGGCTCCATCGTCAAGTCCCTCGACTCCTCCCTCGCCTCCGGAAACCTCCAGAAGATGTCCGAGACCATGGACCAGTTCGAGCGCCAGTTCGTCAACATGGAGGTGCAGGCCGAGTTCATGGAGGGCGCCATGGCCGGCTCCACCAGCCTCTCCACCCCCGAGGGCGAGGTCAACAGCCTCATGCAGCAGGTCGCCGACGATTACGGCCTCGAGGTGTCCGTCGGCCTGCCGCAGCCCGCTGCCCACGCCCTTCCCGCCAAGGAGAAGGAGAAGGTCGACGAGGACGACCTCTCCCGCCGCCTCGCCGAGCTCAAGGCCCGCGGCTAGGGTATAATCTTCTTTCCCATTGTTTTGCTCTTCTTCATGTGCTATTAATTCCTCTCCCCTGGGCGATGATTGAGATGGTAACCCGGCACTAGGATGCGCATAATTCTCTTCTACTGTTGCAACATTGAGGGATGCATAGGATCAGCATAGATTTACCCTCAATCAGATAAATATAACTTACATCACTTTTATACAAGTCTTTTATTTGGAGCTATTTTTGCGTAACCTTAGTTGTTAAAAAATGGGTGCGACATCCGCAGCACTTTCACAAAATGATGATGCTCAAAGTTCTAAAAGCACTGGATAGTTATTTTTGTCATGTGCATTGTTCAAGTTTCAATTTTTCTTTGCACTTTGGTTCACTCACTCTGTTCTAGGCAAAGTAGAAGAAGAAGGTTTGCGATGCCGAGTTTTCTAGGGGGTCGCCCATCCTAGAACTACTCTAGTCCTAGCATGCTTAATCCTTTTTAATCTCTTAGGTTTAGCCACCGCTTAAAATGCTATAGCTAGGTTGAGAGATTTAGCCATATTATATTTCATATATAGAACTATTCCAAATCCTAGGGGTGTTATATTCTTTTCCCTTTTAAACCATGACGTTAGACTCAAGCACACTTACAAGCACTAGGCGATGTGAGACTTATTTCGCTAGCCTTAGCCAACTTTGTGGGGAGTCGCACTTCACCCACAAGAGTCGTTAACTGGGGAGCCGTGCTTTATCCGTTGTATGACCCTAGCTCAGTCGAGATTCGTCTCACACTTTCGGCTAGTGATTGGCCTTGATACCAACTGTGGCACCCCACATCCCGAGGGTTCTATTCTAGAACTACTCTAGCCCTAGCATGCTTAACCTTCTTATCTTATATATAAAATGTTATAATCGGGTTAAGAGGTTTAGCCTTATTATATCTTATATATAGGACTTCCAAATCCTAGGGGTGTTACAAAGTTAGCAAGGTTGTCTTTTCATGTTATCCTTTCTGAGCTCGCTTTGGGTATAAGTTTTATCTTTCCTTTTCTCTTCAATTGTCAATTAGAATCCAAACGACCTGGAAAAGATTTTAGTGAACATTTTGTTTGATCTATCCTTTTCGTTGGATGGGGTCCTTGCAACATTCACTAATTTTCATACTGATCTTAACATTACCCCGCGCACTTATTCTATGTTGGTCTTGTTCCAATTTTCTTCCGTGCTTAAATCACTTTTTTTTATAGGCATGTTTTTAAGTTAAACTATGGTATTCCGGCTTATTGGCATCTTAGCTTCTCCATCGTTTGATGCATTGATTTTTTCTGGTAACTTATCTGATCGATTCGTCATCTTGGGAAGTTTTCCTCTGACGTTCACTTGTATCTTATAGCAATATTCAAAAGTAACGTGCAGCCTTAATTGTTTGTGTAGAATGACCTATATATGTGCTAAGAATTGATAAAGATGGTATTTAGGTGTAGGTTTTAGGATAATGATGTCAAGTAAAAGAACTATGAAAGTAAGCAGTATATGAGAAACATGCTTCTGTCTCTTGGCAAATAATCTAGCTAGTACATAAGGCAGATAAATGAAAATCAGAAATGTGCATTATAATTTGTAGAAAGTGAGGTTTTGTTTTCTTTCCGTCCTCCACATAGATATTCCAATCTGCATGTGGCCCTCCAAATGGTGTTCCTTACCTTCATGCTAAGCAAAAACCATTTTTTAATCATATGAGAGTTAAAAAGGTGGTTTCGTTATGAACAGGTTCTAAACAAAAAAAATCAAAGATGTTGTTAAGAGTAGAATGCTTGAAGGTTCTGGGTGAAGTAGTTTGATATTTGGTCTAGATGTGATGCTTGTTAGCAAGATGTTTACAGTAGTGTGATGAATCAGGTTGATACTTGATAGAGACTTTAGTCAGCAGGAACTAATCAGCTTTCTTGAATTCATTGGACCTCATAGTGGAAAGATGAACCTATATCACTTACACAATTTGGTTGAAAGGGAAGCTCTTCAGTTTATTTCTTTGTATACTGAACTTAAGTGCTATGCAAGCAGATCCTTCAACTTGTTCTTATGCAAACACGTCCTTCACCTTTCAAATTTTGAAATTTGATCCTTTTACTTTAGGAAACAGTGGGATAGGTTCTTCCATCTGAGCGTCGTTATTAACTAACAGCTATGCGGCCAAGTGCTGCTAACAAACTAACAGTAGTATTTTTGGTGTTTCAAATACGGGCTGAATCACTTGATAGTAGGAAGAGTAAAATTTTTCCGGAGCCGAGTAGGGATTCTATAAATGGCTTCGAACTTACATTTTATTTTAGTTTAAAATAAAACACAGTTTGGATCTTTGAGGAACAAGCACACGCGAGTAGCATGCGTCTGCGTAGCCATTAGTTTAATGATGGTGATTGGTGATTGGATGGAAGCACCTATTGCAGTGTTTTTTCATCTATCTAGTTTCAAATTTAAAGTCATTGGGCCTGTTTGCAAATGCCCTAAATTTTAAGGGGTGTCTATTCCCATTCCAATTACTACTATAATACAGAGTAATTATAACTAATTAACAATTCCCTCATCCCTTTCTGACTGAGTTGTGTCAATCATACTATTTGCCTATCAATATCTAGCAAAGGCCTTCTTTGCCTTTCTGTAGAAGATGTCACAATCTTTGTTTGGAGATTAATTGCCCTTCTGACAGAACATTCTCAATCAAGTATCAGCTAGTGTATTTGAAACTGTTCTGGTTAGCAAACTACTATATCTGCTAGAATTCAGATTGGTGATTACCTTTTATATAAATTTGCCATGATCCTTGATTGAGGATTGACTTATGTTCTGGTAAAACATCTTCAATCACCAGCTTATTTATAGTTCTTCAGAATTTCATTATAGTCATTCGATGATCTTTAGGACTATTGCTTAGGCTGTTGATTTGAAGCATAACCTTTTTTGGTACAACTTACTTGAAGATGCTTATAAGAAAAGCTTCATATACTCTCAGTCAACAAGTTGATGCTCTCTGAGTACCTTGTAACACTAACATATTGATTTTTGAATTTCTATGGTTTCTGAAATTCAGTTTCAAATATTCAACAGCTAAATTTATAGGAACACATTTTGTACTTATGCAATCAATTTTTTGAAGATTGTTATTAATGCAAGCTAAGTCTGGGTACGTTGAATTAATGCATTAGTTGCTATTTCTCTGCCATTTGGTTCTGAAATATCGATTTAAATCAACCTACATTAACTAAATTGAGAACCTAAATTTTGTGGCCCTTCTAGATCTCTGGTGAAGAGATGAATCAATTGTCTTTTCTATTCCATTTGACTTACAAGTTTAATATCTTCTATGGTTCCAAGTTTCCCACTTTGGCAGTGTTGGTACTTGGTATCTGCGGTAATCTTGTTTCTTAGGATCACATTTTTTAAATGCATATCTGATGATTTTTTTCCTTTTTTGTTTCCTTCTCTATTTTGCAGATCAACAATACCTCTTTTAAGCATGATGTACTCCCTAAGAAGAGCCAGAGCCCTGAGCTCTTCGGTAATATTATGATTCAGTACCGTCAGTCTGATGCTTTTGTAGATATTGTATCCGGGTTTTATAATCTGACATAGTATGCTCCCTCCAGAGTGTGCCTGAAATTCTATGAATATTATAATTTGACAAATTATATGCTCTTTATTTTCGGGTTAAATTATGTTGTCGGACCCGGAACTTACCACGTAGTATCGTCGTTTGATCTACTGGACTTCAATTTGTTAAACTTAAGTTTTATTTCAGTCGAGACACTTCATGAAGTGTCCTGTTCAATTTTCTTAAAATACCTTCATCCCCCCATAAGGTGTGATATGGAGATGTTGCGGGAGTTGAATCAGTTGCGCCGCGTCATTGTAATTTTACAAGATGATTTAACTATGATATCATCTTTACGAAATGACGCGGGAAGCTGAATCAAGACATGATCATCTGACAAAATCGGGGAACTAGAGAGTGTCTGATGGAGTGATCCAACTGAAATAGCAATTGGAGTTCCATAACTTTATTGCAACAAATTGAAGTCCAGTGATGTAATAAAAGTGTGATCAAGTCAAGGCTCGATCGCTGCAAATATTTATCCTTGTTTTAGTGAAGTTGCTGAGAAATCTTTTAACCTTACTCTGTATCGTGGTTCGTTTCCTTCCGTACAATGAATACTCTGAGATTCACGCATTGCTTTAGCTAATTTTTTTTTAAAGTTCTACATATATGTACAAGCATGTGGTTTGGTCATGATTTCTCCACTAACCAAACTGAATTCTCAGCTCACGAGTTTTTTTTTATTTTTTATTTTTTTTAAGGCAAGTTAGGCTTAAGAAGATCTGTTCTGCATTGAGAGTAGCTTTGCAAGTAGATTTTTTTTTTTTTGGGGATAATTGTCTATATATCCCTCGTACGTTTGAAAATATCTTATTTATCTCTATTTTTTTCTCTAAAATACTCTTTATATGTTCCACTGTTATTGTATAATATTTTTGCAGTTATCTCCTGTTAAGTTAATTTCGATTAAATGTGAGTTAAATATTTATTACAGTTAAAAAAAAAATAAAATGTTAATTTTTGTTCTTAACTTAAGGGCAAATAAGAAAAAATGTCGGTGACAGTATGTATATCGGTAAAGATCAAAAGTCAAAATATTTTTTGTGCCTCTTACTTTTAAGAGCAAATAATATTTTTTGTTAAATAAGAAAGACAGTGATAGTAGAGAAGACAAAATAATAATTTTATAGAGATAACAGAATTGATTAACAGATTTAAAGGTATATTAGAAATAGATTTGGTATTTTCAATATTAGAGTTAAAAAATTTTCGAGATTATATAAACAATTGTCCCTAATACGAGATGTATCTTTGTCCTCCTACGTTTGAGATTTAAGTCAATCAATGTTGCAGGCGTTGTGACGAGCACGGCTCCAGAAAGAAAGTGTTTCATGCTTCTTTACGAACTATTGACATGTGAGTAACGGCGTGGTTATTTAAACGAGGATGATGGATTTTTCTTTTATATATATATATATATATATATATAAAACGACTAGTACGATAATGAAATTAAAAAAATACTGTCGTATCATTACAAGTGAACAATTATGAAGAGTTTTAAGCAGATCGGGATTTTTTGCGGCATTATGTGCGTGATCGGGAGTAGTTCAATTAGTGACATGAATATCATTAAAGAAAGAATTTTTACATGGCAAATGAAAAGCAATTTTTAAAGTTTCCTTAGCCATCAGATATATATATATATATATATATATATATATATATATATATATATATATATATATATATATATATATATATATATATATATATTATAAAATTTCTTATCATTAATGAGTTATTAGGAGTTTATAATTGGATTAAGAGATGTGTGGTTTGGATGATGTGGGGCCCCTAGGGTTAAGTGGGTGGTTGGTTGAATAGTATGATCTAACGGGTGAAAATGATCAAATGAGGTATCTAAATTACAGAAACTTCTGTAGCACTAATCGCTTTCGCTATTTGAGCAGATAAAGAATTTATTTATATATATATATATATATATATATATATATATATATATATATATATATATATATATATATATATATATATAGAATTAAGTGGAATACTATTAGTAGTAAAACACCCTTTTACTACCAAGTTTTTAACCCTCGATGAAAATTTGTAGGGTCGGGATGATATTAGGTAGTTAGCGTTGAGTGGTCTCCCTAGGGTTGAGTGGTCCCCAATGGGTTATAGTATTTAATCCAATGGTTAAAAATAATGATAAGAGCCGATCCAAAGGTTAAAAAACTGGTAGCAACAATGTGATTTTACTACTAATAGTAGCAGTCACTAAATATATATATATATATATATATATGCTAGGGCTACTATCATATTAATAGGATAGGAGCACTTGTCTATCAAGCTTTTAACCCTTGGATGAGAAATTGTAGGGTTAGGATGATATTAATCGGTTAGAATTGAATGGTCCCCCTAGGGTTGAGTGGTCCCCACTGGATTATAGTATTTAATCCAATGATTAGAAATGATGAAAAGAATTAATCCAAAGGCTAAAAAGCGATAGGACAAGTCTCCTATCCTATTAAAAGGATAATGCTTAGGACTATATATATATATATATATATAGATGTGCTTCCATAAGCATACCGGCCCACACTCTCTCTCTCTCTCTCTCTCTCTCTCTCTCTCTCTCTCTCTCTATATATATATTTATATATATATATATAGGCCATGACTACTATACTATTATGAGTATTGGAGCCCTACTACTCATAAATTGTTTTCGATGATGGAGCTTCCGAATCGACGATCTACTCCGTTAAATATGATCTAGAGTATTTGAAATTTCTAGAAAATAAATTTCGTAAATTTTCGAAATCATAATAAAGTCCATCAAGCGGGTATAAAATGAACGGTCAAAATCGAACGATGTCCTAAAAAAGATGATCGGATTCTTTAATTCAAGATTGGAGTTATTGATCTTTATCTAGGTAGTGAATAGAATTTTCTATCAAAAATTCAACAAACTCCGATTCTTTTACACCGTTAAACTAGTAAGTATTTCATACCGGCCATTAAAAATTGTCAAATTTGTGATCGTAAGGTAAATGATGCCGAAAAATTATAAAATTTGATTTCTAGAAATTTTAAATGTAAATAATATTTAACAAGATGGATCGTCAATTCGGAAGCTCTATCATCGAAACGACTTATGAGTACGTGGGCGATCGTAATAAGATATAGTATAGGACCTATATATATATATAGAGAGAGAGAGAGTGAGAGAGTGAGAGAGAGCTAGGCTGGTATACCATCGGTAGTACGGAGAGCCTCCGTGTTACTAAGTTGTTTTCAATGATTTAGTTTCTAAATTGACGATCGGCTCTGTTAGACTTGATCTACATTATTAAAAATATTTGGAAACTAGATTTTATAATTTTTTGACATCATTTGGCTAGTGATTATAAGGTATCAAAATTGACAAGTTTAAATATAGATGTGATGCATTTGTAAATTTAACGGTATAAAACAATTCAAATCTGATGAAATTTTTATAAATTTTTTTTTTTACTATTTAGAATAAGATCAATACCCTTCATCTTAAATTCAAGTATTTTATCATCATTTTTTATGATATTTTTCTTTTCAGCCGTTCATTTTTAGACTACTCGTTTAATAAGTAAATGATGCCGAAAAATTATAAAATTTAGTTTCTAAATACTTTCAATAATGTAGATAAAGTATAAAAGAGTCGATCGTCGATTTGGAAGCCGCAATATTGAAAACAACTTAATAGTACAGAGACCTATATACTATAGTATACCAGCATATATATATATATATATATATATATATATAATAAACTCTTATGCTATTAATAGCAAAGTCATTAGTGCTACCAAATTTTGTTGGATTGAGAGATGTGTGGTTAGGATGACGTGGGCCCCCTAGGGTTAAGTGGGTGGTTGGTTGAATAGTATGATCTATCGGGTGAAAATCATCAAAATGGTGGATCTAACGGCGGAAAACTTGGTAGCACCAAATGCATGGTGCTATCGATAGTATCTGAATTATATATATATATATATATATATATATATATATATATATATATATATATATATATATATATATATATATATATATATATATATATATATATATATATATATATATATATATATATATATATATATATATATATATATAAGCACGGAGGGCTCCGTGCTTCCACGTTGTTTTCGATGTTGTGGCTTTCGAATCGTCGATCGGCCGTTAAACTTGATCTAGAGTATTTGAAGTACCTAGAAAATAAATTTTGCGATTTTCGATATTATTTGGCTAGTGAACGAAGGGGCTAAAAATCAACGCACGAAAATAAAAATCTTACAAAACGCTATAATATGGCATTAAAAATTTAGATCAAAAATATTGATCTTGTTTTATATAGTATAAAGAATTTTCTATCAAAATTTCACGTGATTTGGATATTTCTACATCGTTAAACTTGCAAACGGCTCACTACGGCCATTAAAATTATTTCGATTTTGTGCTCCTTCGATCACTAGGCATGCAAATGATATCGAAAAATCATAAAATATTAATCAAAGGGAGTTAATCAGGGTGAAAACTTACTTGCTTGCAGAGTTCGTCGTGCTATTAATAGTAATCTGCGTGAGATTTATATATATATATATATATATATATATATATATATATATATATATATATATATATATATATATATATATATATATATATATATATATATAGTTGAGCTAATACTATCGATAACAAACCGACATTTTTGCCACCCATTTATTTTCTATGATGGAGCCTCCAAATTGATGATCAGATTGAATATGATCTATACCATTTGAAGTATTTAGAAATCAAATTTCATACATTTTCGATATTGTTCTCTTATCCATCAAGTTGACATAAAAATGAACGGTTGAAAATAAATATTCTTAAAAAAATGATGATAGGAGTCTTGTAATCAAGATCAAGAGTATAGCTCTTGTTTTAAATAGTTTAAAGAATTTTCCAACAAAAATTCAATTGGTTTGGATATATTTAAGCCGTTAAACAAGAAAACGCCTCATATCGATCATTAAAATTATAAATTTTGAACCCTTTTGATCATTAGGCAAATGATATTGAAGAGATTTGAAATTTAATTTTTAAATGCTTAAAGTAGTATAGATTTCCATCGATCGTGCGATCGTCGGTTCATCATCTCGAAAATAAATAAGTGGCAAAATCTTATTCGATAAGATTCTAGCTCAACTCTCTCTCTCTCTCTCTCTTATATATATATATATATATATATATAAAGATATATATATAAGAGAGAGAGAGAGAGAGAGAGAGAGAGAGAGAGAGAGAGAGAGAGAGAGAGAGAGGAAGGAGTAAAAATGAATTCTGATTTTTTATTTTGAATTTAAATGGTTATCAGTGGCATGAGTCTGTTTTCAGTTGATTTATTTTTTAAATTTGATTTGTTTCTAAATATGTTTCCAATTTAGTTATACAATAAATATTTTTGATTTGTTTCATAACACAATTTTTTAAATTTATACCCAAATTTTAAAATTTTGAATTAATTTCTAAATTTAAATTAAATTTTAAATTTATGAAGCAAACTCAAAATTTAAAGTTAATTTTTGAATTCGTTATTTAAATTTAAACAATTATTAATTTTTACATCTATTGTTAAACCATTCAAATTTTCAAACCTGATTTATTTGTAGTTAGTTTTTTTAAATGTGTATAAAATATTTTTTTTATTCCATTTAAGATTTCGTCCGTCAACGCAAAATTTTTTTACCTATTTTTATATTTTGTGTGCAAATATATAAAATAAGGTTACTATGCTTCTAAAAGTACGAAGGTATTGATGTTTGTAATCTTTTAGCCCTTAAATCAATCTTGGATGAAGTATCGGGCTTTTGTATTAAAAGTGTACTTTGGTGGTTTAAAAGTCAAAACTGATGGTTTATGATTTATTGGCCGCAAGGGTTGATCAAAGGAGCAAAAATAACTAAGGTCTCGTTGCTTTTAAAAGTATCATATCTGAACTCTATATATAAGGTTAATTGATCATGCTAAAAACTAGTTCAATAATAAGAACAATTCTATAGCATAGAAGATTCATACATTTGAAATACTATTGCAGCATCAAAATATAAAATTCAAATAAAAAATATTAATTGTTCATATAGTATGTGAGATGATCCTTCTTCATATTGGAGTTTAGCTCAACGATCAATGGATCAGATTTGGGATCGGCAGGATTCTGCTCGACATATGGAAGCTAGAACGGAATTGCCGAGGAAGAAAAGAAGCAAGAGAAGGAGAATTGGTGAAGAAGAAAAACGAGAATATGAAACAAGGGAAGAAGAAAATATATTATTATAATACATAAGTGTAGAAACGCCTTTTATACATGAATTGAAGTATAAAATTTGATGCGAGTTGTATCTCTAAATTTGCGAGAATATTACATAAGGTGCTAAACTTATACTAACATATTCGCGTTGATCATATCCAACGGAACCGATCGTCGAATGAGATATCTCATCATTTATAAGTATGGAGAGTTCTATACTTTCGAAAGTATAGGAGTCTAGCTCTATTATCTATATCAAAACAATATCAATTAGGCATCCACTTATTTTATTATGCTGAACATAATTTTTTTTGCAATAAAATTTATTAATTGGACACTTCACAAATCTTGTAAATCAATCAATTAAGACATTTAAAACAAATATGAACGAAAATCTCGACAATCAATCATAATTAAAAATATGATGATGTGGTGAAGTCCGTCATTTCAAATATATTACATTAATGCAAACAAAATTAAAAATTTCTGCACATTGTTATTCAAGAAGGGAAAAAAAAATCTTACACCTAAAAAGTAATTAAATTAGGTGTATAGGTAGAACAAAAATATTCAACAAAATGCAGCTCTATGTTTTCCAAAATATTTCTTTTTATATCAATGATTACTTTTAATAATTTATATATATTAAAAAATTAGTTAGTGTGTGATTTGTTGGCATTTTGTGGGTACCCACCCATGCGGCACCCATGCTGCTATGGAAAGTTATGTCTTAGTTTTTTAAAAAGATTTTAAAACTACAAAAGTTTAAATTTTAAAAGCACATAAAAAGTTTAATTTTACCTAAATTTATTTAACAAAAACATAAAATTTAAAAATATTAAACAAAAGAAATTGAAAGAGAGTTAGGGTTTATTTATTTTTAGATAAAAAATTATAAAAATAAAATTCGAACAAATATAAAAATAAAAAATAAAATATAAAATTAAAATTTTTAAATTTTTATAAAACAAAACTCATAAACTATAAAACCCAATTATAAAATTAAAATAAAGTATAAACTCTTAAATTCTTTTTTCTTTCAAATTTTATATTTTTATTTAAATTTGATCTTATTTAAAAGAAATTAAAATTTAGAATAAAATAAAAGTAAAAAATAACTTATATAAAATTATAGAATAGGATTTGGCGTGATACACATCAAGCCCTGAATGACAGTCAGTTTTAATTTGGTTGGAGCAGTGGACACTAACTAAGTGAATACTAACTATATTTTTAATATCATGTAAGTCTACCTTATTGAGAGGTAAGTCATTTCGCCCTTTGATATGTAGAAAGTATTTAATGTAACATATTTTTCTTTACAAAATTCTATTTTATCCATCTAAAAATTAACTTAATATCTAATAATTATTCAGTTTCCTTCTAATATCTGAATTAGGTGTAAAAATTGAATGCACATATATGATCCTAGGAAACAAAATAACAATTAACTATATGTGGCTGATCAATCAAGTTTCTTAATTTTACCTTAAATTCTAACCAGCATAATGCTATTCAAATGTTGAGTGGATTATCAACTATGCGAATTCTATTTAGAGTCAAATTTGTGCTTTTGCTATAGCGGAATTAGGTAGCAGAAAACTCCTATATATTGATAGCATTCAAAAGTAACATATGTTTCATGCCGAATGTGTGATATGACAATGTCTTACATATGATATTCACAATTGCAGTGTGCACAAAATCACAAAGGTGTGCATGGTTAAGCTATTAAGAATAGATATTTTTTTAAAAAAAAATTTTGGTCCATGCTTCCTTTTTTTTTTTTCTCTTTTCTTTTCTTTTTGTTTCTTAAATTTTTATCATAGTCCAATTAAACTTCACCAAAGCTTATACATTAGACCAAATCAAGAAAGATCATATCCAATCATTAATCTATCACGCCCCGGGGTCTAAACTTTTTTTTTTTTTTTTTTTTTAAAAAAAAAAATCGGACCCCCAGGGTATGCCAGATCCGTCATAAATATAGAGAGCCCACTGTTCACACGAACATAGTCTTCCCTATATTTGTACGGCGTCGTACAGGTACAAGAGTACAAACAGGATACAACCACTACCACTGAATATATAAATATATATAAATACCCATACATTCATACATTCATTTACCATTCACCACAGGTTCAAATACAGAGTTTTGATCATAAACCACATCTATCAGTTAAAACGTTTCCTACCCAGAAACTAGTTTTGTTCCTAATTTTTAAAAATTTATTCTATGAAAATCTAAAAAAACATCTATGTAACTTAATAAAAATAATAATTTTAAAAATTAGAAAATAAAATTTTGGCTTCTGATTAATTATTTTGATTGCATCACTGTGTCACACGTCTACTACAAGAAAGTTTCAAAGCTTTTTAATTCCATGACTTTTACCTACAAAATTGCTATTTCAACTATAGAACCCTCCATACTTACTATTTATCTACTATGTTAAAATATCATACTAACTATTTATTTATGATGATCAAATATCCTAATCTGATCGGCTTTATTAAACATTATTTATGTTATTAGAAGTATTTAGAAACCAAATTTTATATTTTTTTCGGTATCATTTGAGTTGTAATTACAAAATCTCAAAATTGATAATTTTGAAGATAAATGTGATGCATTTGAGCCAGAAAGGGAAAAAATAATAATTCTAGAATGCTTTGCATATCTACCCTCTAATAATAAACAAAACCTAGTTCACTAATAAGAGCATTTATATGGCATAAAAAATCCACACATTTGAATCATTATTATAGCATCAAAAAATAAAATTCAAACGGAGGTTGTAACTATTAATATAGTGAACAATTGTGGGATAATCCTTCTTCAAATTGAATTTCGGCTCAATATTCAATAAATTGGATTTTGGATCGGCAGGATTCATCTTTAACAGTCTCAAGCAAGAACCGAAGCAGAAGCAACAGCGGATGAGAATTGGGGAATTAATACGTATTACAATGTAAAAACGCCTTTTATACATGAATTAAATGAATTTACATGAATTAAATGAGTATTTTTAATTCAACAGGAGTTAAATGAATATTTCTAATTCTTAACATGAGTCTTAACATGAGAACCTAATGTTATACTAGCGGTAGTCATCGGCCAGAGAACCGCGCTCTGCTAGTTATATGATTCTGGCTCAGTCGAAACTTATCACACAGTTCTTGCTGGTGATTGTAAGACGCCCCACTTTTCAGGGAGTCATCAATTCTATCACTATTCTGATCTTAACATTGCTGGGTACTTGTGAGTTTCTAAAAAAATCCGGCTAGCATTTTGGGCGGTGGTTAGACTTGATAGTTAAAAGAGTTAAGTGTGCTAGAACTAAAGTAGTTCTAGAATACATGACTTTCTTAAAAATCATGCGTCACACTCAGTGTTAGAGTCAATTACCAGCGAAGAGTGTGAGATAAGTCTTAACTAAGTCAGGATTATATAGCAGGCAAAGCAAGACTCTCTGGTTGATGACCGTTGTGGGAAGTGGGGCATCACACGTTATATAAACAAATAAATAGTTTTAAAGTGTTATGGATAATATCTAATGTGACACCCTAATAGTCCAACATCGGATGGGAAAGAGATTGTCATTGAGTTTATAAGAGACTTAGACACTAGTAATAATAGCGGGCTTAGCGTTGGGCGGTGGTTGGGCGACGAGTTATTGTTCTTTAGTGAAATTTCAAGATAGATTACATCCCAATGGAATAAAATTTTACGTAAAATCTTTAAAATTGAATTTAAGAAGAAAAAAAAAAGGTCCTGTGGATCTCATCAAGACAAACACTTAGATGCCAGTTTTAATACTTCAGAGAACAACAATTACAATATTTGAAAATGCACAGGCAATTGCACTTTTGGGAGTATTTATCAATGCCAAATGACTTCCAGCTGCTGTTCATCATGATCGTGTAGTTAGATTTCACCTGCTCAATTCTCTATCATCGACTATAAGTGCGTGTCTGTTTCCACCGAATACCGTCTGTATGGCAAAACTCGGCATCTTGATTGCCGGGAGAAAAGCCAGAATTCACACCACACACGATGACACGAAGCAAGACTGGTCACGCGTACAGGCAACAAGGTCTCCACACAAGTCCAAGTTCGTAGCTACATCCAAACGCCAGCAATCTCTAGCTACACAAAACTCCTGACTTCACCCCTGGACTTGGAGAAAACAAACATAGGCTAAGCACTTCAGCTTCACGACCAAAATTTTGCTCGCGATAATTAATTAGTAATATCCACTACCAGTTCCGGTACCTTGTGGAATAACATCACGAAAGCTTCAAAACGAATACAGTACTCAAAACAATGATCTTTTAGCTAGTAACATAAATGCTGAAGATAAATTGGATATCAACGGACACCTCAGTTCTGAACTACAATCCAGAAAAGCCAACATGTGAAAATCAGAAAGCATAATCCAAAAGAAGGCCCCTGATAACACTTTAAATTACGACGAACCGATGTAAAATCTGCCATTCGTGGAGCCTGTCTGTGGACACTGATCAAACAGAAAATTCACTTCCAACTTCATTATCAGCTTAGGTTTCTATGCGTCCTGATACATATAAAACCACATCACGCGTAATAATTCAGGCTGGACTTCTTCTTGGCTTGAACTTGGATGATTCCTTCATTGAAATCTTCGTGCGTCACCTGAGGTCGAAAGAAGATTATTTATCCACTCTATTCTCATCCGAACAAGCAAATAGAAAATAATAAGGAGCGTCTCCTTATGCAATTTGATGCGAAAATAACATAGTAAATTAAGCTTAGTTGCAAGTAAAAGAAAAGATCAGTCAGGTGCATGCAAGAAGAAGGTGTTGGTGAAAAAGTACAAAATCATCACTATTATTAATGGTGGGCCCAGCCCAACTACATCTGTAAAGATAAGGCCAACCCAAAGGTCTTTTTAGCAAAGCCCAACCCAAACTCCGTGTAAGCAGCAGTACTGTGCTTTAACATATCCTGCAATTATGTTTTTGTTTTTGTTTTTTGTTTTTTTCTCAGATAAAAACGAATAAAATTGATGTGAATTATGACTAATTTTAATTTGGCCATCCAATCTTCCAAAATATTGATTCTACAATTCAAATTTTAATTTGTTTAATTTGAGTAAGTCAACTGTATCCTGACTTCAAAATTCGAAGGAGTCATTTATTTTTACAGTTTTAATTAGCATATTTTATATAACTATCACAATAATAAAATTATTAAAATAATTAATATTTTAAAATCAAAATGCTTACTCAAAAATTTATATAGCTGATTCAAAATGGACCATAAGTAAATCCCCTTACATTATTGTTATTATTAATTATTATTAATACTACAACTGTTTACCCTAGCATTTGTTAAAAACTGCTGTAAATCTATGTGTTCCATTCATTCTAAGGCTGAAAAAATAAATTTTCAAAAATTTTATGACCTCTTTTCAAAAAGGGTTCAAGAGCTTCTCATAATATAAGTACACAAAAAAAGTATAAACTTCAAATACCATTTATATAGTTTCACCTTTTTTCATTTTAGTATTTTATAAATTAAAATGTATCAATTTAGATCATATAATTTTTTTTTTCGTCAAATTTTTTTTTTGTTAAATCTAAAAGTTAAAACTAAAAGTTTATTAAAATAAATATTTAATAAATTTAAATGGAGTATCTAAAATTTTTTAATATATAATTTAATAAAATATTAATAGAAAATGCGATGAAAAAATAAAAATGAAACCAAAGAGTACATACATTTGAAATCACAAAGTAAAGTAAAAAACTGCGAAACTACGGGCTTGATATTTAAAGTTTAACAAAAAAAAAAAAAAAAAAGAAAAAAAGAAAAAAAGAAAAAGAAGACATTTCTAGAGATAATATTGCTGGTCTTGCAGTTCTTCCACTCGCCTCTCCAATTCCTCGATCCTGTCGGCCCAATCGCTCCGAATCTCGACGGGCCGGACGCTCCCGAGGCCGCCGCCGCTGCCTTCGTCGTCACCACCACCGCCACCAAATCGCTCTCGCTCTCGCTGTGCTTGCTGCCGCTTCTTGTTCCCCCTGCGAGGGGACGCCTCCTTCGCGGCCACGGCCCTCTGCAGCGCTCGCAGGACGTCCGACCCCTTCAAACCCCCGCCCGTCTCCACCGCCTCGGCCTCGGCCTCGGCGGGCGCGGGGGCGGGCGCGAAGTCCTCCTCGTCGAGCGCGGTCTCGTCGGCGGTTGAGTCGCGAGAGGGAGGGATTCGCCGCCGCCGCCGCCGATGGTGGTGTTGGTGGGAGCGGATCTTCGCGGCAGCGGCGGCGGCGGCGAAGAGGGGCGCGGCGGAGGAAGGCGCAGAAGGGAGACGTGCGGGAGGAGGAGGGAGAAGAGGGGCTGCGGTTGGGCCGCCGCCGCCGCAAGCATCTTGCTTAGGACGGACGGGATTGAGATTTGAGAGAGGTCCACAATTTTTTCTTTTTTCTTTTTTCTTTTTTATTGTGTGTTTTCCCTGACCCTCGTCGAAAATAAATAATTATATACAAGAATTAAAAATTTAATTGAGCTCCTTTACTTTTAAAAAGTATCAAGTCGATACTTGTAAATTTTCGGCTTTTAGATTAAAAGATGTATGGTTAGGATAACATGGAACCTTTAGGATTGAGTGGATGGATGATTGGTTGAATAATATAATCTAACGGGTGAAAATGAACAAAGACATACATTCAAAGGTAAAAAATTTACAAGCACAAAGCATTTGGTGCTTTTACAAGCACCATAGCCGGACTCTTAAAAATTTATCAAAATATTATTATTTTTTTATTATAGGATAAAAATGAGACGACAAATAATAGTAAAATGCAAATTGTATATATATATATATATATATAATTTTAAAAAATAATTTTATCCCTTAATTATTTATGGTTAATTTTTTTTAAAAAAAAGTTTAAAATATTATTATTTATGTGGTTTTGTATTTTTTTATATATATATATATATATATATATATATATATATATATATATATTATACTTTATTATTTATTTTATTGATTTTTTTAATAAATTAATAATAAAGTTAAAACTAAAAATACGTAACTAAATATTTAGTAAATCTAGATAGAAGTTTTCTTTTGTATATAATAATTTAACGAAATATTAAGGTATGAGTCATAGAGTACAAAAGTAAAAAAATATAAAATCACATAAATAATATTTAAAGTTTAGTTATTTTTTAAAACATAATTATCTAATTTTTGAGAGAAAAATAATTTTTAAACCATATCTTAGAAACTTAAATTCCATAAAATATATTTATTATTTGATATTTTTTTAAAAAAGCTATATAAAATTATTATTATTTTATTATAATATAATATTTTACGCAGTTTCAAAGGGGCGCTTAATAGTGGTGGTAAAGGTCGAAATTTTTTTTTAGAATACAACGAGTATATTAGTGATGTGGCGTAATAAATCAATCAAACGCCTTTTTTAAAAATATATGTCATCATGATTGTAAAAATATATTTTTATTATATTTTTATTTAAAAAAAATAATTAATTATCTAATTTTTGAAAGAAAAATAATTTTTAAACCATATCTTCAATTTTCCAATGCCTTGGCACCACCACACAAAAGATAAAACGTCGCTTTCACCGGCCTCGGTTCACACCAAATTGTGTCTATAAATTGATCCAAACAACACACGCTATACGTACGCACAGCTCGATCGGCCATGGCTAATTCTCTTCTTGCATTCGCCACCCTACTACTTCTTCTATCTGCTACTGCTGTTGTTACCGTCGCTGCTGCCAGACATCCGACGGGATCCTGCCCCGTGAGCGGCCGCTTACGCGGCAAGTCCGGCAAGTGCAACCCCGAGAACCACTCGGACTGCTGCGTGCCGGGCAAGCTGTACCTGCAGTACCGCTGCTCCCCTTCGGTCACCGCGCGGACCCCGGCGACGACCATGACGCTGAACAGCTTCGCCAGGGACGGGGACGGCGGGGGCCCATCGGAGTGCGACAACAAATACCACCCCGACCACGAGATGGTGGTCGCACTGTCGACCGGCTGGTTCGACCGCTCTGTAGGAAAAATTTGTTTATCTTTCTAAATTCTTAGTAAATTATTTTGTAAACGGTTTTTATATGTTTTGATATAAAACTATTTTCGGTTTAAGAAACCGCAAACAAATATTAACTAATCAATAGTATAGAAATATTAGATAATAAATATTATAAAAAAAAAACGTCGCTTTCACCGGCCTCGGTTCACACACCAAATTGTGTCTAAATTGATCCAAACAACACACTCTATACGTACGCACAGCTCGATCGGCCATGGCTAATTCTCTTCTTGCATTCGCCACCCTACTACTTCTTCTATCTGCTACTGCTGTTGTTACCGTCGCTGCTGCCAGACATCCGACGGGATCCTGCCCCGTGAGCGGCCGCTTACGCGGCAAGTCCGGCAAGTGCAACCCCGAGAACCACTCGGACTGCTGCGTGCCGGGCAAGCTGTACCCGCAGTACCGCTGCTCCCCTCCGGTCACCGCGCGGACCCCGGCGACGACCATGACGCTGAACAGCTTCGCCAGGGGCGGGGACGGCGGGGGCCCATCGGAGTGCGACAACAAATACCACCCCGACCACGAGATGGTGGTCGCGCTGTCGACCGGCTGGTTCGACCGCTCCAGCCGCTGCCTCAAGAGCATCGGCATCACCGCCGCCGACGGCCGCTCCGTGCTCGCGAAGGTCGTCGACGAGCGCGACTCCGTGAACGGCTGCGACAAGGAGCACGACTTCCGGCCAGCCGCCGTGCCCGAACAACGTCGTGGACGCCTCGCCGGGCCGTGTGGAAGGCGCTCGGGATCCCCAAGGAGGTCGACGAGCATCGCATCACCTGGTCGGACGTTTGATCTCCCATTTGAAGTAACGTCGATCGACGATAAGATTAATATAATCGAAAACTAAATAAAATGGGGAACGTTAATTTATATATGTACGAGTTTAATATATATGCGCTATGCATGTACGTATATGAGTGTGTCGCATGCATGCAAGATCAACGACTGTGTTGTCACGTATGTGCATGCCGCAGTTTAAGGGTCAAGCCCAGAAGTACTATCTTTCGAGGGCCAAATTACAATAAAAAATATATTAATTAAGTGATAATGTAACGGCCGTGCATTAGTACGATACTGTTGGCGCAAGCGTGGCTCAAAATCTTTCATGAGTTATTAATCTTGGTGTGCTTATTAATGCTCTTATAAGCGCGATAAGAATCTCATTAGGTCCAAAATCTTGTGGAGTTATTGCGGTGTGCAAGTCTTCTTATAAGCGATAAGAATCTCATTCCCATCCGATGTGGGACTATTGGGGTGTCACAGATAAATTCGTGGTAAATTAGACTCTTTTTTTTTTTTTTTTTGTTGCGCTGGTCAAATTCTACAACTTAAATTGAATCAATTGGTGTTTCTTAAAAAATTGTGCTTCTGTTCTTTTATACGTACCAAGTAGCATTCTAATTAAAGTAGCTAGATTAGTTCAATAATAAATTTGCTGCAGCAATATTAAAGTGGAAGAAATAAAAACTTCCATTCAAAATTTGATAATTAAATTACAAACTTACAATGAAAGAACTTAAATAGAAGAAAAAAATTTAAGGTTTAGAAAAATCCAGCTCAACACATATTCTCCACCACATTTACTTCACATATGCTTAGTACCACAATATAACCGACTACTTAATACAAATTAAGCCACTATCTATTATTTTTATTTACGTGACTTAGTCAATTTAGCTCACTATTAGAACTACTTGACCCACTATTGGTATAATAATAAGGCCACACTAACATGCATCAATTAACTATATTCCTTTCCAACTCATTGACTTATCGTAAGAAGTAAGAAGATATATATATATATATGACCGGGTACTATACTATTATGAGTACGATCACTCTCGTACTCATAAATCGTTTTCGATGATAGAGCTTCCGAATCGACGATCCATACCGTTAAACATTATTTACAACATTTAAAATTTCTAAAAATTAAATTTTATAATTTTTCGACATCATTTACCATACGATCAAAAGGTCACAAATTTAACAATTTTTAATGACCGATATGGGATACTTGCTAGTTTAATGGTGTAAAAGAATCAAAATTTGTTGAATTTTTGATAGAAAATTCTATTCACTATATAGATAAAGATCAATAACTCCGATCTTGATTTGAAGGATCCGATCATCCTTTTTTAGGATGCCGTTCGATTTTGACCGTTCATTTTATGCCCGCTTGATGGACTTTATTATGATTTAAAAAATTTACGAAATTTATTTTCTAGAAGTTTCAAATACTCTAGATCATATTTAACAGAGTGAATCATCGATTCGGAAGCTCAATCATCGAAACAACTTATGAGTATGAGAGCTCCAATACTCATAATAGTCTGGAGAGATATATGGTTGAGATGATGATTGTAGGGTGGTAGGTGGAATACTGTGTGATCCAAAGAATATTAGTAATTAAGGAATAGATCCAAGAGCTAGAAACTTAGAAGCACCAAGGAGTTGGTACTTCTAAAAGTATTCTAGCTCAATTATATATATATATATATATATATATATATATATATATATATATATATATATATATATATATATATATATATATATATAGTCCGGCTATGGTGCTTGTAAAAGCACCAAGCACTTTGTGCTTGTGAATTTTTTACCGTTAGATCTACACCTTTGATCATTTTCATCCATTAGATTATACTATTCAACCAACCACCCACTTCACCCAAGTTTTTGACCATTGGATTGAGAGATGTGCGGTTAGGATGATGTGGGTCCCCTAAGGTTAAGTGGGTGGTTGGTTGAATAGTATGATCTAACGGGTGAGAATCATCAAAGGGGTGGATCTAAAGCGAGAAAACTTGATAGCACCAAGTATTTTATGCTATTGATAAGCATATAGAATTTATATATATATATATATATATATATATATATATATATATATATATATATATATATATATATATATATATATATATATATATATATATATATATATATATATATATATATATATATATCCTACTATACTATTATGAGTATACTCATAAGTTGTTTTCGATGATAGAGCTTCCGTATCGACGATCCACACCGTTAAACGATATTTACAGCATTTAAAACTTCTAGAAATAAAATTTTATAATTTTTCGACATCATTTACCTTACGATCAAGAGTTCACAAATTTGACAATTTTTAACGACCGGTATGGGATACTTGCTAGTTTAACGGTGTAAAAGAATCGGAATTTGTTGAATTTTTGATAGAAAATTCTATTCACTGCATAGATAAAGATCAATAACTCCGATCTTGAATTGAAGGATCCGATCATCCTTTTTTAAGACGTCGTTCGATTTTGACCGTTCATTTTATGCCCACTTGATGGACTTTATTATGATTTCAAAAATTTACAAAATTTATTTTCTAGAAGTTTCAAATACTCTAGATCATATTTAACGGAGTGGATCATCGATTCGAAAGCTCCATCATCGAAAACAACTTATGAGTAGTAGGTCTCCAATACTCATAATAATATAGTAGCCATGGCCATATATAGAGTTGAGTTAGAATAATTTTAGAAGCACCAACCTTTTGGTGCTTTTAAGTTTCTAGCCATTGGATCTTCTCCTTAATTACTAATATCACTTGGATCAAACACTATTTCACCAACCACCATCTATCACCACATACCACCATCATCTCAATTCTCCATCTCTCCATCGGGTAAATTGCATTATTACCCCGTGAACTTTTGGCTAAGTTTCACTTTACCCTTCGAATTTCTAAAATGGACATCTAACCCCCTAAATTTTAATATTTCGTTCATATTACCCCTTCCGTTAGTTTTTCGTTAAGCTCCATTAACCGAAAACTGACGGAAGGGGTAAAATGATCAAAGTTTAATCTAACGGATTAAAATGATCAAAGTTGTAGATCTAACGGTAAAAAATTCACAAGCACCAGCCGGACTCTATATATATATACATATAGAGTTAAATACTATCTATTATGAGTACGATCGTACGTACTCATAAGTTGTTTTCGATGATAGAGCTTCCGAATCGACGATCCACACCGTTAACGTTATCTAGAGCATTTAAAACTTCTAGAAATAAAATTTTATAATTTTTCGATATCATTTACCCTACGATCAAAAGCTCACAAAATTGACAATTTTTAATGGCCGGTATGGAATATTTGCTAGTTTAACGGTGTAAAAAAATCGAAATAGGTTGAATTTTTGATAGAAAATTCTATTCACTACCTAAATAAAGATCAATAACTCCGATCTTAAATTAAAAGATTCGATCATCCATTTTTAGGATGTCGTTCGATTTTGACCGTTCATTTTATACCCGCTTGATGAACTTTATAATGATTTCGAAAAAGTACAAAATTTACTTTGTAGAAGTTTCAAATACTCTATATCATATTTAACGGTGTGGATCGCCGATTCGAAAACCCCAGTATCGAAAACAACTTATGAGTAGTATGGGCTCTATACTCATAATAGTATAGTAGCCCTACTCTATACATATATATATATATATATATATACATATATATATATATATATATATATATATATATATATATATATATATATATATACATATATATATATATACATATATATATGCACTTGATCTAAATTGTAAACATTTTTTAAGTGAAGTATGTTGATTTAGTAGACTTGGAAAGAATATTGTGGTGCCCCTCAATAGAATCGACAGGGTTTATTCATTGGAGAATCCCTTGGACCAATGAAGGCCCAGATATGAGATTCAGCTTGTTGGTATCCCACTTTCCAGTTTAGAAAAGGGTCTAATACTTTGCTTTGTTAATGCCACCTACTCTTTTATATCGACATGGTCACCATCAACAATTTTGCCACAAAACAGTCCGTTTCCATTTGTTGACGGAATCTTAAAGGGGGCGTTTCAAAGATTAGTAGAAGATTTAGTTAAAAGACGGGTAGATCTATATAGATATGTAAAAATAATAAAACTAAATACATATTAATACCCGGAATCACAAACATGATACAATATAACTCACAGAACGTCATAAAAAAGAAAATTTTGATCAATCTGCAGAAACGAGAAGTACTGTGACAGCTAGCAATATGAACATCACCAACCGAACTTGAATAATTTGGTTTCTCCTCGTCTCAAACACGTACTCTCCCCTATGGTATTCAATTCTACATAAGAAGGTTGCAGAACTAATACCTTTTTATATAGAGTCCACATCAATTTTCCATCAAAATTTAATTAGGATTCTACTTAATTAAAATAGATGGAAAAGGGTTATAATATACCATATCAAGCAATTTTATATCTGTTAGCACTAGTTAGCACTAACCTTTTATTTATAGTAAATTTAGATTTGAATATAATTAATTGGGTCATATTTATGGAAATCCTAATAAAAACTACATGGTAAATAAAAGAACATGGCTTCAAATTCTGTAAATCTCAGGATGCTGTCTTCAAGTTAGAAAAAACCTACAGAAGTTTTATTAAGGACCTTTTTTTGCATTTAGTCCACTAATAATTTTTTTTTACAAACAGCTCTATAAAATTTATATTTACAAAATTAGACATGCACTACAAGAATAGATAATATTAGTGGCAAAAATAAGGTGGCGATAAAATATGTCGCCACTATATAGTTCTCTATGGTGGCGATAAAATTAATCACCACCTATTGATTAATTTAACGTGACGATACTACTTTCGCCACTAAATGACTGTTTTGTCACCACCATCAATTAATTAACTTAAAATGGCAATATTATTATCGCCACTAAATAATTATTTTTTTGCCACTATATATTTATCTATGGTGGCGATAAAAAAATTAACACCGATTAATTAACTTAAAGTGGCAATATTACTTATCGTCACTAAATAACTAGTTTTTTGCAACTATATATTTATCTATGGTGGCGATAAAAAAAATCGTCACCAATTAATTAACTTAAAATGTAAATATTATTTTCGTCACTAAATGTCTATTTTGTCGCCACCATATCTATCCTTTTTCTTCCGGTATCGATCTCTTCCCTTTTTTCTTAGCATTAAAAAAAACACGTGATATATTTTTTTATTATAATTTTATTCAAAAAAATTAAGCATTTTTTTACAATTTTTACATAAAATTTTTTAAAATAAATTTTTTTTTTTTTTTGCATAACTCTAACTTGAGAGTAGTATTAATTTTTTTTTTATATAAATTTTAGATAGTTTTATAAAATTATATTTGAAAGTAAAATTAGTATTATATTTTTCTATTATTTTTTACTTTGTATCAACCAAACGATGAAATAAAAATAATTTATTTCGATTTCTAATTCAAAAATGAACCAAATTTTTTGAGAGAGTGGGCAATTCAATTACCATTCAAATTCATTTCTATTTTATTATTCATTATTTATTTTAATTTTACTCTTGAACCAAATAAATCTTAAATTTAACTGGATTAAGCATTAAAAAAAATAAATTTTAACTGATAAATTTAAATTTAAGAGGCTTAATTAATTGGACATGATGTTGTCCTTGAATTATTATAAAAAAAAAAAACCCTCGCTCCCTCCCCCAACAAAACCCACTCTCCACCCTCTCCCCCACCTGAACCCATTTCCCCAAACCCTCTCTCCACCCACTCCCTCTCACCGGCAACCCCTCGCCGGCGAGCTCATCACCGACGAGATCTCGCCGCCTATCTTCTCGCCGGCGAGCCCCTCTCCGTCGATCTCCTCACCAGTGACCTTATAGGTGAATCGAATTCCCATTTTAGCGATCACATCGCGTCGCCGAAACGCGTAATCCGAGTCCTTATACTTGGAAAAGCTCCCCGAAGGAGAGCGATTGGCCTCCTCTTTCGCGTCCTCTCTCCGCTTTATAGATCTCCGATTCTCGGTAAGCCCCTTCGCTTTTACCCTTTTGATTTGTCTTAGTCGATTGATCCACCATCAGTGATTGAATTGATCGTCTTAGCGCTATGTGGGGAGCTTTTAATCTGTAAATACTGTAGTTTTTTCTGAGTTTTTGTGTTTTTTTTTTTTTTTTTGATTTGAGTGCATTTTAAGTTGGATCAGGTAGTGTTAGGGCTTTTTTATGTTAGTCTTTAATATATCAGAAATCTTAGAGCGAAGGATATAGTTTTTGAAGAGTTGATTAAGTTGTAATTTTCCTAATTAGTTTGTATACTAAACTATGAAGCTGCTTGATATAGTTATACTGCCTACTTAAATTTATAGTGCATTATGCTTGAACTTTTCATCATGATAAGCCTAGGAATGTTGAACAATCAAAAAAGGGGTATGGTATCTACCAATTTTCTATGTTATGGTGGCTAATTGTTATATAACACCAAACTGAATTGGTATTAATTGCTCGGATTTGTATTATTTTACTCGACCCCAACTCAAAGAGAGAGATTGATTGTCTTGCTTGGATCTACAACGTTTTTTTTCGACTAAATCTCAGTCAATACCTATTCATAATTATCTCAATTCGCTGCTCAATTAGCTTGTTTTCAGCTCCAACAACCAATAATTTCAATGCTGAATTATGCTGAAATCTGCTCCACTACTTCCCTCTTAACATTGTGCACATAAACCTCTATACATGTATGCATGCAGTTTTCTTTCAGCAACATGCAGTTTTTTTTTTCAGCATAGTCTCAAGTGCTAATTCCAGCTTTAATCACATAGAATTAGCTTCAAAGCAACCTATACTACTCAAATCAGAAATAGACATCAAGCTTATCTTAAGTCTGATGTTCTATCAGATGGCTCTTAGTTTAATGTATCTTTTGTCTTAACCTTATCGTACCTTATCAGATGAGATATAGCACCCAAAACCCTAATTTGTGTTAATACTAAATTAGCAACACCATCTAAAAAGATATACTCTATTATATATAAGGATAGATCCTTTTCCCTTGTCCTATCTCTTTTTACACTATTCTCTTATATTCGTGTAACATTTGTGCCCCACAAGTATATATATTTGGCATAAGATAAATTTACAAAATTCTACAAAGGTGAAAATATTTGACAGATGACCACTATAAGTTTTCCATGATAAGTTGATATTCAGTTTCCTTCTAATATCTAAATTTTGTTCAACAAATTTATTATGGTTGAAAAATTAATTATGTAAACTCTTATTGGAACAAACTATTTGCCTTTTCTACTGTGGAAATAGGCAGTAGAGATCTTTCCCCATATGAATAGCTTTCAAAGCACAATGAATAGAGATGTTCTCCTATATCAATAGCTTTCAAAAGCACAATGCATGTGTTTCGTGTTTGACCTGTTATAACGTTTTGTATGTAGTGTTCATAGTTGTTGTGTGTGCACAAAATAACAAAAAATGTGTGACTAAACCACCAAGGACAAAAACTTGTTCTAGCCTTTTTATAATTATTTTTATAAATTTTAAATTATTGTCCAATTACATTGCCTGAAATAAAATTTTGAGCCATTGAGTTAAAACTTGACCCAAATCAATACATTGGGTCCATTCCAGTCTAAGTAATTGCTTGCAAATCAATTTGAGACATTATATCCAGTTAAAACAAAGTTAATCCAACCACTCAAATACCATGCATATTTTACATGAGCTGTTTCACCAACCCACTGTAAAGTTCAGAACAACTGTCCAAAAAAAAAAAAAAAGAAAAAAAAAAAAAATTATAGTGATAGAACTCATTGTAAAGTTCAGAACCGATAGTGAATTTGCAAATTACAAATAAACACTTGGTATGGTATGACAAAATATTGTTCATTATTCGGTTTATAGTTTGTGGTTTTAAATTAGTTTAAATCAGTTCAAAATATTAGTTAACTAGTTTTAGTGTCAAGTGCACGTAAACTAAGTCATGATGCTTCTAATCTAATTTATAACATTCTAATAAAATAAAAAATATAATAACAATAAATAACAAAATAATAAGACCAATTGAATCATACTATCTAATATGGATAAAAATGTCACGCCTCGGATTACCACGTTTTTCCGGGCACGCTAAAAGATCCGCCGTACACATATGAACTTTTCTTATATACGAAGCGATAGCTGTACCTGTAAATAAATTCAAGCTACAACCACAAGCTAAAGAGCTACTAAACAGAACAATAAACATATATAAATAAAGATCAGGTTCACTATACATATATAGTTTCCAAGATACAGACATCACTCACTCCAGTCAGTGCCAGCATAATTATGTACATGAACCAGAAATCCAAAACTATCTGTAGATGGTACTCCTCTAGAACTGCAATCAGGGAAGGGATCTAACTTGCAACTCCCTTTTTATGATCAGTATTGATGACAGTAGCAGCCGCGGAAGAAGGCTCTACAAAAAAGGGTCAACAATTGGGTGTGAGAACTACTGTAAAAATTAGTCCTCAGTGGGTACCGCTACCAATCTCAACGGCTCATCAACTAAGTCTACAGAAAGTATGCATAAGGATAGTAAAGGAAGCCGGTAACACTCTACAGCTATATGCCACTATACTATAGCTAACCAACACTAGCTATCTGTAGCTGTAAGTAAGATGCAATCTCTAACCCAATCTCACTAGGGACTGTGAACACACCCGCCCGTCCTGCCTGTCGAAGCTACACCAACCATCACCACTCTGGGTTGTTGGTGGAGAGTAAGTCCAACCAAGACACTACGAAATCAATGCAAAAGCACTAAGCCAGACTCCGGAGTGACACTCGTGGGCGCTACCCAACCGAGTATGCAAGCGTGTCTTTGCCGAGCTCAATCAGGATATAATCCAAGCAAATGGGTCTAACTGGTCTTACAACCAAAGCTTACGTGCCATTGGCACAATTTGATGAAAAAATATAAATCTGGCTCCATCGTCAACCGTGATGGCACCCGACAGTCCGAAACAGCCTACACACTACTGTTAAAATAAACTCGGTATCCCAGCACGAGCGTAAACTCATCCTACACTAATCTGGGTATCCATCGCATACTAATAGCGACGATACAAATAAACCACAGCTCCTAAAACTAAATCTGGTAATTTTCAGAAAGTGACAATGTAGAATCTATATATTTTCTTTTAAGTCAATTCAAGTCCGACATGTATAATTCATCTAAATCACTAATTATGCTCCAAACTCAGATTTCAAAGAACATGTAAATCAACAAATTCAAGCTATTAAACATGATATACGAAGCCAAAAATACATGCTGTCAACTCCGGCTTAGGAGGAAATCCGAAGATTTCGGTAAATATTAACCCACCTCGGAAGCTCGTCCAACAACGGCAAGAAGTCGAGAGAAGAGAAAGCACGATGTCACGCCCCGGGTCAGTTTTAGCATATAAAACAGCGGAAGTTTTTTTTTTTTTTTTTTAAATCTGACCCCCAAGGACATGCCAGACCCGCCACAAATACAGAGAGACCACTGTACACACGGACAGAGTCTCCCCTATATTTGCACGGCGTCGCACAAGTACAAAGAGTAATATCTTAACCATACAACCACAGCCAAGTGTACAGATAATAATTACAATCAACATACACATCCAATCACCATTCACCACAGGTTATCCATAATTATTCATTCATAATCCACATCTATCAGTTGAAATGTTTCCTACCCGGAAACTAGTTTTGAAACCCTAAGTTATAAAATTCTCAAGAAAACCTTTTAAAAACTGTTTCCCACACGAAAATATTTTTCTTTTTAAAACGCTACCACGAGGGGTAGAAAACCATTTTGAATCTTTAGAAAACCATTTTCAATCTTTAGAAAATCCAGAATACTTTATTACATTCCAAAACCAATAGATATCCGAAAGTAATAATAGAACTGAACCATATGAAAGTCTAAGTCATGCAAGTGAAAAGAGTAAAGGAATAACCGAAAGGGACGGAGCTATATCGCACGCTAGACACGCTCCTCACCAGCTGTCCTACTTGGGCCAGCAATCTCACATGAAAAAGAAGGCGGGGGGTGAGAACATGTAAACATGTCTCCCCTCCCAGTGGGTACCCCAAACTGACGTGGGCGAGGGGTACTCACTAGTCACGGAGCTAAGCAAAGTAAAGCTGATAGTAGTACAGTAGCGACTAAAGCAGAGTAAAGAGATATGTGTAAAAACAAACCAACTGCTACTGTAAATATGCGTCAACAGATATAGAAGCTCAAGAGTACCCAATCTGAACCAATGCTCTCTTGGTCGACACCGCGGACCTCAAGCCAGTGCCCCCACTACTCTACCATCCATCCAACCCCAGCATAAAGCTCCCGGGCTCACGGGTCGAACCTCTGCAACCACTTTTTCGGAAAAGAACACCCACTTGCGGTGGATCAGACCGCTGGTGTTCGTGACGTGCGACGAGTATCGGGCGATCAATGCAAATATGCTCAATTATCAACCATCGACAATCAGCCGACAATCCTACCCCCAGGGCCCATCGACCGTATGGGTCATCCAGTACGCTACCCGACCAACCAGGTCCCGGGTAGAAGATAGGAACTCAACCAACCAAGTCACAAGTATAGGATGTGCAAATCGACCAACCAGGTCACAAGTATAGGATATGCAACTTGACCAACCAGGTCACCGAAATAGAATATACTGATAAATCTACTCTACTCCTACACATGATTCTAGTATGGAAACAACTGAGTAGAGTAAAGAGTAAATACGGGTGCAAGGCTCAATATGTAAATGGTAAGCAATATAAACGGTAAGGGTGGAAGGAACGTCACCAAGCTTGCACCACTGTACCGATGGCAACCTGTGATACCCACCTGTACAATTGTCGCGTCTGTCTCCTGAAGAAGAAATATCAACTGGACCTAAGAAGATCCACCAGGTTAGTGTCTAATCCACTAATACAGAATATAAACCGTGCAAATAAACCCACGGGAGTCGGTTTCCCAAAGCCGATCGCCGTAATATCTTGGAAGTCCGTAAACCTCACCGGGACTCGTCGGGACCCATGAAGCGTCCCGAACGCAATGACTCCACCAAGAGTCACCCGCGCCACCAAAACACTTATTTTAGTGTAACTGCGAAACACAAACCCACACATCGAAACAATTATCGTCGGACAATCGTTTCGATCCGGGTTTCCAGAAGCGTCAATTTCGACACCGGGACCCACTGTCGCTCACCCGTCATTTCCGAACTCTCGAAATGACGCGAGTGACCAGCCAACAAGGCTCAGCGACCACACAATGACTCCCGAGGCACCGTCGGAAGAATTCCGAACCGAATCCGCGTTCCGTCGACGAATTTCGCCGAGAAACGCGTCGAAATCGACTTTTCGACTTCCGTGAAAGCTATCGAATCATGGAAAATCAGTCCAGAGGTCAAGCGTACTCATACACACTGCCCACAGCGGCCCCAAGGTGCACAATTGCACATAAACCCCTCTAATTACATATAATTCCAACATTTAATGTAATTAGAGGGATCAAATGGCTCGTTCACGAAATCCGAGGACTTAGGACCTTGGACGATCAGTCCATAGGTTATCCTTAACTCACACTTGCTGCTCACAGCAGCCTCGATAAGCACAATTGCACAAAAGCCCTCCGGATTACAGAAATCGCCTTTATTTTATGTGATTTCGGGGCTTTTATGGTCCGACTACTCTAACCAGAACTCATTCAGCCAAACCAATTCACTCGCTAATAGGTTTCGGCGTGCCGGAGACCGTGCTCACCCTTCGGAGCACTTAGGACAACGTGTGGAGCGCGGGAGCAACGAAATTCAAGAATCAGTAAGCAGTATGAAAAAGCATGCTTTTCTCGCAAACCAGGGGCTCGCTGACCGTAAATGAGGTTGTTTGAAGTGAATTTTTTTTCTAATCATAATCGAAACCGATTAGATTTAAACTCAAACAATTTTGATAGGTCTCATGTTGACCAGAAAATCCACAAATGACCCATTCATGGATACGAGTTGGTGGGCCTCATTAAAGGCTCGTCAAAATTCTACGCCTATACGATAATTCGGGCCTCATTTCAGCCCATTAAATATTATTATTTGTGCCCAACAAGTTTCATCAAAGTGGGCCCAATTTCAGCCCATTTCATGGGATCATGGCCCACATTCTCACCCACGTTTGAAAATTTAATTTCGAATTCAAATTCGATTTTTAAACCACAAACCAACATCTATTCGAATTTTGAATAACTATTCATTCCGTAATTTATTCAAAATTCAATCTCGAATTTCGAATCCTCCATTAGCATCCATTCGAATTTTGAATACCTAACCACTCAACAACCCATTCGAAATTCAATTTCAAATTTCGAATCCCCAACCCATTCTTAACCAATCCCAACAACCGATTCAAAATTCGAATTTCAAATTTCGAACCCCTAATCAATTTCCAAAAATCCTCCAACCATCCAACCAACTTCCAAAATATCCTTCAACAACCTAACCGATTCCCAAAAATCCTCCAACCATCTATCAACCCATTCAAAATTCAAAATTCGAATTTCGAATTTCGAAAGCCCAAACCATCCAACAACCCATTCGAAATTCGATTTCGAATTTCTAATCCACAACCAATTCCCAACAAACTCATCCGAAATTCGATTTCGAATTTCGAATTTCCAACCAACTCTAAAATATCCTCCACAACCCATTCAAAATTCAAAATTCAATTTCGAATTTCGAAAGCCCCAACCATCCAACAACCCATTCGAAATTCGATTTCGAATTTCGAATTTCGAATCCACAACCAATTCCCAACCAACTCCCAACAAACCCATCCGAAATTTGATTTCGAATTTCGAATTCCCAACCGACTCCTAAAATATCTTCCACAACCCATTCAATTTCGAATTTCGAATTTTTGAATCCCTAACCAATTTCCAAAACCATCCAACAACTCATTTGAAATTCAAATTCGAAATTCAAATTCGAAATTCGAATTCTTCATCACCCCTCCTATTATAAATACAAGACTCCAAATCAAATCCGGGAGAGACGATACACGCTACGATAAAAAAAAAAAAAGAAGAAGAGAGATTGCTAAACACGTTTCGACATACAAAAAATTTCAAAGAAAGAGATATTGCCGAGCCGCGGAAAGGAGGAAGATCGCCGGGCCGCTTCATCCGATCCGCCATCTGATCAAAGAGGAGAGATCGCCGAGCTGCTTCATCCGATTCGTCATCTGATCAAAGAGGAGATATCGTCGAGCCACTTCAACCCTCCGTCATCTGATCAAGGAGGAGAAATCGTCGAACCGCTTCATCTGATCCGCCATCTGATCAAAGAGAAGAGATCGCCGAGCCGCTTTATTCAATCCGTCACTTGATCAACAAGTAAAGAAACAAAAAAAAAAAAAAAATGAAGAAGAAGAAAAAAAAATAACATAAAGAAACGTTCTCTTCTTTCCCCCTTTTTTTTTTCTCTTTTTTGGGTCCTGCTACCGTAGCCATCCATGCTGTCTATACAGTTTCGACGGGAGAGTGGAGGGGAGCCAATGGCTCCCTGTTTCTTCGGACCTCTCAATACCCCGTTCGAAACCGTTGATTGATAGAATGGGTGATCTACATTGCTGCGACCACCCCAGCATCGCCAGTTCGATATTTTCGAAAGAAGATGGGAGGGGAATCTAAGATTCTCCGTTTCTTCGGACCCTTCAAAATGTTTTGAAGATATCGAACCAAATCTGCCGGCCGAACAGATCCGGGCTATCGTCATCATCTTCACCGATGTCATCTCCAGCATCGTCGATTTGATGTTTTCGAAAGAAGATGGGAGGGGAATCTTTGATTCCCCGTTTCGTCGGACCCTTCAATATTTATTCGAAAATGTCAAATCAAATCCACATAGTCCGAGCAAATCCACGCCAACGTCATCAACTTCATCAACGCCATCTGCAGTATCGCCAGAAGAGGGAAGGGGAATCTTTGATTCTCCGTTTCTTCGGACCCCAAATCTAAAAACGGGGATTTCTTCGGACCCCAAATCAATCCAATTAGAGAATAAAACGGGGATTTCTTCGGACCCCAAATTGGAATCGAAACGGGGATTTCTTCGGACCCCAAATCATAATTTAAACGGGGATTTCTTCGTGGAATCGAAACGGGGATTTCTTCGGACCCCAAATCAAATCAAATGGCAAAATCAAAAGGGGATTTCTTCGGACCCCAAATCGAATCAAAATGGGGATTTCTTCGGACCCAAAATCAAATCAGATCAAGATCAAAACGGGGATTTCTTCGGACCCCAAATCAAATCAAATGGCAAAATCAAAAGGGGATTTCTTCGGATCCCAAATCAGATCAAAACGAAAATTTCTTCGGATCCCAAATCAAACCAAAATTGATAAATCAAAAGAGAATTGCCTCGAACCCGAATCGCATCAAGTTCACATTCGAACCCGAATCGAATTAAGTTCACATTTGAAACCGAACCGAATCAAGTTCACATACTAACCAAATCCAAACCAAGTCCACATAAGAACCCAAATCAAATCCAGTCCAAATAAAAATTCAAACCCAATCTGAATCAAGCCCACATAAGAACCCAAATCAAATCCAGTCCAAATAAAAATCCGAAACCCAAATTCAGAACCCAAATCAAACCCAAATCCGAATCAACTCCACAAATAGAACCAAATCCAAAACCCAAACCAAATCAAATCCGAACCCAACCCAAGCAAATCCATAAATAAACCCGAACCCAAAACCCAAATCAAACCAAGTTTACCTACGAACCCAATCCAATCCAAATCCACAAATAAAGACCCAAACCTAAATCTGGTCAAGTCTACAAATAAAAACCCAAACTCAACCCAACCTCAACTCCTGACTTGGACTCATGAACCCAAAACCCAAACCAAACCGAATCAAACTCGCCTACGAACCCAAACCAAATCAAATCCATAAATAAAACCGGAATCCAAACCCAAATCCGATCAAGTCCAGAAATAAAGACCCAAACCCAAATCCGATCCGGACCACAAATACAACCCAATCTCAACTTCCGACTTGGACTCATGAACCCAAATCCAAATCAAATCGAAACCCAAATCCATAAACCATAAACCAAGTTCGTGAACCAAACACCACGAATCATGCCTATGTTCATGAACCAAACCCATAAATCATGAACCAAGTTCGTGAACCAAACACCACGAACCATGCCTAAGTTCATGAACCAAACCCATAAACCATGAACCAAGTTCGTGGACCAAATACCACGAACCATACCTAAGTTCATGAACCAATCCCATAAATCATGAACCAAGTTCGTGGACCAAACACCATGAACCAAACCTCACATACCCAACCCCATAAATCATATCCAAGTTCATGAACCATATCCCATGAACCATAAACCAAATCTCATGGACCAAATCCCATGAACCATACACCATACTCATGGACCATATCCCATGAACCATACACCAAATCCCATGGACCAAATCCCATGGACCATATACCAAACCTCATGAACCATATCCAAGTTCATGAACCAAACCTCATGGACCAAATCCCATGAACCATAAACCAAATCTCATGGACCAAATCCCATGAACCATGAACCAAATCCCATGAACCAAATCCCATGGACCATATACCAAACCTCATGAACCATATCTAAGTTCATGAACCAAACCTTATGGACCAAATCCCATGAATCATAAACCAAACCTTATGGACCAAATCCCATGAACCATGAACCAAATTCCATGGACCAAATCCCATTGATCATATACCAAATCCCATGGACCAAATCCCATGAACCATGGATCAAATCCCATGAACCATAAACCAAACCTCATGGACCAAATCCCATAAATCATAACCAAACCTCATGGACCCAATGTTAGTTATATGCCCTATAGGCCAATCTCTGTCATAACTTAAAGGGATAATATCAGTGTACTTTTCTTTTATGATTATATCTGGCATTCTTCATTTATATTATTGCCAAATGCATATTTATGAATCGTCCATAGAATTAATATTAGAAGAATTAACTTTTTAAGAAGTTAGAAATTTGAGACATATATTCTTCTGTAATTAATTCTTAAATGCTCCTGATCATAGGATTATCACGAGGGCGGTGGTAAATCCGGATAGATCAGTGTATGCTGTACTTCCCTTATGGGATGACGAGTCTCAAGTTATTAGTGTGGTGACACTAGAGTAAGCATACAGGTGAATGTTGGAGAACAATTTCACTGAGCGTGACCAACTACAAACAATCACATGGATGTCTACTCACTCGTCAGTGAATTGTTCTATACTGTAGTAGTGTGAGTGATCCTTTGACCTGAGGCACCACGGTTATCTTGAGTGTGGGTTATTGTAGTTTGACTGTGTAAATACTTATACCCTAATCATGGGTTAAGTCAACACATGTTGGCTGCAGTGGGTCATACGTGGAGGTAGGTGTGTGTCAAGATGGAATCTATCACCCTTGGTAGAGAGGTAATTGTCCTATGCTATCTGTTTTACAAGTCCTTGGCCAAGGCAGTATGATTTTATGGAAAGGAGTTTCCATATTAATTGTTAATCAGATAAGGCATATGATTGAGTAATGTGGTTTGACGAGTTATCCATAACCTCGACTCAATCGGGATAAGTGATAGAAGGATTTTACCACACGGTAACTACACTTAGAGGTTCTGTCTATTATTAATTCTACTTGGATTGCCGCGATATACTGCTAGGTGTCACTCGTGGATTGTGGGACCCATGAGAGTAATTAAGATAGTTAATTACACTCAGTTGGGAGAGCCAAAAATATTTTGGTCCATCGAAAAGAGTTCCGATGGTGACACTAAAAGACTTTAGTGCACATCTCATTACCAGATAGAATTGAACCTATGTGGTCACACACAATAAAGGCTGCGTGTGATTAAGTGCTTAGAAATTAATAGAGACCATTTTGCTAAAGTAGCAAAGAAAGGATTTACTTGCTAAGTTGGTTAGCAAGAGGGACTAATTTGTGAAATTGAAAGTTGTTGAGTTAAACGCAATTGTTGCATACGATGCACTTGCACTTAAATTATTCTCTCATCAACTCAATTAAATTTTAATTGAGGAGTTACGAAGTGATCAAAGTAGAAGAAAAGATGAGAAGAGAAACTCTGGCATTTATTATTAAAGAAAGAAAATTTTTCTCCTTATTAATTGGCGTATTAAGTAGAGTAGAGTTTTCATTTTCTTTTCCACTCCCTCTTTCCGCTTCGTCACTAAATGAGAGGAGTTTACTTTCCTCGCATTTATGACGGCGGTTTTCTTTCTTTTCTCTTCACTCTGTTTCTCGCAGAGTTTATTCTCACCTCATTTATGAGCTTTATGCCTATAAATGAGATTGAGAATAATTTCTCTGTATGATCACATTGAAAAGGCAAAGTGCGAGAGAAAGAGAGAAAATTCTCCCCATCATATAAAGCTCTTTTTAATCATAAGAGAGTGGTCCCCTATATTATTTGGTTTCTATAGTTAATCCTCTTCAAATTGCTAGCACAATTTTGAAGATTAATTTTTCTCCACATTGACATAAGATATCACAAAAGGAGTTTCGAGATTACACTATGATTGTGTGAAGCACAGATCCCGGAGCAGTCTTGTGTGGATACATATAGAGGCCGAACATTTGTGCGGCTCAAAGGACCAGAAGTTCATATCCACATCAACCGTGAAATAATTTCGGTAATTTGCACAGGTTGAAATTCAAACCTTTCTTCTAATTAGATTAGAATAATAATTTTGTGTGTCACACGAGATGATCTTGATACATATGTATATACTAATATCATAAATGTTATGATATTACAGTACATATGATTGGATCATATTTTATAAATAAAATTTATTCCCGCTGCATTAAATGCACATGCAGATGCATTCATTTCCTTACACCCAATTCCATGAACCATAAACCAAATCTCATGGACCAAATTTCATGAACCATACACCATACTCATGGACCATATCTCATGAACCATACACCAAATCTCATGGACCAAATCCCATGGACCATATACCAAACCTCATTAACCATATCCAAGTTCATGAACTAAATCTCATGAATCAAACTTCATGGACCAAATTCCATAAACCATAAACCAAACCTCATGGACCAAATCCCATGAACCATGAACCAAATCCCATGGACCATATACCAAACCTCATGAACCATATCCAAGTTCATGAACCAAACCTCATGGACCAAATCCCATGAACCATAAACCAAATCTCATGGACCAAATCCCATGAACCATAAACCATACCTAAGTTCATGAACCAATCCCATGAACCATGAACCAAATCCCATGGACCAAATCCCATAGACCATAAACCAAAAAAACCATGAACCATATCTAAGCCCATGAACCAAATCTCATGAATCAAATCGTGGACCAAATCCCATGAACCTCAAATCCGATTGAATTCTGATACATATACTTAGGATTCGATAAACCAAGATATGATCCATTCGATCCTCCCTATAAAGGTCTCTTAATCGAAGGTACCCCAATGTCACGGGGGTAATTAACAATAGGTGCTTGCATCTACTGAAAGCCATGGACCCGCAATACCTGATACCCATACCCAAATGAATACTAATCTGAATCATGAATACAACCCCACGGGCAGAGAGAGAAACAATTCCAATCGACCGTGCGAGGTACGTCATTCGTAGTGGCAGACAGAGGTGACCACTGTGATCGTCACTGACAGACGATCACCGTGCTCCCCCCCGGAGGCACCGGAACAGCCTCAGGTCCTCGGAACAACGCGCACAAGCCGAGACAGCTGCCAAAATGGCTCAAACAATAGCGACATCGCCAAATCGGCGAAACGAAGTCTCCCCGACAAAATCTAAGGTGAGCACGATGATCAGTGATCAGTCACAATCATCGTGCTCCTTCCACAGAGATCGGGGAGGCCCGGTTTGCTCGCAACAGCAAACCGCCTAGTAATAGCTCAATTTTAAGCTTACCGGAGCAAGGTTGGGCACGGGGCGGCCGACGGCGGCCGGACGGCGGACAGGACGGCCAGGGGTAGATGTTGTAGGTCCGTGGTGGCCGGGGATCGTATCAACAGGCGACGGAAATACGGCAGCATCAACGGCTAAGGATGCCCTAGCCACCCAACCCGAGAAGGCCACGGTCCAGATCCGGCTGACAGGGAGCTCCGGCGACGGAGCGCGCAACGCCGAACGCGGCCGACTGGGGACGCGGTGCGTGGGTCTGCCGGCGGCGGTATGCGGCAACGACGGCGGCGGTGAGGCTCGACCGCACACACTTGTGCGGCGCAGAGGAAGACGGCGGCGGCACGGCGACGGCCGGGGAGGCTCGGGACGGCGACGCGAAGGAGGCGGAGGTCCGCTCGGGTACGGCCGAGCGGCGCGGTGCTCCACGGCTCGGGCGCGGCCGCCGAGCTCGGCTCGATCATGGGGCTGCGGCGGTGGCGCTATACGCGCGTGCGCGGCCGGCGGCGCCGGCGGCTCCGATCGGCGGCGGGGCTCGCCGGAGGTCGTAGGAGGCCGGCGGCAAACGGGAGAGCGGCGGCGCAGTGGTCAAGAATGACCCGAGCTCGGCTTTGGTGGCCGAGGCGGCCGCGGCTTGCCTGGGCGACGATGGCGGTGCTCGGCAGCGACGGCGGCCTACGGAGATGGATGCCCGAGTTGAGTCTTGGCCCAGGGATGGTGGAGCTCGGGCTCCGATGCTTCCCTAATCACTATAACGAAGAAGATGGCAAGTTGGAGTCGTAGAGGGATTGAGGGAAGGCCGGGAGAGAGTTTTCCGGCGGCCGGGGATGGTCGCCGGTGGCCGGGGCGCGCGTGGGGAGTATAGGGGAACGGGGAGAGGCGGCTAGGGTTCGGTTGAGGAAGAGGGAGGCCAAGAGCTAGGGTTTTCATGAAACCCTAGTTCACTACATATATATACATATATACATTTGCAAAATAGTCCTCCCATACTTGATATTTTCATTCCAGTCCCTGTCCACGCGTGTAATTTGCACGTATGCACCTTCCCGTCAAATCCCACGCGATTCGGTACATAAAATACCGCGACTTTTGCGAAATTACCATCTTGCCATTTCCGACCTTTCCTCGATCAACTCGCAATTTCTAACAATCCGTCTGTCGGATTTACGAACGGATTGCACCAGTGCGATCAGCACGTCGGAGACAACAAACCTGCAATTTTGGTTTGCCTCGATCGGTCACGGATTCACAAAGAAACCCATCTGCTCTCCAATTTGCCGATTTGCCAACATCGACCCCTTTGCGATCATCTTGCAATATCCGGCGATCCGTTCGTCGGATTTGCAAACGGATCGCGCCATGGCGTTCAGCACGTCGAGGGCATCGAAACTTGCGATTTTAGTTTGCCTCGATTGGTCTCGGATTCGCGAAGGAATCCATCCTCTCTCCAACATATCCACTAATACACATGTACTAATGTGTAAAACCCACGAATTCGAGCTTTCGCCTCTGAATTCAGCTCACCTACCACTAGTAGGGACCCCAAACACCCCTCATTCAACTCTAGGTCACAAGCACGGGGCCCGAGGAGTTTCACTGTGCACTAATAGCAAAGTACGAAAACCCTCTTTTCACTAAAACTCCTTACGTGCTTCAGATCAGAAATCCGTCAGTGCCATTAGTTCCAGAATAGCTGAACCGGTCGAAACGAGCTATTGGACTGCTAGGAATGGAGTTCGATAGGCGTCCGAAGCCAACTCTCCTCCGCGGTTTTGCCAGAAAATCGGATTACTATTCACTTTAAGTGAAAAGTAATAGTCGCGTATTTTCTCCGGTTTAGCTCATTTTCTCCTGAAACTTGACCAGTGCTTATGTAATTAAATTACACACATAAACATTGTCAACAGAGAGTTTAGTTGCACTGTCAAAAATTTCAGTCTTTACACACGCGCTCCCTCAGCCTCCAATGGCACCATCCGCGACGTGCACACGTTCGAACAGCTCCTCGGCACAACGTCAACGTCGATCCTAGCTCGAGCCGTGGCCTCCGCCACGCACGGGTCCACCAATTAGAGAAAGAAAGAAGGGAGAAGAAGACCCTCCAACTCTCTCTCTCTCTCTCTCTCTCTCTCTGAACACAAATAGAGGTGGGGACATAGGGGATAACGATCAAACCAAAAAACTAATGTACCCATCGCCAACTCAAAATCCTAGCTGGAGTACCGGTATCAGTCTGATGCCGTACTGGTACTCAACATCAAGTGGAGGGGCCCGGGTTACCGGGGCTCGCTGTTTAGCGAGTTGGAGGTCTGTCTGCAGAAGTAGATCGGGTGGAGGGCTTGGTGTTCTGGATCTTGAGATGCTTAACGTGGCCCTTCTAGCGAAATGGTGGTGGCGGTACCTCACGGATTTTAAGCATATGTGGGGCCCCCTTATTGAAGGCTTCAATTACTCTCGCCGCAGGCCACTGGGGGAAAGGCCCTCTTTCAAACCCCACTCACAATGGTGGAAGGACGTTCTATCGACTCGGACGGTTTTTAAATGTGGCATTTCTTACTCGATTATGGACGACCGTAGTGCAAACTTTTGGCCCTCTTCGGTCATGCTACCCCGGGCTGGCTGATGTGGTCCTGAGCATTAGCTGTAGGGTTAGCGACTGCTTTGGGCGCAGGGGGTGGAGGTGGCATAAGATCCTTGCGGGCTCCGACACTAACTCGTTACCTCAGAGAGAGGCGGCTGCCGAGTTGAAGGGGCAGCTCTCATCGGTGGTGCTTTCGGACACACCCGATGTCCCTAAATGGCGATGGTCTCAATCCGACGTTTTCACGGTCAACTCTCTCTACAAGTTCTTGTAGAATGGAGGGGTCAAAGACACTAAGATCACCCAACTGTGGGACATTCTGAGCCCACTGAAGGTGAAAATCTTTGTTTGGTTAGTCCTGAAGTATAAGGCTCAGACAAAAGATAATCTGCTTAAAAGGGGCTGGCACGGCGATCACCTCTGCGTCTTGTGCTCTGTGGAACCGGAGACGACCGACCACCTCTTTCTTCGTTGCAAGCTGACTAGGTTTCTACTCGGATGCTTGTTACCTAATAAGAGAGCGCTTGCTTCAAATCAGTCGGTGAGTGAACTATAGGATCCAGCAGTGAGGTGTTATTAGGAAGTCTGATCTCCTCTCTATCACCTCCCTATGGTGGTCACTCTGGTTAGAGCGTAATAAGAGAATCTTCGAGCAGTCCAAACATAATTCGAACCTTATTCTGTCGAACGCACGACACCTCCGATCGATGTGGAAGTTACACTGTGCTAAGCAGTGATTCTTTCTGTTTCTCCAGCTTAACTTTGCTTCTCTCTTTACCTTTTTCTTTCTTCTTCTTTTTTCTGTGAGGCCCAAATGCCTCAGCCTGTTGCTTAGTTCACTTCCTTTATGAATGAAGCGGTAGCATGCTTCCTTTTCTCAAAAAAAAAGAAAAAAAAGTATGCAGGAAAATAATGTCGTTGTTTAAGCTGTACAAATAAGGCAGTTGAAACTTTTTATGTTATAAATCTTAATATATCAGCAACTTTTAGTTATTTTTTAATTAGATTGTGCATTTAAGAAATCGATTAAAATTCCAGATGTGCAATATATGAAAGAGAACATTTTGAGGGACCCAGTAGTCCTCTTATGTACAACTACATGGTGTACGAAATATATAGGAATTTAACATTTGAAATTCACAACTGGGCATTTGGTCTAGTGGTATGATTCTCGCTTTGGGTGCGAGAGGTCCCGAGTTCGATTCTCGGAATGCCCCTTTTTTTTTAATCAACTTGCCCTCTTCAATCATCAATCAGCCATCGTTTTTTTGTTCCTTTATTTTTCTTTTGTTCTTGAGTAATGACAAATATTGCAATAAAAAATTCTTTTGTTCTTGAGTAATGACAAATATTGCAATAAAAACATTGCCCTAGATCTGCATTTGATGTGGCGCCATCAAAAACCTTGCAGCAGAGCGAAAACTCTACTGGAAAAAGATGGAAGTAACTTAGCAATTGCCGCCTCAATTTCCTGAAGAACCAGTAAAGACATGCATTAGTTATACACAATCCGGTGATGAAATCATGTGCCTCAGAGAAAATATAGTTTCAATTGTTACCTCTGGCCGATAACGAGCAGAAAAATGAATCAGAAGAATGGCTTTATTTTGAAACTTGTCAGCATAACTTGCTATCTGTCGAATATCACACATAAATATAAAAAATCGAAGGGCCAGAACTTTAAATATGTATCTACAGCTAATGCTTCTTAAGTAAAGAAGACTTTGAAGTAAACCTCAAACAGATGCGTGTGCCCAAAATCTCTTGCATGCTCGATTGGAATGCCATCGTCGACAAAAGTACTCTGAAATTTATGAGCAAGATATTTTCAATCAACCCACAGATGATACCACAAACCAAACAGAGAAAGATGCAAGGAGACGACTAGATCAATAAGTTCAGATGACAGGTGTAATATATACCTCCATGACAAGAATCCGTGCCTTTAACACATCAGCATTGTCTGGATCAACAATGAAATCCGACATAGTATCTCCAGTAAAAGCAATTTCAGGTACCGTCACCGTGTTAGTTATCTGCGAAGGCCAAGTACATATGACCTTTAAGAACTATTTTCTCAATCAACGAATAAGAAAGGTAGGAATTACAAGCACATTAGATGCATGCTTTTAGTTCGAAGGTCACAACAGTAATTTTGTTTATTTTAAGTTATCCAAGTATTCACCAAGACAGACCTCCACACCTGATAACCTTAAGTTCTTGATCTCATTTCCTGAGAGACCGGCGAATTCCTGCTTGAGTTTCTGCTTAACTGTGTATATTATATAACCCTGCATACAAATATGTTTATCTCGCATAGATTCTCTTTCTCATAAAAAACAACCAAAATATCTACAAAATTTACAGAATTATAAAGCAAGTCTATGCCTTGCCTGACTTGGTATGGCATGGTAAGTTTTGAAAGCCTTCACTTTGAGATCCTTCCTTATCTGAAACTCTTCACCTACAAACATTATTTATGTTACAACTATTCCAGCAGTGACTTATGTATCGTGTTTTCGATAATTGTTCCTCCAATTATAACAGGACTATACCTATGTTCAAGCCTATAAGATTGTGCTTGAGTTCAGATTGGTCCATTGCCCTGTGCACATCAAATAGTCTCTCCACATTTTCTTTCAAAGATGCTGGAACAAATATAGTTGGTGGTTTCATGCTATACAAACCACGTGTGGCAACATACATGGGGAGCCCTCCCTGTCAATTAGAATAAAACGAAATACAGAAATAGAAGTTTACCACTTAAGATTTCGTATACCATCTGTGCTATGATTTGCATAAATGACCAAGTAAGATTTCAACTTATCCTTCAACTGTAAGCAGCATGACCAAAATTTAACAATATTGAGCTGAATTCAGACTACATAGTATCTAAAACAACTCAAATATGCATAAAAAATGAGCTGAAGCAGTAGCCCATAGTATCAGGAACCAATCTTGCCCTCAGTTTTACACATGATAACAAGGTACCAAAAAACAATTTCAACCGCATGTTCCAATTGTAATAATTTGGCATCTGAAATTTGACTTTAGCTTCGACTTTAAACTTAAAAAGTTTGACATAAATATCAACCAAGTGCTTAATTCAACTAGGTTTCAATTTTTTCCTCAAGCTTCAACTAGAGAAGACCAAATTCGCCCACACACACAGAGAGTAGGGAGAGGAGAGGCTCACAATGTGATCCATGTGTCCATGGGAGATGAACACGAAATCCTGAGCTATGGCTCGCTGTGGACACCTCCCGATGTCGAAGGCGCACTTGAGGGTGGGGAAAATCACGCACGTCTCCTGGCCCCCGATCGAGAGGCCCTCGATCGGATACCCTTCGATGTGGAGAGCGCTCTTCGCCTTCGACGAGGACGAGCCGCTCCTCACTTCTCCGCTCCCCTCCTCCATGGTCGACCTCGACATTGGAGCGACTAGGATTATTAGGGTTTCGAGCCGCGGGGACACCGCCGCTAGAGGAAGGAGAAGAGAAAACCGGCGTTGGATCGTTTCGGCGACTCAATGTGAAGTCGGTGGCGAAACATAGTGTTTTGCCGACTTTAGTTTGCGTTCGGTTGAAGATAATCCCGAGTTAGAACGGGGGTCATTATGATCATTTTAGTACAGATATAATTTTTTTATGGTTTTAGAAGTAAATAAATTTGCTTTTTATTTTTGTTGCAAGTTACAAATTAGGGCCTGTTTGGATGAGTAGTAAAAAAATTCCATAGAGTTTAAATACCGTAGTTTTGGTCCAAATGAAATGGAGTACCATATAACTCTAACAAAATTTCACGAGTTTATTTTAAAAGCTGTTTGGATACACATTATACAATTCTACAATATTTCTGATAATCTTTAAAAATTAACCTTAAGAGAGTTTAAACTTAAATTATTAGTTATAAGATGACTTTAAAATCAAAAAAATTAAAATAAAAGTTTAAAATTTGAATTTAAATTATTAACTATTAAATAATTTTAAAATTTAAAATTTATTAACTATTAGCTATAAATTATTAACTATTTAAAAGCGTGGCCGAGATCCGCGGCGGCGGCGTCGGCGGCGGCCGAGATCCGCGGGGGCAGCGGCGGCGGGGGTAGAGATCCGCCGGGGCGGCGGCCGAGATGCGTGGGGGGCGGCGGCGGCTGTGGCCGAGATTCCCCGGGCCGGGGGCGGCGGCGGCTGTGGTCGAGATCCGCGGGGCCGGGGGAGGCGGCGGCGGCTGAGGTGAGAGCAGCAGCAGGATGGGAGAAGCTATGGGAGAAGCTATGGAAAGCGCAACGCGAGGGAGAGAGGCGCCCGAAAAAAATGCTATCTGTACAACCAAGAGAGAGGCGCCCGAAAAAAATGCTATCTGCACAACCAGATTGGGTTGTAGATCCTACAACCCAACCATCCAACGGTCCACATTAATTTAGTAGCTCACCTCTCTCTAACCCAAAGGGAGGAGAGATGAAAAAAGGGGAAAAAGGGTAGGAGAAAAAAAATGGAAGTGAGGATAACACTTCCTTTTTCTTTTTTAAGCAATCTAATATTAATTTAATAGATCCTTAGTTCCGATAGCCCGATCCACTATGGACTGCTAGATCTTTTATTCTTTCTCTACCTCATAAATTCTGTCGTGATGCTTCCGGTCCACTGGAACTCTCCTAACTTATCATGGTTCTTGATCCTTTATCTAAGGAGCTATTAATCTACTATACTAAAGCTCTGCAACTCTCCTTCTTGATATCATGTTATTACAAATATCTAAAACTACTTCTACAAAAGTTATATTTGATAGATAGCTGCTATAAGTTTTTCAAAATATGTTGATATTCAGTTTCCTTCTAATATCTAAATTTTGTTTAAAAAATATGTATCATAATTATATAAACTCTATTAGGCAGTAGAGATTTCCCTCTATATAAATAGCTTGAGATCTTTCCCTATATGAATATATGAATAGCTTTTAAAGCATAATGTGTAGACATCACTCCAAGACCTTCCCTCTATATCAATAGCTTTTAAAAGCACTTAAAAGCACAATGTGTTTCGTGTTTGACATATGATAAAGTTTTGCATGTGGTGTTCATAATTATTGTGTGCTCGAAATAACAGAGGTGGTGACTAAACCTCCAAGGACAAAAAACTTGTTGTTGCCTTTTGTTAATTATTTTTAATTCTTTAATTATTGTCCAATTACATTGTCTGAAGTAAATCTTGAGCCATTGAAAGTTAAAACTTGGCCCAAATCAATAATACATTGGGTCCAATCTAGTCTCAAACCGTGTGATTGCTTGTAAATCAATTGAAACATTAGATCTTGTTCCAACAAAAGTTAATCAAACCACTCAAATACCATGCAAATTTACATGAGCTGTTGTCCAACCCACACTAAAAAAGCTTAGTTAATGTTGGCATTTCTAATACAGATATGGGTACGTGTTTGGAATTACGGCAAAAAAATGTCTATAAATGCATTAACTCAAAATCTATGTCATTAAATGTAGAATCTTGATTTAGACGATCTTGCAATAGACTGAAAATCTAACTTAAATCGCAATTACAAAAGAGAAACTCCGGCCGCTCAATTTAACACTGGACAACTTGTTTCGACATCAAGCAAGCCCTTCCACAAAAGCAAACACTGAGTTTACAACAATTCCGCACTGACTAATAGCTTCGCAATCGAAATGCACATGGAAAATCTTAGTAACAACACATAAAGATCAATGCTCCATGGTTTTGGCTTTTTAGTAAGTTCCAATGCCAGAATTTATGCAACATATAGGATCTTTGTAGTGATTAGTCCATAAAATTCTCCATTTGCAACAATAATGAACTTAGTAAGAAACACAACAGCTAACAGCTAGTTTCTCCGCAAAATGTTGCTTTCGCGCTTTCGTTCAATCTCAGAAGTATGAATCGTAAAACAACAACAACAGCAAGACGGCAAAGTCTCCAACTAGATTAAAGAACAAACACAAAACTATCATCTGTGACCTCATTGAAGCTTTAGCATGTGATATGATTAATCAATACATGTTCTAGGATCTGACCTATTCCTTTAAGACTGGCAAGGCGGACTGACGGGAATTTTATCTATACTCCTCCGGGAGGCGATACCCCGTCATAACTATTTTATCAGCAAACATCTTGCCGGTCTTCGGCATGACGTGCCAGTGCAATGTCAAGTTGAATTCTTTGCCCCGGAGATTGCTTCCCTGTATGCGAAAAGAACATAGAATAATAATCCAAATTAAAGAAAAGGTAGCTTGCTAGGAATGGTATAATGTTGCAATTGGCTTGCCTGGTCAATGAGCCGGTATTTATTTGTGGTGTGAATCCAAAACTTTGCGTGGTCTTTTGAGGGTATAATTCCATCCCATAGAGAAACCTGTTATGTTGAAGCAACAGAAAAGGATAAGTCTCTAACAAAAGGTACATGTCAAACTAAAAGCAAATAGCAGTATGCGCAAAACCGCAGATAGAAGATGCCCAGAAACAAAAATATCCATGCTAATTCTATCATCAGCAACTAAACTTAGTTTTAGCTACTGAAATCCTGGTTCAATCAGACAAACTATGATACTCGATAATGCAGTCCTGCATCCTTTACCTCTACCAGAAGTCAACAACATAGTTAGGTATTGCAAACTATAGAGATTAAAGCAGTTTATATTCATAGAAGGTTTGTAAATAAGTGTGAAATTATAATCAGTTGTGCTAAGCCACCTCTGAAGCAATCATCTCCTACAAAATTTCCGAATCACATCCTATCCAAACCTAATCAACACAAGCCTTTCAAAAATAATATATTGCCATGACAGAAGACACTATGATCAAAATCGATGTTCACAAAGAGCAGATTGTGCTGGCTTAATTGTCACACAAATGGATGAGAGCTCCTTAACAGTATGCGCGTCTGTGTGTGCATGATCAGATTTCCAAACCATACAAACTCCATTGATTCTAAATAAAAAAAGGCATCATAGTGTTCAGTCACATCTCTAACTGCCAATAGAACCCATACTCTATCATCTATCAATTTTAGTGGTCTTCAACCACGACACTGGGTAGAACATTCTTTGTCACCTAGTTTCCAAATTGCTCCTTTTGTGCTCATTGTGTTTATATACCATCACCACTACCATTCAAATTCTCTATCAGAATCCTATTTTCCATTCAGCTCTGTTTGTGGCAAGACTTCCGATCAAACCAAGTGTTACATCAAATTTGATGCTATTTTCAATAATGTTAAGGGGCAATTGCTTATATACCCTTGAAAAGTTTCCGATTTTTCGATTTACCCCTCTTAGAAGGCTAATATTGAAAATACCCTCCTACGTTCCAACCTATTTCTAATATACCCTTAGAGTTAAAATCTGTTAAGTAACTCTGTTATCTCTGTAAAATTACTATTTTGCCCTTTTCAAATATACCCTTCTACCATCACTGTCTTTCTTATTTGCCCTTAAAGTCAAGGGCACAAAAGTATTTCGACTTTTGGTTTTTTCCAATATACCCCTCTACCGTCACCAACCTTTCTTATTTGCCCTTAAGTTAAGGGCAAAATTGGTATTTTAATTTTTTTTAACTGTGGTAGATATTTAACTCATGTTTAACCCAGATTAACTTAACAGGAGATAACTGCGGGGGTATTTTGTAATAACGGTGGAACGTATGAGGGGCATTTTAGAAAGAAAAAAAAAGTAGGGGTAGATCGGATATTTTCAGACGCATGAGGGGTATATAGGCAATTATCCCTAATGTTAATTATGATCTACCCCTTTCTCTTAAAGCACCTTCTAACAGAAACCTAGATGTTTTTGTGTTTATAAATATATTCCTTGCCACCCAATTTTCTCCTTAGTCTCTTACGCAACTTTGTGTGCCTTTAAATTTAGGTGTATGCACGCACGAATGCCAATTTCAGAAGGAATTCTTGCACCATTTGACAAACATAAGGAAACCCATTTTATTATGCTAGAATCTCATCATTGAGAGGGAACAATAGAATTGATTTACATGTTAAACTCACCTGATTCAAGGCATTCTGAGGGGTCTCATACTCAGCTGCTACGAAAACAAACACCTGCAATCACATGGCTACAACAATATGAGAGAAAATTGCATAGATTTTTAGTATTTATAAATCATCAAAACAATCTGAAATGCCAAAAATGTGCAGCAAATTCTCAGTAGTTTTGCACGATTATAATCCTAAAATCCTTCCATATTGTTGGAGAGACACCACTATATTTTGGTTCATTTTAGGAGCTAAAGAAATTCATTTTCAAAATGATCAGGTATCTGTAATACATGCCAATTGCCAAGTTAAACCACCAATCAAAGCAGCAGCACAATCATTCAGATAGGAAAAAGTAACAAATAATTTAGAGCTTACATATGGATGGAATAGCTCACAACAAACACTAACTACAACTTCCATTTCTTCAAACTAAAGTACAAAAAGTTACTCCCTTGACCACAAGCCATTTCAAATTCTCTTAGCTAAGTTAGGGGCGTTTGGTTTGCCCCCTTTTCACCCAGTTAATCGGAATCGAAATGGGCGAATCCATTTGTGGGTGTTTGGTATGCAGGAGTTCCATTCCGATTCTGATTCTTAGGTGAATGGGAATCCTCTATAATCACCCCTTTTTCATGTCCGACTTAGGAAGCCGGATTGGAAGTTAAATCTAGGCAGAATAAATGCACTTAATTAAAAATATCTCAATTCTATTATATATTTTTATTTAAAATTAATTTTAATTTTTTGACTTTATTTTTAATTAAAATATAAATATAAATTTATAAATTAACTTTTTAATTCTAGATTTTGATTTAGAAATTAAATTGAAAATATAAATTCAATCAAGCATTTTAAATTTGATCTTTAAATTTAAATTTAAATTTAGTTGTAAGTTTGAATTTGAATCAAATCAAAAATTAGTTTTATTATTTGAATTGTCCACTCAATTTTAAATTTCAATTTTTCTTAAATTACATTTAAAATGTTGGCTTATCATTTCAATATTTTGATGTAAATTTTAAATATTTAACTTTTAGTTTGAATTTAAATTATAAAGTTAATTTTATGTTTTGAGGTGCAAAATAAATGTTAAATTATTTTTATATTTTGTATTTTAATTTTAATTTAATTTTAATTTTTTTTATAATCAAAATTATTTAAAGAACGAATCGACTATACCGATTCTGCTTGTTATTTTGAGCCAAACATATTAGGAAGTTTTATTATCCCGTTTTTTATTCATGTTCATTCCGATTTCCATTGCCATTCTATTTCCCATTTTGAACCAAATGCGCCCTGAGTTTCTTTCTAATCAAATGCCTTAGGACTTTCACCTCAAACAAACTTTTTCTCAATTGACTAACAATTGTAACTCTTTGTTGTCCTCCACACCTTTTGGAGAGGGAAATAAAGTGACAATTTATTGTTCATCTCTTGTTTAAAGAATTGAACCCAAGGCAGTGAGAGTCAATAAATTACAAACTGTAAATAAAATTAAAACTTTAAAAGAAAAACCAAATCCTATTCCGTATCCTATTTAGATAAGTATAAAAAAAAATTCTTACTGTAAATAGAAGCACATTCATCACATGCCAACAAGTGAAATGGCTATAGAAACAAAGTTTTTGGATCATCAATGAAGAAAAAGACACCGGAGAGCTAGTAGGAAGGGACAATAAAAGAAGATCAAATCACTGCACAAATTAGTGTTTAAAAAAATGGATGAAACATGAAAAGACAAATATCTCAACCTGTTTGGTGTTCCAAGTGAACAGGGATGAAAGGTCTGCTGATATGTTCAATGTCAAGCTGACCTACAAAAAATACAAAACAAGAGACCATTAAAACTCAAAGAAAAAACAAAAGACATTCTTTGAACAAGCAGAATCTACATGAACCAGAACGTAGATGCTTTCTATACAAGAAAATATCACAGTGACATTATGTTATCTATTCTGGAGAATCTGGAGTCGTCTATGTAGACAAGTCTGAGTTGGTTTAGAATCCTAGTTCTACAACCCCTATTTTTTCAGTGGTTACTAGGAACTCTTGTCGCATTACACTAAGATAATCTACGTTATAAACACATCACTTGATAATACTCTATATAAGGGTCCAGTGCATAAAAAAGAAGAAACTTCTCGCTAAACCATTTCTAATACCAATTTACATATCCTTGTACTTCTAAAAATAACCTCAACATAATGATTGTAAAAAGTACATCTCAGAACATAAAGCATAGCAACAAAAGTTCTACATCACGTATAATGAAATATCAAAGCATCAAACATTTTTGAAAATAAAGGATTAAGAATTTAATAATGGGAGTCTGAGACCATCAGATCATGCATGGAAAACCTAAAACTGTTTTATATTTTCTAAAATGCTCAAACAATCAACATTATCCAAAATTAAAAAACAGCAAGACAAGACAATTGGAAGAAATGAACAGGCCCATAACTTTGCCTACAAAAGCTTCTTTGATGGTCTCTGACACTTGACTTCAAATTTACACAGAAGAAATCGACAATCCTAATGGCATGATATCATTTTCTGTGCAACCAATTATTATGGGTCAATTTGAAGGTATGTTATTAGTGCTCCTAATGGCCAACTGAAATAGCAAGCTCAGAGCATCAAAGTGTTACAGCGAAAAGCAAGATAGGAAAGTGGAATCAGGTAAAACCAGTCAGCAATATACACACTAACGCACGATACCTTTTTGCAAAATGCAGTGACAGAGAAAACTTAGTCTTAACAGTCAATTTCAGTTTTGGAAGAAGAAAATTGTAGAAAACGCTATTTAACAATCAACTATAATGGAAATATTGCTGTATTGGATGCCCAAAATGCTTGAAGTAGGTAAAGCTGGAAGACCAGGGCATTACCTCATCATTTCCGTTTGCTTGCTTTTGGAACCAGTTGATATTCAGGACCTGCAATGGCATGATTATTGAACACACTAGCAAAATACTGATGTAGCTAAGGAAAAAAAAAAAGAGGGACAAGGGTAAAACGCAACATTATCCAAGTCAACTAGCTTTCATGGAGGACATTGTCCATTTTAAAAGTGTGGGAAACCAGCCTAACCAAATACTTAACCATCCTATCAACTATACAAGTATACATTCAAAAATAGTCTTCACCTTTCATGGAGGATCAAGTGTGACCCAAACTTCACACCAAATAGTGTGATGGGACTAGATACCCACACTTCCATTTGCATGTGATATATGTTGACGAACAGAGAAAGAATATACAGTGCTTATCCTAGCAAGCAAAGAATTTGGAAATTCCCTACCGTGTTTGATCACTGATGGTCGCATCTTCTTAGTCGTACAAAACCCCTAAAATCTTACAAGTTAAATAATGAGCTATAGAAGTACAGAGTTAAATGGGAATTGCAAAGAACTAATACAACCCCTCAAATTTTGAAGTCAAACGACAAGCTACCATAAATGAGAAACAGCAAAAAGAAGGAAGCAAAGAGAAAAAGCAGAGGACTGAACTAAAAACAAAAAAACAAAAAAAAAGAAGGAAAAAAGGGGTCTCTGATATGTTTACAAAATTAATGTTTTCCTCCTTAGGTATCCCAAGAAAGTTTATAATCTATAATTAACGCTTAGGAAATTCAAGCTTTTCACATCAAGGTTGTACATCCTCCAAAAGAACGAAGGTTACAACCCACCCCATCCCTCCCGCTAATTTCAATGAAATTAGTACAAGATGCAATCCACTAAAGAAACCACTCAATGCCGGCGAAAAAGAATAGGAACCATATCAAACTTGTTACACCAATTTGGGAGAAGGTCTTTCCTTTATAACACCTTGTTCCTGATAATTGGAGTTGGAATCAAGTGACATTGTTGCACTTCAATTTGGGAGAAATACTTGCCAAATATTGCCATCTATCTTAATATCTAAAAAGATAAACCCCGCAGACAAATGAACCCCGCTTCGACTCATAACCTATCCTGCTAATCCTTTCACTGATGCTTAAAAAATAAAAAAGCATCCAACCCTATTTGCTTCTGTCCCACTCTTACAAAATCATAACTTCGTCATCGTTTAAATTAGTAATCTAAATTAGTAAGGGCCATTTCTCCTAAACCCAATCTTCCCCAAAAAGATCGCTTAAAACTTAGAAACGCTACATCATCCACAAACATCTCAGATACACAATCCGCATCTACATCCCAACAAAACCAAACTGAATTTGATCTAGTTACTTTTTAAGCAGAAATTAACACTACATAAGATGGTTTCACCTCCCAAAAACGGATTTCCGAGAACGAGGAACCGAATCAGCGCACCAATCCACATGAAAAATTAGGGTTTTGGAACAGAGCGGGGATCCATTTACCTTGACCTCGGCGGTGGGGGAAGGGACGTTAAAGTTGTCGGAGAGGGAGGCCATGGAGCACATCACGGCGAGGATCGTCACCGCGAGCGTCACCACCGCGTTCGCGCGGTACCCGAAAGAATGCATCGCCGCGAAAATCTCCGCCCCTTTCGCTCCACCGCGAAAGAGCACACCGCCACACAACGAGAGAACCTCTCCTCCTCCTCCTCCTCCTCTTCCTCCTCCTCCGTCGTCGGAGCTCGGAGACCTAGCTTCGTCCTCTTCTCCTCTCTCTCTCTCTCTCTCGCTCGCGTTGGAGTGGCGTCGCTAAGGAGCGTGGTATATAACCGTTACAAAGAAGCCCATTGCCCTTTTTTTAACGAGTCTACGTTCGTGTAGGGGTGGAAACGAGCCGAGCTCGAGCGAGCTTACCTCGGCTCAAATTCGGCTTGAAATTAATTTCGAGCCTAAATTTAAGCTCAAGTTTGGATTGAAATTAATTGAATGAAGCGAGCTAATTTTAATCGAATGAGCCTAAATTGAAATTAACATCATACGATCAATAGTTTAATTTGTATAGAACATTATCTATAATTTAATACAAAAACATATCTAATAGTTCAAAATACAAAATAATTATATAAAATATAGTATTATAATATAAAAAAAATTTATGAGTTGAATATCTAATCTTTTCAACCTCACATGTCTTTTGTTCCGCCTTCACTCTTCATATTCTTCAATTTTATTTATGCAGTCAAAAATAAATAATTTATATAGATAAATATTAGATTAAACTATCCAATCATATATAACTAAAATTAAAATTTTATATGAATAATAATTTTTTACTTTAAAAATATTCTGTATATTTTCTCAAGCATAGAATTAATAGCAAGGTAGGCAATGGCATGTATATCTTTATTCTAACTTGAAGGCTTCCGCTCTACTTAGGTGAGAGACAAAAAAAGAAGAGAGAAACATATTGAAAACTTAGAGCTCTATGAAAGAAAGAAAGAAAGGAAAAATGTATAAGTTTAGTTAAATTTTGCTCTTTTATTTGTCTATTCGGTTTGTTTTTATGGGCCAACAATATTAGTCCAATTTTAACTAAATTCGATTATTCATTCATTTATATATAATTAAAATATATTATATTTATGTATTTTTTAATATATATATATATAGTATATAAGAGCACAAAGAAATTCCCTTGTGCTCCTAAGTTTTAACCAATCAAATTTGATGGGTGGTTAGGGTGAAAGGGAGAAGAGTAATTGGAGAGAAATTGGGTTTCTCAATTTCTCTTCTCTTTGAATTTCTCTCCAATTTCTCTTCTCCTATTCATCTAACCACCCATCAGAATTTGATGTGTTAAGATTTAGGGCGCAGTAGTGTATATTATATATATAGCACTACAATATATATATATATATATATATATATATAGAACTAGGCTGGAATACTATTAATAGCACCAATGACTTAGTGCTAGTAAGTTTTCTACCCTTTGATTAAAAGATGTGCGGCTAGGATGATGTGGGCCCCCTAGGGTTTAGTGAGTGGTTGGTTGAATAGTATAATCTAACAGGTAAAATTAATCAAAGGGGTTAATCCAAGGGTAGAAAACTTACTAGCACTAAGTTCGTCTTTATTAATAAAGATACTAAATATATATATATATATATATATATATATATATATATATATATATATATATATATATATATATATATATATATATATATATATATATATATATATATATATATTCGAGCTTTTCGAGCTTTTCGAGCCTAATTCGAACGAGCCGAGTAATACTCAAGCTCGGCTTGAAATGAATTTCGAGCCTTTTTTTTTGTTCAAGCTCGGCTCATTTAATTTCGAGTCGAGCTCGAGCGAGCCAAATATCGAGTCGAACGCGAGTCGAACGCGAGCCGGCTCGCTCGTTTGCCAGCCCTATCTACGTGAGAACTAGACAAATCATTTCGTGAACTGTGTGCATCATATTATCTATGAACCGTGAAGCTTGGTATACCGAATTGCCGTAAAATATTAGGTGGTTCGCGAATGAAGTGGTGAACTGAGTTCAACGAAAATTTCATTTGTGGGGAGGTCTCATTCAAAGATAAACCATGTTCACAGTATTATCTATGGACCGTGAAGTTACCAGTTAGGTGCAGGTCTTTTGAAAGATTAATAGAGGTCCACGAATAACGTGGTGGACCGAGTTTAGGGAAATGGATATTGAACGGGAATTCTATTGGCCGTAAAACGAGTTCACCACATTGTCTATGGCGTGGAAGCTAATAAATGGAAGTAACTATCGGTAGCTTTTCGGACGGTCCACCAATGACATGAGGACCAAGTTCACAGAAGTGTTCCTCAAACATGACTCCTGCTGGACGGTAAACCGTCTTTGCTATATGGCCTATGGACCGTGAAGCTAGTAAAACAAATTCCAGTGTAAGGTTTTCAACGGTTCACAAAATTTTTTTTGAGTGGGCACTTGTTAGGAGGACGCGTGGCAAGTATTAATTGGATGAGTTACATGTGAGGGATCATGACGTGTGCAGTATAACCGCTATACGCCCTATTTGGATGCATGTAAAATTTTTTTTCTTACAATAGGTTTTGAGTTTTTTTAAAATTGGGTCTATCTTTTTTTTATTTTATAGAGAATTTTTCAGAAAAGTGGTGAAAATATTTTTATTTCTTTTTTCCTTTTATTATTTTTTTTTTCTCGTTCTTTTTTTTTCCAACTTCAAAGAGAAAGGTAAAGGCGAAGGGGACCTGTCTCAGCACTCGCGCCCTCGCCGCGGACGTCCGCGCACTACTTGTCCTCCTTGCCTCCAACCCCACCACGGCTTTTCTCCCCGCTATCTTTTGAGACGCCTCTCCTCGCCTCCTTCCCAAACGCCTTCGCCTGCGCCCGCTTACACCCCACCCTCCTCGCCTCCAACTCGGTCGAAAACTGCGTTATAATCCTTTTTTTTTCTTCTCTCCAAACCTCTTTCCACTGCCCTCGTGGCCTTTCGCGACCTAGTTCCACCTCCACCTCCATCTTTACTGTAGAATATTTTTCACCCAACAAACACACTTCTGGGAACACATTGTCCTCACCACTACGGACGACGACGAAAAGGAAGCGCTTCTCATCACTAAGAAGTTTTCTAACAAGGGAAAGAACACGCGACCCACCACGCCCATTTAGCGCGAGCAACAAGTGAGGTGGAGACAGAGGAGAGCGTGATTACAACGGAGAAGAGGGTGGGGCAATGACAAGCGTGGCGTCCCAGAGGGTAGCAATGAGCGCGACCTCGGTGGGGTCGGAGGTGAGGATGGCAGGACGTGCACAGGAGTATCTCTGGCAAAGCATTTTTTGTTTACTTAAAACAAAAAAATACAAAAAAAAAAAAAAGAAAAACAAAACTAGATAATAAGAAAGAAGAACTAGAAAAAAAAAAGAATGAGATAAAATTACACTGTTAAAATAAAGTTACACTGTTTTAGAAGAACGTGTAAGTTGCACATTTTAATAGATAAATTGTATCATTTAAAATGAAAGTTACACTCTTTAAACGAAATATAAACTATTTGAGAGAAGAAATATTGTAACTATCTCTCAAATAGTACAACTTTCGTTTAAAAAGTATAACTTTCATCTTAAAGGGTATTCTTTGGGAGAAAAAATAGTATAACTATCTTCCAAACAGTGCAACTTTTATTTAAAGGCAGTGTTTTGATTGGAGATAGCAAGGGGGATATCCTGCTATCTCCAATCTTGTCCCCAAACAACTTTTTGTTTTTCTGGAACAGTTGTCCCCAAGCTTTGGGAATAAGCTGTGGGGGGAACAGCTCCCACCCCCCATTTCCCCGATTCCGCCCGCGAATGGAAAAAGACCAAATTACCCCCGCCTCCTTCACCCTCCCTTGTGCCGATGCTTGCTGCTTCTCCCCCTTTCTCCCGGATGATGACAGTGACGAGGCTTCTCTCGCTTCGTCGCGTCTTCCTTTCGCTCCACCTCTCCGACCACCACTCATCTCCCATCTCCTACTCCCTCGTTCCCTCCCGTGATAGCTCGCCCTCCCTTTAGCTCCAGCCGAAGCTTGTGGGTTTGCGAAGTTGTTGCTTCTCGTCGCTTGCTAGTTCGCGACAAGCTTGCTACGAGATCAGGTGGGTTTCCGGCGGCTTCTTGCGTGCAGTCGTGCACCCACTGGAGGTGGATCGACCCCTTTCCTCTCTCTCCACCTCACTATCCTCGAGCTGCCTCTCCTCTGCACCGGGTTCTTCTCTCGCCCATCTCGATCCCGTGAGTCTGCTTGCTCCCATCACCTCCGAACGACTGATCCCGTCTTTTCCGCGAAGCTTGTGGATTTGCTAAACCCTTGCACTTAGAAGCTTCTGGGCTCGTGGTTAAAACCAAAATCATAATCAAAAGCTAAATCATAAATCAAATTCAATATCATATTCAATTTCAAAATCAAAATCAAAATAAAAAATCAGAGTCAAAATCAAACTCAAACTCAAAAGCAAAAATCAAAATAAATATCAAATTTCAATTTCAAAATCAAAATCAAAATCAAAATCAAAAATCAAAAATCAATATCAAGTTCAAATTCAAAATCAAAATCAAAATCAAATTGTTGCAAGTCAATTTTTTATTCAATTTTAAATATGAAGAAAAAAACAAAAATGATGTAATGAACTAACGTTAAAATATTACTCATACCAATCCTACAAATCACCCTTTACGTTTTCACATAGGGGTATTTTAGTAATTTTAACATTTCACCACCTCACTATCTGCTTATCCTCAAACACCATCCAAACACTTTTTTTCTTATATCTTCTCATCTCTATCCGTATATCTATTTTCATCCAAACACAAAATTACTCTTATCCCCATACTTGTACCTATTCCTGGAACAGCTAGTTCTTGCTTATCCCCGAACCAAACGGTACCAAAGAGTATAACTTTCATCTTAAAGAAAGCTTTTTGGAAGGAGAAATAGTATAACTATTTTTTAAATAGTGCAATTTTTATTTAAAGAGTGTAACTTTCAAATTAAATGATACAATTTATATCTCAAAGAGTACAACTTACATCTATAATAGTGTAACATTGTTTTAAAATAGTGTAACTTTATTTTAACATTGTTTTAAAATAGTGCAACTTTATTTTCTTCTTTTGTCTTCACTAGTTCTTCTTTCTTACTCTTTAGTTTGTGATTTTTAAGATTTTTTTTTTATTTTAAGCAAAAAAAAATATTTGATCAGAGATGCTCCCATGTGCCTTCCTCGCCTTCGATCCTGTTGAGGCCGCGCTCGCCGCTCGCCACTGCCCTTTGAGACGCCACGCTAGCTGCCGCCCCGTCCTCTTCTCCGGCGTCGTCACGCTCTTCTTTGTTTCCACCTCGCTCATCACTGTCGTTGGCGCTGGATGGGCGCGGTGGGTCGCGTGCTCCCTCCCTCGCCAGCAAGCTTTTTAGCGCCAAAAAGCGCTTTTTTTTCATTGCCGGTGACAGTGGTGATGATGGTGGGTTTCCAAAGATGGGTGTGATGGGTAAAAAATTTACTACAGTGGAAGTGGAGGTGGGTCGCAAAGGGCTGCGGAGATAGTTGAGGAGGTTCGGAGAGAAAAAAAGAAGAAGGAGAATCACGGCGTAGCCTCTACAAGGTCGGAGGCGATGAGAGCGGGGGGTGAGCAGGCAAGGGTGCATAGGGCGAAAGTGAGGAGGGGCATCCCAAAGGGCAATGGCGAGCGCAACTTTTATGGGGTTGGAGTCAAGGAGGGCGGGTGGTGTGCGGACACGGGCGAGGACGCGGGGGGCAAAGGCGAGGCGGATCGCCTTCGCCTCTCTCGTTGGAGAGGAAAAAAAAAAGAATGAGAGAAAGAAAAAGAAGAGAGAAAAAAATAAAAATATTTTTGTTAGTTTTATGAAAATCTGATCTAAATCTATAAAATCGAAAAAGACGGTACATTTTTGCAAATCCCCAAAACTTATGAATTTTTTATGCAAATTGACCTTAATTTTTATAATTTTTAAAATTTAATTTATTTGATTTTAGAGATTCAAAATAATAAAATATCTAAATTCAGATAAATGCTTTATAACATTTAATCAAAATAAATTTTCAAAATTAAAATTAATTATGTAGAAATTATTTTTCTAACATTTGGGTCAAACACCCCAAAATGTATGTTTGCTTTTATAGATTTCAGAATTTGAACTTGTGATTTAGAAAAAATTGTAGACATCGATATTTGTCTCAATGCCAAAGTTGTGTTATCATCTAAATTTTCACTTACTATTTCGTTATTGTATAATGATCAACCTTTCCACTTCCATAGGGTTGAGGGCTTAGTCGAATTTCCGACCAAGAAAGGGCACCCTAAGCCTTACACATGGTATAACTTCGGTCCAGTTTAGGTTCTTTGAAAAACCTAAAACTAAACATTTCGATTCGGTTCGAACATCACGTTAAAACCTGCGGAACCGGGTGGGTTCTCAACCCGACCCAAATCGGATCCGAATTCAGATCAGAATCCAATAACACGAGTTAAAATATATGTAAAGGGCCCGTTTGGCCTAGATTTTGAAATAGTGATTTCTGAAAAAATAACTTAGTTTGGAGAAGTGATTTTGGTTAAACGTTATAGATCGTTTGGCTAACTTTAGATAAAAGTGATTTTTCTGAAGTGATTTTAAAAAATTGTGTGCCAAGTTTTTTTTGATGTTTGCATACATTAATATTTTTATTAACTTTTTTTTTAAATAATTTAAAATCTAAAGTTAAATTTGAATTAAAATTTAAATTTTATAATTTTAAAATTGTACAAAATTTAAAATTTGATATTTTAATTTTAAAAATAATTTAAAATTTTAAAATTTAAAAGAATTATGAAATATAAAATATAAAATTTAAAATTTAAAACTATAAATTTAAATTTAAAAATATAAATAATTATGAATTTAAAATATAAAATTTTAATAGTTTAAAATATAATTTTAAATTTCAAAATTTAAATATAAAATTTAAATTTAAAATCTAAATTTTAAATTTAAATTTTAAATTTTAAATTTAAAAATATAAATAATTATGAAATTTAAAATATAAAATTTTAATATTTAAAAATACAAGTTTAAATTTGAAATTTGAAATTTAAAATTAAAATTAAAAATTTAAAGTTTGAAATCTTTTTTTCAAATTTTAAAATTTAAAAGTGAAAATTTAAAAATTCAAAAATAAATCTGAAAATTAAAATTTAAAATTAAATTAAAATTAAAATAAAAATTTAAAGTTTGAATCCAAAATCAGAATAGATTTCAAGAAGTAGTTTTTTCTTGCTTCTGATTTTAGAATCTTTAAAATCAATTTTTTTAATTCTAAAAAAGAGAAACAGATTTTAAAATTAAGTTGGTCAAACGATCTGTTTAGTCGAAAATCAATTTTCAATAAAAAAAAAACACTTTTTAAAAAGTTAAGCCTAACACCCCCCTGAGTCGCCGCTGCACGAGACGAGTAGGTAGCTTTGTGTGATTTTTGGAATTGTGCGTAAACAGAATATTATTCTCTCTCCTCCATCGGAGTCGACGCTTCTACGATTCCCCTCTTCGTTTCCCCCACCGAGCGCCTCGAACCCTCCACCTCGCCCCGATCCAATCCCTAATTTCGGCGGCGAATCCACGATCGATCCACGCGTTTCGATCGATCCCTCTCGCTTCCGATCCCCACCGAGGTGTTCGATCTCGTTTGATCTCCGAGTATAGGCCACGGCGATGCCGAGGAATAGCCCTCCGAAGCATCGCCATGATGGGACCTCGCCGCTGCCCCTGGGAATGGATTGGAGCCCTCCGCCGAAGCGATGGGTGAGTGTGTGGTCTCAGATTGTGCTGATGCTTCGTAGTTGGTCTAATTTTTGGTAATTTGGATTGAATCGAGTGAATTTGAGCTGAATTTTGTGGTAGTTTCTGATGTTATTGTAGTTTTTATTGATCTTTCTGTGAAGATTTTTAGTTGATCGTGGAATGGCTTTTTCGTAGGGTTTTTGCTTCGATCATGTGTTCTGTTGTTTTTCCTTTTTGTAATTCAAATGGTTTTAATTAGATAAGAGGAATGCGGATATGATCTTTTAAGTAAATTTATTGTAGCTGTGTGTCATAGTATTGATCGACTAGGACTAGAAGTGTATGTGTGTTAAAATTAGTGTTTTTTCACTTGTTGCATGGTGTCAAAATAGCAAATGCAGTAATTAGGGTGACTTCAAGAGTTCCCCCTTACAGTTTCAGCTCAAAAAATTCAAAGATCAACTAAGTGCCTGCTGTTTAGTTAAATTCACACTGCTTGTTTGCCAATTAGGATTTACTCATGTTTCACTATCAAAACTACAATCTAATGCTAAGAAGTGGTAGCTAGTTATTTAGCTAATGACCCGACAACCTTCTTTTCCATTGAAAAGATAACATTAGAAATGCTTTGTTGCTGTATCTTTACAACACATAGTAACAAAATGTCGATGTCTTCGCCGCTCCTCAAAAAGCTAAGAATAAATTGTAAGAAGATCAGGCATATGGAAGAGAATACCTTAAATAAAATTTATCACAAGATGCAAGGATGTCTAAGGGAACAAAACAGCCTAGAAGAAACAAGAAAACTTGAATCCTCGTTATGCATTATGCACCATCTTCATCATAAATACGACAAAAAACTGTTTCTCATCAAAACCAACTAACATGGGCACTGCTTCAGGTTTTTAAGCAATTACGCTATATTATATGCCTTGATAGTAACACTGTTTTGTGGGACATGGAATATACAAATCAACATCCTGCATTTTTGCAATACTTGAATTTTAGACAGCCTAATGTTGTTTCCTAGTAGTTTAAAGCTATTGCCTGTCTCTTTGTTTTTGATGTCTTCCTAAGTTTATTCTCTCACCTAGAAATTTTCTGCTACTGTGAAAACAATGAGTTCCTAATAATCATGCATTGTTATGTTATATTATGCATGCATGTTTTCCTATATGATTCTATGATATGTCTGCATGTAGGATGGAAGAAACACTATATGGCCTCACAATCCTCAAACAGGTTGGAGTTACTGTGTCATGATTCCTTCATGGATTGTCCAAACTGAACCTGGAGCATCTCATGACAACTTCTTGAATCCAATAGTTGTAATGTTCTTTCCTTCGTTTTCTGATTTCATTTGTGATAAGTGGTGGAGATTTTTTTTTTTAATTGGAGAAGCAGTAATCTTATGTTATATGGTGATAATAGAAAGGAAAAACTTTTTTCGAGGAAAAGAAGTAACTAATTTTTGGTGAAAATTTGAATCTGGGATTCTTTCTAGAGAATTTCACTTTTTAATGTGATATGTCCTGCAATATAAGCTGACTTGAGTTCACATATCATGGAATTTGTCATAAAAGATTACCAATCTGGAATTCTTTTCCTTTTACCCCCCATGAAAGACTCAATAACAGATATTTCTCCATGGAGAAAGTAACCTGAAAGTTCGTGTTGTAGTTTCACCTCAGTAATGCTCTTTTAACACACATAAAGGACAGTTTTACAGGATTCATATTGGTATACAATCTCCAGAAGGGGTTAGCTCAAGCCATGGAGTGCTTCGGCGATTTAGTGACTTTTTGAAGTTATATTCTGCTGTAAGTATATGTTCCTTTTGCCACATTTGATAGAAATGGAAATCATCATGCATGTTATTGTACTTAACTTCTCAAATGCATTTTGTTTGTTTTGATGCTAAAGCACTTGCCGTCCGCTCATAACCTTATCTAGAGCTTCTGACTGTTGAAACAAATTCTATTGGTAGTGAGAGGGCATCAATAAATGCAGGAATTAGGAGTGGTAGCGAAAGCCCCCCCACAAAAAAGGCTTAATTTGGGAGGTTCTGCAGGTCGGAGACATGCAAATAAGAGAACTAACGAAGGCATTTCTTTTCCTGCATGTCTTCAGAAGTTGGGAAGATATATCCCCTTTATTTACACATGAAGATTTATCCTCTTATAATTTGTTTCTTCAAGAATTTTGGATTGACAAAAATGCAACTGTGCTGTTATCCAAACTAAATGGGAATAGAAATATTAGTCTTGTTTTCAACCAAGATGATGTTTAGAAGATTCACCGCCTAGATGTGGGCTCAATTCCTTGAAAGTAGCTTCCTCTTGGTAAGGTTTGAAGTCGTCTAGGCTGTGGCTAGGTGGTAGATCTCCACGGAGTCATAATGGTCGGTGGGGGAACTAATGTTTATACTTAGTTTACGGCCTATTGGCAATCGTGTCCAAGCACCCCTAACTGAATCTTCATGCTTAGGAAAGTATTAATGCTTTGCATAAAACATGGTGATTATATTTTGCACATTGTGCGGTTGTATGGATTTTCAAAACTACTTGATTATATATGAGGTAGGTTTGTTAGTTTTCTTATATTGACTTCCCTTATTTTTTTTGTAGCTTAAGAAGTCATTTCCAAAGAAAGAGATTCCACCTGCCCCACCAAAGCATTCTTTCTTGAGAATAAATTCCAGCCGGCTCCTCTTAGAAGAGGTAAGCATTAGTTAGCACACTCTGCTAGCAGTTTTCCAGATAAGTTATGCTTTATCTTCTTGAAAATTTGTATAAATCACGTTTTTGTAGCATTTTCTCAGCTAAAATAGCTTTTGATACCCATTGTACTGTTATATAGTGTCGAAAGCGTCTTGATTCTGCTGCTGAGGAAAATGAAATTGTTGGTTATATGTTCATTCTTCTTTGGTGTTCTCATATATTTAAAATTTCATTTGCAGATCTAGCAGTGGTGCTCTTGACCCATTAGTTGTTTTTTGTACTTTGGTCAAAAGAAATTGCAAATTAATCTCCATACAGAAAACCAAATTTCTGCAAAAAAGAAATGGTAATGAGTTATCAACTGTTTAACTACATTATCTCAGCCAAATATCAGTAAATAATGGGGTCAGTATTTGTCTGAGCAAAACCACTAATTCTGGGCTGAGACTTCAACCCATGTACTTAGGCATCTAGGTCCTGAGAGTTTCTTTTTCTTCCTAATATTCTTAGATGCTTATTTGCAATTTCTTGATCAATCCATTCTAGACATTGAATCTGGTTAATTTTGAAACTATGCAATGATTTGGTTCTTATGTTGGTTCCTTCTACTGATGGGAATTTTTGTCAATGTGGGAACTTATCTCAAGGAAGTATAATTTGTCTGAAATCTGGTTTGGTATGATAAAACATTTCTATATGGCAGGTAAGGTGTAATGTGATGTTTCTGTCATGTCTGATTAAAGTTCATTCATAAGGGCTCCTTGTCCACAAATTTCTTTAATTTAGTATAAGTATCTAAACTTGTTAGAAGGCATCATCACTTGCAAGAATAGATTGATTTATGGAGTTTATCTCACCTGAAGAAAATATTGAAGCCTTTTTACTGCAATGTTTTCAGTGCTACAAATAACTACTGAAGATTGGATATTTTAAGAGAAGTTTCTCTTTGGATGAACTGTATTGGCAGGACTTTGATGTTTTCACAAACAGATTAAAGGAAGTAGCCTATATTGTTGAATTGATGTGATGGTTTCTTCTAATAGAAGAAGAGAGTTCTGATGTTTTGGGTGATCTCTCCTCTGATTTGTTCCGTTTGTTGACTCAAATGATTCTAATTAGCTTGTGAAAATACTTTACAATGATTTTGATCTTATATCCACTGCATTTGTTAATGGTTGATGGATGTAATGTCAATGTAAGATAAAAAAAAGTAGGAAAAGTACTTTATTGTCTAAATTTTCTCTTCCTATATTCATTCTGTACTAGACGATTAATTATTCACAAACTGAATAGTCTTTTACAGAGACGGCACACTTTGGAGGAATGGATGGGGAAGCTACTTTCGGACATTGACTTATCTAGAAGTGCTCCTGTGGCAGCTTTCCTGGAACTAGAAGCTGCTGTAAGGTCATGTATGTGTTATCTGACTTGTACATCTTAGCCTTTTGACCTGGTACTTTATGAGAAGGGTTTAAGTGCTGGCTGAGAGGGCCAACCGTACCATACCATGCCAACAAGGCATGGGTACGGTGCAAACTCCGTGGTGACAACAGGACTTAATACCCTTCTATTCTGTTTTTTTTTTTGTTTTTGGCTGTCCTAGCTAAAAAGGTTTAAAATTGCTTTTGAAACTTTTCTATTCTACTATTCACGATTTTAAATGATCCAATGTGGTGAATCTAGTGTCAATTTTGGCGAAGTTTGGTCACCTCAATTCCTGAATGCTGGTTTTCACAACCCAAAGAGCACTTCCAACATTGATGAAATTAGTAATAAACAATGGATATATCTTTTAGTTTTATCTGTTTAAGCATCATTCATGGGTTTGGGTAAAAAACTTCAATGAAATGAAAAGTTAATACGTGGTAAATTTGGTTTCTCCCCATATTTGAATTTATTATCTAATGAATCTTGTTGCATTGTTGGGGAGTCCTTTGAAATTAGCAAGTAATTTTATTAATTGAGTACAAAACATTGATGAAATAATATTTGATAATAATTAGTATATACTAAATAGAATTGTCGAAAAGTTAAAGAATCCGATGCCAAAATGCGCAGTATGGAGGTGTTGTGCCATTGGCTTGCAGACTGTGCCTACAAATCTGCACAGCACGGTGCTGTACCATGCTGTGCCAGGCGGTGCACTATTCCTTGGCACTTAAACCCTGCTTTATTGATTGTTCTTTTTTCCCTCTGGACAATCAGTTTACTGTGTTTAGTATGTTTCCTTCTTGAGATCTGCTTTTATGTTATCTTACAAGCTATCGTCTTTCAGTTTTTCATGATTGGAATCAACATCCTACTGAGACAAGCTCTTCAAGAAATGCTTCAGCTGACTTTTCAACTGCTGCATCCAATTCTCTCTCAGTTGTTTCAGATGTTGGTAGTGATAATTCATATGAAACAACTGAAGTCGGAACTCCAAGGAAAGGAAACATTCAATCCTCTGAAACTTCTGAAGTAACGCTCAATGACATTGGTGCACTTGGAGCAGTCAGTAACGGTATAATGGAAGAACTAGTTCTGGACAAGCCAGACGAACATATTAATAGTAATGTGCATCACATAAATCTTCCTCTTGAGCGGGATAAATATGTTGAAAATAATTCAAACTGGTCTTCTGCTCATAAGGAGAGATTAGAGTCCACATCCGAACAGGACCATGATAAGTTTTCTCTTCATGCTCGAAAAAACTCTTCTGAAAGTATTGGGAGTGATGCAAGTTCTTTAAGAGGGACCGAACTATCGATTCCTGGGGTTACCAACTCTATTTGGGATGGCTCTATTGATCTTCCTGGTGGTGCTGAAGCATCAAATTCTGCCGAAGCTCTTATTGGTGTGAATGACGTGCAAATTATCCTTCCGCTTGATCAAAGGCATAAATTGATTAGACTTCTGCTCACCATGCAACGAAGAGTAGTGACTGCAAAAACAGACATGGAGGATCTTATTGCTCGATTGAATCAAGAAATGGCTGTGAAGGAGTACCTTTCTACCAAGGTTAAGTTTTTGCATTTTGTTCTTTATATTTTCTATTGAATATGTTACTTATTTCCACTTTGATTATTCTTATCATGATTGTAGTTATCCTTCCGAGGCTTCCCATATCCTTTATGGTTTTGGTTATAAAGCCTTTTAAGTTTTTTTAAAATTTGTCTTGAATTTTTGTGTTCTTAATTTTGACGAAGCATTTAAGTATTCAGCTCAAGCTATTTTCTTGTTTCTCTGAAAGTATAATCTTTTTAGTAATTTCTCTTGGTGTAGGTCAAGGATTTAGAGGTTGAATTGGAAGTCACCAAGCAGAAAAGTAAAGAAACCCTAGAACAAGCCATCTTGGTTGAAAGAGAAAGAGTTACGCAAATGCAATGGGATATGGATGAACTTCGCAGGAAATACTTGGAAATGGAGTCAAACCTCAAGTTTGAACAAGTTCGATTCTCCCCTTCTCGTCTTAATTACTATCCTTTAATGCAGATTTATAATTATTGCCCTTCTTGATTGTCATAGAATGAAAAAACTCGTGTGGAATCAGAAAAGACAACTGCTAGTGGTGAGAAGGAAATGCTGCTGCAGGAGTTAGATAATAAACATGAAGAAATAAAGAGCTTGCAAAAGCATCTTGAAGAAGTAGAGATGAAATCAAAAGCAGATGTGAAAGTTCTTGTCAAGGAAGTGAAGTCTCTCAGGAACTCTCAAGCAGAGTTGAAGCAAGTGCTAAATAGAAATCTGAAAGAGAAGACTGATTTAGAGGTATGTGCTAAAAACTTCTACAAGAATCACCTGTACTACCTGTTACTTCAAGTTTAACTCAAGATGTTGTGGTATCAACTAAATAATAATTAGCTGCTATTCTTTTTCTGCAAATGAGGGGACAGAGAAATAAAGATGATTAATGAAGAGAAAAGTAATTCTCTAATATCAAATCTTAAGATTTTTATAGAACCCTGCACATGCCGACTCCACCATTTACTATAGAAAATCTACTGTGGAGGATACAGCTGTAGTAGCTTTGGCCATGTTGGACATTTTAATAATCCAATACAATCACTAAAAAAAAAAAAATCCTAACTCATCCGGACACATCCGACCCAACCAGTAGCTGAATTGGAAGTTCGTTACCCAAAGCCAATTCTACCATGAACTGGCTTGATGTGAGGTAAGGTTGTTTGGGTGATGGTGATGGTTTTAGTATGAGTTACACATAATGTTTCTCTCTCATGCGTACAAACATGTATAATAAGCCTCAACTTGAATGAAACATTTTCTTACACAAAGACTTAAGGAATCTCTTGATTAAATTATTACAGTATATAGTTACAAATACCTAGTTATGCATTGTAGTTATGCATACCTAATTGGATTCATTCTGGGTTGGTTTGGGGGCCTTGGAAAATTATTACAGTTGGTTTGGTTATGGCTAACACAATTACACAATTACAAGAAACCTCATGAATTGTCTGTTTGAGATGTTTCAGCCCTAACCCTACCCAATGTAGGTTCAGCGTGACTCACTGAACTCAAGTTGTAGCCCAAGAAATTTAATATTTGTCCAATATACCGGAAGCATACTTATTGGAAAGATATTATAGTTGTTGCAAATAAACAGTTGGAGTGATTTTTGGATTAGTGAAAAGGTTGTCTACTTGCTATATTCTTCTGTTCTTATTTTGTGTTGGAATAGTTGTCTATATTTAATAACCTTCTCCTGGGTTGACCTATTAATTATGTTTTTCCCTTCCTTCTAATTACATGCATGCATTTCTCTAGAGAGTTCTTCATAACGAGAAACAAAGATGGGAAGACGCAAAACTGGCCTGGAAGGAACTTCTGCGTGATTGTAGAAATCTTCGCGGTCGGCTACAGGAATGTAGCACTAATTTTCTTTCTGAAGAAGATGGCAAATTCACTATCGATTCTGGATCATTGCCTGATGCATTGGATCTTCTGGCAACTTCAGATAATAGAATAGGCCTCCTCCTTGCTGAGGTAACTCCATGATCCTTTTGTCTTGTCACATTTTAGGTGCCTTCACTTTCATAACAGTTAATTATTTCCTTCTACGTGCTTTTGTGGAGGTAAGTTGTCGAATTACTGTTTGCCATTCACTTCTTTATTTATTTTGCTCTCCTTCCATATATATCTTCATAAAACAACCGCATTAGGTAATTGTTCAATTTCTTGTTAAATCATCTGGTATGATACTGGATAACATGAGTTGTAAAGTAAATGTGCAAGTTTAAAGGATCTTTGCATGGTGATTTTAGCATCTAGGGCAGTATGTTGATATGTAATTTTTTTGTTTAATGTTGTTATGCTGAGCCACCTAAGAAAAATGCGAATTGCAAAATTATGACTGAAATTCTTTGTGCATTGTTGATGGGAATCTAGCTTAAGTAGTGATCTTTTGAAAATGAACTACAGGTAGCTGAATTTAAGTTGGAATTGGTGTCAGTCTAGAGGAACATCACTTAAAAAGTCATGCATTTGATATAAGGAACAGAAATTTCAGTTCCCTTGTAACTATGTGAGCAGTTGTTTCCTCCACTTGAACATGTCACAAAGAGTTAGGCTTCAGAAGACACACAAAAGAAGAAAAGGAAAGCATCTGATAACTAATACCACAGCGAATTTGATGTGATTGTACTTGGAATAACAGTTATGTGATTTGGAATCTTGGATAACAAAATACGTCTTTTCTAGAAAGCAAAACAGCCAGATTTCAACAAACCTGGCTTGCTCCAATGCATGGAATTAAGGGACTTTTGTTTTACCCTTTTAAGTAAGTGGTTTGGCTTTTGAATGTAAGTAGTCACTGCAAAAAGATCTGATATTGGTAGAATAAATCGGTGAGACCTCATAAAATGATGGAGAGGGAAAAAGATTAAAGATAGAATTCCAATTTTTATGTGGGTTGAGGTGATCATTTGGAATCTATCAAGTAATACCTACCAATTCTACTGACTCCTATCGCCGGTCACTTTGCCGAGTCTAGGCTTTGTTGTTTCATTCCAAGGGGAGGCGTCAGTCCTCTTGCTTGTCTATTACTTTCCTCTTTCCACTATCGTTCTTCTGTTCACTTTATCCCTCCAAACTGAGGAACCTGCAAATGTAAGGATTGCACTAATTAATTAGACATCTGGAAATGATTCTGTATACATTTCATTCTTAATTCTCTACTCCATGATGCTTTGTTTAGTTTACCATATGATAGGAAGCATGATTTTGTTATATTTTAGATGCATAAAAGCCTCTCAATTGTACTAACAGAGCCAATGCTCACTCTCTTCAGGCACAACTTATAGCGCAGGACAATGGAGAGAACATTAGAAAAGCAGATAATACTGCAAATAGTGCATCGTCTGAAACTCTCGCGGAAACATCTGGCAAAGATCCAACTATCGCAGATGGCGAGATGAGAAAACTACTCACCGATATATTTATAGACAACGCACTACTAAGGAAGCAGCTCAATTCTGTCATGAAGTGTGCCCTAAATACTGTTAATAAACCAGAGAAAGAAGAGAGCGAGGAAGCGCACTCCAGGAAAACTGTTCTCAACCGGTTCTTGGAGAGATGAAGTGGCGTGGTGTAAATTCTTTTCAAGTGCTTGCTCTACGGTTTTGGGAGCCCCCAAATATCAGTCATGCGAAGAATTTACTGTCCCTAATCCATTTGTTAGGGAACACAATACTTATATACGAATGGACGGAACACCTTTTTTCGTTCAAAGTTGAGTTAATAGTTCCCAGTTTTGTCTTAGAATAAGTGAGTCGGTTTAACTTATATCGTCTACTGGTGCTCCCCACAAGCGTTACTGTGAGTGATCTTGTAATCATTAAAATGTACAACTCCGGACCTTCTACTGCTTATAAACTTGCAATAGAGAAAGAAATCAGCGTAGAATTTCTCCTTTTTGCATCACAGACTCTTGTTGTAGCGCGACGATGTGTTGAAAGATCATATTGTGTATAGCTGTTTTATTCATAAAGAATGTTGAGGATTTTCTTTGTTGATTCTTTTGTTTTCGTGCCAAAACGTAATGTAGTAATTTCATGATGTTGGTAAATACTGATCTTTCGTTTGTACCATATGAAATATCATCTGTAAGTTCTCTCCTTAAATATGCTTTCTTTTATATCAACATTCGGTTTGTAAATACTTATTCTTTCGTTTGAAACCAGGTCCCCAAACCTAATTGATCCTGTAGCAGAGATAATATATGAGGAAGTCCTCAAATGTAAGCTGGTAATAATCAGGAACCCTAATAACAAAACATCCCCCACTGCCTTGTCGAGAAGATTCTGGGTATGTAATTCACACTTTCTATTTGCTGAAAACAAATACAAGATCAGGAAATGATGGAACCCATATTGTCATGACACAGTCCCTAAACCATAACATCCAAAAGTTCCACGACCAGGAACCCTAATATTATTTAGGCTAGTGATTTAAACTCGACAAATTATTAGTGTTAACGGACAAAACCCGAACGCGAACAAAGATATGATATAATATATAAAAAAAATTCAATCTTTAGATCTGAATCTAAAGGCAAAAAAAAATACTTACACTTTTGTAATCTAAACCAAAATACATATATATATTAATATAATTGGTAAATATTATTTTCGGGTTCGGGTTTTCGGGTTTAGAATCGGGTTCGGGTTTTTGGTCGGAAACGGGTTTTTGGTCGGGTTCGGGTTTTGGGTTTTTGCTCGGGTTCGGGTTTGGATGTGGATTTTTAAAATCCATCGGGTTCGGGTTTCAGGTTTGGTAGTTGGGTTCGGGTTTTTAAAAATCCGACCCGTTGACATCCCTAGTGGGGAGAGGGAGAGGGAGAGGGAGTAAGGGGGAGAGAGAGTGAGAGAGAGAGCCGGGTGGGGGAGGGGGGCCCACCGAAGCCCCGAGAGAGAGAGAGAGAGAGAGAGAGAGAGAGAGAGAGAGAGAGAGAGAGAGAGAGAGAGAGAGAGAGCTGAGGAAAAAAAAAATTTGTGGGTCCCGCGAAGTCCCCTGCGAAATGTGGGGAGAGCGCCGTACTAGTTCCCCTTTCATTATTCTATATAGATTAGAGTCTTTGGCCTTTATATTTTCAATCATAAATATATTTCCATACAATGTAAGACTATTGGAATATTATATAAATCATCAAGCCTCAAGGACAAAGATCTGAACATTTGTGATCAATTTGCCCATTAAGATATTAGAACCATAAGAAATGAGATTGAACACCGAAAGTAGAAGAGTCCCTGAGCAAACTCCATCTGCAGTGTAGTCTGATGGGGGAGTTGAGGAGGTTAAAAATTGTAGTCGGAGATCAGAAAGAATGCCCATAGACACTACTCATTTGCTTAATATTTTACAGCCTAATTATAATCAAAAGGCTAAAATACAAAAAATTATAAAATAAATGTCCCTTTTTTTTCACTTTACCCCTAAGTCATTTAGAAACCTGTTGGGCCAATTAGGCATAGACATATGGTACACCGGTGCTTTATTCAGATTTATTGATTAAAAGTAATCTCGCTGTGAACCGGGAGCATCAGAAGAATCCTAAGCCGCACGATTTGAGGGAAGTTATAGCAATTGCGAGTAGTTGCAAGCGGTTCCGATTGGCTAGAAGTGGCCCGAGAAAATAGGCCGATCATGGATAGGCAATAACTGATTAGTAAGGGCGATCTATAAATAGGTCAATAATACCCTGAAAAAGAGTTTTTTTCTCGTGAACAAAAAACCACTCTTATTTTCCTTGCAATTTCCTGCATATTTTAGGAGTAGTCTACCTGTAACTTTTACTTTCCTACTGTCTTTTCCTAGGAGTAGCTCTTAAGTAGATCAACCGAGTCTGCATGCCATCAGGCACACTCGTTCTCTATACTATTCTCGCAAATTACATTCAATATAAGAAAAGCCTTCGGTTCCTTAGGCCGAACAACCGGTGTGTATTTCTTTCATTCGGTTTCTCTGCCGAACCAAGTTTGTGATCAGTCCGTACATTCGGCTCATTTCAGCCGAACCGAATCCTTAGTAGAGTTTCTCCGAACTCGGCTGATCTGATCCCTCATCAGTTGAATCGCTTGATCCAGTCGAAGGGAGCAAACTTCGAAGGTCATCGCTTGTAGCCATTTCGCTTCCCGACATGCTACCCGAGGAAGGTCTTTGACCGAGTCAAAGACGAGAGAATTCGGCTTTCAACAAAACCTATACCCTTAGAATAATATTTAGAATTGTAACACTTAGTTGAGCACTGTTATATTTTCGTCACTATTTTATGCATAAATATTAAGGTATAACCGAAAAACTTTCTAAGACACCTATCATATATTTAAAATTAGGTAACTTTACGGAAGATATTTTCAATTGTTTACCGATTAACTTCTTTTCATCATTCTTAATTGTAAAGTAAGTATATTAGTAATTATTCAATTATATCATACTATTTTTTTGTCGAATAGTTACAAAATTGTAACAGTGTCGGGTAAAGTTGTCACGCCCCGGAGCCACCGATTTGGTCGGTTTGGATACGTCAACAGACGCCGGATAGTCCCTTATCCGCCCAAGGCTCAACACAATATCAACATATATATAATTTTGCGCAAACGGAACATAAATATATATGGCTTGCTCGAAGGCAAGCAACAACCAAAGTGGAAGTTCGACAACTATTACATCCATACAAGTATCTTGATTTCATACAACCAAATACATGCAAACTATAATTTACATTCATTCTTTACTTTTCTTCTTTTTTTATACATCACATGATCATCATCCAAAATGTACAACATTTACATCATTTATCCATTTATACAACTTTGTTCATCATGTACAAAAGATAATATAACATGGTATGAACTATGCTTCGGTAGTCGATAACTATGGTGCGATACCCTTATCGCGATCCTCGACCGGCTCGCTCGGCCCCCCTCTGTAAAATGGTGGGGTGAGAACTACAACAAAATTTTCAGTGGATTCGGCCGCCGACCCCGTCGACTTTCCCACTAAATCTAAACTAGGCATAAATAGAAGAAGCAGATAGATAGGTAACTGTTCTAAACAAATACAGCTATTATGCCTGAACAAGAATACTAACAATACATGATGCTCATGATACATGCCCAAGTCCATTTCCAACACCCAACGCTCTTGGCTAACCCGTAGGTTTCGCCTCAAAACAAACTCACCAACTCAAATCCCTACTATCGGGGAGAAACTCCTACAACCTGACGGGACCGTCCTCTGGGGAAACTCCAACCCAGTAATGACTACTTCGGAGCTCATCACTCGAGGGGAAGCGACCGCCCTCAAGCCAAGACTTACATGTGAGTATGATCAAATCCTCAACTTTGAGGATGCCATGTTCAATCCAAGCCTTAACAATGAGGATGCCATGTTCACATATGTTACAACACAAAGTGTCTCATTCTCTAGCATTCATTATGCTCACTAATGCCACAAAGTGCTATTTCACTCACTTGCCATAATGTCACCATATTCTTTACCTCAACTAGGTTCATATCTCAATTCATACATATATAGGGTTCATAATTGCTCAATATCTCATTCTCAACTCATATGTATCTTTATACTAAAAGCACGCAAGGGATTTACACATATACATTCTCATTAACCCTACAATGCATGAATCCTAACGTTTACACATATAGGCTCAATGGGTGACATTTAGACATAGAAGGAGATTCGATGATTTCAAAAGCACCACCCATCTCGTAGGGATGCCGAAGGGCTACGACTCAAGTTTTGTGATTTATGTTCTCTTATTCCCCTCGACTACGGCAAACGAAGCCGAAACGGGGTTTTTCTTCAATTTCTTTGCGTAGACTCGTCGAAATCTCGATCTGAGTCTTCCAACGAGTCAGCTTACTTGTCAATTAGAGCTACAAGAGATCAAACTACAGTTAGATATGTTGATGAAAATTCAAAATCTTCTAATATTTATTTAATTTTTAATTAATTATTTTATTTTATTTATTATTGTTTGTTTAATTTTTTAACGTTTCGCTCGCTCTGCTCGCGCTCGCGCGTGAGAAGCGGAGACACGTTACACACCCCGCGCTACATGCGACTGTGGAAGTTACGCTACAGCACATAGCTAATTAAGAGGTGGCTAATTATATGGTCTTGAACGTTGGACTCCAACGTTCGGATCCTTGGGCCCTCTCTATAAATACTTGGGGTGTACTATTCATGTTTACATGGTTTTTATATAAACTGCATAGAAATACTACAGTAAAATTTTGAGAAATTGGCTTTATGCTTTTCACTTTCTTTTATTTATTTAATTCTTTCGTCGTCGGGTGTTGAAAGAAGTTAAGTCAATACTCCTTCCACACGATCGTCTTGCTTGAGGAGGAGGAATTAGGTCAAATACGCTTGCACTTGCCAGAAGCGCACGCAGGGTGTTGTTCGGTTAATCCCTTACAATAAGGGCGAGAATACGCATGGGGCGGTCTTGAACGCTTCCGGATTAATCAAAATATATTTATTTTGATTTAGCGATTATCTGTAAGTTGTTTTATTTATTTTATCACAAAATTAGTTAGATTTTAATCACGATCAGATTTTCTGTGCGGAATTTGTTCCAACAAGATCTTATATCTACCAAAACCCCATTTTGATCCATAGGGTTTCCATAATTGATAAATACCCATAATTTCATGGATAAACATGAGCTAGTCTACCATAATAGCCCGTAGACACAACAACTACGAGGGGATTAACTCAAAACCCTAGCTTTAAACTATAAGAACCCACCTTGAGTTCTAGCTTTTTCCTCAACCTAGCTCTCGCACAAGTGCTAACTCCACTATCCAAGAAGTCTTTTTCTCCACCAAGCCCCCTCTTGGAGCAACTCTAGTGAGAGAAATAGATAAAGGGAGAGAGAGAAGTGAGAGGAGCTCTAGAGAGAGAAAGAGAACACTTTTCTCTTTTGTTCACATAAGAGGGAATGAGGTTTTGTTGGAAAAATCTTTCCGATATTTTATTATAATATTCTTTAAAAACAACTCGAAAGTTCAATTTTAGATTTAGACAAATTCCAAAAACGAAAATTAAATAACAAATATTGTAAATAAAAAGTTTAGATAAGGTCCGTAGATCGGGTCGTGCAGAGCACTGTCCTAGAAGCAAAATTACCCCTCCACGTGCGAGGTTTCCCGGCAATTACTCCTGGTGATACAACGACCACATTCCACCCCATCGGCACTATTCCAAAGTGGCACAAGACGAACCCAACAAGCTTTAGATCCAGCAAAAGAAAACTCGGCGAAAACACAGAAAGCAGGAAAAGACGAGAGGCTTTAGCTATGCTCGGGTTATTATATTAATCAACTCGTGCAACCTTACCCCATATTTATAACCAGGGCGGGAATCTTGTTTCAACTCGTCAAATCCAAAAATAAAATAAAACGGTATATGAACCGCGCGCGTTGCCTCCCGGCTTGTACTCGTGCCGTGCGTGCATGTATTTAAACAAGAGTATTACTCTCTTTTTTTTTTTTTCAAGCAACTAGCTTGAGAATAAAGAACTATATAAAAGCCACAAACATCCATTAGATTTTTAATGTGGGACTAAACATCATACATGAAAATTTAAGTTGGGCTCCCAAGAGGCCCATTAATAATTATTGTGCTCCTCAAGTGGTTTTAATAAGTTTTAAATTATAATAAAGTCTAATAAAATCTAACAGCCAAGGTATTGAGTATAGAGCATAGTTATAAGCATCTTAGTATAGATTGATTATGCATGCATTGCTAGTTATTAACTTTTTCAGATTGTATCCTAATCATCTAAAACTTACTCATACTATTTGCAAATAAGACTAGATATATAGTTCAAACCAAAGCAGACTACGAGAAAATATAACACAGATATAGGTACTTTGCATTTAATTAAAGTAGTCTATATTGCACTGACCTATATATTATTGTTGTGCATGGATTGCTGGACATTCTATTGCGTAGCTCTGACTTACCCTCGACCGTTTTTTGAGTAGAAATTGGAGGAAAAATTATTCCAAGCCAATTTTATTGCAAACTATTTATATATTACAACATACACAGTAACAAAGAGCGAATAGAAGCCAGAAAATAGAGATCTCAAAATATATTTTATATTTCAACATATAATATAATATTAAATATGTCACAATATAGCTGAAATTTGAAAGGGATTAACTTCTTGTGAAAATGTAATTACATCCCACGAATGTGAGTAGATATAGTTATTAGTTTCCCATGAAGCCCTACATGCTCTATAAGGTTGAAATTCAAAAAATTCAGATCTGAATCGTATGGAGATGCGACAGTCGCTACTCGAACTGTAGGGTAGAATTAATGAATCGTTACATGATTCTGTTAAATTTTATTGGACTTTATTATAATTTAAAAACTTGTTAAGACCTCTTGAGAGCCCAATAATTATTAATGGGCCTTGCTTGGGAGCCCAACTAAAATTTTTATGTGTGAGATTTTGGCCCCACATTGAAAATAAAAAGGGTGTTATGAGTATTTATATATGCCTTTGTTCTCAAGCTAGTTGCTGAAAAGAAAATGCACGGTACGAACCCTATCTCATTTTTTCATACTTTTTCGCCATTAATCTTTGCCTTATCTAAACTTTTTATTTACAGTATTTATTATTTAATTTTTGTTTTCGAAATTTGTCTAAACCTGAAATTAAACTTTCGAATTGATTTTTAAAGAATATTATAATAAAAGATCAGAAATTAACCCAGATCCATTTGCTTTCCTTTTATGTGAGGTTATTGCAAGAAAGAACATTGAGAAACAAGAAGGCAAGCAAAGAATAAAGAATAAGAGAGAGACTATTGTAGAAGAAGAAGAAAAGAATACCTATCTTCAATATCTAGTTAGGACTTTCAAGGAGAGGGAGAAGTAAGAATGTAAGATCGCCACTTTAGTTTACGGATCACGTTAGACCGGAAAAAAAAATTTTATTTGAGGAAAGAGAAAGAAGGACAATTGAAGGATTTAATTTTTCGAACTCTACATTAAATTTGTAAATTCTATATTTTATCAAATAATATGACATAATCGTTATTCTCTATAAAAAAAAAATTAAATTAATAGAGAACGTGCCCGGGCTCGAGACTCTTTGCTAGACCCATGATGTAGAATTGAATTGAAGGAAATTAATAATGCTATGAGCCTTACATGACTTGAACTCAAGATCTCATGCCCTGATGTCATATTAATAATACGAAACAACCATTATTCTCTAAAAAATAACGATACTTTAAATATTTTTATATTTAACCATATTGGTTCACCTTATCAAATAAGAATCAGCTTAATCTCAGTTTTTTTTCTCTCAATATAAGAATTACTTTTATCTTAGCAATTTTCTTTTATATAAAATTTTGTAATTAAACCTAAAGACTTAAATACAATTATTAAAGTATGTTTGCTTTGAAAAATGTTGAACTGCATCTTCAACTATAAAATCAAACCTCCAGAGCACCGAAGCCTCACACGGTAAGTGAGATAAAAAAAAAAAAAAAAAAAGCAGTTGGATTAATTGCCTCACTATGGGAGAGCCTTTCTCCAATGAGAGAAGGTTTTTAGGCAAGATAAAAAACATAAACTCACACTTTGATACCATGGGATAAGAGCATATCGCTAGCGATGACTTAGTTTAATTTTTAGAGAGTAGATTCGTCGTGCTTTCATTCTTCTGGCCATTTATCGGCCGGAGAATTTATATATATATAGAACTAGGCTAATAAACTATTAATAGCAATTTTCACCATGGTGCTTACAGATGACTCATCGATTGGATTATGAGATATGCGGTTAGGATGATGTGTTGAGTGGGTGGTTGGTTGAATAATATGATCTAACAGGTGAAAATGATCAAAAGGGTAGATCTAACGGCGAAAAACTTGGTAGCACCAAATGCTTCTATTATATATATATATATATATATATATTTAACTATATATATATATATATATATATATATATATATATATATATAGTAAGGCTACTATGCTTGAAGCACGGAGGGCTTCGTGCTTCCACGTCGTTTCGATGTTGTAGCTTTCGAATCGTCGATCGGCTTCCGTTAAACTTGATCTAGAGTATTTGAAGTACCTAGAAAACAAATTTTGCGATTTTTCGATATTATTTGCCTAGTGAACGGCGGGCTAAAAATCAACTACTGAAAATAAAAATCTTACAAAACGCGATAATATGGCATTAAAAATTTAGATCAAAGATATTGATCTTGTTTTATATAGTATAAAGAATTTTTTATCAAAATTTCACGTAATTTGGATATTTCTACACCGTTAAACTTTCAAACGGCTCACTATGGCCATTAAAATTATTTGATTTTGTGCTCCTTCGATCACTAGGCAAATGATATCGAAAAATTATAAAATTTATTTTCTAGATCTAAAATACTCTAGATCAGGTTTAACGGAGTCGATCGACGATTCGAAAGTCGCAATATCGAAAACGACTGAAGCACTAAGGCTCCGTGCTTCCGATAGCATAGTAGCCTCACACTATATATATATAGAATTGAGCTAGAATACTTTTGGAAGCACCAACTTTTGGTGCTTCTAAGTTTCTAACCATTGGATTTACTTTTTTGACTACTAATAGCCTTTGGATCTAACACTATTCCACCTACCACCACCTATCCCATCAACCACCACCTACCACCATCATCTCAACCTTACATCTCCCCATCCAATGGTTAAAAACTCAAAAGCATATATATATATATATATATATATATATATATATATATATATATATATATATATATATATATATATATATATATATATATATATATATGTCTTTATTAAGTAAAGAGTGTGCTAAGTGTTTAACCACCCACCAAGTTTGATGGGTGGTTAGGGTGAAAGGGAGAAGAGTAATTGGAGAGAAATTGGACTCCTAAGTTTTTAACCACCCATCAAATTTGATGGGTGGTTAGGATGAATGGGAGAAGAGAAATTAGAGAGAAATTCAAAGAGAAGAGAAATTGAGAAATCCAATTTCTCTCCCATTACTCTTCTCCCTTTCACTAATCAAATTTGATGGGTGGTTAAAAACTTATATATATATATATATATAAACAAATAGTTCTATATATATATATATATATATATATATATATATATATATATATATATATATATATATATATGACTAAATTACGTAAAACTCTTCGCTTAAAACTTGATTTTCGTTTTCTTTTTCTCGTCATTTAAAAACTTACACTTTGCCTTTTTCTAAAATAAAAAATGTTCACAGGGGATACGGTGTGAACTGTGATGATAAAATGATCATTTTGTCACTCACCATGTACACAGGAGAGAAGGCTGAGAGCATTTTTGGTATTAAAAAATATATAATAATATTTTATAAATGGAATATTAATGGATTATTAACGGCAGGGGGCGAAGTGAACATTTTTTATTTTACAAGGAAACAAAGTATAGGTTTTTAAATGACAAGGAGAAAAGTAAAAAATTGGATTTTGATTTATTTCGTTTAGAAATCAATTTGGCTGGAAATGTGAATCAACTAGGATTCGAACTTGGGTCTCAGATATCAACTACCAAATTTTTTGCCATTTGCTTTAGGGACAGTCGGTATCGGCCGAGGAATATTAATAGAGAATGTTTGAAGGAACTTGCTAGGAAAATCGAAGGAATGAAAAATGTTTACTCTAATTGAATTTTAGATTGAAAATTCTTTAACTGAACCAAAGTTCAAGTGAAATTATATTTCCATTCCTATTTGTTTGATAGAAACTAATGGTTTAAAATTGTAGTTATCCTCATTTTTATCTTTGTTTTACTAGAAGTTTCATACTTAATTAGCACATAGGAGGTTGAAAAAAAATTTATAGTAATTAATTTTTTTGTTTTTTTTTATTATTTCTTTCTATGTTGTAATTGACTTCACTACCACCTAGGGTGAAGTGGCAAAGAATATCAGGGAGATTATGGCAAGTGAATTTATGGGCAAATTTGGTTTATAAAGAATCAAATGATGGAAATAGTCAATTACGGTCGAAAATTACGTCACCTCTATTTTTATTGGAACAAACATGCCCTTTAATTATTTATTACATTAAAAGTATCTGAATGACGCACAATATTTTGAACTATTCTTTATAAAATAAATGTCTGGTAGTTCAATCATCAATGCAGAAGATAAAGATATTTAAATTAAGTAACTTATATCATATTCTAATCAAAATTACTGAATTGCTTTTCGTTTAGAGAAAGATAATGTCACGCTCCGACACCCGCCTATTTGGTCGGATTCGGGGACGCCGACAAACCACCGAACGGACAGAATTTTTTCTGTACCGCGGACAGAATCTCCCCTATAAGCCTAAAGCATCACAGTCAATACAATACACGAGGTTCCAACTAGAAACAATATTCAAACAAAAATTACATAAAAAAAGCTAAAAAAATATCAAATTATAAATAACTATTGCTATTACAAGCATTTACATAAATATATTTTACATGAGATAAGCTATAACAAGCTAATTTCTTCTTCGTTTTTTTTTTCAAGAAATGAATCGAGTTATAACTATGAAACAACTAGGTTTCCAAATTGAGATTTTGGATAGCAACAATCAAATCCTAAAGTAAGGACATAATTATACTAGTGCGATACTAATATAGTGAAAACGAATTAACTACGTAAAAATATTCTTTAGTTATAGTTTTTAATTCAGATCAATTCGATAAATATTTGGAAAAAAAAAAATATCGTTGATCTTTCCTCACACATCACCCAACATTTTATACGTAGAAAAAATTTCAATTTATTTAAAAAATGCTATGTATACATATATTAAAATATTTTTTTTATTCATTTCATTCATTCTCAGGAATTTGTAAGATTCTTATATAAATTTTTAATATGAAAAAAATAATAAAAAATAATAATTTTTGGATAAATAAGATGTAAAATTTGTACCTAATATAATATAGATATATAGATATATAGATATATAGATATATAGATACATCATATGCATATGACATTTCCCTACTCTCATCTCCAAGCAAAGCACCAAAAAGGGGAGCCCTTTGATTAAAAGGAAAGAGAACCATTACGTACGAGAGCCCCTCGTTCCCTCTTCTCTTTCTCCATCTCGAACCCTAAGCCGAACCCTAACTCCTTCACGAAGACGAGATCGTGCCCTCCGCATGGGCGGCGGAGCTCTCTAGGGAATCGGCGGCGGCGGAGGCGAGAGTAGGGTTCGGCTCCGGCGACTACTAGGCGGCGGCGGCGGCGGCGGAGGAGGAGGAGGAGGAGAGGCGGCGGACGCGGGGATCGTCGGCACCACCATGTCTGCCCTAGTTTGTGGGAAGAGGTCGTCTTCTTCTTCGTCCATCTTCGAGGAGCTCCTCCACGCCCCTCTCCCTTCCTCTAAGAGGCCGCGCCGCTCCGCCTCCGCCGTCGCCGCCGCCGCCGCCGGAGGCGGCGCCCCATCACCCACCGCCGCCCTCCGCCTCTCCCCGGGCGGGCCCTCCGATCGGTGCGGCGGCAATTTGGCTCATCTCAGGGCGCTCTTCCCAGAAATGGACCAGCAGGTGAATGAGTCATATATCTTCTTTTTTTTTTTTCTGGTTTTGTTGATGTAATTTTGTGTGTGGAATGGTAACAGTTGTGTTTTTCATGGTTCTTGATGAGGTTCGAAATCAATCTGGTGCTGGTTTGATCTGCATGTGATTATAATTTATTGATACCAATGCGTAGGAATAACTTGATTGTTTGATAGAAATAGTTTTGAGTAGAAAATTCTTTCATTGAAGGGAATTACGAGCACGACCTTCTGATTATGTTTGTTTATAATCTGTATATGAACGTGGAATATTTGAAAAGGATACTTGTGCTTTGACTAGTATACGGATTCATTCATTTACAATGCGTAGGCAATATAAAAGTTTAAAGTTCTTCGAATAGTTTCAAACGTGTTATATAACCTGCTGTGTAGTATCATTTCCTTCTCTCTTGTTGCCATTTGAGATGGTCATGGGACTCTACCTATTTATCTCTTCGACATATATCTTGCATGGAGATTACACAACTCACAACCCCCTGCAGGCAGAAGGTGTTATCTTCTGTCTGGACACTTTCCAGAAATTTGCTAAGTTGGGAGAGCTACTGCTTGAGTGTATGCACCTTAAGTTATGACATTTAAATAGGATTCTTTATGAGAGAGTCTGCCATCTGGATTTCAATCTGTGCTTCCTCGTCACAGACTCACATTAGTGTACTTTGTGATGAATATATTATGCACGGGTTTAGATCGAAGCCTTTTATTACATGTGGTTGATATCCCGATATGGCCTTTCCTTCTGTGAGTTTTTGCATGTGGTAAACCCCTTTGTGGGGGTTATTTTGATCGGTGTTGCCATGTGGTTTGGATCCCGACTAGTTTGTTAAGGGCTTATGCATGTTCAATCATCTATGATTGTAAGCTGGTCGACTCTTGTCAGAGTAATTGTAATCATCAAGAATGCTGAAAGTGGCTGTTCTTTAATTTACTAGAACTTCGCTAGTTGTAAACATTGCGATTAATCAGAAGAGACTTGAAATATACTTATATGTTAGTGCCGGTGGTGATGGGGGCTCTCAATTCTCGCTTGTTTGAAGGCCGCATTTTTAATTAGCTATGCCAATTAATGAAACTGAGTGGTCGAATTAATAATATTGCAAATGGCTAAAATGATAATCCAGTTAGGATTACTGCAGGAAGGATAATATTTTTCTCGATTAATGATCTACTTCTGCGTGAATAAATGGACTAAATTTATTGTTGGCAAAAGTGTCTCTACCAAGCCAGCTGGACATGTTAGATTTACTCCAACAATTCGCACCACCTAATATCTCAATTTGGAACATTTTGTGTATTATTTTCCTCTATGCCCCTATTTGGCTTCTAATTCGGCTCTTCTAGCTCTTCTAGTTGAATGGTAAAATTTAGGCCTTTGTTCATGTTTTTCTCCATTTTACTGAGTTACTTTCCATAAAGTTTGAGCTTGTTTGCTGTAATTTCTTGTGATACGTGGTGCATTTCTGTCCTTTTGTGCTGTCCATTGTGACGGTTTCCTCTTAAAGTAGTTTGTTTTGTCGTGAAGTTACAGAAGTGTAACTCCTGGTTAGCAAGCATGTAAAGTTGTTTGGTGCGCCTTCAACAGGTGTAAGCTTGCATGGAAAGGGCAGACATCTAGCGCTTAAGTGCATTCACTTTCCTAAATGAGTCTCTGAGAGGTTTCTAGCTAATTGAAGATCCAGTTCTCTATCTGTTGGTCTCTCCTTTGAAATATTCATCTCCTAGGTGTTTTATGATGAGCCTCAGCAGATCCATCTGAAAAGGGTGTTCTTGTGAATAGATAGTTAGGATTGCTTCTGATTACCCTGTAGCTTTCCTTTTAGGGAAATGTTCAAGTATGAGATGCAGGTATGCAGATTGTGAAACTAGTCTATTTAGCCTTTGAAATTCCTTTGAAAGTGATTCCACAAAATAACTCGCGGTTTTTTTTTTTTTAAATAGTTTTTTCAGCCCATTCATTTAATTCTTGTTTCAATTGATTAGGGAAACATTCTTGGATTGCATGTTTTGATTTCTATATGCTTGAAGCTTCTTTTTGATAGTTACATACTAGAGTGTTAATATTGTATAAATCCAATAATTCTATTAGTTAAGGAAAGGTCTGATAGATAAAATTTTTCTTGTAATTGATTGGTAAAACTTTTCTTGTATATCACATAACTCATAATTGTTGTGGAAATGGTTTCAGTTTCTTGAAAGAGCCCTTGAAGCATCTGGAAATGATTTGGATTCTACAATAAAGAGTTTGAACAATCTGCATTTGGAGTCTGCTGAAACTAACTTATCTTCTGCTTTTATTGAATCTGGAAGTGGAATATTGCCGAATATTCAGCTACTAACTGAAGGTATGACACATTTGGATTGGTATTAACCTTAGGTCAATTTTTGTCTTGATACAGCAGCATGGTAATTTTGGTTTTCCCTACTTATCCACTGTTTCCATCTTTTCATTTGATGTGAACTTTTTTCAAGAGGTAATTTTCAAGAATGTTGCTGCCTTTTTTTAAATTGCTCATTAGTAATGATGTAAACTGTGCTCTTCTGTTCATTTGTTAACTTATAATCACCATTTCTTTATAGATGCAGTAGGACTAATCCTTCCTTTTGGTATGTTCTTTTGTTCTAGTTATGAAATGATCAGAACTTCAAGATGGATCAACTTTTTGTGATGTCCTTTAATCCTTGTCTGTCCTTTTCCTTTTCCTCTTTTATGGGTATTGGAGATGCTTAATGATATCAGATAGTTAGAGTGCTTCTTTTTTTATTTTGATTTTAAGCTACTTGCTAGAATTTGAATGGGAAGAGCTACTGATTTGAAGCTCGCTCCAAATTGGAACCTCTATATATGGGCATCAAAAATTTTATTTATGATTTTTGCCACAGTCATTTTCAGTGTTTGATCTGGGTTGTCTTCTTCTGTTTGTCTTGCAAACAGTAAAATTTTGAGAAAAACAGTATACATGGATCATTTTGATGCATTTGACTCGAATTGCTTTTTTTTTTTTTTGGGCAACTTGCTGCAGATGGTGTGAATAACGGTGGGGTGGAGGCAGTTGCTGAGAATCCACCGGCTGTAGAAAATCTTCCAACAGATGGGTCTGCATGGGTTGAGTTGTTTGTGAGTGAAATGATGAACGCATCTAACATGGACGATGCAAGGGCTCGTGCCTCAAGAACACTGGAGGTCTTGGAGCGGTCCATTATTACGCGCGCTGGTGCTGAATCCCTGGAGAGTTTTCATAAGGTATTTTCACAATTCTTTGTTGGCAGTAGTTGGTTGTTGAACAGTCATGTAACAGGTTTTGATTTGTTAAAACTTAAATTCCTGCCTTGAGATTACAAAATAAGAAATGTGAATTGTGATGCTTAGAAGGGGCTTGTAGTTGGTCCTTCAACTGTTTGATTGTTAGAATTTGGTCCTTAATTTTTCGATTCCACTATAATCTATGTTTTCATCAAGTTTCTCGGTTGTGAATTAACTGTAGATGGCCATGAAATAGTCTGGTGACAAGTCCGTTTAAGTTGTTAGTGTGGCCGTTTCAGATGTCGATTACGTAAGTATTTTAATTTGTTCTTTCTTGTGTTGGGAACTAAGCCAACCGAGCATGATAGTAAGTTAGTAACGGGATGCAAGACTAGAGACCCAATTGTTCCTTTGAAATGGCTGATGAAGTTTTTCTTATATGTTGGATAGGAAAATTTGTTGCTGAAGGAACATGCGGAAGCCCTGCTTCGAGAGAATACTGTTCTGAAAAGAGCGGTGGCGATCCAACATGAGCGCCAAAAGGAGTATGATCAGATGAATCAAGAGCTGCAGCATTTGAAGCAGTTGGTGTCTCAGTACCAGGAGCAAGTCAAAACCCTAGAGGTAACTTGTTTTTTTTTTCCTTTCCCCCCTTTTTAAAAGTGAAAAAGCTCGGCCCAATCACCTAATGATTTTCTTTTGTAATTTTTTTGGTGGACAACAGATCAACAACTATGCGCTGAGTGTGCACCTCAGACAGGCTCAGCAGAGCGGCTCAATTCCCGGGCGATTCCATCCTGATGTCTTCTAGAATAATCGAGAAGAATGCCTAATAATATCTCTCTCCTGAATTATAGTTATTTGTAGGTTTCTGTTGTTCTTCCTGTGGAGAATGATGAACTGGGGCAGCTTGTTGTGCATAGTTTTGGTAAAATTCAGCACCTTTAGAACAAAAGCTGCATCCTATTACTATCCTATCTATTCATAGTGTTTTAAACTTGTAAAAGTTATGTTGTCTGTTTCAATAGTTTATCATAAAACACCGGAAAATCATGTGAAAGCTATCTATGCTCGTTTTGGAATTGGTTGACAAGTCGCGGTCGTATTCTACAATAAGGTTTATGTGAATATCTATAATATGATCCTAAATGCTCAAGATATGAATTAGCCAGTAGACTTGTAGTAGGAACTTGAAACTACCACTTGTTGTGTTTGATTGGAGGAGTAATTGTTAGCCTACATTAATTTGGAAAAATGAAGAAAAAACTCCTCATATGTGGTGTAACGCATTCGCAACTTGATGTGGTTTCAAAATGTACACCTCTATCACCTTGTGATTTGTGCTTGAGCACTTTATATGGTTTATATTATATAAACTATAACAATTTGCTTGCTATATTTTGTGGTTCTTATTATAGAAAACTAGATATAGAAATCGTAGTGGGGCAAAATGTTGGACGTGGAGCTGCAAAGTAGCAGCAAGCTGCTAATGTGTTGTTGATATATTAGCAAATTCATATAGCATCTTGAATTATACATATCTATATCTGTACCTCTGTACCTTATCTTCTATACATTATTTCTCCTAAAATTGCCACATGGTAATTTTTCTTTCATGGCTGAGTGTGGGTTCCATCTGGAACTAGCTCAAGTCTTTCCTCTTCCTTCCTTCCGCTGTTACTTTCGTTCAACGGTAAGATGAATCCCATCCTCCGTTATCACTTTTTTTTATCGTTATTGTTATTATTATTATTATTATTATTATTTTGTCAATGTTTTTTATATTTTCTCCAATTATCTATATGCTAGTGACAGTGATCTAATTAAAGCATAACCACTGCATATATAGTATATATGTTAATAATGTATAAAGTTTTTTATTTTAAAAATTATTTCTTTGACAGTAGTTTTTTTGTTTTTTTTTTTGTATGCGATGGTACTGCTCTCTTCTTCCCCTCCTCCTCTGTAACTTTCATCTAGAATTTTATTATAATTATAATATAAATATAAAATAAAAAATAAATTTACTATCAAACATATGTTTTTTAAATTTATTTTACCATCAAAAGCCAAAAAAAAAAGGGTTTTAAAAAATATATATATTTTAAAAAATAAAAAATAAACACGAAACCGAGTATGCAGGGTTTATTGGCGAGTCATATAATGCACAACAGCACAACTTGAATTCCCCTTTATAAGGTTTCAACCGCCGCGTTTTCACGTCCTCTTCCCCCCTCCGCACCCCGCCGCCATTTTCACCACCCCGGCGATTCCCCCTCGCGATCGCCATGGCCGCGGCGAAGGGCTCCTCCCCGGCGCTTCGCGAAGCAGCAGCAGCTTCTCCCGCGCCCTCCTCCTCCCCTTCTCCCCATCCTCCGCCGCCGCCGCAGCAGCCACCCTCCCCCGGCGTCAAGCTCGGCGGCGGCGGCGCGGCCGCCTTCGTCTCTTCCGGGATCCCCGACCTCGATAGTGAGCGAAACCCTAGACCCCGCCCTTCTTCTTCTTCTCCTCCTCCTCTCAGATTTCGGAGTTTGCTTCTTAAAAAAATCGAGGTAAAAACATGTCGAACTTACCTGAACTATGGATCATTTTCAGTCGGCTGCTCAACCTTCTAAAATTTTAATTTTGTTATCTAAATTTTTTTTAATTTGTTTAATTTGAGTCTGCTGATGGCTCTTTGATTTTTAAAATTTGATTCTGTTGTTTATTTTTAAAGATTTAATTTTAATTTTTATAATTATAAATTTATTAAAGTAAATAATTAGCTTAGATTTTGAAATTAAAGTAGTGTTGATCGACGCAAATCAAACAAATTAAAAGATTGGATAATAAAATTAAAATTTTGAATGATTATTTGTGGTCGGTTCAAAATGATTTGTAGTTCAGGTAAGTTCCGTACGTTTTAACCAAAAATCGATTTAGGCCGCCCTGTTTGGTACTGCGGTGGCTAAAAGCACCCATTTTTATCGTTTGCCGTAAGAAATTCTAACCACATACTTCTCCAACGGAGGTGGTCGTCAGTGCAATTTTCTAACATTGGAGGAGGAAAATTTAGAAGCATTTTTGGATTATTTTAGATCTTGCAAAGTATAAAAGCTGATGCTTTTGGGAACACAATCTCGAACTCTGGCCTTAGTAGGAACTGCTACATGAATGGTCTTAATTCTCCGACTGATGTATGTGGTGGAGATCGGATGAGTCATATCACATGTACCGACCGGAAAGATAACGGACAAAATAGAATACATGAACTTATGCCATTAATGCATTGTTTGTTCGTCTCACCGGTTTGTAGCGTTTTAGGAATGTTGTACATTTTACATTTGGACTGACAAGATTGTCATCATGCCATTTGGTTAAAGAGGGTGCATGAGACTTGTGTATTCTTGTTAATGAGATGCTCATTCCCCATTAGACGATGACAATGACGAAACACCCTCTCCGGTGGTATTGTAGATGTGCCAACTAGTTGAGAATCTAGGATGATTTCACCACTTCACCAAAACCTATTGCATCTTTCCAACTTGAATTGCATGGTGACAATTTGTGCATTTTGAATAGAAAATATTTAGGATTCTTAGAATATTATGAATTGGTGGAACAAACGGCCCTTAAATGACTGATATGGGAATTTTAACTTAGGAACTCTCAGAACTGACGGTGGTTAGGGCTGGCTCTAAAACAGTGTTATCTAATAGATTGATCTGGTAGGAAGCAGACCCAGGAATAGTCTTAACAAATGTTTTGATTGTAGGGATTCTGGGTGGGGGATTCCTTCTTGGATCATTGGTAATGGTGATCGAGGATGCTGATGCGCCGCACCACCTGCTCCTCCTTCGCAACTTCATGTCACAAGGCATCATGCACCGGCAGCCGCTTCTGTTTGCAGGGACATCGAAGGAGCCGAGGGCGTTCCTCGGCACACTTCCGTCTCCGGTCTCCTCGGCCTCGGCAAAGGAGGAGAGGCAGCGGCAAGGAGCAGTGGGAGCAGATAGTAGTGCACAAGATCAGGTTGCTGATTTTGCTTTTTTTCCCCCCTCTTTCTCTTTGATGTATGATATTTGGCTTGGTTTATGGATTGATTGGTTTTATGTTTGGTTTTGTTGGGGTTGCAGGAGAAGAATTTGAGGATTGCCTGGCAGTATAAAAAATACTTCGGGGAGCAGAAGATTGGGGAGACTCAGAACAGAGGTCAGATGTGATTTTTGCTTATTTGCACTTTCCTTTGTAGTTCTGTTATTGGCATTTGACTTGGATACACTACACTGGCATAAGGCTGACGAAGTAATAGAGAAAGTGGAGGATTGTGTCATGATTGAAGAATATGGTCTAATACTCTTATCTCCTTATATATGTAGTGAATTCAGGTGTGCGGACTTCAAAATCTTATCCATCGTTTTCCTGGTCTCGTAGAATTCATCTTCAAATTGAATCTGAACAACGTCAATAAATTCACATGAGTATATGGAGGCCTTATCATTTGTCACGAAGTTGCTAACACAATCTAGACCCGACAGACTTGTTTTGTTGATATCATGCTATTCTGTATCAAAGGAATAACCTATGGGTTTTGAGTAAAATTGAAGATGATTTTTGATTGACGAACCCCCATTTGCTTACAAATAAATAAAAGCCCACCTAAAGTAGATTAGGATATTATGATATGCAATTTATCCCATTGTGTTTTGAAGGCTATTCCTTTGAGTAATTGGGAGGCACGAGCAATTGTAATGGCACTATTAGCTAGGTATTAGTGGAAGCATGATTAATCTACTATGAGCAGATCAGCAGACAAGTTCTTAATGTACATTGGCTTTGTGCTTTTATACCATATAATGTTGATATCACACCTTGAGCGTTTTGAGACATCAAGCAGTTGATTAGTGTTTTGAGCATAGCTCTTTTGAAGTTTGTTCAGGTTCAATAAATTTAGAGACGGCAATGCTGTATTTTTGTTACTTTCAAATATTCTGATTGACGAGCAAAGCTTTTTTTTGCTTAAACCCAAAGTCAACGGTTATGTGGAAAATAGAAAATAGAAACCTTCCTTAAGAGCTGGGAATGCTAAAGTAGTAGCAGCTCAAATATGTTTTTTTTTTGTTGTTACCTTAATTGGAGAGCATATGAATTTATCTTCTAGAGATTCTGATTTAGATGACAATAAATGTGATAATGGTTTTCTTGTTCTGTTATTCGAGATGATTTTGGAGATGACGTGTCTCTTCTCAGTTCTTACATTCAGTACATGCTATTTGCCTACTGTGCAGTAACCAAATGCCACAAACAAAATAATCAATTTTTCATAGGAGTTATCTAACTTCTGTTCCCTCTTCTGTGTCATTGGTAAAAATTAAATTTTAGACTTTATTACTTTTATCACAAATTTTTATCTTGCTGCTTCATATACTGGAAAATAACCCTTAGTAACTGTCCTGCAGACATAGAGCAGGAGTACGGCAATGATTTTGACCTGCGGAAACCTCTGGAAAGACATTTTCTTAATGCCCAAGAAATTGATTGTGTAAGCATTCAAGATGCCAGCAGTCTTGCTATTCTCCATGATCACGTTTCATCCTTTTTATCCAAACTTCCTCGGTATGAGCAAGTTCTATAGTTTATATTTAATTTCATGAAAAAAGAGAAAAAAAGTGACTTCTATTCCTTGAGGACATTGAAAATATATTCATTGCTTCCTCGAGGATAATGATACTATATTATGTCCTTTCGTTGCTACTCCCAATGACATCTTTTTTTTCCTCTTTGATTGAAGGATTCTCCCATAAACCACCCATTGATTGCTTTTGTTTCAGTAATTGGACCAAATATTGAATATGTTTATAGAGGAGCCTTGTTGTCGGTTACAAACTAACGCAAGGCAAGATTGATTTATTGACATCTGTGAAAAATATTTAAAATTGAGTTCAGAATTCTTTAAAAGCCATATGAAAGTGATTAAAAATCATTTGGACAAAGGACTTTAATTTATATCTATTTTAATGGTCTATATTTTTTAATTTTTAGTTTTTTTTGTTTGTTTTTATCTAAATACCATATATATTTTTTTCTTGTCTCAACATTCAGAAAAGATGGTGGCTTCCTAAATGCTGGTCGGATTGCAATACAGTCACTCTGTGCACCACAGTGTGGATATTTTGAAAAGGTAAGGTTTCATTTCTTTGGCATCATTTCCACCCATTGAATTGCTTGAGCTGATGGAAATCAACTTTAGCAATTCATATTGTTTTTACTCGGTTGTCCAACCTTTCTGGTCAGCCATTCTCCTTTTGTTTATGATATTCAGTGTAGTAGATCAATTTACATCTGGTGAAATATCATTGTAGGATTGGGATATACTTTCCTTTATCAGGTCTCTGAGAGCAAAGATACGATCTTCTAATGCAGTTGCCGTGATTACTTTCCCGGCTTCAGTTCTTTCGCATTCCTTCTCCAAGAGATGGCAGCACATGGCCGATACACTGCTGTCTGTTAGAGCAATTCCTGGTAAGCCAAACTCCTTCGAGTCGATTTGATGATTGTGTTGTGGCACTATGCTCAATGTATAAGCTTTCTATGGTTGTGTTTCTTTTGACAGATGAAGACAAGGATTTGGGAAAGCTACTTACCGGATATCAAGATATGCTTGGCTTTCTACATGTGCATAAGGTGGCTCAGAGTCATACTCAGGTATAGATGAAGTGGGCATTTTTCTTTTATCTTTTGCTAAGCTTCACCAATTTTCACTAGCTATGCTTTACAAACTATTGGATATAGCGCAAAAATACTTCAACAGATAGTGTTTAGTAGAAGTGTGGTTCACATGAATATTGATGCTCATTCTGTGAATCATCCTCTCCTCCCTCTCTCTCTCTCTCTCTCCCCGTCACCTCCAGGTATATATATGTGTATGTGTAATTTACATACAGGTATGATCTTCATAGGGAAAACGAGTCGCTTGTAGTTATAGTTCGAATAACATTTCTTCACAGTTGGAATTCGATTCCCTGTAACAAGTAAATTAGATAGCAGCAACCATTGCATTTCCTGATGATTTCTGCTCATGCTGTTCTTTTTGTTGGCAACCAGGTTCCTCTTATACTAGAGGCTTCTACCTACTCTTTAAAGCTGCAAAAGCGAAGGTCGTTGGTCCTGGAGCAATTGAATCAAGCTCCGGTAGAGGCTTCAAGCGGCACTTCGTACGCCACGTCCGGGAGTTGTTCCTCATCGTCAAAAGGTTCACCACTCGATTTCTAGTTCTAGCATCTTTAGCTGATGCCGAAGATCATTATGCAGAATGCTGAAGCAACGCCTTAAATCCTTATCCAGCAATGTCGTGGACAAATTCTAGTGAGAGAATCATATTGTCATACTTTGAAACCTCAATATAAAGCTTTGTTGAGTTGAGAATGTCAGAAATTATGTTAGAATTTGAAATCTCTCAGTAGAGAACTTCAAGAAATAGCATCAGAGCAAAATTACAACTACTGCATGGACAATGGGCATACAATCTCTATAACATAGGACCAGATCCTATATAAAGTTTCAAACCAAACAAAAGAAAGAAAAAAGAAAGGAAAGAATCTACTCTTTCAAAATATTTAGGCCGCTCTACCAAACATGTCAGCCTTCTCATACTATTATTAAGCTACTTATTAGGGTCATACAAAACCTACGTACACAAAACTATGCACTATATAAACTATGCTATTTTCAAGGAATAATAACACAGTACAAAAAAACAAGGGAAAGGAAAAAGAAATCGCATATAACCAATCAAAAGATGAAGCACTGCATGTAAAACTCTGAATATAACTTATATAAGCACATAAGATTAAAAAAAAGAAATAATTAAAGAACTACCAAGGGCTGTTTGGGAGCACGAACCGTGATCGCAAAAGCAATCCCCAGGATGCTTTCGCCAAAACCACAATCCACCCTTGCTGAGTTCCGGCTCACATGGGCCAGCATTTTGGCGTTTGCGCACCCAAAACATATACTAATGCCGCCTCAGCCATATAAACATACGACAGACAGCATTTGGGATTCCAGAAGATCAATTAAAAAGTAGTTTTTTTTTTTCCCCCCGACAAGCAAAGGTTAATATTTGAAGTATTATATACAAACAGCCAAAAGAGAAGATCCCTACGGTTTTAAGCCCCCAGCTATATACACATCCACCGAGTACTTAAATGTTTATAAGCAACAGTGCAAAGTCTAGAATTTTCTTTGTCATAGATTTACCGACTAGGAGGCGGCGCGCCTTCTCTGAAAAGCACGTTCGCCACCGACGGGGGTAGCCACGCCGCATTTCCCCCCTTTTGCCCCTCCTGCTGCTGCTGCTGCTGCTCACCCCCATGCTCGGAGATGTTCGCGACCTTCCTCGTTTTCTTCGACCTCCCCACGCTCTTCCCCACAAATATTCCCACTTTCAATGCTGTGAACAAACCGAGAGCAATGACCAAAGGCCTAACGGCCCAATGGAAATCCTCAAGGTGCTGGTACTTCTTCACAAGACCCTCGCAGGTATCGAAGCTCACCACCTCGACCTCCGAAGGGTCGGCTAAAAAGGTATAATCTTCTCCAAGGGTAAACTTTCCAGGGAATTTCACCACAAGGCACCCATTTGCGAGTATTTGCGAGATCCTCCCTGTGGCCCAAGCTCCACCTCTTTTACGCGGCCACTCAAACCTTGGGCTCGATACGCTGGCTTTAATCCTCAAGAACTGACCAACACAATAGGATTCGGCCATTTGAAGCTCCGAATAGCGCCCTTTCCAAAGAGTCTCCATTCCAATCAAGCCTATTGCTACCGTACCATCACGATCGATGCTGTGAAGAATACCCACTTGAGATTTCTTCTTGTCCTCTTCTTTTAGCCTTACCCAGTCCCCGGGGGAGAAACCATAAGTTACTCTTTCCACCGTCGAGGAGTGGACTCTCAATGGGTCATGGAATCCATGGACCCTAACTAGAATGAAGCTGTCGCGATTTTCATTATTAGTTTCCATGCCGACTATGGTTCCTTCCGGTATCTCCATGCTTTCGGGTCTGCAGGAGTTCTTGGGCTTTCTTGAGCGGACCACATCACCCACTTGAAAGCGGTCCTTCAAGAGGGACCAGTCAGTGTAACTTGCGCGGCTTACGTTGTTTGTTGTCTGGCTTTCGGGATCGCTCCAGTTATTGTTGCTGTGATCTGCATCTTTGCAGCTGAAAAAGCACAACAAACGGTTAGCTTTCAGTGATGCAATTCAGTCTAACTGTAACTGCATAAGAATGCTCTCTCAAAATCCAATATCACCCTTTAGACTATGACATTAGCCCATTCCTAGCACTCAAACAAGTTGACAGACGTCAATCATTCATCGACTTCCCTTTCAACTATGGCTAAGCATGCAACAGGGTTGGGCAAATTTTTGTCGCTCATATACTGCAAGAGAAGCATCGCTAGTTCGCATGCTTGGCCGATCGAAGATGTATCTCAAATGGAAGTAGACTTGTCGGTTCAAGTGAAAATTTCTTTTGCCTCCCTTATACCTGAGCACACTTATTGCAGCAGCATTGGCTGCTTTCATGCTATTCTAGCTATGATTTTGCATCAGATACCCACAGAAAATTTCGATCTTCACAAAAGGCAAACTATCCACGGCAACAAACGTTTCTTTATCTACTAACAAGATGGGAAAATTAGAAATAAAGGAAAAACAATCGCTTTTCGAGAAGAAACAAAAGGTAATTGAGGCACCAACGCATTTATATTTCTTTTCTACATGTTATACAAACAACAAGTTTATATTATGCTAGCATGTGAATTGCAAATATCCAAGATTTGCATGGCGTCTTAACTAACTAGAATGAGATCAAAGAACTTCCTGAAACTAAGAGTTGTCGTAATCCCGCTCCTCATATTACATAATGATAGTGAAGCAAAATATGTCCAACAAGATAACTCTGGCTAAATAAAGAAAATAAATGCACTCAGTAGTACAACCTACTATTAACTACTGGCAACTATAAAAACTTCCAATATGCTGAAACTACTAAACACAAAGCAGCGAAACCTAAAGACTTCATACATACCTTTGAAATGCACGCAATATATCGGTCATCTGAGGGCGATTACGCAAGTCATACTTGAAGCAACCAACAAGAACATCTTCGACCTCACGAGGTAACCCGCTCGGTATGTTCGGCCTTTCTTTCTTTATCACAACCAAATGATAGATTTCATCAGGAGACTTGCCGCGCCAAGGCTGTACGCCACTCAACATCTCCACAATGCTGCAGCCAAATCCCCATGAATCAGTCTCGAAACTAATAGGACCCCTAATATTAGGTTTCCATTGTTCTGGAGCCATGTAATTTGGTGTCCCGAGCCTATGAACCAGGTCTGGGCATGGCAGTGAAAGCCCCAGAAGCAAAGATGGAACCCCAAAATCTCCAAGAACTGCAAGGTCATTTTCGTCAAGAAGGAAGTTGCATGGCTTAAGATTAAGTACCAGTATTCCTTTAGAGTGGAGATCCAATACTCCCTGAGCCAAATCAGAACCATACCTACAAAGAAACAAAAACACCACATACTGAGAATGTAGAGTTCTTCAAGTAAGATAGACGCATAGATCATGTACTTTTTGTGATATTGCAACTTAGTCGCTGAACTTTTCACATAAACAATTTATTCCCAAAATTTTCCTTCATTTTGCAATATCAACCTTGGCATTTATTAGTCATTCAAAAACTCTAGCATCCGCTACTTCACATTATCACGATGACCCCTCTTTTCGTTAAATACGTTCCCTCTTCATATTTACATGGAACAGGTTTCAAATGACCATTACATGAATTATGAAAAAGGCGTCGCATGCTGAACATGTGAAATAACAGGGTTGTGATTGCAAACTATAGGAAAGTACAGAGATTAATTGTTTAAGTTAAAATTTCAGGGACTAAGTCGCAATTTTGTTCAAAAGTGCAGAGACCATCAGTGGATTTTACCCAAATTGTGTATATCATGTGAAAGCGAGGATTTAATTTGCTGAGGCATGAAAGAGCAACAAAGCATATATAAAAAGCTATGTCGAGTGACCGATGGAGTGGAATGTGCCTCACCAACACACAACATGATCACATTGCTCAACTCGGAGCCATTCCATGTTTTAGTACTCATCGGCGTGCAGCATGTTAGCACAATATGCTCGTTAAATTAAAATGTAGCATTAATGTTTGATCTATGCAATACCTTAAGACATCAGATAGTGGTAGCCTTCCACCTTTAAGACGAGCCATTTTATCTCCAACTGATCCCTCATAAAATTTCATTGCTATGCAAACCTGAAAAAGTGACCAAATATCCAGTATATCATAAGAATACTCTGACACAGATGAAAAAACTTTGAGGTGAAATTGAAATGCACAAGATGCCAAATTGTACCAGAAAGCTTACCCTTCCATTTTGGATTGATATACCATGCAAAAAGCAAACACTCTCTACCCCTTGGCATTTGGAGAATATTTCATCAAACCTGGCCGAGAAAACCTGGAGCTGATCATCTTTAATAGGATATAACATCTTCACAGCAACTTCATAAAAGCGACTCTCATCTTCAGTGCGGTGGTGATGAGTTGCTATCCAAACATCCCCAAAAGGACCCCGCCCTATTCGATGCTTCAGTTTCAGCAGATTTGGATCAATCCATGGGCTTATCCTATTTGGGGTAGAGAAAACAGTACTAAGATGATCAGGGTCTCCCTCAAGTAACATGTACTCAAATGCGTCGGTGGGTTGAGAGGAAGCAACTCGGCCAGCCATTTCCCTCACCAGTAATGAGAGTTTACCTTGCATAAATAATACGGAATAAAGGAATTTAGGCTATGTTACCAATAAGATCTACCGGTTGATCAAACTTGAAATCCACACAAGGAAAGAAAATTTTTTTATACAAAACAAATGATCAAAGCTATTGATAGTCGTAAGAAAATTATGAAAGGGAAAGAAAGGGAAATTATCAAGAATAGAACATGCAAAGAAATTATAATAAAAGGGAAAGAAAGGGAAACTATCAAGAATAGAACACGCAAAGATTGAAAGTATGACAAAAAGGTTTCAAAAACACAACTCAATGATCCTGCCTCCATATAGATCATACAGAACTAGGGAATAATAATGGAGGCACTATTATAACTGGAGCTCAAAATGCTAAGGCAAGATCAAGTCCAAAATAGTGCAGAACGTCCCAAATACATTTATATTATAAGTAATGTAACAAAAGGTTTCAAAAAGAACCAATATTGTTTCCTTTTTGGAACTTTGGCTAAGTTTTACTTCACATAGTCACATGGAAGACAATTTTGCACATTAAAAGTTACCGCCTTTCTCCTTTTCAGACTTCCGATGCTGGAGAGTTGTTTCGTCATTAAGCCAAAACTGCAATGATTGAGAGAGATGACTGTACCTGCCTACTGAGCTTTAAATAGAACGAGTATAAAACCCGCGCTTCGTTGCGGTTAACAATTAATTTTATATTTAAGTAAAATTATAATGAAACAGTTAAGTAGAAAAATAAAACAAAGAAATTTATAGTTAAAAGAATGTAAACAAAAAGAGGTTTACCTAAATATTATGTTTTTTTTTCTTTTGCCAAGATAAGAAGAAGAATACATGCCCCAGAAGAAGTTGTGGAGCATGTGATCATTTCTATTTAACAAAAAGAGATTCACCTAAATATTGTATTTTGCGGTTAATTTTACACTATGGTTAAGGAAAATTAAGATTAAATAAAAAAAAAAGGATCATATGCTCTAGAAAAGTTGCCAAAAAAAAGAACAAAAATTAAAGTAGAAAAAAAATAATCAAAGGTTCACCTAGATAATAATACTTTTTATTATAAAAAAAAGGCATTTTAAACTTTCCTGCTGAGAAAATAAATAATAAAAAAAAGAAAAACATAATATTAGAAATAAAAAAAATAAAAACAGATAAGAAGTTGTGAAGTTATATTTTTTTTTAAGGTATATGAGATCTTTAGAATGTTTCAACCAGTACATTGGCATTCTCTCCTCCATCCCGTCGGCACGTCTTCAGGGTGGCGCAACACGAACCGTATGAACTTGCAGAGATCCAGCAAAAATGGGAATATAAAGTTTAGTGTAGAATAGATGTAGAAATCAATGTGAAAGAAGGAAGATGAGATTATTAAGGTGCAAGCTCTTCTCGTATGCATCTGTGAGCACGTTCACCTTTTTTTTCTATATATAGGAAAAGTTTTGAATGGTTCAACAGAGTATCTTGGTCAAGATATTGACCCTTCCCGAGGTTGGACCAAATCTGGGTAAGGGAATATCTTGGTCAAGATATTAACCCTTCCCGAGGTTAGACCAAATATGGGTAAATCCAGACCTAGAGAGAGATGAAGGGATACAGAAAAACAGAAGAAAAAAGGTGCAAGACGTGGAAGCACGAAAAATTGTCATGTATGCCTTTAGAAACTGTCAAATTATGTATTTGTAAGGATTTGGGCACCTCTAAACAAGGGCTAGCATGCAATAGAATTAGCAGAGAAAATTTGTCACTAATATGGCACTGTCATCAAGTTTCAATACTGTCAGACCAGATGTATTATTAGGAAATTAACCATTTAATAATGCAACTACACCGCCAGGTGGCTGCACTTAATGCAACAATACCGACCCAACAAGTTAGATGTCATCCAATACCTAGTTATATTCATGGTGAATATAATTGGATGGCAGGGAACTGGATAAACAAGAAAAAAAGATGATTATAAAATATCTATCTATCGACATTGTTTCACAATCAGCAACTCTTCTCTACAAGATAGCAAAAACTAGCCCTATGACTATTTATGTGTTAATCACCATACCTCTCTCGTCCACCTGGATAGCATTTGCAGCAGATTTTATTTATAATGTTAAAGAGCTATTGCTGGGAAAAAAAGAGATTCAAACTATAAACATAGGGAGAGTGGAGGAGTTAGAAAAACAAAAGCACATTAAGATTGGATGCAAAATTATTTTCTTAAGATATACATGAACCCAAAAAGGAAAAAAAGTTTATGAAAATTAAAGAATCCAGCAATGAAGGAGAAGGTATCAAATCTGAAGCATAATGGTGAAAATCATAAGGATCTCTCTTTCATTTAATGTTACTTATACGGTCAGCCATAAGATACAACACGGTTTCCATAGCAATGAAAATATATACAAGTGACTATCATTTTCTCCTTAACATACCTCCACACCTCAAAGCTGAAAACCCATATGTCAAAAGTTTAGGCCCAGATTTCCACAGCACAAAAATTGTTAGAGCTCTGGATTCAAATAAGTGACAACTCTGATTAACTGTTAAAGGAATACAAAAACTTCTGCAAGATGTCTACACACTTCCCAAAATAATACAATGCATCCATAATTAAAATAATGGAACTTAGGCCAAAAAAATTAAATAAATAAAAAATAAAGGAAAAACACTGAAAAAAAATTGCACCTTCATTTTCTGGACCACAGAATGACTCCATTCTGATTAAGATACTAAGTCACCAATATTACACCCTTGTTGTATCCATTTGTATCAAATGGCATACCACGTACAACTGTGGACAACCTGCGCATCATTAGTTCTAAAAGATGTGCATAGTCCAAACATTTAACTGATCATCATTCTCTGCTATTTCAGTTCTCTAGACAAAGCTTCTAGACAGGTCCTGAAGATACTATAGTAGGAAATCTTATTGCCGTCCAATATGTCTAGCTGTTCCTGCACAGTTAGAGCCTAGTCACTAGTATCTACACAACAAGATTCATATCCTTGCAAATCATCTCTATTCATGCCTTTAATATCAATGTAGAGTTCGGCTTTGGACCAAAACTACAAAGTATTGACTAAGAAAGAAGAAGGCAAGAAGACAACATAGAGCAAGTTTTCTATAGAAGGCTAACATTTGATCTCTAGGAAGAAATCTCAACCAAGACATCACTGGTCAACCTGATCCATGTACATATCAGTCAACATGAGATATGGGTTATACCAGTCTGCGAAGGTCAAGATCATTTGGCTCACTAGCAAGTCAGTTTGGGTTCTGTCTGAGAGTTATCAACCGCACAGGTCATGGCACCCCAAATCCTCTCTTTCTTTTTCATGCTTTCTTCTTTTCTGTTTTATTTCTTCCTATCTCTCTTCGCATTTATTTCATCCTCTACTTTTCCAGAGCGTGACTATCCTTGGCAGTAGCTTGATGCCATTGATGGAGCTAACACAAAAGCCTGTTTGGAAAATGTACAGGCTCATAGTTGGTTAAGCCAGTTAAAACCCAGTCATTTATCGCAAGCGGGTGTAGGCCGCCTGGTTTACCCACATATTAGCTTCGAGTCAAGTCTACTCAACCCAACAAGGGGTCACGTCGGTTTCAAATCAGCCTTACACGGTCTTATTATGCCATGTTGGTGCAATCAGATATGTTGCCACCGCAATCATGTAAGTACCAAAGGCATTGGTTTTAACTCATCTGCACAAGGCTAAATAGAGAAATAGATGAACCTATTATTGGCCATTATTGCTATGCAATAATTCACATACCTCCAACATTATAGAGATCGAAAACAGTTAAGGAAAAGAAGAAATAATTATTCCAATATAGAAAGATTCACCTCCAGACTGAAAACAAGAACAATGACCGATATCTATTGAATACTGAATGCTCCTTTCTCAACTTATATGTAGTGAACTATACAGAAAATCGACAAACTAACCTTGATTAAGTATTATACCACACCGTCAAATTAGCAGCAGGAAGCTACAAAACCGACAATCACTAGATAGAAAAGGTAACAGATCTTGTAATCTCTAACCATTTTGCAATATTTGATCTTTATATATATATATAATTCCACTAAAAAGTCGTCAAAACTCTCCCCTTTTCATAAACATATCACAATTGCTTCCCAAAATTCTTTGCTCTTTAAACAGTACGTGCGTACCGACAAGTCGGCAGAAATGGACACGTTTCAATCCACAAAGAACACAACTGCCGCCCAAAATTATTTTCTCTTTGAACGGTACTCGGGTACCGACAAATTGATAGAAATGAACACGTTTCGGCCCAAGTAAGATCTTCGTGCAAAGATCAGTACATATGAACATCCTCATGCAGGAAATCAAACACATAAATGCCCTACAATCTAATCTAAATTCCAAATTTTAGTCTTCCAAATCCCTAAAACCCCAATTTTTACCAACAAGTTTTTGTTGTACAACCCATAATTAGAAAGTAAAAGTCAAAATGGTATATTGGTAAAGTTAAATAGTCTACAACACTCTCCTAAACCAAACTAATTCACACGTAACCACCCACTTATTTGTACAAATAGAAGCATCAAAACTCATCAAATCAACAAGAAAATTCGATGTAAAACCTAAAGAAAGTTTTTGAACTCGGGTCAATCAGATTGATCAGCAACCCAAATCAACAATCATGCAAGATCAACACCAAAATCACAACAAATCCAGCCAAAAACAACAAGATTAATGCAAAAAATACAGTTTTTCCAACACGGTTTCTCGCGGATTCGATCCAAACCACCAGAAAAGTGCCCAAAGAGGCTACTTTGTAGAAAGAAACAAAAAAAAAAAACACCAATTCCCCTTTACCTGAACACCTTCTCTAATTTTTCTACGGAATTTTCCGAGTGATGTCGACGAATTAAGAGATCAAACACAAATGAAAGGAAATATAAACCAAAATTAAACGGAAAAAGAAGGGAATTGGGGAGGAGAGTGGTGAAGTTGGGGAAGCATCGGAGAGAGAGAGAGAGAGAGAGAGGAGAGAGAGAGGAAGCGTGAGCGGTTGCTATTCTTATAAGTAGACGATTTATTTATTTATTTATTTATTAGCCACTTTTAAGTGTCGATCGTTTCGTTTTGCAACGCACTACGAGACATCATCTCATCCGTCCATTTGTCCTTCGTTACCGGCGTAGATTTCTTCCTCGGGTAAATCGCAGTGTTAGTCCCTCAACTTTGACTCAATTTCATTTTGGTTCTCAAACCAACAAATTTTGCTAAACATATATTTATTTTAGTCCCTAAATTCTAATAACTTTTTATTTCAATTCTCACCATAGTCCCTCTGCTAGCTTTCATATTGGTTCTCAAACTTGCATATTTTAATAGTATTTTATTTTTTTGGTCGTTAAATTTTTAAGTATAATTTATTTTAGTAGTAAAAATTTATCATTTTACTTAGTTTATTTGTATTTTCATACAAATTAAGTTTTCATCCATTTCACGCTTTAAATATAATTATTTAATTTTAAATATAAAAAATATTAACTCAGTAAAATATAAGGCTAAAATATGAGATAAAAAAAAACCCAATAAATCTACTATATTTAACTGCACTAGCGTAGGCAATATTTTTCTCTCTAATTACAAACATGCTTGACAAATAAATGCTCAATAAATATAAGTTTTTTTTTTTTTTTTTTTTTTTTTTTTTTTGTTGAGAGAGAGAGAGTTCAAAATTTTATAATTCTAAAATTGAAAATCTGAGGACCAAAATAAAATTGGTGAGAAGGTTGGGGACTGCAGTGCAATTTAATCTTTCTTCCTCGTTAAGTTGTGAGTAGGGATGTCAACGGGTCGGGTTTGGGTCGGGTTTTCAAAAACCCGAACCCGAATCCGAACCCGAAGTTAATATCCGAACCCGAACCCGAATCCGATGGATTTTAAAAATCCATGCCCATATCCGGACCCGACCAAAAACCCGAAACCCGAACCCGAACCCGAACCCGAACCCGAAAATCCGAACCCAAAATAATGAATTTTTTTTACCATATTTCAAAATATATTATAGTAAAATCAAAATTTCAACACACAATAAAATACAATCAAAATACATTCATGTTATATAAATAAACATAATTAAATATTTTACTATAATATTTTATATATTTTATATCTTACATAAATAAATAAATAATATATATATAATTTTTTGGTTCGGGTTCGGGTCGGTATACACAAAATCCATACCCGTACCCATATCCGTCGGGTTTTTATTTTTTATACCCATATCCAAATCTATATCCATTTAGCTTGGGTATACCCGCCCCGTTCGGGTTCGGGTTCGGGTAATTTTTCGGGTATCCATACCCATTGACATCCCTAGTTGTGAGTCTTGTGACCGGCTGTACCCGGTCAACTTGTTTTTGGACTCCAGTAAAGAGCCTTAAAAGCCCGTCCGGGTATGTTTGTTTCAACGTAAGTAGACTTGGGGTGGAAGTGGATTTTGGGTTGAAGTGGAGTTGGGGTGAAAACTAGTTCACTTATGCTGTTTGTTTCTAAGCTGTGGAAGTGCAGTTCTGCGAGTTCTGTTGTTTGTTTGGTAGAAAATAGATGACGTAAAAAGTGTAGCTCTCCACCCCGGTATGCTTACCTCCAAATTAATATCATTGTCTATTTTGTAACTTATAGTGATTAATAAATTATAATAAATAAAAATTAATATAATTATATATGCATATAATTATATATATGTATAATTATAAAATAAAATTTTAAAAAATTATATTATTTGTTTGCATATAAATTATAATAATGTAACAAATAAAATTCTAAACTAAAAAAATTATTAAAATTTAACAAATTTATTTTTCATCATTTTCTAAATATACAAATTAAACAAAAAATATATTAAAACTTACATAATCAAATTTGATCATATTTTAGAAGAGTTAATCCTAACACATTAATCCATTCTTCATCTTTTTGCATTTCACCGTAATTGACTTCGCCCCATGGGAGGCGAAGTCAAGTTCATTATTTTGGGTGAACTGGACTTTCAAGCATAATAAAGTTAATGAACCAAAATGGTACCGAAAATCACTTCCCCCGTCCCACTTCCACCCCACTTCCTGCGAAACAAACAGGCCAAAGTACACTGTAACCTTAGCTGTTGTGAGGTGTGATCACTGTGAAATAATATACAAATTTATCTAAACTATAAATTACTTTGAGTTGATTATTTAATGGTTTAATTTATTCAAATCTAAATCTAAATGTGTCAATAATATTTTAATTTTAAAATTTAAAATAATTATTTATTTCAATAAATTTATATTTTAAAAATTGAATGAACACTAATAAAATATGTAATAAACGACGCATTCAAAATTTAAAGTCTAAGTATCGTTGACTTATTTAAATCAAACAAGTTGAAAAATAAGATGGTAAAAATAAAAATTTGAAAGGCTAGGTAGCTTAATCAAAATGGTTTATAGTTCAGATAAATACTTTATATTTTTACTTAAAATATACTAAATAATATAAATCTAAATGTGTCAATATTATTTTAATTTTAAAATTTAATAAAAATTATTTATAAAAATTAATTTCAGAATTTAAATAGTGCAATAAGTATATCAAAAATTTTTAGTAGGTATAATAGTTTCCCGTTAGTTAGTGAAATAATTTTAATAGGTATCGTAGTCCCCAGTAGTTAGTGAATGAGAACAAAATATTTTTTTTATTTTTTAATGTACAATTTATATATAATGCTCAATATTATAAAATTAATATTTATATCTAGTTTAAATTATTTAACATTTATTTATATATTTTACATTTTATAAAAATAAATAGTAAATTATATAATAATATATCTATATACAAATAAAATACCATACATAATAAATAAATATATAATATATATTTATAAATAATATTATATATTTATAAATAATATTATATATATATAAATACTCAAAATTTTTTATAAATATATCAAAATAATATATATATATATATAATACTATATATATAATATATATATATATATATATATATATATATATATATATATATATATATATATATATATATATATATATATATACTCTAAATTTGAATTAGGTGCTATTTAGTTTTTACAACCTCATCTATATAATCATCCGACGAAGCACATACTCATTAATTAGATTGGTAAAACTACTTTCTATGTAATATTTATATAGACTAGTTATATATATATATATATATATATATATATATAGAACTAGGCTTACTTACGCTATTAATAGCACCAAGTCATTAGTGCTTACCAAGTTTTTGGCGATTGGATTGAGAGATGTGTGGTTAGGATGATGTGGGCCCCACAGGGTTAAGTGGGTGGTTGGTTGAATAGTATGATCTAACGGATGAAAATCATCAAAGGGTGGATCTAATCTTGGAAACTTGGTAGCACCAAATCGTGGTGTTATCGATAGCATAAATGGGACTATATATATATATATATATATATATATATATATATATATATATATATATATATGAACTAGAATACTATCTAGTAAAGCTCGTTTTACTACCGATTTGTTTTCGATGATAGAGCTTCCAAATCGACGATCGACTCCGTTGAACATGATCTATATCATTTGAAGTGTTTAGAAATCAAATTTCGTAATTTTTCCTAATGATCAAACGGTTTCAATTCTGAATTTTAACGGTCGATAAGAGGCGTTTCTCAAGTTAATCTGCCAGAAAGATATCCAAATCAATTGAATTTTTGTTAGAAAATTATTTAAACTATTTAAAACAAGATCTATACTCTTGATCTTGATTACAAGACTCTATTATCATTTTTTAAAGAGTATTCATTTTGTGAGCTTTTGATGTCCACTTGAGGATAAAAGAACAATATCGAAAGTGCGTGAAATTTGATTTCTAGGTAGTTTAAATAGTTTAGATCAGTCGATGTGAAAGCTCTATGAGTGTAGGGCTCTTATATATATAATAATATATATATATATATATATATATATATATATATATATATATATATATATATATATATATATATATATATATATATATATATATATATATATATATATATATATATATATATGTAGCCCACAGATAAGCTATCAATACATTTGCCACTCCCATGCCATCAAGTTTCACTGCTGGGGATCCAATCGCTTTCGACGATTTTCACCCGTTGTATCATACTATTCAACCAACCACCCACTTAACTCTACGGGGCCCACATCATCCTAACCACACATCTCTCAATCCAACGGCCAGTTTGCAGTAGCACCAACGACTCTTGCCACAGAGACAAGATATATGTATATTATTTATAACAAATCACTAAATTTTAATATATATATTAGTAAAAATATAACTTACGAGCACCAATGAGTTGGTACTTTTAAACATAGATATATATATATATATATATATATATATATATATATATATATATATATATATATATATATATATATATATATATATATATATATATATATATATATATATATATAATATATATATATAGATTATATGGTGTTTGTAAAAGCACCAAGCACTTGGTACTTGTGAATTTTTTACCGTTAGATCTACACCTTTGAGCATTTTCACCCGTTGGATTATACTATTCAACCAACCACTCACTTAACCCAAGGGGTCCCACATCATTCTAACCGCACATCTATTAATCCTTGGTTGAATAGTATAATCTAACGGATCAAAGATGTAGATCTAACGGTAAAAAAATCACAAGCACCAAGTGTTTGGTACTTTTACAAGCACCATGGCGATATATATATAGAGCGTGTCGTCAGAGAGGTCGTCGTAGGAGAAGGAGAGGCGACGAAAGGAAGAGATGGGTTCGTTGGGTTCATCGGAGGAGGCGATGAGGAGGGCGGACGCCGCGTAGAAGCAGAGGCCTCCGCCTCCGCCTCTATCTCCGCCGCTCTCTGGGAAGAGAAACAAAAAGAACGAGAGAAATAAAAAAGAGAAGAGAGAAAAATATATAAGGGTATTTTAGTTAGTTTGCTGAAAAAGTGGACCGAATCTATAAAAATGAAAAAGATGGTCCGATTTTGTAAAAGTCCAAAATAAATAAATTTTTTATGCAAAAATGTCAAAACTTAACTACTCAAATTTTAGCTCTATTAAAAATTATTTTCGACTTGAAAATTACTTGAAGGTGAACAAATAGATTATACTAAAATCTAATTATTGTCTTCGTCTTCCCGTCCAATCAGCGACGACAAAAGAAAGCTCTACCAATCAGGATCCATTTTCATTGGATATTAGTTTAATAAAACAAAATAGAGTGGGTCCCAACTCCCAAATAAGTAGACAACTACTCAAAGCCAAAAAAAGCAAAAGGAATTGGTCTATGAATCAAATTTGTCCCTCATGGTTAATTGTTCACTACATGTTTCGGGTACTAGTACTCCATAAAGCACAAAATACAAAAGTGCTAATTATTATTCTATATATATATATATATATATATATATATATATATATATATATAGAGGTTGAAGCTAGAATCTTATCGGTAGTAAAGCGGTCGTTTTACTACGGGTTGTTTGATGATAGAGCTTCAAATTGACCGATCGAAAAAAGAGAAATGCCCTAGCGGCAAAGACAAAAAACAAACGTTAGAGTCAAGAGTGTAACAAACACCAACATCACCCAACTTTACAACAAGCGGCCCAATCTTTCACGAGTACTTCAATACGGTGGGCAATAGAGAGAGTGTTCGGAGGTAAGTTTCGAAAGATAACGTTATTTCTTTCGTGCCAGACCATCCACCACATTGCCGCCACTGATGTTTGAGTCATTGCAGTGTCAGCCAAAGATCTGTTATTCTAATCATAATTTATTATCAAATATCTAGGTTATAATTGCTTACAAAACATTGAGGGTTCATAAGTGCTGGTTCTTAAGGGGTCTTGATGTTTAGGGTAAATTTGTATATGTGGTTTAACTTATTTTTATTTTGTCATTTTGAGATTCAAAAAACTTTACTTTGCCTTTTGTGGTTTAGTTTATTTTTACTTTATCATTCTGTAGTTTGAAAAGTTGCACCTTGTCTCCGTGTGGTTTAACGAACTAATTAAATCGGATAGTGGGATATGATTATAATAATTTTGAATGTTCAAATAAAAAATTATAAAAAAATTAAAATTTAAGGACCAAAGTGTGAACATTCTTACAATTTGAGAACCAAGCATACAATTTAGCCCTATCTATATATCTCCAAACAACATAAAAATCTTATACATTGTTCATCCAATATAACTATTATTATATGCATCTGGTGTATATTAACACTATATTATACCGTAACTTTTCTTAGATGACTAATTTTCTAATATCAAAACTCGATTAAATATATATGATCTATAAAATCTAGTAATTTAAATTATATTTAATAAATTAGATTTTGAAATCTCAATTAAAAGAATTTAAGCATGTGGTATATGTACACATATATATCCGGTACAGAAAATGCTTAATAAGATACACTCATAACTGATTCGGACGCGGGGATGTTCAGACGCGGCCGATTCGGACTGTTCCATCACTGTATCTTTGTCAGATACCTTCGATATAAAGTTGGTCCCGTTGTGCTAGCTGATTCGGACGCGGGACAAAGATCTTCGAGAATCCCGAGACCGAATTAAGATCGAAAAGTTTAACCCACTTGGTGGCAATTTGGTGGATCGTCTGGACGGAGCGAAATACCATGTGCTTTAGTGACGCGGCTCATAACGTTGTCTGGGCTACCGAACGTGTCGCTTCTTTGATCAGAGCCTGGAACGAAGCACTTTGAACCCTCCTGCACTCTCTATGTTTTTTGTCCCGCTTTGTCTGTTTCTCTATGTCTACTTCGATTTAGTTTGTTTTGTTTTAAGTTTTAAGTTTTGTTTCCGTTTTGTTTTGTTTTATGTTTTTCTTCTGTCGTCGGATCGGTACGGAGGCCCTAGCTGCTTTCAATATGTACGCTAAATTTATGTTGCTTAATGAATGAAGCAGGTAGCTTGCTATCTATTTCTAAAAAAAAAAAAAAATACACTCATAATTTTAAGAGAGAGAGAGAGAGTAGAAATCTTTGCTGCACCTAATTTATACTAATGTTCCATACACCGCACAGTATACTATATAATTAATAAACTATCTAATAATTAATGCTATAAAATAAAATATAATATAAAATATGTACTGTAAAATATTTAAATAATTTATTGTACTATACAAACTTATCTTTGATGTACATTTAGAATCGGTTCATAGTGTAATGGTTGTATTCAAAATTTTTATCGGACGGATATGTGGTAACTTACCAACTTACTCACTATCTATTTTTCTGATATGACCCAACTATCAATTCTATATTCTACAAATCAATAGGCTCCGTTTCGTTGGGGGTTAAGGGGGTGGAATAATTCCTTTAACTCCCATATTATTTCTAAACACCCATAAAAATGGGTGGAGTTAGCTAACCCCACATAACCCCACCTCAAATGAGTTATCCCGGGTTAGCTAACCCCAACTAACTCCACCAAATCCAAACCAAACACTATTTATTTTTTTGAAAAATAGGTAGCAAGCTACCTGCTTCATTCATAAAGTGGAATGAATTAAGCGTACATAGTGGAGACAACTAGGGCCTCCGAGAAAAGTGAAGTACAGTAAAAGAGTAAAATAGTAAAAGTAACCAGTAATAAGTAAACAGTAATAAGAGAAGTAATGGGAGGAAGGTGGAGCAGGGGTGGTGGCGATCGCTCAATGTAATAAGGTCCAGTCACTCATCAAGAGTCTGACACGTTCGAATGATCGGGCAGCGTTGGGGGATGAGGCTCGAAAAATAATCGAGTTTCTGTCGGTCCAAACAATCCACCAGATTGCCGACAAGATGGTCAAGCCTTTGATTCTCGTCGCAGCGTCGGGCGTTTCACATAATTTGGTCCAGACTTCCCGGACGTCCCCCATAACCTCAGCCGTTACAGTCAATCCTCCCGCTGATAGTAGTAGGAAACGAACGAAAACACATTTGCAGAAAAGGTGATCGCAGCTTTCTGGTAACTCCGCACAGAATACACAGTGTTAAACTAAACACTATTTTTTATTCATAATAATCCACTATCTTTCTTATCACATCCACTCCAACCAAACACTATTTTTCACTATCTGGACTAACTCCAACCTCCAACCAAACACAAAAATACTCTAACCCCCATCTTAACCCTGACTTTAAACATATTCCTGGAATAACTAATTTTTCTTTAACCTAGAACCAAACAGTAGCTAAGAGTTTTTCTTTTTATTAATTATATATAGCCTATAGACATTTCAAAATTATCAAATTTATCAACTTTGGAAGCAAGATGAAACAGATTAAATAAATAAATATTATGGAGAAAACTTGCACCTAAAAATTGAATCTCCCTATTTGGCTTTTGTGCTTGAAAAGGTTGTTTGTAGCCAAAAGTCATATATATACGGCATTTGACATCATATAAAATTAACTTCCAAATTAGGAGATCAATTTGTACTCAAAAGAAGCGAGAAGTGCTTCTGTACATCACATGTGAAAACAAGCTTTATTGAATGCGATACATGCCAAATATTCTTGAGTTGTTCTCTATACACGTTACGTATTAACATTTTATAAGCATGTACGTAGCTTCTACGTTTCTCCCTTCAAGTAAGCATAGAATAATATATATATATATATATATATATATATATATATATATATATATATATATATATATATATATATATATATATATAACTGCGCTACTACGCATCACGTGATCTTTTTAAGTCATCGCGCTAATTGAGTTTTTAGCCATTGGGACTACGAGATGTGTGGTTAGGATGATGTGGGCCCCCTAGGGTTAAGTGGGTGGTTGGTTGAATAGTATGATCTAACGGATGAAAATCATCAAAGAGGTGGATCTAACGGTGGAAAACTTGGTAGCACCGAGTCTTCGTCTTTATTGATAGCATAAGAATGGGACTCTATATATATATATATATATATATATATATATATATATATATAATGAAGCAAACAAATTAAGCTTGTTCAAGTTTTGGTGCTGTTTTGTTTCGTACTAAACAAATTCAAAAGTTGAAGTTCAACACCAAACTCTTATGAATAGAACAGAAGAGGAAATAAACTGTAATACGCAGTAAGGTAAATTAATTCTTCCTAAAACTTAAGGAAAGGAAGTTTTGTTAGAATTTGTGTAGGATAAAAACAAAGCGGAAAAAAACTTAAACAAATTTGATTTTAAAATCTCAAAAATCACGCGAAACATAATCCCTTGTATATTTAAGATTAAAAAAGAAAAAAAAATTCTGATTTTCACCTTTGTGTTGGTAGCCGCGTGCACACATGTCCGCCCTCTACGCCCTCTACGATATCCATACGAGATTGTTGATCTGATTAATATCCTCACCAAGATGCTAGCTCATTATAGAGAAAGATTTAATGAGAGAATAGAAGAGAGTGGACGGCTAGTATTTTTCTAAAAACTTACGTATATTATAAAAAAAATAATATAATACTTTTATAATAATATATAATAGCCATTAAGGAGAAAAATAAATCTTGTGTTAAATTTATCTCCTTTTATAATAATATAATATAATAACCATTAATAATAAGAACAAATCTAAAATTAAATTTATCTCCTTTTATAATAATAATATAATAATCATTAAGAATAAAAACAAATTTAGAATTAAATTTATTTCTTTTATAACAGCATAATATAATAATTATTAAGGATAACAATAAATCTAGAGTTAAATTTATCTTATTCTTAATCGGTTCCATCGATTAAATTCTAATTTAATTCGATGTGAACTCAATCTTAATTTAATCAAATCAAATTAATAATACAATATTTGAACATAAATCCTCTCACAACTTATTAACTATTACTAATTTATAATAATTATAAATTAGTTCAATTATCAGCATATTAACAATTAGATCATTTAGCGATTCAAAAATTGCGATCCAACTATCTAATCAGTCATAACCTCTTATATATGTGACTCGATAAGTTCTATTCTATCTAGTGTCAGATAGTGACATATATTGTGATCACCATCAACAATATCACTAAAACTCCTTTCAGTAGGTCAGAATAATTTCAACTCACCCCAATAAGAATTATCGATCATTCAGATAACTCTCATACATCCCACAATTTACCAATGACGTCTAGCAATATATAGTGACATTCTAATAGAATGAAATACTAAAACTCTTGATGCAGTTAATGTGTGATATAATCTTTCCAGACAAAGGTTATGGAATAGTTCGTCAAACCCCATCGTCCAACATATGTCAAATTTATTCAACTCAAGTTTATAATATCATAAACCCTTTTCGCTATTTATTCTGCCCTTACCAAGGTCTTCTAAATTCGACTCATAAATCACATAGCACTAACACCCTTATTTATCAAGGCCTATTACTACAACGAACTTATTACAACCAACATGCACAGTAAGAACCCAAATGGTTAACGACCAAATGTATGTACAGTTAAACTATAGTAACCTTATTGTGAAAAGTCGAAATATCGCAGGTCAAAGGACTAATTACACTACTACAACATTGGGTAAATCACTAACGAGTGAGTAGATATCCAAGTGCTTCTCGCATTGGTCATGCTCAGTACCCTTATTCTCTAGTAATCACCTGCACATTCGCTCCATTGTCCCCACACTGTTAACTTGAGACTTGTCTATCCTGAAGGGAAACGACCTGTGTACCAATCTCACGGATCAATCATTGTCCTCGTGATTAGCAACCAATAACACATATCTCAAATTCTGAATTCTTGAAAATATATATTATCATCTTATTAATTCGTTAGACGATTCATGGACACATACATAATATGAATGAAAATAAAAATCTAAATTAATGAATGAAGCAGGTAGCTCGCTACCTATTTCTCAAAAAAAAGAAAATAAAAATCTAAATTCATTCATAATGTTTAAAATCAAATACAAATTTATGCCAAAAAATATATATATGTCAACCTGATTAGCTTCTAGAACATATATCTAACAAGTTTAAGAAAAGAGCTCCACAACCACCAAAGCTTAGCCCGAATTGTAGGATTGAACTTTAAAATGTTGAAATTTTACTTTGAGGGTTGTTTGGCTTAGGTTTTGGAAAGTGATTTTGGTCCAAAAGTAATTTCAGCTAAATAGAGTGTTTGGCAAATTTATTTTCAAAATCTAATTCTGATTTTTAAAATTAGTTTTTTGATTTTCGAGGTCTAAAATCATTGGCAGCTAAAACCTACTTTTGTAATGTGATTCTGATTTTAGACTCAAATTTTAAATTTTTATTTTGATTTTAGATTGAAATTTTAATTTTAAATTTTAAATTAATATTTAAATATATAAAAATTAAACTTTAACTTTTAAATTTCAAATTTTAAATTTTCAAAATTTCGAATTTTAAATTTAGTTATTATATTTCAAATTTAAATTCAAATCTCAAATTACAAATTCCAAAATTCAAAATTTTAAACTTCAAATTTCAAATTTAAGATAAAATTAAAATTTAAAATTTTGAATTTAAAATTTAAATATATAATTTAATTTTAAATTTAATATTATAAGTTTTCATTTTGGAATTACAAATTTCAAAATTTTAAGTTCAAATTTAGATTTTAAATTGAAGTTGAAAATTGAAAATTTAGATATTAAATTTTAAATTTTAAAATGTCAAGTTTATATTTTAAATTAAAATATCAAATTTCAAATTTTTGTGCAAATTTCAAATTTAAATTATTAATTTAAATTTAAATTATAAAATGTTTTTTTTTAAATAGTAAAAAATTTATCATATGCAAATATCAAAAACAATTTGCCAAATAACTTTACAAAATTTATGTAGAAAAATCAATTTCCATCTAAGCTCAGCCAAGTGCTCTACAGCTTTTAATCAAAATTAATTTTTCAAATCAAAATCAATTCTACAAAAATTATTTTTTCAGAATCCAGGACAAAAAGGATATACCTACAAGGATAGGGATGTAAATGGATATGGATACCCGACTTTAACCCGAATCCAAACTCGACGGATATGAATTTTATCCGAGGTAAATGGATATGGATTTGGATATGGATATTAAAAATAAAAACCCGACGGATATGAACTTGTATATGGATATTGACGGTATCCGACCCGAACCCGAACCCGAATTCAAACCCGAACCCAAACAAGAACAAAAATATGATATAATATATAAAAAAAAAATTCAAGCTGTAGATCTGAATCTAAATGCCAAAAAAAATACTTAAACTTTTGTAATCTAAACCAAAATACATATATATATTAATATAATTGGTAAATATTATTTTCAGGTTCGAGTTTTCGGGTTTAGAATCGGGTTCGGGTTTTCAGATTTTTGGTCTGATTCGGGTTTTTGGTCGGGTACGGGTTTCGGGTTTTTGCTCGGATTCGGATTTGGATATGGATTTTTAAAATCCATCGGGTTCGGGTTCAGGTTTGGATGTGGATTTTTAAAATCCATCGGGTTCGGGTTCGGGTTTCGGGTTTGGTAGTCGGGTTCGGGTTCGGGTTTTTAAAAACCCGACCCGAATCTGACCCGTTGACATCCCTATACAAGGAAAATGATTCTTGTTGCCGACCACATAAAAAAGCAAACTGATTATTTAAGTCATAACATGGCAAACTGTGATCGCATGACTAACGAAAAGTACAGAAACAGGACACTGTTGAATCACAATAGAACCACCGTTTAGTTGGTAAACTTTTGATGTTTTGAAATCAGGTGGTGAACGATTCTATTACCTTTTAATTTTCCCCTTTAACGAAGGAAGCCGTAAGAAAACAGGATTAAACAGCAGCAGCTACACAACGAATCAGGTAAATTTTATTCAATTTCGTCAGTACTGGCTCATCGAGAAAAATTTCTGCTGGCAAAAATATGTACTGTAGTGAAGAGCAAAGCACCTTTTGATCTCTTAAAAAGTTGGGAGATCTCCTATTGCTTCCGAGATGCAAGCTGTGGTGTACACAAAGATCAATTTAAGTAAACGAATGCGCAAACTAGAAGGATCAGTTGTACTTACTCTCGAACTACTGCCTCTTTTAAAGGTTTAATAGTATAGAAGAGTTGGTCCGGATTTCGATGCTTCCAAAAACAGTAACTTTTGGACTTCACCGAAGCGTCTCTGCCGATCATCATTCCCCGAGTTGGGGAAGAGTAATCACATGCCGGTCCTCCCCTTTTAAGTCGCATAGTGGGTGATTTATCCATTATCATATTTGGTGAAGAAAGAGCCATCTAGAAATTAGAAGCACCACCTGTTTTTTGTATAGGGAATCAAACCATTATCCTGTGTATTAGTATCAGCTGATTCTGTTAGTCACTGAAACTACTAATTCCAGCCTCCTTCACAAGATTCTCGGTCAAAGCAAAAAGACGGGCAATTTCTTTCTCTGCCTTTACAAGGACATCGAAATTCTTATTCAAATTTGAACCACCACCTTTTTCCACTTCTCCAATTGGAGGCACAAAAGAACTAGTACCTGAATTTAAGCTTGCATATCCATCTTTTAATAATTGATTTGTCATATCTGCAATTTTTCTCAATGCAGTGGTTGCAGCCTCAGCCTCCAATTGGGCGGCCTCAATCTGAAGCTTTTCAATCGCCAGTTCACCCACGCTTCTGTTTCCTATCCTCTCCTGAGCAAGGCTATAAAGCTTTTCTAAGCCATCAGCATCTCTAAATAGCTCTTTTTCCATCTTTTCCAACTCTCTTTCCCTCATATCCCACCTTCTATGCACCGCTTCGAGCTCTTCCTGTTTGACAGTGAGAGCTCTCTGCGCATCTAAAAGTTCCATCTCCTTTTGTCTTAAGGATTCTTTCACCATCTCGAGCTCAGTCTCCAGTTGCTTCTGCTTCATAAAAGCAGCACTATAGTCCGTGTCATTTGTCAGAGCTTCTTCTTCCTCACCTTCCACAGAGATGACAAGTTTGTCCGTAAGTCGAGCAATCTTTTGAACAACCGATGTAGCTTCCAATGATCTTAGCCTTATATCATCTAATTCTTGTTGCATTATTTGAATGTACTCTTCCTTATCCTGTAATGTGGACATGGCTTGAACAAGTTGATCTTCTTTGCTCTTTGTTAGCTGCTGAAGTGCAACCATTTCATTGCTAAGCTCCACCAGTTTATTCTTTCCATCTGAAAGATCAGAATCCTTTTCTTGAACAACAAGTTGGATGGAGGCTAGCTCGGATTTCATATGCTGGATTTGAAGTCTCGCCTCTGCAAGTTCAGACTCTTTTTCTTGAAGAAGACTTTGCGAATTCTGGAACTGCATTTCCTTATCTCTTAGCTCATTTTGTAGTGACCTTGTCTCTGTGCTTTTTTGCTCCTGGGACTCTCTCTCTCTACTTAACTCCTCTTGTAAATGCTCCACCATTTCTCTCTCCTTCAGTAAGTTTGATTCAAGTTCCTCGCATATAGCATGTGCAGCTCTCAACTCATTTGCCTTGCTATCTACTTCCAATTGAGCAAACTTTAAATTCTCAGAGTAAGACATCAGCAAGACTCTTTGTTCGCTTAATTCTTCCATTTGTTTCTCAAACTGAAGTGCTTGGTCCTCCAGTTTCCTGTGACTGGAAGCAAGAGATTCTTGTGAGGCTATTAGTTCGGACCTAAAAGCAGTGAGGAGAGATGTCACTCGTTTAAAATCCTCAGCTGTTTCCTTCATATCATCCATGTGCTTTGTCAGTTCCATTAACTCCTCCCTTGCTGCCAACCATTCTACAGTTTGCTTTTCAAGCTCAACCTCCATTATTTTTAGCTCATTTTCCTTGGATTTCCTCAATTTATTTGATTCAGCTAATTCAAACTCTTTTCCTTCGAGTTCTTTACGGAGGTCTTCTATTTCAGCTTCTTGTTTCCTAAGGGTCTCATTGGCTTCTTGCAATAGTCGATCCTGAAGTTCTATCTCAGAACGCAAGATTGCTGCCTCCTCATTCTTCTTCATCACATCAGATTTAAGTTTTTCAATTTCACTCTCTCTCTCTGAAAGTGAAGTGGCTGATCTTGCAATTTCTTTACCTTGCTCCTCAATGAAAATCTTTAGATCTCTAATTTGTATAGCTTGAGAAGCCAGATTGCCATTGGCCTTCTTCAACTCCTCCTCCATTTGCTGTTGTCTGGCAGAAGCAGCAGAAATTTCATCTTCTCGCCGCTCCAAATCTTTCTTTGTGCGGTTTAATTTTCTTTGTTCAATCAAAACTCTTTTTTCGGCATCTTGAAGATCTTCTTCCTTCCTCCTTAGAGCTAACAGGGCAGCTTCAATATCTGATTTTAAAACTTTGAGGCTAGTACTTATTTCAGCTTCCTCGGGACAATTGAAATCTAGATTTTGTGTCTTCACATACAGTCTCTCCAAAAGAACTCTCGCTGGTTCAGTTTTTCCATCATCATCATTACTGATATTCGATTTTAGTTTTTTAACGACTGATTTGATTAAATGAAGAGAATAATTCTTTCTCTTTTGAGCTTTAAGAATGATCAAGAATCTTGGCTTCAGGCTGAGCGCTGCATTATTATGCTGTAGAAAGATATGAAAAAAAATGGCACCAACATATCAGTCGATGTTTTAGGCAAAAGAAAGATAAATATGCTGTGAAAATTAAGATATAACGGCCAACTTAGCAATTTGCAAAACCTGCATAATTGAAGACGAGCATAATACCAAATGCAAACTACATGTTGATTATGCCATTACTTGGCCATCATAGAAAGATTCCTTCAACGTCCTGTTAATGCTTATCTAGCATGCAGAAGTGTAGCGTAAAAATAGATAAATCAGATCACAATTCCATTTGTGTAAAAAAATAATGGACACTAAAGATGCATTTTCCACATTCAAAACAGGAAAAACTACAAAACGACATCAAAGACATGCATTATGGGAACATCTCAAGCCTTTAAGTCACTTCCATTCCATGTTTAGGACAAATGTAAAGCTTACAATACACTCTCTGCATGAAAGTTGAGAATTTAAATGCCATAAATATTGCCCGTCTTTTTTAAGTATTCTTTGGAGGATAACTTTTCTCTCATTTATGATATTGCTATTCTTTCACACAATAATATAAACAACTCTAGTGTTATTTAAAAAAAAAAAATTTGAAAAATCAGGAGTTTGGCCCCCATACACCTGAACCCAATCTCCCTGGTGAGACTCTAAACCGCACCCTATTCTATTGTGCATAAATTCCATATAGTGCATAAGTTAATGCTGGATAACTTGTTCTAACATCAAAACAGGCCAGAAGGATAATGGAGTCCATGAACTTTGGATTGTATCAAATAACCTAAGCAGGCCCGAAGGACAATGATGGAATCCATGAACTTCCGATTGCATCAGACAAACATGGATGATGGATCTCAGGGACATTTTATTTTGCTAAAATTTTATCTCTAGGTGATCCCGCTGCGTATGATGATTAACTGATGACCGCTACCTACAGTAATTGAGTAATGAAGAATATAGTCGATTTTTGCAATCAGTTTAGGTTATAGGGTAGCCATAGTTTGTAAACTTGGTTTCAGTCATTCCCTTGAGTCCAAATGCTTCAATAGTTCAGCAGTTTCACTACTGCTGTTTGATATGAAATTTTCTTAAAAGGTCTTCAAGCTTTCTGATGATTGAATAAATATAAAGAAATAGAATAATCATAGAACTTAATTTGTCAACATTTTGACTCACTTAAGTAATTATTCTGTTATCTTGATAAAGAATAATGCCACTGGTAGTGCCATTGAACTCTGGATAATGGAAAATATTCATAACTAAACAAAATTAGATCCTACATGCTACTCTTGGCCAATTTGAAGCAACATTCTAAAAGTGCGCCTCTTTGGGCCAATGATAACCGAAATCAAAGTGCTTTAGTTCATAGATTTCCAAACCCTACTTTCAGGGGTACCGAAATGTTTTGATTTCGGACTTGGTGTTTCCAACAAACCTACAAACCAAGTAGCCAGCAAAGGGAAAGTGGATAACTGGACACTAGTAATCACGAAAAAAATATCTAGGGATAAAAAAAGTAACAGCAAACTCCTATGGTTTGGGTGGAAAAGTAGTTCTTGTCGCATTCTAGTATAACCATATTTGCCCAGAATATTTTATTTTGCTATTCTTTTTCCCCATTTGGCAATATAAGGGTAACTGGTATTACACCTCAATAGTTACGCCATCAAAATAGTGTCTCATATAGCAACAGGTGTGTTTCCTGCTATTACAAAAACCACATCCTCTTCATCTCTACCATTGCATAACATGCTAACTGTAGACAATAATCAAAACAAACGATTAAAAAAAGTAAAAATTTTGCTGTTGCAAAAGCTGGGCACCTACGTATGCATGTATATAGCGAACTTAAGAATGCGTTCCAAAGAACAATATGCAAACGACAATTGTCTTATACAATAACGCCTATTGCAAAAGATGAACACAATTTCATACACATCAACAGAGTAACTTTTTTTTAATTGTAAGACAAGGGATGATTCCCTATACAATTCATTAATGGGAATGAAAATTACAATAAACTTACAACCGCACATATGCCTACCCAAAAGATCAGCAGTTGACCTAAATCAGTCTAACCTAACAGCAAGAAACTTGAGTACATTTTTTTTTACAATAAGACACAAGGTGAATCCCTGTCAAAGGTCGACCCCCGAATCAACCAAATCTAATCGAAAGAAACTTAGGAGTTCATTTTCAACCAATAATTTAAGTGTCCATCGGTATAGACCGTGCCCACCGCACCGTACTGTGTTGATAAAACATTCACATGGTATGAATCCTATGCCTATGGCACGGTTCAAAACCATATTTTCTTTGAATTTAGCAAGTAATTACATCAATAAATTGCAAAAGGTTTGATAAAGATATATAATACTCAATTAAAAATATGTTGATGCCAAAGTACAAGTAATTTTATGAACAGCACGTACCAACACGACATGGCACGACACGGCATGCGGTGCGCCACATAGCACACTCCCATGCCACGGGACTTAAATTCTTATTTTCAACCCATCATTCTAATTGAATCAACAAACCTATTTCCCATCAGAGACCTTCACTGAGCCCATCTTCCCCATTTCTTCAAAACCAATCACTCAACTTAATAAGATTAAGCCCAAAAAAGCACCATTAACACTGTTTCATCAAACAGAGCACATCAACAAACAACAAAATCAGCTAGAAGAGATCGAGACAACGTTCCAAAAAGATCGGAAAGGGTCGGAATCGCTTACATCGGCGGAGGAGCGGAGCGCGCGCGAGGTGCTCGGCAAATTGCCGCTGAGAGGAGCGGCCACGTAGAACGCCATCCTACGCCTCCTCCCCCACCACCACCACCACAAGAACCATCGCCTCTAGAGAGAGAAACGAGAGAGAGAGGAGCCAAATGGGGGACGATGCAAGAACCTTTTTTATAAAATGATCCTCCAACAAAATTTTAAAGTTGGGACAATAACCATGTGGAAATTTTACTTAGAAAAAATAATCCCTTTTTTACCACATTGGCGCCACCTCAGATTTTTTACTATAAATGTGGTGGATCATTCACAATCTTTATATATATATTATGAAAATAATGAATCATCACCTTCATAATATATATATATATATATATATAAAGAAGATGAATAATTTACCACCTTTAGTGCAGAATATTTTAAATTCATCAAAATTTGTCTAAGTCCTAAAATTAAATACAGATAAAACGCTGATCATTAACCGTCTTCATATATATATATTATGAAGACGGTAAATAATTCACCGTCTTCATTATATATATATAAAAGCGTTGAATGATTCCTCTTTATAGTAAAAATTCAATACCACGAAAGGAGCATTAATTTTGTCAATTTGAAATTTTAGAGCGTCATTTTATAAAAAAAACCCCAAGAACCCTGGTCGCTTTGTAGAGAGAGAGAGAGAGCGCTGATGCAGAGATTGACTGGACGGTGGGGATGGTGACACGTGGAGAAGGCCAACGGTTGTGATGGCGATTTAGGGATTGATGGGAACGGGAGGGAGAGAAAAGTCAAAAAAAAAAAAAAAAAACAAAAAACAAAAACAAAAAGCAGGAAGAGTGCAGGAGCGGTCCGAAATGTTGACGGGGGCGCCGCGTCGTTTGGCAACGGATAGCGCGCCCCTATCATCACGGGACCACCATCATCGCGTATTCATGTGCAGATGTGCTCGGTGTTGTTTTTGCACCTTGCTCCCTTGTAATTATTGTATTTCGTAATTCACCCTAAATAAATTTGGAGTTAAAAGCTACTGGTCGATCGTTTGTGGCGTTTTGGGTGCCACATTTGGTAGTCATTTGAGTTGACGATGTTATGAAAAGTTTTGTCCGTGACATACTGCATACTTTCGAATGTGCTTTCATGTTTTCCACAACTCGGACGTCAAGATTAATTTTGTTAGATATAATTTATAATTTTAAATAAAAATTAAATTTATTCTATGCATATATAGAGAGAGAGAGAGCATGACTACTATGCTATTAAGAGTACAACGGTCTTTGCACTCCTAATTTTCTAACTACCTATCAAATTTTATGGATGATTAGAAGGAGAGAGAAAAAAGAAATTAAAAAAATACAAAAAAAAAAAATTGAGACATCCAATTTCTTCCTAATATTTCCTCACTATTTTATTTCGCCATATATATATATATATATATAGTAGGGCTACTGTGCTATTAGGAGCACGGCAGCCCTTGTGTTCCTAACTTTCTAACCACCCATCAAATTTGATGGGTGATTAGAATGAAAGAGAAAGGAGATATTGAGGAGAAATTGGGTGTGTTAATTTCTCTTCTCCTTAAATTTCTCTTCAACATCTCCCCCCTCTCTCATTTTATCCATCCATCAAACTTGATGGGTGGTTAGAAAGTTAGGAGCACAAGGACTTATGCTCCTAATAGCACAAGACTTCGCTATATATATATATATATATATATATATATATATAGAATTAATTTGCTTATGCTTTTAAAAATCCAAGTCATTGGTCTTGTAAGTTTTTAGCCCTTGGATTTATAGATGTGTGGTTAGGATGATGTGGGCCCCCTTGGGTTAAGTGGGTGGTTGGTTGAATAGTATAATCTAACGGATGAAAATGATCAAAGTTGCATTCAATGGTAAAAAATTCACAACATCATGTCAATGCTGGGTAAAAATTGTGGCAAAGTCTCCGAGTCTTTCTGTATGCTTAGAATATATATATATATATATATCTTTGGAATACTATTAATAGAAAAATGCTCTTTATGCTATCAAAATTTTAATCCTTGGATGAAAAATTGTAGGGTTAGGATGATATTAGTCGGTTATAGTTGAGTGGTTCCCCTAGGGTTAAGTGTATTTAATCCAATAGTTAGAAATGATGAAAAGAGTTGATCCAAAGGCTAAAAAACGAGTAGCAACAATGAAATTTTGCTACTAATAGTAGCTAAATTAACTATATATATATATATATATATAAATATATATATATATATAGAGAGAGAGAGAGAGAGAGAGGAGAGAGAGTAGGGCTACTATACTATTATGAGTAGTAGAGCCCTACTACTCATAAGTTGTTTTCGATGATAGAGCTTCCGAATCGGCGATCCACTCCGTTAAATATGATCTAGAGTATTTAAAACTTCTAGAAAATAAATTTCGTAATTTTTCGAAATCATTTACCTTACGATCAAAAGCTCACAAAATTGACAATTTTTAACTAGATATGGGATACTTGGTAGTTTAACGGTGTAAAAGAATTGAAATAGGTTGAATTTTTGATAGAAAATTTTATTCACTACCTAGATAAAGATCAATAACTCCGATCTTAAATTGAAGGATCCGATCATCTATTTTTAGGACATCGTTTGATTTCGGCCGTTCATTTTATGCCCATTTGATGGACTTTATTATGATTTTGAAAAATTACAAAATTTATTTTCTAGAAGTTTTAAATACTCTAGATCATATTTAACGGAGTGGATCGTCGATTCGTAAACTCTATCATTGAAAACAATTTATGAATAGTAGGGCTCTACTACTCATAATAGTATAGTCGACATACTATATATATATATATATAATGGCTACTATACTATTATAAGTATTGAAGCCCTACTACTCATAAGTTAGTTTCGATGATGGAGCTTCCGAATCGACGATCTACTCCGTTCAATATGATCTAGAGTATTTGAAACTTCTAGAAAATAAATTTCGTAAATTTTCGAAATCATAATAAAGTCCATCAAGTGGGCATAAAATGAACGGTTAACATCGAACGACGTCCTAAAAAAGTTGATCAGATCCTTCAATTCAAGATCGGAGTTATTGATATTTATTTATGTAGTGAATAGAATTTTCTAACAAAAATTCAACAAATTTTGATTCTTTTACACTGTTAAACTAGCAAGTATCCCATACCTAGTTAAAAATTATCAAATTTGTGACCTCTTGATCGTAAGGTAAATGACGTCGAAAAATCATAAAATTTTATTTCTAGAAGTTTTAAATCTTGTAAATAACGTTTAACGGTGGATCGTCGATTCGAAAAATTTATCATAAAAACAACTTATGAGTACGGGCGATCGTACTCAAATAGTATAGTAATTCGGACTCCTATATATATATATATAGAGAGAGAGAGAGAGAGAGAGAGAGAGAGAGAGAGAGAGAGAGAGAGAGTGCTAGGCTCCTCTGCTTTCGAAAATACGAGGGCCTTCGTGCTTGTAAGTTGTTTTCGATGATGGGACATCTGATTCGGCGATCGGTTCCGTTAAACTTGATCTACGCTATTGGAACTATATAGAAACCAAAATTCATAATTTTTTGACTTCGTTTGTTTAGTAAATGAGTAGCCTCAAAATGAACGGCCGAAAATGAACTATATATAGAATTGAGCTCCTATGCTTTTAAAAGTACCAAGTCATTGGTGCTTGTAAGTTTTTAGCCCTTGGATTAATAGATGTGCGGTTATGATGATGTGGGCCCCCTTGGGTTTAGTGGGTGGTTGGTTGAATAGTATAATCTAACGGATGAAAATGATCAAAGTCGTAGATCTAACGGTAAAAAATTCACAAGCACAAAATGCTTGGTACTTTTACAAACACCATATAAGTATATATATATATATATACTATATATATATATATATATATATATATATATATATATATATATATATAGAGAGAGAGAGAGAGAGAGAGAGAGTCCTACTGGGATACTATCGATAGCACCATGCATTTGGTGCTATCAAGTTTTCCGCCATTAGATCCACCCTTTGATGATTTTCATCCGTTAGATCATACTATTCAACCAACTACCCACTTAACCCTATATATATATATATATATATATATATATATATATATATATATATATATATATATATATATATATATATATATATATATATATATATATATATATATAATTGAGCTAGAATACTTTTGGAAGTATTCCCCCCATGGTGCTATTAGGTTTTTAGCCATTGGATCTACTCCTTGATTATTAATTGCCCTTGGATCAAACACTATTCCACCTACCACCACCTACCACCATCATCTCAAACACTATTCCACCTACCACCGTCATCTCAACCTCCCATCTCTCTTACCAATGGCTAAAAACTCAATAGCACCACTCCAATGGTGCTATTGAAAGTATTCTAGCTCAACTATATATATATATATATATATATATATATATATATATATAGAGTATGTCTTCTATACTATTATGAGTGGTAGAGCCCTACTACTCATAAGTTGTTTTCGATGATAGAGCTTCCGAATCGACGATCCACTCCGTTAAACATGATCTAGAGTATTTAAAACTTCTAGAAAATAAATTTCGTAATTTTTCAAATCATTTACCTTATGATCAAAAGCTCACAAAATTGACAATTTTTAACTAGATATGGGATACTTGGTAGTTTAACGGTGTAAAAGAATTGAAATAGGTTGAATTTTTGATAGAAAATTCTATTCACTACCTAGATAAAGATCAATAACTCCGATCTTAAATTGAAGGATCCAATCATCTATTTTTAGGACATCGTTCGATTTCTACTGCTCATTTTATGCCCATTTGATGGACTTTATTATGATTTTGAAAAATTACGAAATTTATTTTCTAGAAGTTTTAAATACCCTAGATCATATTTAATCTGAGTGGATCGTCGATCTAAGCTCTATCATCGAAAACAACTTATGAGTAGTACTACTATAAATAGTATAGTATACTCTATATATATATATATATATATATATATATATATATATATATATATATATATATATATATATATATATATATATATATATATATATATATATATATATATATATATAGGCTATGGCTACTATACTATTATGAGTATTGGAGCCTACTACTCATGCCGACTATCATATTAATAGGATTGGGACCCTTGTTCTATCAAGTCATTTTGAATGATCAACACTCCAAATTGATAATCGGTACCGTTGAAATTGATCTACACTATAAGAAATGTTTAGAAACCAAATTTTGTAATATTTAAAAATCATTATCAAGTTCATCTTAAGAGTTAAAAAAATGTACGGTTATAAATGAATAACCTTCTTAAACTAGAAGTTAGATTTTTTCAATTGATAATCAGAGTTATCAAACATTATCTAAATAGTATAAAGAATTTTCTATCAAAAATTCAAGCAATTTGGATTGCTCTACACCGTTAAACAAGCAAACGGCTCATATAGGCCGTCAAAAATTGTCGATTTTACGACACTTTGATTACCATGTAAATCATTTTTAAAATTTATGATATTTTAAATACTCTAGATCAACTTCAACGGCTCCGATCATCGATTCTAATTTCTACCATCACGAACAATTTGATAGGACAAGTGCTACTATCCTATTAATAGGATAGTAACTCCATATATATATATATATATATATATATATATATAGTAGAGCTAGAATACTTTTAGAAGAACCAAGCTTTTTGTACTTCTAAGTTTCTAGCCCTTGGATCTACATCTCAATTACTAATACCCATTGGATCAAACACCATTCCCTACCACTACCTACCACCATCATCTCAACCCCACATCTATCCATTCAATGGCTAAAAACTCAAAAGCACCAACTCATTGGTGCTTTTGAGAGTATTCTAGCTCAACTCTATAAGCACCAAGTATGTGGTGCTTGTGAGTTTTTAACCATTTGATGGAGAGATGTAGGGTTGAGATGATGGTGGTAGGTGGTTATAGGTGGAATTGTGTTTAATTCAAGAGGTATTAGTAATTAAGAAGTGGATCCAAGGGTTAAAAACTTCGAAGCACCAAGTGGTTGGTGCTTCCAAAAGTATTCTAGCTCCACTCTCTCTCTCTCTCTCTCTCTCTCTCTCTCTCTCTCCATATCTATATCTATATATATATATATATATATATAGAGTTGAACTAGAATACTATCAGTAGTAAACGAGCCGTTTTACTATCGATTTGTTTTCGATGATCGAGCTTCCAAATTGACGATCGCTCCGTTAAATATGATCTAAACCATTTAAACTACCTAGAAATCAAATTGCACGCATTTTCGATATTGTTCGTTTATCCATCAAGTGAACGAGAAAAATGAATGGTGAAAATGAATACTCTTTAAAAAATGATGATAGGAGTCTTGTAATCAAGATCAAGAGTATAGATCTTGTTTTAAATAGTTTAAAGAAATTTCTAACAAAAATTCAATTGATTTGGATATCTTTACGCCGTTAAACGAGAAAACGCTCTTATCGACCATTAAAATTATAAATTTTGAAACACTTTGATCATTTGGCAAATAATGTCGAAAAGATTTGAAATTTGATTTCTAAACACTTCAAATGGTATAGATCATGTTCAACGGAGCCGATCGTCAATTTGGAAGCTCTATCATCGAAAACAAATCGGTAGTAAAACGGCCGTTTACTACCGATAGTATTCTAACAAAACTCTATATATATATATATATATACATATATATATATATATATATATGTATATATATATACATATATATATATATATACATATATATATATATATAGGCTAAGACTACTATCATATTAATAGGATAGAAGACTTGTCCTATCAAGTTTTTAACCCTTGGATGAGAAATTATAGGGCTAGGATGATATTAGTCGGTTAGAGTTGAATGGTCCCCTAGGGTTGAGTGGTCCCCACTGGTTTATAGTAATTAATCCAATGGTTAGAAATGATGAAACGAATTGATCTAACGGCTAAAAAACTGATAGGACAAGTGCTCCTATCCTATTAATAGGATAATGGGACCTATATATATATATATATATATATATATAGTCCTTGCTATCTTATCGATAACACGGATGTCTCTGCTACCAAGTTTTCCACCGTTAGATCCACCACTTTGATGATTTCCATCCGTTAGATCATACTATTCAACCAACCACTCACTTAACCCTCCCACATCATCCTAACCACACATCTCTCAATCCAACGGCCAAAAACTTGGTAGACCAATGACTTGGTGCTATTAATAGCATAGTAGCCTAGTTATATATATATATATATATATATATATATATATATATATATATATATATATATATATATATATATATATATATATATATATATATATATATAGTAGAGGCTACTATACTATTATGAGTAGTAGAGCTCTACTACTCATAAGTTGTTTTCGATGATAGAGCTTAGAATCGACGATCCACTCCGTTAAATATGATCTAGAGTATTTAAAACTTCTAGAAAATAAATTTCGTAATTTTTCAAAATCATTTACCTTGCGATCAAAAACTCACAAAATTGACAATTTTTAACTAGATATGGGATACTTGGTAGTTTAACGGTGTAAAAGAATTGAAATTGGTTGAATTTTTGATAGAAAATTCTATTCACTACCTAGATAAAGATCAATAACTCGATCTTAAATTGAAGGATCCGATCATCTATTTTTAGGACATCGTTCGATTTCATTGCTCATTTTATGCCCATTTGATGGACTTTATTATGATTTTGAAATATTACGAAATTTATTTTTTAGAAGTTTTAAGTATTCTAGATATTTAACTGAGTGGATCATCGATTCTAAGCTCTATCATCGAAAACAACTTATGAGTAGTAGGGCTCTACTACATAATAGTATAGTATACTACTATATATATATATATATATATATATATATATATATATATATATATATATATATATATATATATATATATATATATATATATATATATATATATATAATGGAGTTAGAAAATACTTTTAGAAACACAACCTCTTTGATCCTTCTAAATTTGTATCCTTTAGATTTACTCCTTGATTATTAATAGTCTTTGGATCAAACACTATTCCACCTACCAACACCCACCACCTACCACCATCATCCCCGCCCTACATTTCTTCACCCAAAAGCTAAAAACTCAAAAGCACCACTACTCATATAGTCATATATAGAGGCCATGGCTACTATACTATTATGAGTATTGGAGCCCTACTACTCATAAGTTGTTTTCGATGATGGAGCTTCCGAATCGACGATCCACTCCGTTAAATATGATCTAGAGTATTTGAAACTTCTAGAAAATAAATTTCGTAAATTTTCGAAATTATAATAAAGTCCATCAAGCGGGCATAAAATGAACGGTCAAAATCAAACGACGTCCTAAAAATGGATGATCGGACCCTTCAATTCAAGATCGGAGTTATTGAACTTTATCTAAATAGTGAATAAAATTTTCTATCAAAAATTCAACAAATTTCGATTTTTTTCCACCGTTGAACTAGCAAGTATCCCATATCGCAGATTAAAAATTATCAATTTTGTGACCTCTTGATCGTAAGGTAAATAATGTCAAAAAATTATAAAATTTTATTTTTAGATATTTTAAATGCTCTGACAACGCTTAATCGCGTGGATCGTCGATCTCGCAAAAGCTCTATCATCGAATTCACTCATTACATTTGGCGATCGTACTCATAATAAGATAAAGAGTTTTAATTACACATATATGAGCGCGGCCATCACAGAGTTATAGCACAAATAGAATTTTCAGACTCCTAACTTTCTAACCACCTAATGTTTCACGCGACAGACAAGAGAGAGACGAGATATCGTAGAATCGTGTCTCACTGGGAGAAACTGGGTGTTCCCACCTTTTCTTCTCCTAAATTTCTCCCCCAATATCCCATCCTTTTTTTTAACCACCTATCAAATTACCGAAACATTGTAAGCCAGACATACACACGCGTTTATATAACAAGTCTGTCAATACGCCATTGCATTTTCATTCCAAACGAAAAAATATATAGTTAAAAATTATTTATTTTGAATCATTTTGATCACTAGGTAAATAATATTAAAAAATTATAAAAATTATTTTCTAAAACCTTCAAATACGTTTAATAGAGTTCGATCTATGCCGATTCTTATCCATTGTCAATCAAACGGCTTAGGAGCACAAGGCGTCCTCCACACCCCCCCCCCCCGCCCCCTCTCTCTCTCTCTCTCTCTCCCGCCACCCACCAACAATGGCCGCGGCGCCTCTCCTTCTTCCCCTTTCTCCTCCACTCCTTCCCTCTCCCCCCACCTCCACCACCTCCTGCCGCCGCCGTCTCTCCGCTCTCCGCCGCGCCGTCGCCGCGCACCGCCGCGCTCTCCCCGCGCGCCGCCGCGCAACTCCACGCGCGGGGCCTCCGTCTCGGCGACCCCTCCCTCTCCGCGCGCCTCATCGCCCACTACGCCGCCTCCTCCTCCACCTCCTCCTCCGCCGCCGCCGCCGCCGCCGCGTCCCTCCTCCCCTCTGTCGCCCCCGACCACCCCCTCGCCACCTTCGCCTTCAACTCTCTCATCCGCGCCCTCGCCTCCTCCTCCTCCGATCCCCGCGGCCCCGCCCTCGCCCTCGACCTCTTCCTCCTCATGCTCCGCTCCCACCTTCGCCCCAACGAGTTCACCTTCCCCTTCGCCCTCAAATCCGCCGCCGCGCTCGACCTCCTCCCCCTGGGGCACCAAATCCACTCCTCGCTCCTCAAATCCGGCCTCTTCCCCTCCAACGTCTTCTGCGCCAGCGCCCTCCTCGACCTCTACGTGAAGCTCGCTACTTTTGGGGATGCCCGCTTGGTGTTCGATCGAATTCCCCACAGAACCGCCGTGACATGGAACTCGATGATCTGCGCCTACGCACAAAATGGGTTCTTAGAGGAGGCGCTGAGGTTGATGGATTCGATGGCAGAATCCGGTTTGGATGTCGGAGTTACTAGCTGGAATTCAATTGTTGCAGGTTGCATTCGATTCGGGGATGTCGATCTTGCGCTGGATGTGCTCGGGGAGATGATTTCGGTTGACGGGGTGAGACCCAACCCGGCTACGTTCAATACCCTGCTTTCATTCATCCCCTTTATCCCTTCCTTGGATCGAATTAAGGAGTTGCATGCCTTCGCTCTGAGGAATGTAGAAGTGGTAGGTTTCGATTCGGTAGATATTGATAGGTTGTGGTCATCGATTGCTTCTGGTTATGCCTTCCATGGATGCATGAGCTACGCTTCTCGATTGTATCGTGAAGTCGCATTGAAGACATCCCAGTTGTCGAATTCGATGATCTCAGGGTTTCTTGATTCTGGGCAGACACACAGGGCATTCGATGTGTTCCGTGAAATGGCATTTCAATGCTGCCGTGAATCGCAAAGTCTATCTCCAGTTTCACTCACCATGATCCTTCCGGCTTGTGATTCGTTATCTAAAAGTGGTTTGGAGATCCATGCTTATGCTTACCGAAGAGGAATGCAATCCCATACGTCCGTGAGCAATGCCCTCATGGCCATGTACGCCAAGAGAGGCGACAGAGAAAGGGCTGATAAGGTTTTTCAAGAGAGTCCGGAGAAGGATGTCGTGTCATGGAATACAATGATGTCGAGCTGTGCTACGACTAATGATTTTGATAGTGCTTTCAATCTTTTTCAGGAATTGCTTGCGGACGGCATTAGGCCTGATGAGTACTCGTACAGTTCCGTGCTCAATGGATGTGGTATCTCAGCCCATCTCAGACAAGGAATGGCCTTACATGGCCAAATTGTAAAATCTGGCTTATATCATTCTTACCCGGTTGTCCAAAATGCTTTAATGGATGCTTATGGGAAATGTGGGTGTACCGAGTATGCTCAAAAGGTCTTTGATGAGGTAGATGCTAAAGATACTATTTCTTGGAACACTATCACCTCATCTTACGGTTTCAATACTCGCCCTCGCGAAGCCATATCTCTCTTTCATAAGATGCAAGAGTTAGGTTTTAAACCCAACCGTGTCACCTTCATTGCAGTCTTGTCAGCTTGTAGCCATGCAGGTTTGATTGATGAGGGTTTGCATTACTTCAATACAATGAGGAGCAGCCACGGTGTTGTTCCCGATGTGGATCACTATGCTTGTATAGTAGATAGTTTAGGAAGAGCAGGTCAGCTCGATCGAGCTTACCAATTTATCAAAGATATGCCTATAGAGCCCGATGATTGTGTATGGGGTGCTTTTCTTAGCAGCTGCAGGATTCATGGAAATATTGAGCTAGCAGAAATTGCCGCCAAGAAACTTATTGAGTTGGAACCACGGCACTCAGGTTACTGGGTTTTGCTGTCGAATGTATACGCAGACGCTTCTAGGTGGAATGATGTGGCAGATGTGCGAGCGGCCATGAAGGACACTGGTGTCATAAAGTGCCCAGGTTTTAGTTGGATTGAAATCGGAGGCAGTGAGGTGCATAGGTTCCTTACTGCAGACAAGTTCCATGCAAGGTGCGATGATATTTATTTGGCTCTTGATGGATTAACAGAGCAACTGATAGATGAGGGCTATGTGCCGCTCTTAAAACCCAGATTCATTGTTTTTGACCAGGAAACTGAGAAAGAAGACGTCATAGTTGGCTGAGACAACTTTATCGAATTACAGAGTAAAATGAGGTCAAACTTGCATATTCATGCAAGCAAAAAGGCAAAATTAGCTCAGACAAACTAGCAGACCGGAAATAGACGTTGCCGAGAACTTCAGGATGACTCGTAGTTTGATGGTCTTGCTGTTGGCATCATAGAGTGATCCGATGCAGAAATAAAAAGTTGGGTCCTGAAGTGATGGCTGTTTTCTTGTTCGAAATGAACTTTTTGCAACAGATAGGTGTGAGACAAATCTAAAGAATATTTGACAAAGCGACAAGAAGATAAGGAACACAGCCATTTACATGATTTGGCTTTGAATCCTATATTTATGGGTGAAGACGGAGAAAAGCTTTCGCTATGAGAAAAGATGCCAAATCATAGGGATAATCCTAGCCCTAGTAGATTCTATGCTCTTAAAACAATAGCCATATAGAAACAATGCGCAAGCAGAAAAGGGGTTGATGGTTGGTACCCCAGTTGCTTCACATTTCTTACTAAGTTCATTTCTTAAAAAAAAACTGAACGAAGTGGCTCGCATGCTATACCTCTCTCTCTCTCAAAAAAAAAAAAGAGCATGCGCAAAAGAAACAAATCATAATATGTTGGAAAAAACGTAAAAAGGAAAAGAGAAGTAAAGAAAATGTCAGGGATCAAATCAGTACTGCATGGGACCTCCAGAGAGGCTGTGGGAGATTCAAGCTTGCACCTATTGACCTTGAAAGAAAATTGCCCTTCCTGATTTTTCTGAAACATTTTGGGCTGCAACATCATGCTCGGGTTTCCAATATGGAGACACATGTATGTAGCAATATTTCAGTGGTGTACAGTATATGTGCCAAAGCTGTAACTTCGCGTGTGCCCTAATTGCTTGATGTTCAAAATGATGGTTTACTTCTTGATTGGTGAAGGGATAATGTGGTATTACTTGTATTTCCTGAAGGCGGGAAAGCCTGAGTTTATCTAATGCTACCATGAATCATTTTGCATATTGTATTTATTCAGTTTAGATGCAGTGCTTGAAGTAGTGAGTATTAAGCTTCATGTGGCTAAGATGTTGCTGGTTGTAGTTGCAGTTTTGGTAATGTACAGGGCCATCTTTACATCCTATTTTCTGCTTGAGGTTGGAAAGTTTCTTACCCAAGTTCTTTTTAATAACTCTTCACATGAGTAGCTTTTGTTGTTATTTTTCCACGTTTTGTCCTGCAATGTACCAAATAACAACAATATTTGATATTTGATGTTCATTTTCCATGTTTATGTTTCTATTGGTTTAATAATCTTCAGCTATGTAATCTTTTGGCTTCGATGATATCCACTCTAAATCGAGGAAATTTTTCCTGAAATTTGTTACTACTATAGATATATGAACGGAATAAATACCAGTATAACATTCTAATCCTAGTTGCGACAACCATCCCTAGAGCAAGTGGAAAAAAGCTTAGTAGTTGGTATCCGAGATCCAAATTCGAATTCTAGTTGATTCACATTTCCAGATAAGTTTATTTCTAAATAAAATAAACGAAGCGGGTAGCGTGCTGCCTATCTCTCAAAAAAAAAAAAAACATTCTCCTTTGCAAAAAATTTCTACTGTTATATTTAGAGTTAATGTTCTTTTCTGTTCATTTCTTCTTATGCATTATATAGTTTTAACCATTACCGCCAGGAATGCAAACAGGGTGGATTTGAGGGTGGGAGCCCCACCCGACTTTCAAAATCCCGCCCTACCTCCCACCCCAAATCCGTGACAGGTTATAAAATATTATCCAATAATCTATTCGGCCTCATAATCCATCTCATCTAGCCACCTCCCAATAGTGCTAACTAATATTTTTTTATTATTAATATTTTATAAAATATAAATCAATAATTTTTTTTAATAGTAATAGATAATATTATCAAGTCATATATAATTAATAATATCCGCTATGAAAATCAAAGATATCAATCACAATTCAGAATAAAATTTAAACTTTCAAATATATACATATTAAAAAAAAAAAAAAAAAGTCTATTTGAATTATAACACCAACTTGAAAAATAAAAGTGCTCATTTATAGTTGAATTTTAAAATTTACAAACAAATAACGCATCTCCGCTGATCGAAAACCACCACTACATACAATAACCAACAAACAAAATTACGCACGACATAAGATACAAAACATCAGAAAGCAGATAAACTCATCTAACATCCAATCTTCACCCAAATGGCGATGGCACCGGAGCTCCCGCAGCAGAGTCCGACCTCTTAATGCTCCCCATACCACAGATAATGCACCCTGGCGTGGAGAGCGCGGAGAACTTCGCCCCACATAGATCACAAACATCATGCCCGATTGTCGACAGGCGGCTGAGAGTGGCGGCGCAGAATTGTGAGGGGTCTTCGAATGGATCGATTGATTTGTTTGACAGCCCCCTTCGGGTGCACATCTCTATCAAACTTCTAAGCTCGTCCTGCTTGTTTGGCGGCGCCTTAGAGAAGAGCAGGTCGAGCATCTGCTTCGCGTACGCATAGTTCTGCACCTCCATGTTCCGCTTGATGGCGGTGCGTATACAGTTAATGCGGTGCTTTGCTTGGAGCGGCAAAGAGGCGAGGTGGCGAGAGAGCCTAGCCATCTCGTCCTTGGCGCTCAGGGCGGCCGCACCTTGAACCTTTTGGAGACGAGCGATTTCCTGTATCGGAGAAGAAGAGGTGTTATGATCATTAAGCTCTAGGGCATAATGGATCGCGATATTTGATCATATTACGGCAATAGAATGAAACAATGGTGAAAAGGAGCACTTCAATTTTGGATCTCATGGACAATATGTGAAAGATTCACCATTCAAAATGACCACCATTCACCCATCTGACAAATTAAAGCATTCACTTGTCAAAATACCATAGTTCCTGGTCTTGGTTGCTTTTGCGTAAGAGCAACTAAATGAATTCCATCTATTGATTGCTCTAGTAGGAAATCAAACAGGAATGGATGTATGCATAAAATGGTTGTCATGACTAATGTAATTGCAAGTCATCATCTAATGAGTAAAAGATACGCACGTAGCCAACCACAATTAATTGAACATAAAATCCATCAGAGTTATTCAGATGATGACCACTAGAAAAAATTTGGCCCATAAATTGAAGTCCTTCGCAGAGAATGGAGAATAAGCATTTTGTTTCATATTGGACATGAGTACCGATAATATGAGATCTGCATCAACACATAGGACAAAAGGGTTTGTTATACCGAGTTGTACAATACCTGAAGTAATGCAACAGCAATCTTGTATTGAGCACAAATAGTGGCTTGGGCTTTGATATCATCTCCACGAGATTGATCTTTAGCAAGAGCCAAGAATGCCTCATCCAAACAAGATAATGCATCAGGAAGTTGGTTCTGCTCGAGATGAGCAAGGCTTGTCTTGAAACACACCGAAGCAGAAGCACCGCGAGGTACCTAAAACATAAACAATGAATCAGAAATAATCAAGCAATAGAGGATACTTCTGAAATTCTTGAAAGCAAAGAATAAAAAAATCCAGTAAACTGCAGCAAGGATTGCCAACCATTTTAGGACTTTGATCCCCAACCTTTCAATTGTTACAATTGAATCCCTAATCGCTGTATTCCCTTGCAATCTTTACTTGTTTCATCAAATTATATGGTTAAATATATGGATGGCCAATTTAGTGGCTAATATAATAAGTCCAAAAGTTGCATATTGGCAGTTAGACAATGGTTACAAGGAATATATATCTATCCAATTTCAACCAGGAAATTAATCGAAGGGCAAGACTGCAGTGTAACCGCAGAGGTTCAGAACCTAGATGCAACAATCTGCTAAAAGTCTGAGGATCCTGGTGCGATTTTGCCTAGCAAAATTTACCTGGCCAGGGCGCACAGCAGTTGGTTGAGTAGGCTGTTGAGGAGGTTTCGCAGCATTTGCCCCTGGAGTTTCAAGAGAACTGAGATCGATTGGCTGCGAAGAGATCGGAATTCGGGAAGAAACAGAAACAGGCTGTGAAGAAACAGTGGCCTGCTGTGGCGGCACTCCGCCATCAGGTAGCCCAATTGACTCAAAAGGAACATTGGGTTGCTGCGAAAACTGCGGTGGTTGTGCCACTTGAGGTGGGACTCCACCATCAGGAAGGCCAACGTTAGTCATCACGTTCTGATTCACATTCTGACTGGTAGCTGCTCTATTTCCATCTGCGACCTGAGCACCTTGATTAATTCTCGACAAGTAAACCCCTGGAGGGGGCAACGAAGCCGCAACCTGAAGCGATGAGATAGTGTTCTTGAAAAAGTCCTCTGGGATCGGCCCAGCTGATACTCCCATGCCTGTAACCATTGAATTGGGCTGAGCTGGGCCTTCTGAGGTTAAAGAATCAGTTCCAAACATATCGGGGGCAGTACTTGGCATGGTAGCAGTAGGAGCAGATGAAGGTTGCATAGAAATTGGAGGAAAATCCTGTGAAGGGCTTTGCAACGACTTAGTCCGCAAAGGAGGGCCCAGACTGAACTGTTTTGTTGCTTCTTTTAGCTTGTTGACATCTATAGTAGAGCCAGATATCGGCTTATCACGAATTCTAATGTGTATTTTCTTTGTTTTTGACGTTGTCTCATCTTCATCGCTACTTCCACCATCCACAACACCATACAAAGACTTCTTAAACTCTTCCTCTGCCTTTGCCTGCTCATCTCTAGAAGCAGCAGCAACTCCCAATTGCCTAGCGAGAGTATCCCCTACAGAATCGCCACCGATACCTTTCTTGTTTTGCACCAAAGCCAATTCAGTAGAAGCTGCAGGCTTGTTCTCGTTGCTCTCTCTTGTGAATGCTTGAACCAAGCTCTTCTCACTAACTTCCACAACAGTGCCCCTCCCCTTGACCGAACCCAAGTAAACACCAATATGATCCGCTACAATGGCAGGGATTCCGGCTTCACTTGTCTTCATGTAAGGCATGACCTCCCCTGCTAACTCCCACTGAGGTATACTCTTCATATTTGTTGGAGTTTTGATTTCCCAGTTCCCGCCGCCCCACTCTGGACCTTTAGGTACCATGCTCTCAGCGGCAAAGTTTGCGAAGATACCCTGTGTCCATCCAGTGGAACGGATTCTTAGAATTCTTTCCAAATATCGCCTTAGTTCTGAGTCGGTACCAATTTCTTCTAGTTTCTGTGCAAGACGCCGCATGGCGCTAGGGTTCAGATGGCATATAAACAGATCGAGAATACTTTCATAGTCTGCAATGACCTCGAAGGTCTCCTTTGCGCTATCAAACTGGCCGTACCTGATTATAATGAATGGTTTACTTGTCATAATGCTCATGAAGCAAGCAGCAAGCATGGTGTCAAAATCACAATAAGGCCAAGCAAGTGTTCGTAAATAGTCTTCTAACTAAAGTATTTTGGCCTCAGAAATGCAGAATAATGTAGCATGGGTGGTCCCAAAAGTAGAACAATGTCGGACGGATTTCAGGGACTCAACAAACAAAAATTTAAGTTATTTGTGGGACACGAGTAGTTGTTATTAATATTAGTTACTAGCATCAGTTACAGTTAAGTTAATACTATACTAGTAAAATCAAAGAAGAACTCCAATAATTTATCCAGGAAACATTATGAAAATCGATGCTAGAAAAACAAGGTGAAACTTCCAGACGTTCTAAAATATGCATAACAATTGAAAATTATAGAAGCTATGTGATAAATGAAGGATTTATTAATAAGGTCAACATACTTGATACATGCATATCCCAACTCCCGGAAACGATGGAACAATTGGGAAGTAGGGGGGCATAGAGGATAATCTCTAGAGCGCAGGAATTCGTCCTTCAGAACTGATAAAGCAGTAGAAAACCGAAGAGCTTTGATTGCATAAATACAGCGCATCACCTAAAATAGTTCGGTAGCCAGTCAAATATAAGTAGTACAAGAAAAGAAAATCTCATTGATGTCAATAGACATAGCATTACGCGTACCTGTGTGAACTGGGGACCGGCTTGGGATAATGATACAGCAAGATCTCCACATACAGGGGGACCTTTAACCAATATATCCAGAGATCTTGGAGTAATGCGCAGACTGTCAAATCTGCAGTAAGAAGATACTTTAAAACTTAAAAGCTAAAATTAACACTTGTTATGGTGCTGACAGAACTTCACATACGTATATTTGCACAGAAAAAACAACACATATTGTAAGACAACTAACTATGGATTGATAGCATAAGATAAAGTCGTAATTAACTGAAAGAAAAAGCACCTTGATGTTATCTGGTATAAGACCTCAGAAAGATCAATTTTCTGCTCAAACTGTTGCTGCATTGTAGAAAATCCAATGAGGATGGGCTCAAGAAGCCCTACAAGACAGCTCCTTATTTCAACACCTTTTTTCTGTCTAGGATTTATCTCTGTTGGGCTTACAAGTAATAGACGATCGTTTAGAGCACCAACTAATGCTGCATCAGAGAAATGTATATTGTCATAAACAGAGAACAATTAGCTTGGGAAACATAGTGCTACTAATCTTAGAAGCCTCCCATGGAAATCTAACAATTTGGAGAACAACTCTGATTAAGAGGATAAGAGGGAAATTGTGCATTCCAGTCTAGTTATTTTTGAGTTTCAAGTTTGGGGTATCATATCCATATACATCCATCTAGTTTAGTATAAACAAGTTGATGCAGTAATCAATAGTGAGTTGGTCGCATGATTTAATATAAAGACTATGATTTATTGAGAGAAGTCATGAAGGCCAACAGTAAGTGTAAGTGTAAATTGACTTGAATCCTACTTTACATAAAGCGGTGAACAGCATTGTCCTAAATGCCTCTTAATGAGCTCTATGGTTTATTAATTATTGGAAGCTGTGTAAGTAAGGCTCCGCGGGCAGCCGGGCATATAAATTTTGGATCATATGCAAGGTCTTTCTTTATTCAGAAAGCAATTCAGTGATTTAGATATTAACCCTCTCAAGCAATAAGGAGACCCAACAAGCTGTCCTGATCCTTGTTAAACTCAAGAACCTATTAGATAAAACAAAATCACAGAAGGCTCATTTTTCTCATGGAATGTATTTCAATCAAGAGAAGCTTACCAGAACTAGGGAAGCTAGTAGAAACAATTGTTCGAACTTTGCTATCCCACCCAAGCATATTGACTGCAGTTGCACTTGAAAAGAGTAGCGCAGGTCCAACCCACAACAGAGAGCGATAGTGCAAAGAAGTTAAGTGCTCAAACAAGCAGCTGCATGCAAAATATGTAGTAACAAGTAGGAAGCAAAACAACAGTAAGAAGCAGCAAAGGATATTGATGGGAGTCCTCTATCGAACTTAATAGAACTGCTGGATAATATGTCCAGATCAGCGGAAGCAATCATCACTCTATTACTAGTCATTATTCCAGCAACATAACCTCTAAGAGTTTCTTGCCAATGAACCTGCACAATTACATAGAATGAAATAATAATAGAATGACATACTGCAATATTATGACGTGAAAAGATAGTGTTCTAAGGTTGATTACTAAGCAGAAAGCCAAAGCATTGGGCATCGAAATCAGAGGGGGGAAAAAATGCTTTCTCCCAGAGGAACCCAATTCTTCTCTTCAGAATTTCAGGGTACAAAAATTTGCTACAACCCTACCATCAATATAAATTAACGTTTAAACCCATTGTCTAGATAAAGAGACCATACTTCATCCTTATAACATTAGTTCACCAGGGAAATCCACTATTATTAGGTTTAGAAATAAGAAGAATACTGCAAATGGTCATTAATATTGAAGAATACTGCAAATCAAACAGATCTGATCATGCTTCAGAATTCTGGTTGAAACTTGAAAAGAGATTGGTGGAAGGAATCAGAAACTAGAGCCTGAAGTAAATAAATAAATATATAAGCAAGAGTTTTGGTTTACATGTCTTGCCCTCTTATGACAGTAGAGTCTACTAAGAAATCTGACTATGCAGTAGTATAAAAGATACCGTGAAGAGAATCAATGGCTTTTCTTTCTTATCAGAAATAGCAGTTGAAGGATAACTACAAGAATTAATTATATTAGATATGCTGTAGCAAGCCTGCAGTACCAAGGTAAAGGTGTCTTAATAGATCTTAGGAAGTCCCAAAGCATATTTTACAGTGTGATTATCAAGTCAGAGTCTCCAATAGTTCTGAAATTAGATACTGTGTTCCATTAGCTCATGTCAGATTTGATTATTCTTCCAAACCTGAAAGTTATAATACTTGAAACTAATAAAGGACAATATCTATCTTGAAATTTGCATAAGTAAGAAATATATTGCACATCTCGAAAACAACTTAGGTAATTGAATTTCTCGTAAAAAAATCTGAACAGTTTCAAAACTGTTCCAATGCATCTGTTTAGCCTTTTGATTTCGAGGCAAATCTTCAAGCTGCACTAATTCAAATTCTTGTCCCGTACATCAGCTATCTCTCAACTAGCAAGAGCAGAGGTTGGATGCTCTCCATCTTGTATAACTAATTTGCTCATTTTACTCCCAAAAAACATGTAGAACAAGTACCAACATAGCAGAAAGAAAACCTAAAGAATAAGGCCAAATAGACTGCATACAATGACTGGCATAACTAGATGTACGACATTGAACTAATCTGTTTCCACCCCCCATAAGTAAATGTAGAATCTGAATGCACCGAAGAGTAAGTAATAAAAACAAGTACCTGAAGAACAGTCTCATTTGGCTTCAACTTAATAAACTTTTTTCCCTCAGTTTTTGTTGAAATAAACTGCCCATCATCAGTTGATAGACGATATCCCTGAAGAAGTTTGGCCATCCCAATGTGATTTCCACATATAGCATACAGAATGGTCGATTCTACGGTAAGGATAGAAACAGCAGTCAGCAATAATCAGCTTTCTACTAAATGAAAATCAACAGAGTTACCTCAGTTAATTATAAGAATCTCATTTGACCAACCTAATGGAGTAGAAAATATGCGGTCGACTTCTGATTCAAAAACAAACTGAAGACGACCATAGCTTGATCCAGATCTTTTGTTAGCAAATGTGTTCTCATCAAGGGCTCCACTTTTTTCAGTAACTTCCTTAGATGCCATCTCAGGTAGAGATAAAGTATAAAGAATAAGGCCACTTTTATCTTCCTCAAGAATAGCATAATGGTTCTCATTAGGACCCAAAAATGCTGCATCTCGCCCTGAACGGGAAGGAAAAGGGGTGTGAGAATTAAATAGCATAGTATGCCCATTCAAATGCACACAAGGGAAGATGGAAACCTTTCACTGAGCTTCCTCTACTGTTAACTGATTGTAGATCTGTTTGTTCCCAATAAAGAACAACTTCATGCACAACACCATTTGGAGCACTTAGTTCAAAAACAACTAAAAACAAGTGCTGCTTTGAACTGTAAAGCATGTTCTTAGGAAGGCATTCAACATTTCCTGGAATCTGAAAAATATTGATGGTAAATCTCATTTTCACATGAATTTGCATAAATCAAAGAATCTCAATAAGAATAATCACTACCGTTGAGTAAAGTTTCTTGTAAAGATTATCTGCTCCTGAAGATAAATTATATGCCATCAGGTTGAAGCCATCCAAATAAAATGCTCTAAGAGGATAATGAAGGACACGGTTCTCCTTATTAAAGAAATTCAGCTCCAAATGAAAAGGCTGAAACAAAATATAAATTGTTTAAAGGATGAACAAACGTTTTTGGAAATCCACATAAGGTTGGTGTTACTACCAGACAAACAGGGACATCTCGCAGAAGATGGCTAGAATCTGAGATGGTAATGAGAGGCAACCGAGATATTGGACCACTTTTGGCATGACCCTCCATGAAATGCTGCATGTTTTACGTAAGTGAGAAACAGGATGCCGTATATTATCTACGTACATCTAGGGTCAATCAATTTAAAATAAAAAATTAAACCAAAAAAATATAAAAGAATGCAGAACCTGATAGAGAAAGCAATATATAAACTGTCCAATTTAGTCATATCAATTCCTGCATAGCATTCAGCTTGCCAACCATATATTTTAACCCAGTAAGGCTTGCCTTTCATAAGATTCATCTTCGAACTTCTTTGTAAACAGACATTGAGAAGATTAATTGCTAGGAAGGAAAGTTATCAAGGCAGCCAAGTAGTCATGAGGCTGACCAACCCTAAAATAACTATTTACTGCGTGGGCGTTTAGGCAAACCGTCCAATGCTTTAGGCAGTTCAATATTGAAAAAACTTGGAAAACTAATCCTACGATGACTAACTAATAATGTAGCTAGACTATTCTTGCCCTAAAACTTATAGACTAGTTTATTAAATGCCATTAAAACATAAAAAGGGGTCACTGATTAGCAGCAAAGAAATATAATACCATTTCACAGAACTTCAGCTACAAATTAAAAAACTACCACCTTGTTAAGCAGTGCTTAAACAACGATACAGGGAGAAATATGCCAGAGCAAGTTAGCTGCTATATTTACAAAGGCATCCTATTCATCCAAACATGCAAAAAATAATGAGGTAAGAAGCATACACTGTGAAGAAATGCCTTCCTTGCAATATCTGAAATGGTTAAATGACTTTGTCTGAAACACAAAAATTACGCATCAAAGTTACAAGTTGTATCATTCTTCAGAAAATAACACTAGAAGAGGCATGATAGCAGATTCCATCGTCTAATAGTAAGTCTCCATGCCTCCTTGAAGTTAAACAGTTAATACAGAAAATGTTAAGGCATGGATTTATTTTTCAGCAAATATTTACTTATATGAAATTCTTTCCCTGCTACAGAGAATTTTTTCCCTCAATAGATGTGGATTTAGATTGTATTTTAATAGATCATCCACTCTGATTTGAAGGAAACCACAAATAAGCTGTAGCAACTTACCCTTTAAAGTGATGCTCCTGCAGCTGTGTCTGAAGCTGATGATCAGCCAATATTCCTGATGAGCCTAGAGCTGAAAGCTTTTCCTTCAAAACAGCAGCTGCATGAAATTATCACCATAAATTGTCAAATGAAATATACAGTAGCCAGTGGAGACAAGTCAGTCTACTATGTAACAAACTAACAATACAAGTCACGAGTGCAGTACTGTTATTGTACTAAAATTGTAACATATAAACAACATACAAACCCCTAACTGTCAATCAAAATGTACATCCATTTATCATACATAGTTACATACAAACATACATACAACTTCCATATGTATAGAGATAGAGAGGTAGAATGAGAGAAAGAGAGGAATGAAGGAAGGGATTTAAAGTGCTTTTAGAAGACCTGAGTGTTAGCACTTCAACCTCAAATTTAAATCTAGAACATTTGAATCAAAGATCTATACTTTATACCTGTTTTATAATGCATGATCAGGTGGGCAGCAGGAAAAAAAAACAAAGAAAGAAAAACTCTTAAGCATATTCGGAAAGCTTTCAGAAAAAGGGCAAGCTTTCAGAAAAAGGGCCTGTTCAGCACTGCTGTGGGGTGTAATGCTGCTGGTATTGTACAGCTTTCAGAAAAGCATATTTTTAAAATCCCTTCAGCAGCTTTTCATTACAGAAGGAAGTAGAAGCACCAAATTGATGATTCTGTGTTTGAGCATTAGATTCTCAGGTTTTGATTCTCGGAACAGTAAAGCACCTGACTTTTTTGTTTTCCAAAAGCTCCACTGGAAGTCACGATATACTAAAGCAGAACCAGTAGGGCCAAACATACACTTTTGAAGAAAAGATGGACTTTCATAATACAATAAAATAGATCTGCAGTCTACAATGAATACTAAAGAACTCTACCTGTAGATCCTCTTGCACTCTGGAGAACAGCAAATAATTGTTTCCTTCCTTCCCTTGTGAATGTAGCCCTATTTCTCACTTTATCAGCCCCTGCAAATTCCTGGCATAGAGAGACGGCAGATTATAACGAATTGACAGGAAAATAATCAACTTTAAGGCAAAACTTATGGCCTGAAATGCTTAACTGCAAACAAGACTGCAGTTAAATTTAATTTCGGATGAACAGCCAAACTTTTGATTCGTGGTAAAGGATAAACAGCCTCTCCATCCTGAAGAGATAGAATCTGAGTAATATCTATGGTTTCAATAGCTGCAAAAAATAAGAGGAAGAGTAAACAGTTGTGTACAAAAGTAAAGATAAAGGGAAAATGTGTAGAATATAAATACGCTTAGAAAAGGATACCAAACAATAGATTACAAAACAAAGTAACATAATGGTTATACAATCAGACTAGCATATAAATGACATAGAGGTGCATCAATGGAAATGCTAACTGCATAGGGCTAAAAGCAAAACTGATAAGGGACTTCTTTCTTCGGACCGCGTTGTACTTTACAGAACTTAGTGTACCCTATTCCTCTTCCCCGTAGTTAAGTGCAATATGGATGTAACTGCAGCTATGTGGCATGTGCATACATAAACTAATGCATGCGTAAGTGCGTATACATGCATATATATACATAAAAGCATGCCCATACACTAAGGTATATGACACTGGGATATAGCACATGGGAAGGGCCACCCTGAAACTCATGTGAGCATACATAACATGGTAAATTTGGCAATTAGAGACAATGTATAGTATTGGCTGAATGAAATTTTGCAAAATAGAAATTTAGATGACCTGCATGCTCAAAAAAATTTGCTTGCATAGGTTGTCGGTTTGGATTGACTATCACACGTGTCTTCCACACTTGAAGTGCTCCATCCCTTGAAACAGTGACTAGCAACCGTAAAGTGGGGAGCCATGAAACATATGTTATAGGATGCGAACCAGCCTGTGTACTACATAACAATTGAAGGTAAAATTTAGAAAAGGAAAAAAAAGGCACAACTTCAAGTCACCAGCTGTAAAAGAAAATCCCTGAAACACCAGCAAGACTTATAAAATATAACCATGAGAAAATCGTTGCTAGATGGTGCAACGCAGATACATTTAGAGGTTATGATACAGAGAATAAGCCAAAAGGAAATCGAGAGAGAAATAGATTTGATCGTTTAGTGCGGTATCTCCATTGCTAAGTGATGAAGTTAGACCTCTATAAGTACCATCTGTAGGCACCTACACAGTGTATATAAACCATATTGTTGTTGAAGTCACAAGATTAATATTAAAAATATCCCATACTCTCAATTGGAAAACAAAAATAACTCCTTTTATTCCATTTTCCATACCTTGCAAGTCAAGTACGGATCTGTCTATCAGTTATATTATGCATGCTATTTATGTTTTCTTCCAAGGTTCATTTTATTCCATTTTTCCTACTTCAAGGTTCATTTTGTTTTCATTTCTGTAAAGATTAATTTAAATATACAATATTTGTCAGCTTTAGTAATGGAAAACAAAAACCTCCATTACTTGATACTTCGAAGCATGCCATATGTTCTTGATAGTAATTATAGGGATAATTGCACACAGCTCTCTACAAAGGGCCACCTCCCCAAATTTATCCCCATAAAGTTTAAGGTTTCATATTTACCCCTGCAAAAATTCTGCCAGTTAAAAAAGAATCCCTATCATCTGCATTCGTTAGAAAATTGTGGTTGATGATGAGTTAAATATCAAACCCTAGCTAGTCTAGATGTAAAAAGACTATTTTACCCCTAACATATTATTTCCATTACAAGCCCCACCACCACCGTCGCGTCACCGACTCACCGCCAAGGAAGACGAGGGCGGCGGAGCAGAGCACGATGGAGAAAATTTGGGAATAGCAATGAAAAAATCTGGGAGGCCGCGAGAGGAGGACGCGGTGATGGTTGTGGCAGATTTGATTCCTCCATCATTTAGGGTTTTGGAGCTCAAGAGAGTGACAATGGAGAATAAAAAGTAAATCCACAAATCAAAGGTAGGTTTTTTGGTGAAGAATAGATGGATTTCTTTTTTCTTTTTGGTGAATTGAGTAAGATGGTCCGAATCTCCCTGGAAATGGGAAGAAAATGGAAAAAAGAATGACCATCTCATTGGGTGTGGGGGAATCGGCGGCGGTAGCTCCATCGTCGGATACTGTGAACCCCCACGGAGATGAGATTGAGGAAGAAGCATATGGCTTTTTGAGGGGCAAATCTGTAGGGGCAAAAAGGTCATTTTACTTGCTCATTGTTAAAAAAACTAATAGCAACAAACCCGAGGGGTTATGTTTACATAACTCGGACTTTTGGAGGAAAATATGAAATCTTAAACTTTGTAGAGGATATATTTGGGGAGGCGGCATTTTGCTGGGAGCTGTATGCAATTATCCCATAATAATAATACAAGAACTGCCAAATCAGACATCAAGCTCATTGTAGCTCGGCAATAATAATTCATAAGCATATATAGGGTTTGTTATTTCCTGCACCAGTTTTCCTTGCAAGGAACAAACAAAATTAATAACTAGTCATAACTACAAGTGCTTACATTCCAATCATGTTGGGTCTTTCCGTTGATACATCCCATGCTAAAAGAGTACCACTTCTATCACCAACAAATATCCACTCTAGGGTAGGATGAAAAGCAAAAGCACCAGCACCAACAAGCTTGATTGTATTGTCAACTGAATTAAAAAAAGTGATTCAAATTAGCCGACCATAAAACAAAACAGAAAAACACAAAAGAAAAACGTGATTTCGAGCTTACGTTGTAAGGTGTAATGAACAGCATATGTCTGAATATTGTAAGCACGAATCAAGCCGTCAGCATAAGCTACGTACTGGAAGAGAAACCAAAAATTACATCAACCAAAAGTTAGGACACAGCAACACTTGAGTACCATGTAATGCTCAGCAGTCAATATAGAAATCACACTTACCAAGACAGGGAGACGAGGGTGGCAAGCAAGGTTGACAATAGGCTTTTTAAGATCCGTCTTTATTTTTGTCGGTGGTTTTCCCCCCTCAACAGTGCCTACCACTTCAAGGATCAAGAAGCAATCAGGAAACTACCATAAATAGATGAACAACATATATATGGAAACTGATAGTACCTGTCACACTCATGCGTTTGTGAAAACCAAAAAAGACAACAGGCTGGAGAGGTGTCAGTGCTAGATGAACTTCTGTATCAATGGAAATACGTTCTGACCTTTTCTCTGGCGAGTGTAGTACTAGGGTTTGCTCAGTATCAAAATCACAAGATCGAATGGTACAATCCTTTCAAGAAATCAAAACAAGGGATGTCATGTTTAAAGATAAAATAAGAGTGACTCTAAAAAGTCATCAACCAAGATCAGTAAATACATAAGTATTTCTAGTAAGAAGATGCAATGTTACAGAAAGCTAGAAAAAGGGTAATAGAAACCACCTGCCACAGAATAAGGTGAACTTATCACCACTACAAAATGGTAGCTACTGTGGCAAGAACAAATACAAACCTAATGCAGGTCCGCTATTTGATTCTTGATAACAAACACATCAGGACATATAGAAGCACATCGGAAGCTAAAATCAACTGAGGCCTAACTGAAACAAAAGGTCCTTTCACACTAAGCAAGATAGGAAAGCTAAAATCTCCATTTCTGCTTTTTCCAATATGAAAAGTATGTAAGACTACTTATTTGTAGATGACTCACTAAACATAATAGGATTTCTATAGTCATGTCAGCATTGAGGTGTAAGTTCTTTCGGCTTCAATTCAAAATTAATTGGAGATTAGCTTCAGTTGCCTATCTAGTCAACAGACCTGTCAACAACACCAGCAGATGCACAGATTACAACTGTTCCAATGCAGCTGACTGGTCAACAGAGTAATCAACTGCTCAGTCAAATATCTATTCTTCAGAATAATGTATTTGTTCTAGCAATTATTGCTTCTGGCTTAATTCATCTCAGTTAACGAGTTCAATTATGTTTGAATTCAGTCTATTTTCAGTATCAATAAGTTCTCTACTCCACTATTCCATCCTATCTCCATTTTTTGAAGATTCTTTTTAAAAAAGAACTTCTTCTGTTTTATGCACGCCTAATCTTGAGGTCTAATTCCAATATCTGCACATTAGTCAAAGTGTGTGCCTTCCAAAGTATAAGAAACAACAGATTGAAAATGTTTATATTGAAACCAAAAAAAGTACGCCAAGCGTGTACTAGCTTCTTAACTGAGCTAGCGAATAATAGAAGTTTTAAGCCTAAACTGCTTTGTAAATGATAATACTATATACTTAAATTTGCTACAGAACATACAATCCAAGCATGTCAAAATGATAGTCTATTGTGGCCACGGCAATTTATCATATAGACTATTGCGGCCATGGCAATTTTGCGTCAAGCTATTAAAATGCATATTGGTTGTCAACCAATTAGTATATGAGCATATGTGAAATAGAAAATCTAACAAAAGCTTGCGCTCATCTAGTTCGAATGGCCAAATTGGGAGACATTGTTTATCATAGAGCAAGCCCTACTCTACAACAATATTCCGCAACTCAGTTGAGGACACATACAAGTTGGGTGAACTAGGAATATATCATATAAAATGTTAGGAGCCACAAAAAAATTATCTACAATTAACATTACATACTGAAGTAAAGAAAATTAGGAATTCACAAACTGACCTCAAGAATAGAAATCACGGTACGTCCACTGGTAGTACTGTATTGCATACGAACAACACGAGCCCCAACATCAATTGAAGCAAGTTTACTTCCAGTTAGCGCATCAAACTCTGTAACAAAAATCAATTGCATCAGCAGAGCAATTACAACTTAAACAAAATATAACATTGCAGTTTCTTCAGAGATGGTTTAGTTGCAACAGGACACTCAACATTAAAATAAAGAAAGCGTGTCTTAGCCAAACAATCACAGTTCAAGGTACCAAACTTGTCAACCAGGCTGAAAGCATTTGAGATGGTGTGTTTGAGCAACTTGAGAAACATTATTCTCTTAAAGACAAAATTTTGAATAGTATAATAAGTAAAGCATCTTTAATTGTCTATCCTGGCAAAACTCAGAGTCACAATTCTCCCTCCCCATTAAAGAAAAGATGAAATCTGATCTGATCTGAACTAAATTCAATGATTTAAGTCCTCGCCCATTCCATAATGTGCTTAAGGATATGTTAAAGACATGTAAGGAGAGTTTCTACGGGAATCACCTCATAAAACGTTCATCCCATCAGCTCAAACGGCATATTAACATGTCAAATAAATTTACAGTTGATATCCGCATAGCAACCCCAATTCTAGGGTTCCAAACACAAGGGGGGGCCTCCTATCCAGCTCAAAATGCATCAGTTTCGCCCCAACCGACGCCTAATTCCCCCAAATTTCGATCAAAACAAGAAAAATTAACACCCCTAACCAGAAACAAAGCAAACATCTCCGATCCGATCGTACCGATGATATAGGTCCCGACAGCGACGGCGACGATGGCCTGGTGGGAATGGAACGCGGCGGCGTGCGGCTGCAGCGGCTTGAGGCCGCGCCCGACGTGCCGCAGGTCGAGATGCTGCACCGTCGCCCACTCCAGCATCTTCGCTTCTCCTCCTCCTCCTCCTCCTCCTCCTCCTCCTTCCGATACCCCGATCGATCGATCGATCGCTCTTCTACTCCTCCTCCAACGAGGCAAAAACCCTCGACATGCGGATTGGGGAGCTCAGATCTAGGGTTTTGTTCGGAGATCTCTCTGGGCTAGGGACTTGTTGGGGTGTTAACGAAGCAGAGGAATCTGAGAGAGAGAGAGAGAGAGAGAGGAGCTGTGAATGGTAAACGAATGGAGAGACACGGAGACGAAGGGAAATGGACGGGTCGAACCGGTCGAACCGGTCGGGTCAGAGTCGGGCCCGAAACTTAGTCATGTAGATTTTGGGCCGAATATGGACCGGAAAATTAATTCCCCCTAAGGCCTGGGTTTTTTCCGAGTCTCCGTTTTGTCTATAATCATATCCACGTATTTTTTATTTGGAAAAACTTCAAATATCACCCTTATAATTTCGCACATTTTTTACTTTAAATTCTCTATAATTTAAAATGTATCACTTTTGTATCCTTTGGTTTATTTTTTTTCTTTCTGTTAACCCCTCTGTTAATTTTTTCGTTAAATCAATGACAAAATTAAAACCACATGATACTAAAGTAAAAATTTGGTAAACCACATAATCCTAAAGTGAATATTCGATAAATCATAAGTGGAAATCTGGAAAAAAAAATTGTATGTAATAATTTAATGAAGAGTTAACATGAGGCGCTGACGAAAAATAAAATAAAATCACAGGATATTTAAGTGATACACTTTGAACCAAAGGGCACTAAAGTGAGGAAGCACGAAATCACGGAATGATATTTTAAGTTTACCTTTTTATTTTGGTAAAAAACATGATGTGGAGGAGAGTATCTTCTTCCAGAAACGAAGAGAATTTTTAAAAAAAAAAACGAAGAGGTTTCTCCAAGAAACAAAGAGATCAAATAGAGAGAAGTGTACAAGTTACCTTTTTATTTTGGTAAAAAAACGTGATTTGGAGGAGACGTATCTTTTTCCAAAAACGAAGAGAATTTTTTTTTAAAAAAAAACAAAGAGGTTTCTCCAAGAAACAAAGAGATCAAATAGAGAGAAGTGTACAAGTTCACATTTTATCTTTCAAATACTTATGTTGATAGAGGAGATGTACCTTGTCGAAGAATACAAAGAGATTTCTCGAAGGTTTGATCATATTTTGGGCGCTCGACGTACTGACCAAGGACAGGGGGAGTTTTCTAATTCAAATTCACCTTGCCCTGGGATTGACACCTACCCACCCCCTGACATGCCTTGTCTTATCGCTGATTCTGGAATTGCTAAGCCCTTACCCCCTGCTCCTGACCCTTCTAATTCTCCTCTCGCATTGAATGGCCCGCTGGATCCAAAAGGTAAAGGAAAATAGGTGGTGGGCCTGCACTGCTTGGCCCCTCCCAATTTTGGGCCCCAAGCTGTTTCCTGTGGGACAGCTTCCAAGGCAGCCTCCATCCCTGGGCCTCAGGCCTCCAACCCTAGGGCAGCTTCCAAGGCAGCCTCCAACCCTGGGCCTCAGGCTGCTACCCTTGGGCCACTTTCCAATGCACTCACGAGGCCCATTTGCGGCGACAGCCCTATTCTCCCTCGCTCTCCTGCCTTGGTCCCAAAAGTGAGTGGCATGGATTCCCGGCCCCGGCATTTCCGCTCGACAACGATATTATCTTCTCCCTCCAGGAGAAGTCTGCGCCTGGCTGCCAAGAACAGAGGAAGCAAGAAACCCTCCATCCTCCGCGCGCAGGAAATTATGTGCAAGAAGCTTAAGACGGTGCGCTTTGCGGCCAATTCTGCGCGGGCTCCCTCTTCTACTTCGGCTTCTTCTTCAGCGGCAGTGGCCTATGAGGTGCTTCTGATGGCCCGGCGAATGGGAAGACGCTGGTACTTCCGACACCGACTTTACCGGCGTCGCATTTATCCCCCGTTGGCCCGTCGAAACGAAATTTGCTGGTTCTTCGGCCGCCGGCCATTCCTCAGTCCGCCCCGCCCCCTATTCCTTTCAAGGATCCCTCGTTTCCCCTTACCCAAGGTGACATTCAGCAAATTCTGAATTCCTGCGGGGTCTTGCCCAAGAAGATTACCTCGGCGGTGCCAGAGACGGTTGCTGATGCAAGCACCGCCCAGGGCCCCCTGGTGGGGCAGACGGTGCTCTAGGAGCCGTCCCTTCTGTCGTTTTGTGTGCTTTTGCTTTCTTATGGCTAGAAATAGATCTTTTCGTTTTCTGACTTGGAATATAAGAGGTTTGAACGACGACACCAAGTGCACTATTGTTAAATCCTTTTTTCGCTCCTGCAAATGTTCCATGATCTGCCTCTAAGAAACGAAGCTTTCTTCTATTTCTCGATCTAAGTTTTCGTCTTTTTGTGGATTTCACCTTCAAGATTACAAAACCTTGGATGCTATCGGAACTAGGGGAGGCCTCCTTATGACTTGGAACACCTCTCACTTTGATTGCATACATCACTGGAAGGGTGCATTCTCTCTTAATGTAGTTCTCAAAAGAATTGTGGATGGAAAAGTGTTTTTAATTTCGAATGTTTATGGTCCCAACAGGGCGGAACTCAAATCGGTTTTCTTTCAGGAGCTTCGCAGTATTTGTGGTTTATCTGTTGACACGTGGGCTGTGCTCGGGGACTTCAATACTCTGCTCTCCCTCTCGGATAAAAACGGCCAGCCATAGAACTCTTCGGATATTTTGTTATTCAAAAAAGCCATCAACGACATCGAACTTGTCGACCTTCCCCTCCTTAATCGTGCCTTCATCTGGTCCAATGGTCGACGGAACCCCACCTTGGAGCGTCTAGACCGTGCGCTCGTTTCCCGCGACTGGATTCTCTTTTTCCCTCGCTCCTCTCTCAAGGCGCTCCCGCGGCCGCGATTGGTCCACTGCCCCCTTCTCCTGCATCCACTTTTGTCCCTCATTCTCAACTCTTTCGGTTTGAATCCTTCTGGCTCCGCTGTTCTTCCTTCGGTGATTTGGTGGCTAATGCTTGGAACGCTACTCCCTCAACCTCTGAGCCTGCCATTCGCCTAACGGAGAAGTGTGCGAAGGTTCGTCAAATTCTGTTTTCTTGGCATTTTGGCCGAACCTCGCACTAACGGAAACAAGCCGACTCTTGTCTTCGTTCGGTTGGTTGGCTGGACTTTGCTGAGGAGAAACGTTCGCTCTCGGATCCAGAAATTGCCCTCAGATTGCAACTCAAACGTAGATTTGAAGAGCTTTGCCTTCAGGAGGAGATTTACTGGAAGCAAAGATCAAGGGTGAAATGGCTCAAGGCTGGAGATGCTAACACCAATTTTTTTCATATTCGCGCAAGCAATCGTCGAAACAAGAATTTCATCGCTCACCTCTCCGACGGTATTGACTCTTTTACCTCTCCCGCGGCGATAGCTAACCACCTGCTTTCCTTCTATAGCAGTCAGTTGGGGGTGGAGCTACCCACTCGTAGGTCGATTCATTTTCTTTCGCTCTATACTTCTGACATTCTTGATCTATCCATCCTTCAATTCCCTTTCACCATGGAGGAAGTGAAGACTGCTGTTTTCTCCAGTGCGCCGGACAAAGCCCCGGGTCCGGATGGTTTTCCGATGATTTTCTATCAACGTTTTTGGAGCACTTTAAATGATGACATCTTTGACGTCTTTTCCAGCTTTTACGATAGCCTTCTTAATCTCAACGATATGAATAAATGCTGGATCTATCCAATTCCGAAGAAATCCATGGTCGAGACAGCAAAAGACCTTCGACCAATCAGCCTCATCCACAGTGTACCCAAGCTTATTTCCAAAGTCCTTGCAGCACGACTTCAGTTGGTCATGGACAAGCTGGTTAACCCTTTTCAGACGGCGTTCATTAAAAGACGTCATATCCTTGACAACTTCTATACAGCACACGTACTGGTACACCTTCTTCATTCTTCAAAGCATAGGGCGGCCTTACTAAAGATCGACTTTGAGCGCGCTTTCGACCACGTCAATTGGGAGTTCTTATTTCACCTTCTAGCTGCTCGTGGCTTCGGAGCGAAATGGATCGACTGGATTAAGAATCTGCTTTTCTCCTCCTCTTCTGCGGTTCTTGTGAATGGAGCGCCGGGATCCTCCTCCGCCTGCAAAAGGGGACTGCGTCAAGGAGACCCCCTTTCCCGACTCCTTTTTATCCTATGTATCAACGTTCTCTTCAGTATGTTACAGGCAGTAACCTCCTTAGGCAACCTCCCTACTTTAGGAATAGGTGAAGTATCTATCCATACTCTTCAATTTGTCGACGACATGCTTTTGTTTTTTGATGGCTCTAGAAAATCTGCGGCAATTATTAAAGTGATTTTAGACGCCTTCTTCGACTGCTCGGGGCTCAGAATCAATTACAACAAAAGCGCTATCATCCCCATTCACTTAACTGCTGATCAAGCGGCGGACTTATCCGCATTCTTTGGCTGCTCCACTCAAGGCTTCCCTTTTTCTTACCTGGGCTTTCCACTCTCTCTTAAGCGTCTCCTGAAAGCCAACTACCTTCCTATCATTGAGAAGATAGATGCCCGCCTACAGGATGGAAAGGAGCTACTCTTTCTAAAGGTGGTCATCTGATCCTCCTCAACTCTGTCCTCTCAACTATTCCGTCTTATTTCTCCTCCACTTTCCTTCGACCTGTTTGGGTCATTAAAGCTATCGATCTAGGAGCCTATTGGCGGGGGCCAGCAAAAAGCATTTTGATTTAGGCTTCGCCGCAGCATGTTGGGAGCCATGGAAGGAACGGAATAGAAGAATTTTTTATGATTGCTCTGAAGACTGCAGGAAATTAGGACAAAGAATCTGCTGGACCACCACACTATGGGAGTTTGCGCAAACAATAAGTTAGCTATCCTTCTCTGTGCAAATCTTGGTTTCCTTGCAAACTGGGAGGAGTATTACTTTTTTTTTTTTTTTTGAGAGAGATAGGTGACGCTAAACCGTTTATTTCGTTAAGAAATAAAAACATGAAAATGTGAATGTTAGGATTCGAACTAGTCTCATCAACCAATGCTGCACTTGCTTTAGGGACGGTCGGTTGTAGTATTCTTTGTTAGAGTACTCCTGGTTGTTGGTGATAAGGTTGGGGCTTTGGACCAACCAATTACATCCTGTCTCTGAACCTCTTTTAAATAGGGTAAATCCCTGTTTAATCAAAAAAAAAGGTTGAATAGAGAAGTGTGCACTTTTAATAAATACAATTATGTTAATAATTATTAAATATTTAATAAATTAATTTTATTTTATTTCTTTATTTTTTTTTTAAATATAAGAAGCTTTGTTGCCATAGACAATGGCACCAATTAAAACTTGAATTTGAACAGAAAAAAAATTTAGGAGATATTCTGAATATTGTTGTGGATTTTCAATTAATTTGATGATATTTATTTAATTGGTCTTCATACATTTATTAAATAGTTAGTTTTGTAAAATTATTTTTTATTATTTTTTTTCTTAACATGCATGCTCTAGTGATTTTTAAAAAAAAAATGACTGTGCGCACGCGACCCATCTCTGCAGCCAACCCCCGCACGACCCATCTCTGCAGCCAACTGCAGCCAACCCAACCCACATAATTTCTCAAAAAAAAAGAAGAAAGAAAAAGATTTTTTAACTATAATGTGAGATGTTGTAAAGTCATATCGATAAACAGAGATGTAAGAACAAAAAAAGCATAGCGATATTTTCTTGCACGAGAGTGACGAAAGGATGATATCGTATTCCACAAACAATCTAAGGAAGATTGAAGTTTCTCGATGAATTTCGGTTAGCGCCTGTGACTTACCGACAAGGCAAATAAAACTAGAGTCCCCTGATACAGTGATAGCCATTTTATCCAATGATACTGAAGCTTTGAGCAGAAAAATCTTACAAATTCGCAACTTAGTTGTTTGAGGAATTTGAGAACGTCTGCAAACACTTCAACGACTTCACCATTTCTACCAATCAAAATCGAAATTCTTCACCAAGTGCATGATATAAAACTCAACAAAAGGGTTTATTAAGATGTTTATTTAAGTCAATAAATTTTATCAAAATTATAATTTTATTTTTTCCTGATTAAATAATTTTTATTTTGAAATGAAATAACTGTGTATCCAAGCAGATTTTTAAAAAAATAGTAAACGGAGAAATTATTGACAAATAACAACACAGCGTAACGCCACCAAATCAATAACCGTTCTTCAAATATAGTTCTCACCAAATCAAAAAAGAAAAAAAGGAAAAAAAAAATTAAAAAAGCACAAAACAAACGTGTGTGCTTTGTACTATGAACAGGAAAGACCCGGATTTAAAAAAAAAAAAAAAAAATTTGCCATGAGATCATCTCTCCGACGCTGCTTCTTCTTCGTACTCTCCATGGCGTCGTCATCCCCCCTGCCGCTCCGCGGCCCCCAAACCCTCCCCAAATATCCTAGCGCACGCCTCCCCCTCCTCGCCCAACACCTACGCGTCTACAACCCCTCCCTCCTCCTCCTCCTCCTACTCCTCTTCCTCCTGCCCCTCTTCTTCGGCGTCTCTGGCGACTCTCAAAGATACGGAGGAGCTCAACGATTCCAAATGAGAGGGAGAGGGAGAGGGAGGGAGATTGGGGGAGAAGAGAAGAGGTGAAGCATTCACTGTTGAGGGAGCGAGATAGCCTGGGAAGAAGACGAAAGAAAAGAAAGAAAAAGAAAGAGAGGAGAGGAAAAGAAAAGACAAAAAAAAAAAGAGGAGAGAGAAGAAGTCCGTTAAATCTAACTCATCTAACTGTAGGTTCCCTTTTTAAAAGGCCACTCAATCTCAGCCATCTATCTATTTAGATGGATGGTGGATGCTTTAATAGCACAGGAGCCCTATTATATATATATATATATATATATATATATATATATATATATATATATATATATATATATATATATATATATATATATATATATAAAATTATATTACTTATACTTATATGAATATAGAGTCCTTTATACTCATAAATTTTCGACCGTTCAAATAAAAAAATGTACAATTAGGATGAGAGTAATTACGGTTAGGTTGATAGTGAGCCCCCTAGGGTTGAGTGGGTGGTTGGTTGATAGTATAATCTAACGGGTGAAAATAATTAAAGAGTAGATCTAACGGTCAAAAACTTATGAGCATAAGAGGTTCTCTACTCATAAGAGTATAGTAGCCGGACTCTATATATAGAGTAGGGCTACTATACTATTATGAGTAGTAGAGCCGTACTACACATAAGTTGTTTTCGATGATAGATCTTCCGAATCGACGATCCACTCCGTTAAATATGATCTAGAGTATTTAAAACTTCTAGAAAATAAATTTCGTGATTTTTCGAAATCATTTACCTTACGATCAAAAGCTCACAAAATTGACAATTTTTAACTAGATATGAGATATTTGGTAGTTTAACGGTGTAAAAGAATTGAAATAGGTTGAATTTTTGATAGAAAATTCTATTCACTACCTAGATAAAGATCAATAACTCCGATCTTAAATTGAAGGATCCGATCATCTATTTTTAGGACATCGTTCGATTTCTACTGCTCATTTTATGCCCATTTGATGGACTATATATATATATATATATATATATATATATATATATATATATATATATATATATATATATATATATAGAGTAGGGCTACTATACTATTATGAGTAGTAGAGCCCTACTACTCATAAGTTGTTTTCGATGATAGAGCTTAGAATCGACGATCCACTAGTTAAATATGATCTAGAGTATTTAAAACTTCTAGAAAATAAATTTCGTAATTTTTCAAAATCATAATAAAGTCCATCAAATGGACATAAAATGAGCAATGTAGAAATCGAACGATGTCCTAAAAATAGATGATCGGATCCTTCAATTTAAGATCGGAGTTATTGATCTTTATCTAGGTAGTGAATAGAATTTTCTATCAAAAATTCAACCTATTTCAATTCTTTTACACCGTTAAACTACCAAGTATCCCATATTGGCCGTTAAAAATTGTCAATTTTGTGAGCTTTTGATCGTAAGGTAAATGATTTCGAAAAATTACGAAATTTATTTTCTAGAAGTTTTAAATACTTTAGATCATATTTAACGAGTGGATCGTCGATTCTAAGCTCTATCATCGAAACAACTTATGAGTAGTAGAGCTCTACTACTCATAATAGTATAGTAGCCCTACTCTATATATATATATATATATATATATATATATATATATATATATATATATATATATATATAGAGTCCCGCTTACTATACTTTTATGAGTATAGAGCCTTTTGTACTCATAAGTTTTTTGCCATTAGATTTACTCTTTAATTAATTTCACCCGTTAGATTATACTATTCAACCAACCACCCACTCAACCCTAAGAGGCCCACTATCAATCTATCCGTAATCACTCTTATCCTAGCCGCTGATTTTTTCATCTGAACGGCTGAAAACTTATAAGTAGTAGGTCTCCAATACTCATAATAGTATAGTAGCCGTGGCCTATATATATATATATATATAGAGTAGGGCTACTATACTATTATGAGTATTGGACCCTTACTACTCATAAGTTGTTTTTGATCATGGGGCTTCCGAATCGACGATCCACTCCGTTAAATATGATCTAGAGTATTTAAAACTTCTAGAAAATAAATTTCATAATTTTTCGACATCATTTACCTTACGATCAAAAGCTCGCAAAATTGACAATTTTTAACAGTAGGTATGGG